>JALIGW010000012.1:14352858-14645358 GCA_023053685.1 Diadophis punctatus similis | reverse complement strand
ACATCTTACAGACCTCTTAGGAATGGGGTGAGGTCCACGGTAGACAGTTTAAGGTTAAAGCTATGGGGGTTTGAGAAAGTAACAACGGAGTCAGGTAGAGCATTCCAGGCATTGACCACTCTGTTGCTAAAGTCGCATTTTCTACAATCGAGTTTGGAGCGGTTTGCCTTGAGTTTGTATCCATTGTTTGCCCGTATATTATTGTGGCTGAAGCTGAAGTAGTCGTTGACAGACAGGACGTTGTAGCAGACAATTTCAAGTCTGGTGGCATAAGGGATTCTATTGTGAGCAGAGAAGCAGAGTACTCTTCTTGTGAAATACCTCTGGACCCACTCAATTGTATTAATGTCCGATATACATACATACATACATACCAGGGGCGGGTTGCTCGCTTACCTTGCTGCCGGAGCCATGCGCACGCATCTCCACGCTTCGGGGGGGGGGCGCTCGCTCGCTTTGCACGCGCCCCCCCCCGCGCACGATTTTGCAACCGCTTCGGAGCCCTCTCTGCCGGTCCACCTGGCACGTCGCCATTTTTCCCCTGTGATTTTCGGTGATTTTTGGGCGATTTTGCTTCTGCACATGCGTAGAAGCAAAATCGCCCGAAAATCACCGAAAATCACGGGAAAAAAAATGGCGATGTGCCGGGTGGACCGGCAGAGAGGGCTCCGGAGCGGTTGCGAAATCCGCCTCTCCCTACCGGAGCTGCGTAACGGGGAGCTCTGGTAGGAACCCACCTCTGATACATACATACATACATACATACATACATACATACATACATACATACATACGTATTTGTTCACTGAGAGTGTAATTGTGATGTGCTTTTTTAACATGTTTGCCATACAACAAACCAATAAACTTAAAGCAGTTGTGTCTTGGACTTGTAGGGATGCCTCCTCCCTCTCCAGTGCAAATCTGGAGAAAGATTCATCTGGCTTATACAGTTGCAGTCAACTCCCTCCAGAACCATTTCTGGCCTTTGTTTCTGAAGCATTGCACTGCCCTGGACAGCAGAGCAATATAATATTGCCATGGATTTCACTGCAAAGCAATACATGCCATCTGCTTGCTTTCGGAGAAGCACACTTGAAATCTCACAAGCACACAAACAGGGTCGGGAATGAGTCACCCAGCCATCAGTCCACATCAAGAGTTCTAGGCCATCTCTTTTTTTTTTAATAAGCTCTGACACCTCACATTTTAGCCGTAACGTAGCCAACACGGCTCCCCGTTTCCCCTCCTGGAATGGGCCGATATAGCATGGGTGGCCTGACTGTTCTGTGCACAGGCGTTCCTAGCTAGAAAATATTGCAAACAGGATCGGGGTTGCATCTCCCCGGCATGTTAATAGCAAAGCGGGTTTTATGCGTGTGTGGCATTAGCATGGCAGGAAGGGCGGCAGCTCTCACGATCTGGAAATTGTGATCAGCAATTGACCTTTTACTTAACCTGTCAAATTTGATTAAGCAAGCAGCGTACGGATTAGTGAAATCCCTGTTTGCTACAAGAGGTGCAAGCTTTCATGATTACCTCTCACTTTCGGGCCATATCTAACTGCCTGAGGGATATTTACTCACTGACTAATGTGCACCATTTTTCCTCATTATTTCATCAGTCCAGTGTGAGATTTCAGGATGTGAACAGATTCCAGCCAAACCGTATCATACTACTACTACTACTACTACTACTACTACTACTACTACTACTACTACTACTACTACTACAGTCGTATCAGGAGTGCTGAAGCACTTCCGGGTTGAATGGATTGAAGAGTGACATCACCGTTGTCTGGGGGACACCTAGTTAGGGCTTCCTTTCATGTCCCCATTAATGTGCCCACCAAAGTGGTATCTATTTATCTACTCACAATCACCCACTTTCTAACTGCTTGATCAGCAGGAGCTGGAATGTGTGACGGGAACTCACCCCGCCCTGTGGCAGCAACTGGGTCTCAAACACGAGCCTTCCAGATTGAATGGATTGAACAGTGACATCACTGTTGCCCAGGGGACACACAGTTAGGGCTTCCTTTCATGTCCCCATTAATGTGCCCACCAAAGTGATACCTATTTATCTACTCACAATAATCCCCTTTCTAACTACTTGGTCTGCAGGAGCTGGAATGTGTGACGGGAGCTCACCCCGCCCTGTGGCAGCAACCAGGTCTCAAACACGAGCCTGTCAGCCCAGGCTATCCCGTCGCTATATCTCACTCTCTGGCTTGCTCGCCCCACCCTCGTAGCCCAGCTGATTTCCACGCCTAGCCCGCTCTACTCACCGCGGCTGCCTGAGAAGCATGAAATCTCCGTGTTTTCGAAGCCATGTGCAAGCGTGGATGGCGCGCGCGCAAGCAAAGCGAGAACACGCGTGTGCGCGCTCACATTTTTGGTTCACTAGGTGAACCGGTGAAGCCCACCTCTGAGGCTCACCTTTGTTTCTTTTTTTCAAACACAGATTTGTTCAGTTGACCAAATATCTGCTCTCAGGGGCTTCCATCTCACTTGCCAAATCACTGTCAAGCTGTTAGCAAAGTTCTGAAAGGAAAGGAAAGGCTACGTGAGGGCAATGCTTCTCAGGAAGAACTTCTAACCCCAAATGTACTTTTAATGTTCTTTGGGAAAGTTGTTCTTGGTTGTTGTTTTTTTTAAATTAAAGGCAGTAATACACCATAGATCAGGAGCATTTGCACTTCTTTGAGGTGATGTTCTCCAAAAGGCCCACTCAGCACTTCTGAGCAGGCATGTGTGAAACCATTTTCAGCTCTTGTTTTCTTTCACAGCCTCAGCCAGCGAAGTCTGTAGGAAAATAATAATAATCCATCTGCTTCTTTCCATTTCAGCCAGTTTTCTTTCCACTGCTCTTCCTTCAGTCCTGTACAATTTTCAACAACAAAATGTTGCTCGTTTGCATATTTTGTCTTTTTTTGCCCTGACACAGCATCCTAGAGTTTGAAGCCTTAAAGGGGTATCAAAAGGGTAGAGAGAGCTCTTTAGAGAGCTTGATAGAACCTAACAGGAAGGGAAGAAATTATACAACCTTGCAGATCTCCCGGAACCAAAAAATGTCCTTGTGGAATGTCTTTACAGGTGGTCCTAAATTTATGAGAACAATTAGGATGAGAACTTCCTTTGCTAAGCAAGGTGGCTGCTAAGTGAGTCACACCTGTGAGAGGGATCTTGGAGTCCTAGTGGATAATCACTTAAATATGCTGCCACAAAAGGCAACACAGTTCTAGGCTGCATTAACAGAGGGATAGAATCAAGATCACGTGAAGTGTTAATACCACTTTATAATGCCTTGGTAAGGCCCCACTTGGAATACGGCATCCAGTTTTGGTCGCCACGATGTAAAAAAGATGTTGAGACTCTGGAAAGAGTGCAGAGAAGAGCAACAAAGATGATTAGGGGACCGGAGGCTAAAACATTTAAAGAAAGGTTGCAGGAACTGGGTATGTCTAGTTTAATGAAAAGAAGGACCAGGGGTGACATGATAGCAGTGTTCCGATATCGCAGGGGTTGCCACAAAGAAGAGGGAGTCAAACTATTCTCCAAGGCACCTGGGGGGTAGAACAAGAAGCAATGGGTGGAAACTAATCAAGAAGAGAAGCAACTTAGAACTAAGGAGAAATTTCCTGACAGTGAGAACAATTAACCAGTGGAACAGCTTGCCTCCAGAAGTTGTGAATGCTCCAACATTGGAAGTTTTTAAGAAGATATTGGATAACCATTTGTCTGAAGTTGTGTAGGGTTTCCTGCCTGAGCAGGGGGTTGGACTAGAAGACCTCCAAGGTCCCTTCCAACTCTGTTATTCTAGTCTATACACCTAATTTTATGATCTTTTTTGTGCCAAGGTTGTTAAGTGAAACACATGGTCATTAGGCAAATCTAGTTTTCCCATTGGCTTTGTGAGTCAGAATTTCCTTGAGAGAATTACAAATGTCAGTCACAGGATTCGGGATGCTTCAACCATCATAAATACATGCTGGTTACCAAGCACCCAAATTTTGATCCTGTGATTATAGGGAATGCTGTGATGGTCACAAGGACCGATCCTAAACCACTTCTTTTAGTGCCGTTGTAACTTCAAACCATTGCAAAACAATGGTTTGGAGAACTACCTATAATCCATTGCAAGTTTTTTTCTGTGTCTGACACGATAGCGATACAGGTTTCTGGGCTTTTTATTATCCCTTTTCCAAACGATATTATGAGTTTGTCATTCTTGTCCTAGCTTGAAGTAAACCCCGTTCTGCAGCTGTTCTTCCAAAGGGTTTATGCCAGCAAACCTAATAAATGTTCCCCCCTCTTTTAATTAAAGAGAGAGCAACTGTGCAACTTATCCTCAAAATCAATCCAATAAGGGCTACCTCCTAACCTGATAACAGCCCTTCTTTTTTCACAGGTATCATTTAATAGTTGCGAAGAGCATACAGACAAACAATGCCCAGAAAGCAATAAAGACAACGTTGTTTTTTGTTGTGCAAGAAAGCTCAGTGTTGGATCCATTGATCCCCCAGCCATTGATATAAGGTCGGATTTATACATCTTGAAACTCCTTTCCCCAAATAAACCATTCCACGCAGCGAATCATATTTCACAGACCAATTTCAACTCAGTTGATGTCTCAACTTGTACGAAAGTATCAAAGCTATGTTGCCTAGAAGCCATTTTTCCCCTGGAGACAGAGATGGAAATGTTCTAGCAAGCATTTGGGGAACTATTTTAATACAACATGGATCCTATACAAACACCCTTAGGGTTTTTTTTTTTCCTGTTAGCCTGGGAAGAATAACAGACACTGGGAGGCTACCCCTATCCCGTGCGTGATGCCCTGTGGGTGGGTCCCTGTGAAGTTTTCCTCCCCTGCTAGTAGAAAAGGAGTAAGATATTAAGGAGAATTATTTGTCACAGCAATTCTTTTTTGGGGTTGTTGGTTTTTTTGGTCTGTTGGTGATGAGAAAGCAGGAAATGCAGTGATACAACTAACGTCAGAGTGGGGAGGCAGGGAATGTTGAGGGTCCCATTCCCTAGGGCCGTGATGGCAAACCCATGGCCCTCTCTGTGGGCATGTGAGCCATCGCCCCAGCTCAGCTCCGCTGCATATACACACGCGCCTCCCACCAGCCAGCTGGTCTTCAGGTCTCTGCCGCACATGCGCAGGGAGTGGGGCGCATGGGGACCCAACGTGTGCAGGGGCAGGGGACGGGTGTCACGTAGTGAATATTGCCAGTTGTATGTATATGCAGGGTGATGCATCCTTGTCCTAATATTATGGTACATTCCAATACAAGCAGGACACATGATGTGATCTTCTGCGCATGTGTGCATTCCTGATTCTCCATTATTCTCTTTGACTTGACTCTTGACTGGAACGATCTCATTTCCTTAGCAAGAATGTAACTATTCAGAATTTATTGTTTTTGTACCGAAATAAATATTTTCTATTAGACTTTTAATCTCGGCTTTATTTTCTAACTGTCTGGATTCCAAGAAAAGATCCACATTGCCTCTGTGAGATTTATTCTCACCTTAACAACGGGGTGCATGCGTGGGGGCTGAGCGCACATGCGCAGGGGTGGGACACATGGGGGCACATGCACATGCACGGGGGCAGGGCACATGTGGGGGTTCACACACTTTGGGCACTTGGTCCGGAAAAGGTTAGCCATCACTGCCCTAGGGAGATACACCTGGTGGTACCCAAAAGAAGGGCCTTCTCCGTGGTAGCCCCCTCTATCTGCAACATCATCCCCACAGAGTGGGGATGGCCCCCACTCTAGCACTTTTCCGGAAGGTGCTGAAGACCTGGTTCTGCCAGCAGGCCTGGGGAACCCAGAGTGGGATAGAGCCCATTAAATGGCTCATGTGAGGTTCTGTCGCCAGGGCGGGGGGCAGGGGGTATTTTATTATATTAATCTATTATATGACTCTTCTTTTATTAGTTTTATTGTTTTTATATGAGATTTTATATTCTGTAAGCTGCCTTGAGTCGCCATGTGCGAATAGGCAGCAATATAAATTCCGTAAATAAATAAATAAAACGTTAGGAATCAATTACCACTGACATAAAGCATCCCCAACTGATTGAGGTAACAAGTCTCTGAGTTTACCAAAGCAGAGCAAACACACAATGCATCTAAGATGCAAATGTGTAATTTCTGATTACCATATTTTTCGGAGTATAAGACACACTTTCCCTCTCCCCCCAAAGAGGGTGGAAATGTTGGTGCATCTTATACTCTGAATACAGCCATTTTTGGCCTCCTGAAGCCCCACCCCGTACAAAAATTGGTGCGCAGAGGGTTTGGGAGGTCTGCAGAGTGCTCCTGAGGACTGGGGGAGGGCAAAACCCCCCTCGTTTTTGCAAAAAAATGGGTGAAAATGGCCCATTTTTCACAAAAACAGGGTGTGCAGTGGGTTTGGGAGGTCTGCAGAGTGCTCCTGGGGGCTGGGGGAGGGCAAAAAGCTTTTTTTTCTTACCTCTTCCAAATCTTGGTGCGTCTTATACACCGGGGTGTCTTATAGTCTGAAAAATACGGTAGTTAGTACAGCATAACAGCCCCTGCTCACTGATCAACACGGGGGGCTTCTAGCCAATCAGCGGCCACATATTTTTACATAGCTTTCACAAATACATGACTCCCTCATTGCTGATTAAGGTGGATTTTCCAATCATTTCTGTTGAGATCACTGGTGGTAAGGAAGCAGCAGTAAGGAAATGCAACGACACAACCAACAGTAGGAATCAATCAGTTTGTTGAGAACCCGCATACACAAAGAATTCTCAAATGATTGGATTAAGAAGGAAGTCCCTGACCTTACCAAACCCACAGAGGCAAGATGCATCTCGGTTACCGAGATGCAAATGTGTGGTTTATGTTTAGCTAGTAGACCTTAGCACACCTGCTGACCGATCAACACCAGGGGCTTCTAGCTAATCAGCGGCCACGTATTTGCATAGCCTTCACAAATATATGCTTCCCTCATGGCTTATAAAGGCGAACTTCCAATAATCCCCTTCATGGTGACAGCTGCGCCAAGCAACTCCTTCAACATTATTGCTGGTAAAAGAACACGGGGACCTTGAGTTTACTTTGTCCTGAGGTAAATGTGGCATCAAATCTCTTTAGTGGCAAGAGCCACTGAGCAGTTTGAGGGAATTAGGTTGCTGGTGTTAGTTTCTGAGGTAAATATCCAGCTAAGGAGGGTGGTCAAAGTTACCTGAAGACTGGAATAAGAATGTCACAAAATAGCCTTTATTGTCATTGTACATCATGTATACAACAAAAGAGGCTAAACCAATTTCATTGTATACATGATGTACAATGACAATAAAGGCTATTATTATTATTAAAAGAAAAAGAACGACAGAACTGTTATAACAGTTTGGATGGTTTGGCAAAATCTTAAGAATGTGACACACCATTGTTTTTGTCTTGGTTCATTGCTGTTATTTTTGTGACTTATCAAACTATGGTAACCAACTCTCATTAAGTGCTCAACTTACAACAATTTGTTTAGTGACCGTTCAAAGTTACCACAGCACAGAAAAAATTGACCTGTGACTGTTTTTCACATTTACAGCCATTACATGGTCATGTCATCAATATTCAGATACTCAGCTGCTGACTCACTTTTATGATGGTTGCAGTGTCCCAAGGTCATGTGATCACCTTTTGCGACCTTCTCAAAGTCAATGGGGGAAACCAGATTCACTTAACAACCGTGTTACTAACTTAACAACTGCAGTGATTCACTTAACAACTGTGGCAAAAAGGTGGAGCAAAACTCACTTAACCAATACCTCACTTTGCAACAGAAATATTGGGCTCAATTGTGGTCGTAAGTCAAGAACTACTTGCACTTTATAGTTTCATGTAATGTGTGAGCCCAGAATAGAGGTGGTGTAACTTGTATTAACTGAGACAATAAATAACAGAGGAGGTAAAGGCATTTTTGTTAGAATATTCATGACTGGGAGAGCCATGTTAACAAGGTTAGCCAATGAATAGGCATAGCAACTGAATCAGCCAATAGGAGCTAACCACTTCTGAGTCTGTGCAGAGAATCAAAACTAAATACTTAAGCTTAAGGCTGGGCATGGCTCAGCCCACTCTGCACTCTCCTCTCTGTACTGTCTGCTGAAATAAAACTAACTCTCCTGCTTGTGTTTACCTGTAACTGATTGAAGAAGGCAATTGGAAGAAAAAACAGTGTCCAAAATATCAGTGTTTCTCAGATCTTTGGTATCTTTTCTTGAGTAAAAATCGGGGGGGGGGGTGAATTTTCCTGGCAAATGAAATAAATCATTGCTGAGAATAGTTTGCTTATCTATATGCTATCAACGGATGCTCACTCCTTATCCCCTAAAGTATCTCATGAAATACTTTAGTTAGTTACTCTGCAATTAGAACATTGCTGGACATCTATACTGTGGCAACCATATCATTATGAAGCATAAAGAAATAAGGCAATCTTATTTCTTTAGGCTTCATAATATATTGATTTGTGTTTGTATTTGTCATTCTTAATCTATATTTGCCACCTGGAAATGAAGAGCTGGATCAGAAATGCTCCACCTGGATAATTTTCTCTGGGTGAGTGAATGGCAATGTCATATGAAGAGCTTCTGTAAAATGGAACAGGTGACCTGCAAACCTTTGCAAGTATCTCAGAGCTGCAGCTTACACAAAATGGTCCTTTTAGGTCCCATCCAGATGTACGATGCTCTGTCCAAGGTACTAAAGGTTTGGTATTCTGCCATTCTCTACCTCTGATTTACATTGTACCTTATCCTCGGGGAACTTGCTTAACTGATCTGATCCATCTGGAAGCCCACCTGTCTCTAGAACTGTGGGGGTCCTTGGTTATCTCTGAGCTAGGATGTTTTCTTGCATACCTTTCATTACCTAACCTCTGCAAGAAAACAAGTAGACGCTCCAAGAGCACCAAGGATCTAACAGTTCAACCCTGAGCTACAAATAATGGTACCAATTGAATGCCCACACACGGCATCAAATGCTTCAGAGGCTACGCTGTTGGGTAGTGGCACATCTGCAAGAAAACAAGCTCAGAGACCACCAAGGATCCCACAGTTCAACCCTGAGTTACAAGTGCAGAGAAGAGCAATGAAGATGATGAGGGGACTGGAGGCTAAAACATATGATGAACGGTTGCTGGAACTGGGTATGTCTAGTTTGATGAAAAGAAGGACTAGGGGAGACATGATAGCAGTGTTCCAATATTTGAGAGGCTGCCACAAAGAAGAGGGAGTCAGGCTATTCTCCAAAGCACCTGAGGGCAGGACAAGAAGCAATGGGTGGAAACTAATCAAGGAGAGAAGCAACTTAGAACTAAGGAGAAAGTTCCTGACAGTTAGAACAATTAATCAGTGGAACAGCTTGCCTCCAGAAGTTGTGAATGCTCCAACACTGGAAGTTTTTAAGAAGATATTGGATAACCATTTGTCTGAGGTGGTGTAGGGTTTCCTGCCTAAGCAGGGGGTTGGACTAGAAGACCTCCAAGGTCCCGTCCAACTCTGTTATTCTATTCTATTCTATTCTATTCTATTCTATTCTATTCTATTCTATTCTATTCTATTCTATTCTATTCTATTCTATTCTATTCTATTCTATTCTATCAAACATCACTAGAATGTTTGGCATGCTCCGTTTTTGGGTGTATTGGGCAAACTTTGTACTAGGTACAAATTTCTCTCTAAACTCCAGCTTTGGAGGAAGAGGTCGCTTTTTAACAAAGCCTTCTTGCTCAGTTCTGTTTTTGTTCTCCACCTCCACAAATACATGAATATTGAGAAGTCCGGGAAGCAAAAAAAATTGTATTTCTCTTGTTATTGTCATTCATACCCTTTACCATTCAGTATTCCTACAGCTGTTGAACAAATATGCTAATTCATTAGAGCACGGTGTAAATAGCGGCTCCGGCATCCTTGTTGCAAATACTTCTTGCTTTGTTCTCAAAATGGAATGCGAAAGCAGGAAACATCTGATCAAAGAGTTTTCAAGTTTCGTGTTTAGGAAAGAGACTCATTCACCATTTAGACAGCCATGGCCTCTTTATTCAGCAACAAAGCCACCTGCGAAAGAATTGTGGGCTCAGAAGATCCTTTAAACGACAGCCAGCCCTGGAATAGCTAAAGAGATTTTGGCGATCACTGGATTCACTTCAGCTTTTTAGATTTTTCTTTGCTGATAACAGTAAAAGAATAAACAGTCAGATAAATGCTGCTGTCATGTTTCCTTTCCATTAAAAGAAGATGAGGGCAATCTGGCTACAAGAAACAGGAATGATTGTCTGAGAGTTAGCTACCTCTTTACAATTGGCAAGCACTCCATGGAATCATTTCCATGGATTTGTAGGAAGTTAATACCCACCCCCTCCTGGAAGGGTGAAATACCCTGGGAAATATTAAAAGGCAGAATATTATATACAGTAGAATATCCCTGGAAACATGCTTCTAAGCAGACAAAAGACTCATCTTATGTGCCAGCTCACCCATTCCTCCCACCCTTGCCAATGGGCCATCAAGGAATGGCCTAGCCCGGCTCATTCCCCCCACCTAGCCTGAAACAGTATTTTTACATAACAAGCAGCTACAGGAAGAATCATAATGGGAGTCCCAAAGCCCTTTCATTCACCGCATGGGACCTGGTAAGATTCCATCGACCACGTCCCTGGGATTCAGGACAGCCCACAAGAGATGCCCCAGAATGCCCTGTGAATCTGGCAGCCAATGGAGTGCATTTCTATATAGGAACAGGAAGCAGTTAGGGAGGGGCCCGAGAGAGTATAAAAGCAAGGGATTCAGCATCTCTCCTTTTTTTTCTCTGGACCCAACACCTGAAAACATGTGATCCACCTTTTCTGTTCAGGAGCTCATGCCATGTGCTCCTGTTCCTGTGTTCTCCATTAAAACCTTCTTTCCAAGCAACTTCCATGAATCCAGTGTTCTTTTTCCCCACTTGGAACTGAACCCAGAAGAATATTACTTCCAACAGATTCCATATTGATAAGGAAAATTCTCATTGGCATCAAGGAGAAGTGAGACTTCCCTTGTGTTGCTTCCTTGTTCTAGTGCAGTGGTTCTCAACCTGTGGGTCGCGACTCCTTTGGGGGGGTCGAACGACCCTTTCACAGGGGTCGCCTAAGACCATCGGAAAACACATATTTCCAATGGTCTTAGGAACCGAGACACTGCTCCTCTATCCGTCTCCAGGCGGGTCCACCCACATGCAAATAGACTACTGCAAAAAGAAATATTGTACCATGGGAACTTCTGAGCATGTGCAGAAGCCGAATTTCTGGCACTGCGCATGCGTCGCTATCTTGTTTTCGGCTTTTTTTTTAGAACGTTTTGCTGGGTGGGCATGGCCATGGGAATGCTGACTTCTAGCATACTACATCATAGCCCTAATCAAATGTCCTCCCAGAATCTGACACTGAGTAAACACCCACACAAATGGACTGTTTTCATTCAAGAAAAACTACTGTCTACTCTGGAAGACAGGATCCATGCAAACTTTTTTCTTGTCATTTTCTGTTCAGTGTTTAGATTGAAGATAATAAGGATGGAATTTAGGACTTTGCTAACTGAATTATTTTTCCTTCTCTATAAGAGCCAGAATGGACTTTATAGTTTTAAAAGATGTTATGAAAATGGTTCCCCCTAGAATAGCCATCCTTTCCTGACTCATAACATTTTGTGTCATCATCATCTAATGAGTCACTTAAATTACACTGGGGAAATTCCCATCTGTAGGTGTGTAACACAAAATGGAAACTCACTATAGGAACGTGGCAAACTGCACGACAGACTCAACCTACCAACTGTAAAAGAAAGAAAAAATCCAATCCTATAGTAATTGTGTTTATTCAATGTCTTTCATTTCATCCTAGAATTCCCAGGACACTTTGCAACAAGATCTCCAAATCATACAACAGAACAATAAGCAATTAAAAGCAATAATAATGCAAACTACAAACAGAATAAAGCCTTCCCCTCCCTTCTTTTTGAAGGAAAAATACATACAGGAATCCAAGCCCACCTAGCATTTTAAACTTTGACAATAATGACGCTTTTTTTCCCATCGCTAAAAGTTATTCTCATGTGCTGATGCTTCTAGAACCGTAATAAAACATGGCTGTAGCAGGGAAGAAAAATATTGGCTAAAGGGGGGGAAAAGCTGCAAAGACAGAGATGGTTAAGACAGTGATGGGTGATGGACCACATTTTTCTTTATTATCCCCTTTTGTTGGAAAATGGCAGTTCGTGTGAGATAAGCTTTAAAGCAACAGAAGCCCTAATCTCAAAGTGGCTTGAAAATAGCCATGCAGAGGACAGGTGCCTTACATAGAGATGGGTGGCATGGGAGAAACAATAGAAGGAAGGCTACCCCTTTTCATTCTTGACCTTTAATTGAAAGATTGAAGATAAGTAGCTGATTCATTTTGCTCTCTAACACCCGCATGAAAAAGCTTCCATGACACCTTACTATATCTTCCAAATCACCTTCTTTGTCATTCCAAGAAGTTCAGAGCCAAGTAAAATGCTAGAAACGGATTGATAGCATCATGACAGGCAGGAGATTCTTAAGTGAGAGTTGAAAGCCTTAAGTTAGTATATCTGGACTTCCCCAAGGACATTTTTTTTAAAAAATCAAAGGTAGGCTTTTTAAAAAAAGACCTAAGGATCACCTGTCACATGGAAAGAAGAGGAAGAGGATGGGAAAGAGGGAGGGAGAAAGGAAGAAGGAAGCAATGAAGGGAGGAAGGGAGGGAGGGAGGGAGGAAAGGAGGAATGGAGGAGGAAAGAAGGAAGGATATAAAGGAGGAAGGAAGCAGGCAAGGGAGGGAGGGAGGGAGGGAGGGAGGAAGACAGAGAGAGGAAAGGAGGAAGGAAGGCAGAAGGAAGGAAGGAAGGATGGAAGGAAAGAAGGAAGGAAACGAGGGAGGGAGGGAAGAAGGAAGACAGGGAAAGAGGAAAGGAGGAATGGGGGAGGAAGGAAGGAAGTAAAGGAGGAAGGAAGGAAGGAAGCAGGCAAGGAAGGGAGGGAGGGAGGAAGACAGAGAGAGGAAAGGAGGAAGGAAGGCAGAAGGAAGGAAGGAAGGGAGGCAGGGAGAGAGGAAAGGAGGAATGGAGGAGGAAAGAGGGAAGGAAGGAAGTAAAAGAGGAAGGGAGGGAGGGAGGGAGGAAGACAGAGAGAGGAAAGGAGGAAGGGAGGCAGAAGGAAGGAAGGAAGGAAGACAGGGAGGGAGGGAGGGAGGAAGGGAGGAAGGGAGGCAGAAGGAAGGAAGGAAGGAAGGAAGGAAGGAAGGAAGGAAGGAAGGAAGGAAGGAAGGAAGGAAGGAAGGAAGGAAGGAAGGAAGGAAAGAAGAAAAGCCACTGAAAAATTCACTCATTTACATGGGTTTTTAATGCCAAAGAGTTTGGTGTCGGTTTCCTTTCTTGGAGAAGAATTTGAAAAGCGACAATTTCCCCGCCCCCACGTAGGGTGCCAAAGAATGACAGCTGGTGCCACGTTAGCTCAGTTAAGCCCCCAACTGTAACTGAGAAGCAGATTGCCACAGCACAGACCTCCTTGTATAACTAGAGCATGGAGTGTCAAATGAGCCACCAGCTTTAGTAATTAATTGTTCCTCCATGCACAGTAGGGAAGAAAGATGTCATCCACACCAGCCAATTTTCTCCCCCCCCCCAAAAAAAAAAACAATCACGGGAAAGGAGAAACTTTCTGGAAAGAAAGTCTGAAGATAAGGGAGGACTTCTCCCTTTCTTAGGGTAGGAAAATGGATGGGAGGGTAATAGAACTTTGTAACAGGGAAACACCAATGAAAGATAAGTGGCAAATTCATTGGTTGTGCAAATCACTTTGGGGGGAAGGCCACTAGTGTAGGATTTGGGGGTCATTCAATAGAGAAGTACTCCCCAAAGCAATTTCACTTCTTCCCAAACTATGGAATAATTCCTTTGACCTGGCTGAGTGATGAATATTGATAGTAACCTGAATAGCTCACAGACATTTTGCAAGGGGATGATCGGCTGCAGGAACTGGGTATGTCTAGTTTAATGAAAAGAAGGACTAGGGGAGACACGATAGCAGTGTTCCGATATCTCAGGGGTTGCCACAAAGAAGAGGGAGTCAAGCTATTCTCCAAAGCACCTGAAGGTAGTACAAGAATAATGGGTGGAAACTAAACAAGGAGAGAAGCAACTTAGAACTAAGGAGAAATTTCCTGACAGTTAGAACAATTAACCAGTGGAACAGCTTGCCTCCAGAAGTTGTGAATGCTTCAACACTGGAAGTTTTTCAGAAGATATTGGATAACCATCTGTCTGAAGTGGTGTAGGGTTTCCTGCCTGAGCAGGGGGTTGGACTAGAAGACCTCCAAGGTCCCTTCCAACTCTATTATTCTGTTTTCTGTTTTCTGATATGGCAGCTTAAAAAAATTAACCCTACTTCTACAATTTTATAGAGATGATTGTATTGTGGACCAAAAACGGAAACACTCTATTCTGAAGCAGCTTCCTTGATTACTAGTCCTGGTTAGAAGCAGGATTAATTTAAGGAATAGTAGCTTTGTAGTTTGTGAATGAAGCCTAGTCGCTTATCCCCCAAACCATGTTTTAAGCAAGTCTTGGTTCAATGTAATGTGTGAAGCCAATCTATTTGTTTAGATAGGCCAGCTCTTCATTATCTCCATTTTTATTACTGAGCTAACGCTCCTCTCTTTAATTCCAGTTTTATTTGAAAAGCAAAAATGCTTTCAAACCTGGAATTCCTCAATTATTGTGGGGGAAACATGTTGTTTCGGGGGCACCCAAGCAAAGTATAAAGGCAGCTGTAGTGCGTATAGAAAGAAACTAGGTTTTTCCATCAAATTCAAAGTCAGAAGTGATCTGCACACTAGTCTATCTTTGTGACAATTGTGCCTATATGAAAGAAATGCTTACAATAAGCCTCCATCACATTTGCTGTGTACATTTTCACAAAATGCATTGTGCGAAGCCAGCAGAGGAGCATACCATTTTGTTCTATAGAACAGCTAAATTTGGTTCCAAGTTTGTTATTTTGTCTGTGAAGTGAAAATAGCCAGCACAGAGTTCTGAGTTATACTGTAATAATACAGTGAAGCAAAATTCGGCTCTGGTGGATCATTTGTTGTGTTGCCCACCAGCACATAATGATCCTATTAACATTTAAATGGTCGCAACTCAAACTGGCAGCAATCACATCAGCTGAGGGGAAAGCGATGCTGGACGCTATTGTGTAGCTGGAGACGAATTTCTTGACACTGCTGAGTTATTGGACCGCGAGTGTGTTGGTTTACATTCTGCAGGTTTATCTCTTCAATAGGAAAAGGTTAGGAGAGCTCTTCTTCTGCTTTTGTGGACAAAAATGGAGATGTTGAAAATGAGTTTCACTGGCTTTGGAGAACAATGAACCAGTCTTAGAACACAGAACATAGAATAACAGAGTTGGAAGGGAACCTGGAGGTCTTCTAGTCCAACCCCCTGCTCAAGCAGGAGACCCTATACCAGTGATGGCGAACCTATGACACGCGTGCCACAGGTGGCACGCGGAGCCATATCTGAGGGCACGTGAGGCGTTGTCCTATGTTAGCTTCAGCGCGCATGCACGTGCTGGCCAGCTGATTTTCGGCCTTCTTTTTGGCCGTTTTCGCTCTCCCCACAGCGAAAATGGCCCAACGGGCCAACCGGAAGTTCATTTGTGTGCTCACCCTCAGCCTCCTTTTCTCTGTCAGAGGTCTTCAGGAACTTCTTCAACTTTGGAGAGTTGCAGCCAGGCCTCTCACATCTCGGCCCATTTCTTCTGCAGCCAGGAAGGCTTTCCTGAAGGCCTGTGTAGCTGATAACAGAGCTCCGGATCGATCCAGAGCTCTGTTATCAGCTGCAGAGGCCTTTCCTAAAGGCCTTTCCTGAAGGCCTCTGCAGCTGATAACAAAACTCCACATCGATCCAGAGCTCTGTTATGGGCTACACAGGCCTTCAGGAAAGCCTTGCCGGCTGCAGAAGAAACGGGCCGAGGTGCGAGAGGCCTGGTTGCAGCTATCTGAAGGGAAGCAGTAGGGCAGCTCCACTTCCTTTTGTTTCCGAACTTCCAATTGGCCCGTTGGGCCATTTTTCACCGTCCCCAGGCTTCAGGAGCCTTTCCTGAACCCTGGGGAGAGCGAAAAACAGCCCAACGGGCCTACTGGAAGTCAGGAGGCTTCAGTGAGGCCTGTGGGCATGCGTGGGAGGGCAGTGGGGGGGGGAGGTTGCGCATGCGCAAGGCATTGCATTATGGGTGTGGGCACGCGCGGGCACGCTATCGCGCATGCATGCACCCTTTTGGAACCCGAGACGACAAAGGTTTGCCATCACTGCCCTATACCATTTCAGATATTTTATTTTATTTTATTTTATTTTATTTTATTTTATTTTATTTTATTTTATTTTATTTTATTTTATTTATTTTATTTTATTTTATTTTATTTTATATTTTATTTTATTTTATTTTATTTTTTAATTTAATTTAATTTAATTTAATTATTTTATTTTATTTTATTATTATTTTATTATTTTATTATATTATATTATTTTATTATTTATTTTATTTTATTATTTTATTATTTTATTATTTTATTTTATTTTATATTTTATTTTATTTTATTTCATTTTATTTCATTTTATTTCATTTTATTATTTATTATTTTATTATATTTTATTATTTCATTTCATTTTATTATTATTTTTTATTATTTTATTATTTTATTATTATTTTATTTTATTTTATTTTATTATTTTATTTATTTATTTATTTATTTATTTATTTAATTATTTAATTATTTAATTAATTATTTATTTAATTATTTAATTATTTTATTTTATTTTATTTTTTACATTTCATTTTATATTTTATTCATATGGCCAGGACAAGCAAAACAGCTGTGGCTGTAATAAACAGACATAATAAACGAAATAAACACTGCAAAGAAAGTGAGGATAAATATTGAACGGGGAGAGCCAGTGGTTTAATTAAGAAAATTACTGAAATCAAGGGAAACATTTATCCAAAAATTGGCATGATAAAAAAACAAAGAAAAAGAAGATCTTTTGGAGGGGCGGGGAAATACAAAGAAGAGATAGCACAAATATACTGAGCTGTGCAACCAAGATCCCCAAATTGCTAAAATCTACCAACATGTGATTGTTGAACCACAGCCATTCTGGAAAATGGAGTTAAATGGGCTGTAGAAAGTATTACTAAAAATAAATCTGCAGGAGTTGATAAAACACCAGGAGAAATGTTTAAAATCATACAAGATGACTTTGTCGAAGTCAGACTGTCATAGTGTGCAGGTTTAAAATCAGCAAGATGGCAGGAGGGTCACAATTCAGGTTTGCTTTGTGATGTTCTACCTGCCATCTTATCCGTTTTAACACCTTGAGTTGGAATAAGCGTGTCCAACCTGCAGCCCATAGGCAGCATGTGGCCCTGGACCAGTTGTGGGTTGTAAATAATTTTGCCACCAGTTCGTGCTTGCGCTCGTGCGCGACACTTCTGTGCATGCGCAGAAGCATCCCGGGCAGGTGGGTGGAGCCTCCCACCACCGCCGCTACTGGTTCTAACGGATGAAGCTTCTTGAATGAGAAGTGAAATGTCTTCTTCTTCCTCAAGGGGAAAAAACCCCCAGTCCAGTTGCCTTTTGAGATAGCCATGACCTGGATGACTGAGAATCTCCATAGACAAAGTCACAAAAAGACACAGCAACAGCAACATCCGTAGAAGCTTCTAGGAGACATAAGGAGGAACTTCAGCATCCCAGCGTGTTCTACTCACCCATTGGCCTTCTGTGAGTCAGCTTCTGAGGTTATACCAATAACATGATTAATATCTGACAGGAACAGTCATGTGCCCATATTGGAGAGAATCTACAACATATGAACTGGTTCTTGGGCTCATTGGTTTCCATGGATACAGAGGCCTGTAGGCCCTGGTGTGCTAAGATACTGTTTTGTCAAACTTCCTCCCTAGACGTATCACTTGGCACCATCCTTACTATGTTTTCGGTATCCTGCTAAGTCCAACCTGCTATCCTAAGCTTTTCGTGGTAACACCAATAACATTAAAATCTGCTTTGTGGGTTATTTTGATTCTGACATATTCTGTTTCCCTAAATTGAGTTAGACCTCTATAGTGGAAGAAAGCAGAAGAGGGGGAGGGTGTTAATGTAGCTGAAAGAATTAGATTGATTTGAACATGTTTATTCCCCCTTTTTTTTTGAAAGCAAATTTCATGAGCAGACTAAAACTGTGGCTGAGCGGCAACTGGGAATACCTTTTTCTGCTGCAGAAAGTAAGTATTCATACGTTAAACCAAAGTATTATATGACTCAAGGTTTCGGTTTCAAATGAGTTACAATTATTTTGTAGATATTAAGGGTTCGGCATGGTAATTAAACCAACCTTCTTTAGGGAGCCCAGATGCAAAACAAAAATTACTATGGCAATGACATTCTGTTCAGACTGGTATTTGCTGCTGTTCTCTTTTCTACTGGTAAATGTCCAAAAGCTTTGCCCATTTTTTACAGGTATTCAGGGAATGGAATGGGATGGAGTGAGGTGGGATGGGATGGGATGGGATGGGATGGGATGGGATGGGATAGGATGGGATGGGATGGGATAGGATGGGATGGGATGGGATGAAATGAAATGAAATGAAAAATAATGCAATGAAGTGTCTCTGAAAAAGACATCACTAACTCAACAAAAACAGTCTACAGTAGTCCATACAAACTTGAATGGATATCTTTGTTAAAATTAAATATTCTGCAATAATATCACTGCAGAATGATATGTACTGGGAGGGAGATCTCTAGGCTTCTTTCAGCCTCTTCCCAAAACTGAGATTTAAATACAATCTCTTTGTCTCTCTCACACAAACTTTCTCTCAAAGGCTCACAGGAAACTGAAGTGATTGATTGATTGATTGACTGACTGACTCTGGTTGATTAAATGCCATCAAGTCGCTGTTGACTCTTAATGAACAGAGATATTTTTTTCCCATCACAATCCTTCAGGTCTTCCCATGGTACTCCCATCGCCACAGCAACTGAGTCCATTCACCTTGGTTGTCCTCTTCTTCTCTTTCCTTCCACTTTTATTAGCTTTACAGCCTTCTCCAAAGAACTGGGTCCTCACATCATGTATCCAGAGTCGGATCATCTGGGCCTGGCCATTTATGGAAACTAAACGCAGGAAGATAATAGTTCTTAGCATTTTAGGGGGCTGCCTAACCCAAATGTTGAAAGATTAATGTTATTGTAATGCATTTCAATGTTATAAAAACCTCCCCCTTCTGACTTCACATCCAATTTGGTGTTTTCAAATGCTTAATGATTTATCAACATGATTCATTAGCAAGTTCCACTGAAGTCAATGAGGCGAATTTCTGAGTCAGCACGCATAGGACTATCTCTGAGGCTTCCTCCCTCCTCCAAGCCAAAGATGGAAAGTTTTGGCTTTGTTTTCAGATCAAGCATCTGTGGGTTTTGCAAGATACTTCTCCTTTACACACACACACACACACACACACACACACAGAGAGAGAGAGAGAGAGAGAGAGAGAGAGAGAGAGAGAGAGAGAGAGAGAGAGAGAGAGAGAAATCCTGCATGTGAAAATAAGTTGTTTCTAGCATTGCAGGTTTAAAAATAGAGCTGTACAGAACAGTATATAGGCATCTCACACTGTGGCTTTATATTTTTAACAGCCCTGCTTCAATCACTATTCTTTGTGTGGAGGACTATGTAACATTGCAACCCACAAATAAAATGAGCTACTTTTAGGTTTGTTTTTTCCGTAGATATTCAATTGCTTTTCCCCTTGCAGCGGTGAATAAGATGATTCATTGAATTTCTCCTGATTGCAGTCTTTAAGACACAGACCTTGCAAATTCATTTAACCCCAGTTATTTAGTCACCAGTCTGGTACTTCTGTCTTTTTAATTGCTTGGTCAAAATACATTGCTAATGCATCTGGATACACAATACCTATATATCATATACAAGGTATTTAATATAGTACAGGAATATTCCCATGCATAAAGAAGGGGACTGTGAGTTGTATATTGCAATTGATTGTGATTGGTGTCAACCACATAGATTTTCTGCGGTAGTTCTGTCCCAACTTGATCCTTTAAGTCTTTCAATACCGTACTCAGCATTGTTGTAATTTAATCCATCCATCTTTCTCCTGCTCCTCTTCATTTCTTCCTGCCCTTTTCCCTAGCATTATAATTTTTTTCCAGAGATCTGGATCTTTGCATAACTTGTCCAAAGTATGATCATTTGAGCTTGGTCATTTGGGTTGATTTGCTCAATGATCCATTGGTTTATTTTCTTGGCTGTCCCTGATATTCTCAGGAGACTTCTCAACACCAAAGTTCAAAGGCACCAAGTCTCTTTTTATTCTGCTTCTTCCAAGTCCAACTTTCACTTCCATAGAGTGTTCCAGCGAAAATCATTGCTTGCATTATTCTGATTGTTGTAGGCATAGACACTTATCTTTCCCAACACCTTCGTTGCTATTCTACCAAGTGTTATTCTACAGTACTTTGACATACAGATGTATTTCTTGACTGCTATTTCCTTTACTCCTGATAGTTGATCCCAAAAGGGAGAAGTTATCTACCACTTCAATATATTTACTGACAGTTCTGTATATTTACTGTCACTTCCAAGGCTGGTTGCTGTACCTGTTGTCATTAGTTTAGTTCATGTTAAACTTTATTTGTCAAGCTATCAAAACATGCTACATGGGCTTAGGAAAGCAAAAATAAAAAGAATTTACTCAGCGCCCTGAGTTAATATAGTTTTCCTTCTGCCCTATACCGGGTATGCAAATTAGGACAATCTTGGTTAATACTCAAAAATATCTAATCAAAATGCCACCCGCCTTGGTCCTTGAATGGAAGACCATAACAAAATCCCAAAGTTGTAGACTTGGATTGGAAGATCAAAAAAATATTCAGACAGGAGATAATGGCAACTTTTGGTAATGGTGCCATTTGGTCATTTCTACTTCACTTACCTACTTACTTGCTAGGGCGGTACAATTAAAAACCTGGGAACTAAGTTTACTCTATTCCACTTCCCTGTCCTCAGGATGCTTCTAAATCTACGCACTGTTTGGTTGTTGAACTGTTCAGTGCTTGATACAAAATGCAGAGATAATGAGATGGAGGATTTAGTTTGACTATTTCAAAAGCGGATTAAAATTCAATTTGGGAACAGGTCTGCATAATTTCCCTCAATGTAAGCAATATTGTACTTAAAGATTTAATCCATAATTTGTTTATGGGTTGATAAGTGGCTGGGGATTTGGTTCTTCTGGATCGGAAATAAGCAACAAGGGACAACCAAGGGCTTTGCATCATATGGAGCTAGATTAATTAATGTTTGATACAAAATCATGCATGGTTCATTACAGGAGTTGCAAAAAGCTTTATGTTATAAGTCAAGAGTAGTGTACATGGGTACAACTTATAACTGACCAGCTGTAGGAGAAGGACAGGCAGAGCCTAGGAGTAGGGGAGTCCAGAGAGTAATCAGTCTAGAGTCATTATGTTCCCAACAGTCTAAGTTCAACTTCTTTGGAATTCCGTTGACTCTTATCTAGTATCAATTTAGTGCTGACTGTTAGTTGGTTAGATTCTTGTACACAGGCTTATTTGGATATAACTTCTGGAATTTGTGCTTGCGAAGAAAAAAATGAAACTTTGACTTTGGTTTTGTTGATTAGAAAGATTTGGTGTTATAGGAATGGTTAGTTATCTATTAATGTGTAAAAGCAAAAAGTTGAGGTTGGAGTGTGTTTATCTTGTACTGTGCTAAGAGGAGTTGGAAGTCAATGCCCCCTTTTCTTTCTTTTTCTCTTTCCCCTTGTATCTTACACCCCCTTTTCCCTGCTCCCTTTCCCTCCCTTAATTTCCTATTTTTTCTTTTCTTCTTTGTATTTTATATGATAAAAATAAAAATGATAAATATAAGATTCTTGTGCACAGGCATAAGCAATCAATTGGCTGAACTGGAGCTTAATGTGTGGTCCTGATTCTTGGTGCCTGACACCAGGCAAGTTGTATTCCTTGAGTACCTTTTCATAATACCTATAGCTTTGTCCCAGTCTTTTATTTTATTTATTTATTCATTTTATTTGTGATATTTATATACCGCCTCATAGTGCAAGCACTCTCTAAGCGGTTTACACCATTAAACACTGTATATATTTACATTGCCCCCAACAATCTGGGTCCTCATTTTACCTACCTCGGAAGGATGGAAGGCTGAGTCAACCCTGAGCCGGTGAGATTTGAACAGCTGAACTCAAATGATCAGTAGCCTGCAGTACTGCTCTCTAACCGCTGCGCCACCTCGACTCTTTTTGAATAGTATATGCCCATCCTGGGTATTCAAATTGAAAAGGATGACTTTTGGTTTACTCCACTCAAGGTACCAGAAGGATAGGAGCAAGGAAGAAGGCTCTTCTATGCCTGCACTATCCCACTGAAACATTTAGCTCTTCTCAAGGTTAGAATGATTACGCTCTCTGTTATCTTTCAAGAAAATGAAGACCATCGTCTTCCACTAAAGCTTTGGAGAAATAGGTGCTTTTTTCAAGAAGCAACTGGACTTTCTGGTTTTTCTTTGAAGACGTTTTGCTTCTCATCTAAGATGCTTCATCAGCTCGGACTAGATGGTGGGGAATTTGGAGAAATAGTGGCCGATTATGAAGGATACCATATATACCATTCAGTGACTATTGGTTTAATCCATGACTTAATTCTTTTATTCTTTCCATGTTGGAGGGTCTAGAATTGAAGACTGGGCAGGGGGAACATGAGCCTATGAAATAAATAGTTCATAGTCAGACATTTGGCTTTTACTGTTGACCTTTTATGAGCCTAAATGACAGTATGATTATAACTTGTAGTGCTGTGCTCTTAATTTCTCTTTCAAATTTGCCAGCACTCCTAATATTCCCAACGGTGCAGTGCCCACCATGCCTTAAACCATAACATGATTTGTTTGCTTCTAATTTAACATATTGTGTTAAATAACAATGGATGAAAATTTCATTCAGTTTAATGGGCATTTTTCCCTTCATTATCACTCCTGAAACTGCTGCAATTGACACTTAACACACTTGAGGTCAGATACCACACTAAGTCATCAAATAATTTGTTTGCTTTATGCTTAGTATGCTGAATGAACCCAGCCATTGTGGTTTGTAAGCTGCACTCCAGGGCAGCTTACAAACTGTGGTACACATCACTTTGAGGTATGCGTCAGACTTTCCATGGCTAGTGATGGAGAATTCTGAAGAATGTTCATTTCTTCCTCCAGACTATGCTGAATTGGCAATTTTCAAATGGTTCAGCGTTATTATTATATTTGCCGTACGGTCAGCCAGGTGTTCAGAGTGGTTTTGGCATTTTTGTCTACCAATCAAGTCCTTTCCAAGGACTTTGGATAGGCAGATGTTTTTTATTTTTATTTTTATTTTTTTATTTTTTTATTATTTTTTATTTTTTTATTTTTTATTTTTTTATTTTTATTTTTTATTATTTTATTATTATTATTATTTATTATTATTATTATTATTATTATTATTATTATTATTATTATTATTATTATTATTATTATTATTATTATTATTATTATTATTATTATTATTATTATTATTATTATTATTATTATTGAAAATGCTCTAGAATGCTCTAGAAAAGGATCCAGCCCCTAGAATGGAATATTCCTGAATTCTCTACAGAATCTTATAAGTAGCCAATTGCATGTATCAGGACATCCAGTCTCTCAATGTATCGTAGACCGATGAACGATGAAAGAGAACTTTTAACACAGAATGAATGAGAAATAGATGGACAATGTTATCTCCAAAGCAGTTTTGGTAATATATTAACAAGTGCCATATAATCTAGTTTTGTGTGAATTAATCTGCAGAAAACTGATTTTCTATACTGGGGATTTTCTTTGGCGCCTGGCTTTCAACATGATAATTCCTGTTGCTTTATAATAATTGTTCTTTAAATAAGCATTTGTTGAATAGGGAAAATGTGCTGAATATGAGCAGAATTTACTCTTTATTGTAGCTGATTCTTACTGGAGCTGTAGATAATGGCATGAAAAATCCCCAAAGCATGGAGCATTAAAAATGATAGCGTAATTCTATAACCCTGCTAATGTAACAGTACCTTACCTATAGCCTAGAAGTCAGGCAATAGCACAATAGCACTTTACTTATATACCGCTTCATAGTGCTTTCCAGCCCTCTCTAAGCGGTTTACAGAGTTCAGCATATTGCCCCCAACAATCTGGGTCCTCATTTTACCCACCTCGGAAGGATGGAAGGCTGAGTCAACCTTGAGCCTAGTGGGATTTGAACAGCTGAACTACTGAACTAGCAGTCAGCCTGCAGTCGCAGCATTTAACCACTGCACCACTTCAGCTCATTGCACCACAGGCAATGTTTACCTGTGTGTTGTTGATTCCTCTTGTATGTTCAGTTAACACATTTATTGTCTCTGTATATGAAAATTATTTAAGGAACCCTTTTTATTCCCAGAACAGATTTTATATTCAGGGTTGAAGGAAGCCCTATAATTTCTCTCTAAAATCCCAGTTTTTTTAAAAAAAATATTAATTGGTTATTGAATATTGCCTTGTTGTTTTGTTGTTGCTTTTTAAAAAGAGCAAGTTTCTAATTTTTAAAATTGATTTTTTATAGAGAGAAATCTGAAAACACATAACGCGTGAAATATGTTGTTTTATTTTTTTCTTCCCATAAAATTGCCACTACATATCCAGTCACTGCATAGGTACTCTACTGGATTGGACCTGCGTGTCAGTCCCATCAGATAGACCGAATCAGGAAACCATCTAGGGAGGCTAAACCTACAAATGTGCTTAAAAATACATGAACTCTTTTGAATTTTGAATATTTCTGCATCAATATATACAGGGCTGGGTTCCTCCCGGTTTGGACCGGTTCGCATGAACCAGTAGCGACCTGCTGGTGATGTCACGATGACATCACGATGACATCACCAGACCGGATTGGTCAGTGCCGGTCTGTGGGCGCCGCCATCTTTTTTGGATTTTTTTTTTAAAAATTGATTTTTGGGGGGAATTTTTTTTCCTTCTGAGCATGTGCAGAAGCCGAGTTCTGGCACTGTGCATGCGGTCACCATCTTTTTATCGGGTATTCTATTCTATTGAAGAAAACGATGTAAAGCTACACATTTCTTCGTGATAAAATTGTATGAATCTTGGTTTTCAATAACTGCTGTGGCTCCTTTAGGCAGCAGTAACTGCAAATAAGCATTTCTGATAACTGTTGATCAGATATGTCCATTGGGGTTATTTCACCTGTGAAAGTTTTATTTGAAAAAAATAATGAAAACCAACAAAGTTAAACAATTCTTTTTTCTTTTCTTTTCTTTCTTTCTCTATCTCAAGATCTTTGGCTCAGAATATCAAGTACATTACCTCTCATAGAAGTAATACTCCATTAGCACAGGCAGTACTCTTTCTAAAAATGGCAATACTAATTATTTGTTGTATTGCTCAATGTTATTGCAAGGACATATCTAGCTTGTCCCTTTAGAGACTAGAAGAACATGGTAGCCTCAAGGAAAAACAATCTTAGGTGTTAGAATTGTATTACGGGGAACTCAGAAATAGCTGTGGGTTCCTCACATCATACATCACAAGTCACGCTGTAACTCCATCTGCAGACAGCTCCAAATCACAGCTGTTCTCCTTAAATATCTTGCATTCAAATCTACTTTTAAAACTTTTCCTCTTGTCTTTACTTTCCATTCTGAATACTTGAAGAATTCCATCTTTGCAAATAGTAGTATCAATGGGTATAATCAGTTTCTACCAGAAGGATTCATGGATCAGAACATAATAAAACACGGACATTTTCTATTTCTCTAAATGCTGCAGCAGTTCTTCCTTCCTTTCTTAAAAAAAAAAAGTCAAATGCATTCTAAAATATACCCTTTGAAATATATCCAGAAAGGCGTGTTTTGAAAATACTTACCTCCGCTTTCATTGAATGCAATTTTAAAACAAAAGTGCAAATTGCTACAGAAATGCTGTTATGAGGCCATTACGCAATTTGGGGCAATTACGCGTTATTGCAGTGAAGGCAGAATGATTTTACCTTCCCTGATAAAACTGATGAGTTGGAGAGGTACAAAACCAAAGCTGGATGTTCTTTGGAATTAATCATACTTAATTAAGGATCTCATTACTTTTTGAAGAGCCAAACTGAATTTCTAGATACACCTCCTTAAGGGTGGCAAATATCTTAGAAAGAACCCTCCCTAGTTTCTTGGACAGTAGAGGCAAGGGTGGGGGGGAAGAGATGGACTTTCATACTTGCAAGATTCTATTAATGTAACGCTACAAGAAAGGTAGAGTTAGTAACTCTGGATAGGCTTCTTCTCTGGACTGCCTCTCAAGGTTGACACCAATCTTGCAAATGTGAAAGTTGTGTATGGAGATTCTCAGTTATCCAGGTCACGGTTGTCCCCAAGGTGCTTTTTCAAAAGGCAACTGGACTTTGTGTTTCCTTGAAGATGTTTTGCTTCTCATCCAAGACTCTGAAGAAGCTTCTTGCATTCCAAATTACTTTGTTCAAGGAAAAACAAAAACCAGTTGCCTCTTGAAAAAAGCACCTTTGGAATAAGTGTGAAAGTTCATCTCTCCCCCCTCACATTTACAGACTAAGAAACTAGGGAGAGTCGCTTCTGAGATATTTTCCATGCCCCCATTCCTTCTGTGAACTCAGCTGCCTCTGGACCTGACGGTTGCCTAGTGTGAGACTTTTCCTCCTGTCCTCAAAAGTTCATCTCACGTGGTGCCTCTATTTTGTTTGTTTGTTTGTTTGTTTGTTTGTTTGTTTGTTTGTTTGTTTGTTTGTTTGTTTATTGTCAAACATGTACAGGATAGTAGTTGTTTGTATAAACATAACATAAGTAAAAAGTACCGATAATAGAGGACAATAGGACAGTAGGACAGGGACGGTAGGCACAGTGGTGCGCTTATGCACGCCTCTTACAGACCTCTTAGGAATGGGGAGAGGTCTACTGGAGACAGTCTAAGGTTAAAGTTTTGGGGGTTTGGGGATGAAATCACAGAGTTGGGTAGTGCATTCCAGGCATTGATCACTCTGTTGCTGAAGTCGTATTTTCTGCAGTCGAGTTTGGAGCGGTTTACATTTAGTTTGAATCTATTATGTGCTCGTGTATTGTTGCGGTTGAAGCTGAAGTTTCTTGGTGACCTCCAAGATTTCTTAATTTCAACCAAGTATTTTAGTGCATCAGTGAACGAGGGAGAAGAGTTGCCGTATTTTTCGGTGTATAAGATGCTACTTTTTCTTAAAAATATTTACTTGAAAATTGAGGTGCGTCTTATACGCAGGCGGCCGAGGAGAAGGCCACACATGCCGGATGAGCCTCTATCATATATGCAGCTCTATCATTCCTCTCTATTGTTTCCTGTATCACATTGCCACTCTAGGTTTCAACTCTATTGTTCCTGTGATGCATTTGCTGTTCTTGTTGTATTACTCACTCTAACAAGATGGCTTCTGCACAGTGATGGCTTATAGTGTTCTTACTACAAGAAACTACATGAAACATGGGGGAGTCTTATACATGGGGGAGTCTTATACACAAAAATATGGTAGTTTACTGCTGTAAGGGCAAACAATTGGGCTTCTAAATTTCACCACTTCTGACCCACGTTCTGACTAAAGAAAGCTAACAGCCCCAGCAGATATGAAAGTCTCAAAAGTTTTTAGTCCACTGACAGTCAAAAGTGGCTGGAACATCTCTATAGAAGGTAGACAGAGATGTGGTACAAGAATGACAGAGTCTTTTTGTGTTCGGAAACCTGTAAAATGCCATTGACTGAGCCCTCCTGCTGCTGACAGTGTCACACTCATTTATGTGAGGCTGGTGGTGTTAAATTAATCCACCTGCTGTGAAGCTATTTTGCATGTGAAATCATGTTGAAAAATATAAAATGTCAGATCAATCCCTAGGGTAGCTGTCTTCTCGAGATTCTTCTGTGCTTTTCCCCCGTGAAAGAGAAAACCGGGAATATCATATTCTCTCAGCTGACCGTAACGATGAACCATCATTGTTCATTAATCAGGCCACTATGCAAAACAAACATTTTTTAAAAAAATGAATTAAAAAAACCCAGCAAGGCTGACCCAAGACTGTCACTAACTGAAGTTTTCCGTCTGGATAGTCTAGACCAGGGGTAGGCAAAGTTGGCTCTTCTATGACTTGTGGACTTCAACTCCCAGAATTCCTGAGCTAGCATGATTGGCTCAGAAAGTCTGGGAGTTGAAGTCCATGAGTCATAGAAGAGCTAACTTTGCCTACCCCTGGTCTAGACTACTGCATCATGCTGCTTGTGGAGCTGCTCTTGAAGACTGCTTATGCAATACAAAAATCCAGACACCTGAATGTCATTGGATATCAACATTTGGGGCATAGGACATTTACATTGCACCAGTTGCTGGAGCAATCCATACATTTCCCAGCCTAATGTAAAGTACTGGTGGCTTGTCAAGGAACACATTTCTGTTAGTCCCACAAGGGTACCATTTGACAGGACCCAGCCAGGGTTCTGGGGAGGGCATGCCATTGTGGAAAACAGTGAAAGTCCTGATAGCCAACTGTCATGTGTCTGAAGACAGATTGGTGGTCAAATTCTAGAAGGAATAGAATGAAACACAGTTAGATGTTCAACTGATCTTAGTGACAATTTCTTCAGAGTGAGGAACAAAGTGTGTTCTTAATGGTTCTTGCTCCACAGTAATCTGTATTATACACTTAACTTACATGCCATTATGCACAGATGCACACACACAAACACACCGAGAGAAGATAGTGTGGGATCTCTGTCTCTGTCTCTGTCTCTCTGTCTCTGTCTCTGTCTCTGTCTCTGTCTCTCTGTCTCTGTCTCTGTCTCTCTCTCTCTCTCTCTGTCTCTCTCTCTCTCTCTCTCTCACACACACACACACGCACACACACACACACTCTCACATACACACACTTATAAATATATATAATTAAGTTCCTTCTACACATAAGCTGAAATAGTACAGATGTTAATAATGGCCCAGTGGGCACAATTCAGTACCCCCAGTTCATGGGCTAATGTGAATATTCATGTGTGTGTGTGTGTGTGTGTGTGTTTGTGTGTGTAATTTGAATGGCAAGATGAAGCAATCGGCATTTCCTGTAGACTTTTCTCTAACAAAATGCCTGTCAAGTTTTATGATTTCAACCTTGCACACCTGGGATTTCTTACTCAACTCCAAAAGTTGCCCTAAGCAATTTCTATATGTACACAGACTCATTCTAACCTTGTTGAAATCAGAGAACTCGGCTTGCGAGGTAGGCAGTATTGCTCTGGCATCTTATTTCTTTCCCTAATCCCCATGCCAGCCATCATGTCCTTATAGTTTACAACATTTAAAAAAATACATGATAGTATAACGAGAAAGGAAGGAAGGAAGGAAGGAAGGAAGGAAGGAAGGAAGGAAGGAAGGAAGGAAGGAAGGAAGGAAGGAAGGAAGACATGGCTCTTCCTGCAGGCGGGGTTCTGAGACGATGTTCATCTTGGTCTCCCCCACGTATGTATGTTTTGTATGTTTCCTTTTATATGTTTTTAAATTGTTATTAAAATATTTTGTTTAGCTGTTCTTTAAGTGTTGTATGCCGCCCTGAGTCCCCAGGGAATAAGGCAGCATATAAGAGCAATAAAGGAAGGAAGGAAGGAAGGAAGGAAGGAAGGAAGGAAGGAAGGAAGGAAGGAAGGAAGGAAGGAAGGAAGGGCAAAGAAAAAGGTTGAGTGAGGGGGGGAACAGAAGATCAAAGAAAAGACAAAAAGGGGGTGGGAACTAGTTGTCTAGTTTAATGATAAGAAGGACTAGGGGTGACATGATAGTAGTGCTCCAAAATCTAAAAGGCTGCCACAAAGAAGAGGGAGTCAATCTATTCTCCAAACTACTTGAATGCAAAAAGTAATGGATGGGAACTAATGAAGGAGAGAACCAACCTAGAACAAAGGAGGAATTTCCTGACAAAATATAGATCTTGCTTTGAAGAAGTGGCCCAACCACTGGGTAAAATTATGATAAAAGGTGATATGATAGAAAGTAAAAAGAATATATAAAAAATAAATAATTCCAATGCCATTTTTAGTAGACTCAGAAATAGGAATTGTTACTTTCCTGCATTTAACTCACGCTTTAATTTAAAAAGTGCAAATTTATGCAAGGTTGTTCAGAAGCAAAGCCCACAGCACTCAACGGGGCTCTGCCACCATTAAATAAGTTTAGGACTACAATTAATCTCAATGCATTTTGCCTTTAAGACACTGATTATATGATTCTATTCTTTAATGTTTAATTAGTGTTCCACAGAATTCAGACCTGGTACATGGGGGTTCTAATATCCTGATTGGACAAAACTAGTGAACTGAAGTTGGGAGAAATTTGTGTAGAGCTTCAGAAATGGCTGAAAGTCCATCACTTATTTTCTCCTTTTGTTTTATTGTATTCCAAGTGCTACAATATTCCACTGTTTCTTTAATAAAGTCTCCTCCTCCTCCTCCTCCTCCTCCTCCTCCTCCTCCTCCTCCTCCTCCTCCTCCTCCTCCTCCTCCACATTTTTTCTTAGGTCCCTGATGGGATCAGTATAAATTAATGAAGGTTTGGCTGATTTCCCAAATGCATTAAGAAGTTACTCTTAGAGCTTTCCTTTTGACTTTTGGCTTTGTTTGTACATGGAGAAAGTGCTAAAACAATAAAGGCATCATCCAGAATACACAATGACAATTGCGGGCTTCGGATAGAAGATTAAGCCACCACAACCTTTTATTCCACATTTTTTTCCCCCAGCACCATTAACTGAACAATGCATTTCCTGGAAGAACAGTTCTTGGATGATAACAGAAACATTTTGCATTTTGTGTTCAGCTCTATCTGGAGTCTTCTCCTCAGTCCACCCCAATACACAACCAGAAGGCTTCACTGCGGTGCTGAAATGTATTTTCCTCGCATTTCATTTTTACATCGACACCGATGTCTTAGGCATTTCAGCACACACAAATGTGCAAATCTGCTCTACTTTTTGGTGAAGCCGTTCTCCTTCTGGGGCGATATAGTGGACCACCAAAATGATTTCGCTCACTCGGTGTTTGAAAGACTTTTCATTCTTGCCTGCTTTGCACCTACAAAGGGCTATAAACATGATCTGTAGAGTTCTGGGTCCTGTTTATTTCCTATAAGGGAAGAAAAAACTTCTGAAAAATAAGGAAGCCACTTTAGTTTTGCATCTATTACTGGTTACTCATGGAAGAGTAGGAGCTGAGATAGCGCAGTGGTTAAAAGCAGCATTGCGACCTTCAGCTGATTGCTAGTTCAGCAGTTGAGCTGTTCAAATCTCACCGGCTCAAGGTTGACTCAGCCTTCCATCCTTCCGAGGTGGGTAAAATGAGGACTCTGATTGTTGGGGGCAATATGCTGAAGTCTGTAAACCGCTTAGAGAGAGCTGTAAAGCACTATGAAGCGGTATATAAGTCTAAGTGCTATTGCTATTGCTATCTCAATTTTTAAAAAATTACAGCCACAGCCAGAGGGATTTGCCAGCGTGTGGCAGGTTGATTCAGCATTGTTCTTTTTATTATTATTATTCTTCCTCTTCTTCCGATCAATCTACATCTAATGATGCTTCGAAATGCTATAATGGATGCAGCACCCCTGTCTTGGTCTAAATTGGATTAGATGCCTCACTAATGCAATGCTGGAAAGTCAAATCAGCCCTTTAATGCTACCAAGATGAACCTGCGGGGAATATCTGATCGCTAATGCCCACATGTGAGTCGGAAGAGAAATCTTACTTTTTGATTTAATAAACCATTTCTATATTTCCCAACGGTGGCTTCGTGGCAGAGCAGGAGGAGCTAATTAGCAGAATTACTCATTTTCAGGGGAGGCTTTGGGCCTTTCTTCTAAATTAGGACATACAAAACACCACAATCCTCCCAGATCCAGCAGCTCTTTTGTACACAGTCTTTTTTTTTTTTACACATATATATATAATTCTAAACTTCGTGGTAGCCCTCACAAGGATTTAATGTGTCTGTTGAGGGACAGAGTCTAATGAAGGGATTGGATTGCATAAAATCTCATTGCTGTTAAAAAGCCTAGAAAAGGTAAAAGGCATATATTCTTAATAGGACCTGTTAGAGTTGATTCAGCTTGACTCTTTTTTTTTTTTTGCCTTATCCTGAAAAAGGAAACATTTCCCATCTTAAATTACTCAGAGCCAGTCTTAAGTCTCTTTTTCTCCTTGCCTTCATTTGCAAACACTATTAGACTTTCATGAATCAATGCTAAGGAAAAGGAGGAAGCACAGTCAGAAGCCACAGAAGGATAGGTAGAGGTTGGAGCCAGACATGTTTATCTTTCATTATCTATCATCCATCCATCCATCCATCCGTCTATCTATCCATCATCTCTATCTATCATCGTCTGTCTGTCTGTCTGTCTGTCTGTCTGTCTGTCTGTCTGTCTGTCTGTCTATCTATCTATCTATCTATCTATCTATCTATCTATCTATCTATCTATCTATCTATCTATCTATCTATCTATCTATCTATCTATCTATAAATGCTGGCTGGGGAATTCTGGGAGTTGAAGTCCAGATATCTTCAAGTTGCCAAGGTTGGGAAACACTGTTCTAGAACAAAGGAAAATGTGTGCTGGTTTTTTTTTAAGTTTCCTTCCAGGGTAGCCTAGAAGTTCTTGGTCTTTAACAATGCAATTGCAAATACTTTTGTTATGGTCATTGACCAGGGACAGTTTTAATAATCCTACTAGGCTGGCCAAGAAGTACCATGTCAAAAGCAAATATAGAACTAGAATAATACATACAGTATAGCAAGGAAAGAGGAATATTCATTCTTTCTCTACCTATTTTCTGGCCCATTGACTTAGTGTAGCTAAAGCAAGTCATTTATTTGATCTAAAGATACCCAAGAGAAGCCAATACTACATCATACTTTCCTAGACAAGGGCAGAAAATTTGCAGGCAAACAGTTCCATTAAAGCTGTTGAGGTCTGTTTATTATTAATATTGTAGAGTACCTGTTTTTCATTCTTGCATACAGTCAGTATTTAAAGTTGGTTATTTTTATCAGGTAATCCAAAGTCTCCTCACCAAATTGCATATACCATATACCAATCGCTGGCAGAACATAGCAAGGGAAGTAGAATTTGTTCCTCCTTCTGCTTCTTATGGACATATTTGGAGAAGGCAATTGAAGCAGCAGCAGGTGCAAGGAAACAGCTGCCAGGAGAAGGAAAATAATCTGGAGGGAAAACAGTGAGACTCCAAAAGTTAGAGTTCTGAGCATGTCTCTCATCTCCTAGCTCTTTAAAAAAATATATGAATAGAGCTATAGTATGCTGATTATTGTAGCATTCTATGGAAACTATACAGCTAAACCGTCCATGTCAAAGAAGATAGCTGCATCTAGTTCAGTGTTTCCCAACCTTGGCAACTTGAAGATGTCTGGACTTCAACTCCCAGAATTCCCCAGCCAGCATTCGCTGGCTGGGGAATTCTGGGAGTTGAAGTCCAGACATCTTCAAGTTGCCAAGGTTGGGAAACACTGATCTAGTTGATTGTAGCTTAAAGTTGACTCTGGTTAGACCTGTTTAGGACTTAGATGGTGGATTCCCTAAGAAATTGAAGGCTAGTAAAATAAAAATAAAAATTCAGAAGATGGCAATTGTTCTGCTTCTGATTTTAAATATACCTTCACTTTCTTATGGACTTTAGTAGTTGAAGGTCATGGGGGTAATAACAGACAAGGAATGCAAACCAAAACAGAATCTCTAAAAGAGGTTTAACAAAGCGGGTATGACTATGTAGTCACCAGATGTCAAGCTTAACTCAGGGGAAAGCTCATCTCCATGTTCAGTGACAAATAAAGTACTACTAGCTTGAATGGCAAATCCTATTTGTTCTAAAGAGACGTTATATATCAGTAATGGCAAACCTTTTTTTCCTCGGGCGCCGGAAGCACGTGCGCATGTGCTATCACGTGTCCGCGCATGCCCACATCCATAATTCAATGTTGCCCATGCCCCACCCACTACGTATGCGCGTGCGACCCCCCTGCTGCTCTATGCATGTGCGTGCGACCCCCCCGCTGCCCCACGCATACGTGCATGACCCCCCCGCTGCCCCCTTTCCTGACTTCCGGTGGGCCCGGTAGGCCCGTTTTTTCGCCCTCCCCAGGCTCCAGGGGCTTTCTTGGAGCTTGGGGAGGTCGAAAACGCTCTCTCCCGCCCACCCAAAGGCCTTCGGAGACCAAAAACACCCTCCCAAAGCCTCCACGTGAGCTGAAAATCAGCTGGCTGGCATGCACATGCACGCTGGAGCTGAGATAGGGCAACGGTTCGTGTGCCGGCAGATATGGCTCCGTGTGCCACCTGTGGCACACGTGCCATAGGTTCACCATCACTGCTATATACTGTATAATTGTAAGCAGTCATTTATTTATTTGATTGTTGCCTGCAGACCCTAATCAATCTAAATGATATCGCACATTCTATTCATTCTGAAGCTTCATTAAGAGTGGCCTGTAACCCCTTTATAGCCACCAAAAAGTTTACACTGAATTTCCTCAAATTATTTCTCATCAAGTTGGAACATTACACCTAGGATCTTTTACAACAACAAGAACAACAACAAAATGCAGCCAGGAAATCCAAAGCTAGCAGAAATACAAATATTCTATTGCTGTTTGGCCCGTGTTTTCCATCTTGAATTGAGATCTATCACCTAAGAAATGAGAACTGATTCTTCTTGTGAGATACCATTGATTCATTCAAGATAGCAGCATGAATTTGCAGGAAAATAAATCCACAGTGTTAAGGTCTGGTGAGCCAAAGATTCTGTGTGGTTTTTTTTTGTTTTGCTTTGATTTTGTGTGCTTTTTGAAGGATATGCATACCTTCGCAACAAATATAGATGCCGAATTGAATAGAATTTTTTTTTGAGGTAGTCCTTGCTTGCCATGGTTTGGGTGATGGATTTGTACTAAAATATAATGCAAGAGCACAGCCTTCACTTGACTGGTTTTTTTTTTTAAAAGTATAACAGTGCAGCTAAAATCAAACCACAGGCCTCTTTTAATCCATCTCTCAGATTTAAACTGACTAAACAATCTGTATTTAGGTTCTTGCTCTTCTACACTGATTCCTGTCCCACTTTCACTATGTATATATTCAAGCATCAGCATCTTTACCTCAGAATGTCATATTTTGGGCCTGTTCCTTGAGTTCACTCCCAAGTCCCAACTTCAGAGAAAACTGGTTCCTTCGCTTTTATGTGGAGAGAAGCTTTCCTATTCATTTGTCTTCCATTTCAGCACTGACAGGATCTTCCTTCTTTTCTCTCAGGTCCAACTGTAATCGGGTTTTTTTAGATCCCAGACTTTGACAAGTGTTGAATTTAAAGAGCTTTGTCATATGCTATTTCAGAGTTCGCCTTACTGGGTTTCTTATGAACAGCATGTTCTTTGCCCGCAGGAATGCGAAACAGGGCTACCTTGAACTCACCAGAAAAAACTGAACTATTAAACAAGGATATAAAAAGAGCTATTCTTCATCTTCAGGAAAGGCTCCACATGTATGCAGTGTTATATTCCTGTCAGCTCTTAAGATACATGGGACCGTAGCCAGGAAAATACCTAGAGGAAGGGGCTGCAGCCATCAAATAAAAGAAAGAGGGCTCATAAATTTTACTTATTTCAAGATTTAGATGGTCACCCAAATCTCAAAGGTGTGACTTTGGGCGGCATATAACTGTGAAACAGACCGCCAAGTCCCTATGGGGGAACGAAAGTCAATAACAAGAACAAAACACAAGGTTCAAGTCATAACAACATGCACTCCAAACAAGCTCATTTAACATCCTGGCCTGAAATGATCAAAGGGACATCCAGGTCTTCAAAGCAATAGCAATAGCAATAGCACTTTACTTATATACCGCTTCATAGTGCTTTACAGCCCTCTCTAAGCGGTTTATAGAGTCAGCATATTGCCCCCAACAATCTGGGTCCTCATTTTACCGACCTCGGAAGGATGGAAGGCTGAGTCAACCTTGAGCCTAGTGAGATTTGAACAGCTGAACTGCTGAACTAGCAGTCAGCCTGCAGTCGCAGCATTTAACTACTGCACCACTTCAGCCCTTTCAAAGGCCAACAGGAATGGGTCTGTGGTAGAATCTGGCACGGAGTTGTAGGAGGAATCAACGTTGACTCCTTGGTATGCAGAGAGAGAGAGACCCAGAAGGGGTCTCCTTAAATCTTCAGAATATTCATCTGACAGTTATTCAGAGGGTGCTTTACTCTGGCAAGATTCCTGTCTACAGGCAGACAGCAATAAAGAAATGACTTGAGCAATTCACTGTCGTTCTTGGTTCCCCATGCCTGACAGGGTCCAATCAAATAAGAAGCCTAGCTTTACTCAGCCATGAAGAAAGTTCTGGCATTAAAAAAAAAATATGTTGGACTTCCTAGAATTTATAAATAAGGATGAGTAGAAGCAAGAACGCTGCCCAGGGCCCTTCTGTGTGAGAGATGGGCAGTTAATAAGTTTGATATACTGAATGAATAAATAAATAAATAAATAAATAAATAAATAAATAAATAAATAAATAAATAAATAAATAAATAAATAAATAAATAAATAAATAAATAAATAAATAAATATCCCAGATCTTTGTCTTTCCTGGAGAAATAGCAGTATTGGCAGAGGCGTCCAAGCAGGGGGTGAGCCTCAAAAAAATCAAGATGGTTAGTAAAGTAACTCACATAGAAAGAGGGCAGGGTGTCCACCATGTGGTTGTAGTCACTATCTTTTTTTATATCCCAACTACTTCTCTTATCTCATAAGATTAAAAATAGATAACTTGGTGGGTGGTGGCTTTGATTAATGTCTTGACAGAGCAGCTTCCAGAAAAGCCATCAGGGCCAGGATAAGCAACTGCTGGAGCTAGGGCAAATTAATTTAAATGTATTTAATTAGAATGAGATTATTCCCCATTTATGTAATAACGTTCCCCTTGAATCACATTAACCATTACCAGAAGCCTATTATGTAACAGCAGCAGTTAATAAATTGAGAAGTAAACAATAAATCAGTATATGATGGAAACCTTTCAACGGATTTGTGAAGAGGAGGAGGAGGAAGAGGAGGAGGAGGAGGAGAAGGAGAAGGAGAAGGAGAAGGAGAAGGAGAAGGAGAAGGAGAAGGAAGCCTCAGCCTCTGGTAATAATGTCTCTGAATGGAGCTTTCGATCTACTTTTGCTACTCTTGTTCTGTATATTGTCAAGTTACAATGCAACCACAGACAACCCTCCTGGATACCATTCTGGTGTATGGATTTCAACCCCCAGGACTTTCAGAAAAAGCCATGCTGGTTGAAGAACTTTAAAGCTGAGTCCATATTTCTAGAAAGTTCTAAGGTTGGGATCTAGAACTTTGGGGCTCCCCATTTGAAAACAGCATTGCTTTTTAAAGCCATAATTAAGTGTTGCTCAGTTTGGCCCAATCTTCATACCCATTGGCCAGGAACAAATTCCAACGGTCCAAACATTAACGAAATCCTTTCAGTCCATCAGGATGGCGAGCTGCACAGGAAATGACACCGCATGTTTATAAGATGATAAATCAGAAACCAAACATGTCCCGAAAGGTATAGAATTATTGTAATGTAGTAAAACCAAATAACACCCGGAAAAGGTTTTGCTTCCCGCCATGCATTTTGTCCTCCATGACTTGCAGGAGAAATCATTTCATAAAAGTCACCTCTGATTTGTTTGATATACAATTATTGAAATTTTAATAAGGGCTGTGCGGAGATTCCCGAGCATCTCATGCAGTCGGGGAGGTTATAATAAGTTTATTGCTGCAAGCCCCGACAGCAACTCATAAAAATGAATGACAATCTATATCGTAACATCTTGTCAGCTCTTCTGCATGCTAATAGATTACTTCGCTTTTCTTTGTTGTAAAGAGGCCGACTACGTAGCCAATATTCAATTCCAAAATGAAGATTACAGAAAATTTGATTCCAAGCCAAAAAGTCACATTTAACAGAGATACAAAGAACATTCATATCAAGTTTCAATTAAAATCATTCCAGGCAAGATATAGGTGGTCTTTGCCTTATGGCCACAATTGGTACAAAAATTTCTGCTGCTAAATAGCACGGTTGTTAAGTAAATTGTACTCGGGTTTTTTTTTTTTTTGCCATGGTTGCTAAACTAATCACTGCAGTTGTTAAGTGAATCATGCAGTCATTAAGTGAATTTGGCTTCCTCCTTTGACTTTGCTTGTTGGAATCCAGCTGGGATGGTTGCAAATGGGAATCGTATGGCCCTGGGATTCTGCAACCACTGTAAACATATGCTGGTTGCCATGCACTTGAATTCTGATCACATAATTGTGGGGATGCTGTAATGGTCATAAGTGTGAGGACTGGTTGCAAGTCGCTTTTTTCAATGCTGTTGTAGCTTCGAATGGTCATTAAATGAATGGTTGTAAATAACTGTACTTACAAGGAGAGCATCCATCTGTATATACAAATCTCCTTTTAAGTTAGGATCGATATCAGTGGTGGGTTGCTCCCGGTTCGGACCGGTTCTTAGAACTGGTAGCGCTGGTGGCAGGAGGCTCCGCCCACCCACCCGAGACGCTTCTGCGCATGCACAGAAGCATTGCGCGTGCATGAACCGGTGGCAAATTTATTTACAACCCACCACTGATCGATATTCTTATTCCAATTTGACATGAGGAAGAATTTGGTTTACATTTTATAAGCAAACCAACATAATTCTCATATCCTTGTTTAAAGTGAAGATTGAACATGTTTATCATCCAAGGTGTATCCCAAAGGTGCTTTTTCAAAAGGCAACTGGACTTCCTTTGTTTTTCCTTGAAGACATTTCACTTGAACTGAAGAAGCTTCTTGGATGAGAAGCGAAACCTCTTCAAGAAAAAACCAAGAAAGTCCAGTTGCCTTTTGAAAAAGCACCTTTGAGACAACCATGACCTGGATGACTGAGAATCTCCATAGACATCCAAGGTGTATCCCTCTCTGGATTTTGTGATGCTGTGCTCTGACAAAACCCCAATTGCAAAAATGCACACATGGAGGGAAGTTACCTAGAAAAAGAGCTATGATTTTTATATTCTTCATTTTCTGCTCCTTTTTTTTAATATTGCCTTGCCCAATTTAGTTCTTGAATCAACAACCAGACCAGTTAGTAAAATAAATTAAGTGATTGCTAATTGCAGGCAAACATTGTACCAACAAGCCCAATTGTACATGCTAAGAGCAACTCCTTGAGTTTTGCATGTTTAAATTCAGGAAGCTAATTAGTTCTAATCAGATTAAACAGTCAAGAATGTGGCATAGGGAAGAGTGTTGGGTGAACAAGCTTATTATCCGTTTATGACCACTGGAGAAAAAAGTGACTTATGCTAAATTTATCTTGTGTGCAAGGACGATATTTTACAGTTATGTTGAACCGCCTGCCTTTAAATATGCCACATCCATTCCTGGCCTTGTTAATCTCTTCGCTCACGCAAATTCACTTTTCACCACATTAGAAGATTGCAATTACTTTTCATAATTAAAAAGACCAAATTAGTCTGACCAGTTTCAGCTGGTTGTCATCCAAGCAATATCCCTCCATTTATTTAAACAGCAGAGAATGGCTAAGAAAGCTAACGCCTTCTTGAACTTTACACTATTTTGTTTGATGTTTCAGGTATGGTTAAAAGCCAACCATACTGCAGGACAGGGCTTTAGGTGTTAGACACGATAAAATGAAACAAGGTAATTAAAACTGTTCCCAATATAGCGATCCAGCTATTCCTGTCAGGTCCCGAACGGACAGCAAAGGCACAGGACAACGATAGCAGGTTATCAATCCTTGTTTATCCAAGCCGGTACGAACTGACCATCTAGTTGAAGTACAAAGGGAAATAATTGATAGAGCTACAGCTCTGTGCTCCCTGCCACCATATATACTTTTGCACCAGCTCCATCCCATGACTCATCATTCCCATATGCCTCCCTTGCCATTTGTTAACACTTGCCACCCAGAAGCCACGCACCCACCCCAGCTGACCCTAACTATCATGCCCCCACTACGGTGGCTGGCAATGGACCTGCCGAAACAGCTTGCGGCATCGATGCCAGTCGATCCCCCCTCTCAACTGATCAGCGCTCGGAAAGCTGCAGTCCAGCAGCCAGGGCCACTCCCCCGGTGCACGGGGACAGCCCGAGTCCCTCTGTTGTCCAGGAGCGCAGGTCAGGGAGCCCTGAAGGACTGGCATTAGGTTGCCATCACTGGAGCAGACCAGGTAATGTGGAGGGCCAGTACACCTTCAGCCTTAGCGTCAGTAGGAGCAGCATTGGCAGGACAGGGGGGGTTTCCCCCTCTCGAATGACAGCCCCAGACCGCCGGGAGGGCTGGAGCTGACAACTCCCCCAAGCACTGATGGTATTACCTAGTTTTGTAAAAAAAAAAACATCTGCAAGAAAATGGATCTCATTCTATCTCAATGTCTGGTTATTTTACCTGGAAACTGTCTCAGGGCATCAAGAATTAAGTTCCTTGAGCTCTGTGTCAGGCCGAAGCCATTTTAGTTGGGATCTTAGGCCTGCCACACTTTATGCTATTCTACTATGCATTTTCTATTGTGGGAAAATGGAAGGGGGGATGGTTTGAAGTTGCTAGTGTGTAGCCATAACAAATTCTTTCTAGAAAGCCAAGGTCATCCTTTGTCTCTCCACCTCTCCACCTGCACGGAAGGAGATGGGTAGATTCTGCCAGCATGGCAATTGAAGATTGACTCAACGTGATGGACTTGTGGGTGTGGGGGCAAGGACTTGAACTTTCAACTGGGTGGTGAAACCCGGGAGAATTCAGATTCGGGTTTCACCCAGATGTGCCAACATGACTCTATTAATAAATTGGAACTTTGAGGAATACTTTGCCTAGGATTCTGATTTAATTTTGGATGCTATTTGGAACCCTGACACTCTGCTATATACAGGTAATCCTTGACTTATGACTACAATTGAGCCCAAAATTTCTGATACTAAAGCAAGACAGTGGTTAAGTCAATTTTGCCCCATTATTGCCACAGTTGTTAAGTGAATTGTTAGGATGAGAATAAAATCTCATAGAGGCGATGTTGGATCTTTACTTGGAATCCAGACATTTAGAAATAAAACCGAGATTAAAGTCTAATAGAAAATACAGTATTTATTTCAGTACAAAAACAATAAATCCTAAATAATTACATCTTTGCTAAGGAACACGACCGTTCAGGTCAAGAGCTAAGGCAGAAGAAAATTAATGGTGGATTAGGAATGTAGACATGCATACACATCATATCACATGTTCTGCTTGAATTGGAATATACCATAATATTAGATAGGGGTGCATCACCCTGCATAGACATACAACTGACAATATTCATATCGTGACATGAATCCCTGCAACGCTTAAGGTTAGTAACGCCATTGCCCCAAAGGTGCTTTTTCAAAAGGCAACTGGACTTCCTTTGTCCTTGAAGATGTTTCACTTCTCATCCAAGAAACTTCTTCAGTTGGGGACAACCTGACCTGGATGACTGAGAATCCCCATAGACATTTAGTAGCATGGTTGTGAAGTGAATCTGGTTTCCCCCCATTGACTTTGCTTGTCAGAAGGTCACACAAGGTGATCCCATGACTCCAGGACACTGCAACCGTCATAAATATGAGTTAGTTGTGAAGCGTCTGAATTTTGCTGACATGACCACGGGAATGCTGCAACGGTTGTAACTTACATTTTTTTCAGTGCCATTGTAACTTTGGCACTGGACCTGCATCCCGACTGTTTGCCAACCTTATTGTATCTTTGGAGATAGGAAATCCTAGCTTTGCTAGTCTTGTTTATCTATTTTCTTTCATTGTTGATCAGCTATTTATTTACGGGGCTGCTATTGTAAGAGAGCGAAGCACTCCAAAATGCCACCTGCAACCTTCACTCTTCCTCCGTAAAGTTTCAATTCTTCTCCAGGGAAACATTATTCACTTTCCTGGTTTGCAGCAGCATTGGTATGCAGCGAACGGTTCCCTATACATTCAGTCCCTACAGATGACAGAAAGTGGTTGATCTTTTGCATAATTTCATGGGTGATATTCAGGCGAAGATGTCTTCAAATTCTCTCAAAATGAGCAGGTAGAATATAATCAAGCCACTATTGAAATGATGGGGTTTTTTCTTTCCCATTCAGACACATTCTGAATGGCTGCTTCTGAGATTAATGTTGTGCAGATGGAATGGTGGTGGTTTTTTTTCCCAGCTTTTCAAATAACATTTCTGTTAACTATTTTAGGCTCACTTTGTGCGAATATTCAGTTAGGAGGACAATGCGTCCGTCAACCCTTTAGCTGGCCTAACTGTGGCCATTTTTTCTTTGCTGCTTTCCTCTATGGAGGTTTCCCTTCGCATTGCTTCATGGCTGACGGAGCCTGGAGCTAAAGGGCCAAGGAGGGGGTTGTAGAGCTAGCAGGGGTTTGTAGCCTAAATAAAATTCTTTCCCCTGGGAATCAAGGATGTTGGTGCAGGTGTTCGAGACTGGGGTCACCTAGCAACTGGACTACATGCTGATTGAACCATGTGACTGGAGACTCTGGGGGGAAGTGACAAAGTTTTACTTTTAATTGGGTGTAAAACTGGTGGGAACTTAGAGCCGGTTTTCCACCAAGTCTGTGCCAATTTGATATGTCCCAATAAAATGTTCTTTGAGGAATATGCCTGCCTTGGAGTTCTTATTGAAGGGGATGTATTACTTGGAACCTTGGCAGCATCCTTTTATTTATTTATTTATTTATTTTGTGAAGTATGTATTGGTAATATACATAGATATAACATTGTTTATATATATATAAGATGGGCACTGATAGGAGGGAACATTAGGATAGGGACGGTAGGCACGCTGGTGCACTTATGCACGCCCCTCACTGACCTCTTAGGAATCGGGTGAGGTCAACAGTGGACAGTCTAAGGGTAAAGTTTTGGGGGTTTGGTGACGAAACCACAGAGTCAGGTAGTGAGTTCCAGGCATTGACCACTCTGTTGCTAAAGTCGTATTTTCTACAGTCGAGTTTGGAGCGGTTCACTTGGAGTTTGTATCTGTTGTGTGTTCGTGTATTGTTGTGGTTGAAGCTGAAGTAGTCGTTGACAGGAAGGACGTTGTAGCAGATAATTTTATGAGCTACGCTTAGGCCGTGCCGAAGGCGACGTAGTTCTAAGCTTTCTAAGCCCAGGATTTCAAGTCTGGTTGCGTAATCCTTTTTGGAATGATTGTAGATTGCGGCAGAGATCTTCAGCAAATGTTAAACCATATCTGTCCAATATAAACCTCACTATTCTGAAGGCATTGAGAAGATAACCCACAGATCTGTGGTGCTTCCTGGTGCCTTCTTCTTCTTCTTCTTCTTCTTCTTCTTCTTCTTCTTCTTCTTCTTCTTCTTCTTCTTCTTCTTCTTCTTCTTCTTCTTCTTCTTCTTCTTCTTCTTCTTCTTCTTCTTCGTCTTCTTCTTCTTCTTCTTCTTCTTCTTCTTCTTCTTCTTCTTCTTCTTCTTCTTCTTCTTCTTCTTCTTCTTCTTCTTCTTCTTTGTCCTATCCTCTCTGCAAGACTCCTTTTGAGAAGCACCCTAAATTAAACATTAGGAAGCTGTTACTAGCAGCAGTTGGTAGCCATCTCAATGCTATAAATGGAGTTAGAGAGGCTAAATACAATTCCACTCACAAAATGTGTTGAGCATTTTAGTAGATTTACTGCTGCTTCAAGATCCCTGAAATAAATTCCATTCCTGATCTATTTGGGTCTTGAAAAGCAGCCAGAGAAGACTTGATCCCTACCAAGAACCAAAAAGACAGAGCCTGAATCTGGATGTTACTGTATTCATTTATTTTTATTTATTTATATCCAGGGGTGGGCTTTAAAATTTTTAGCAAGGGGTTCTCTGCCCGGTTGCTGGGTGGGCGTGGCCATGGTGGGTATGGCCTAGTCAGCCACCTGCACCATGGCAGGGAGTGGGGGTGTTTTTGCCCTCCCTGGGCTCCGAAGGCTTTTCTCGAGCCTCTGGGAGGGTGAAAACAACCTCCCGAGGCTCCAGAGGCTGTCTGGAGGCCGGTAGTTCCTGAACTTCCGGTAGGCCCGTTTTTCACCCTCCCCGAGCTTCTGCGCGCACCCTGCACTTACCTGCATCCAAAATGGGCCGCTTGGGGACTCCTGGGAGGGGAGGGGGAGGGTGGGCGGTGCCAGCCAGGAGTGGGATTTGGGGGTTCTCTGAACTGCACAGAATCTTACCTAGAGGTTCTCCCGAACCCCTGCGGACCCCCAGCAGCCCACCTCTGTTTATATTCCACCTTATTATATTTAGAATTAACTCAAGGCAGCAAAAATAATACTCCTCCTGTTTTCCCCACAACAACATCCCTGTGGTATGAGTTGGGATGAGAGAGACAGGCCCAAAATCATGCAGCTGGTTTTTATGCCTAAGGTGGGACTAGAACTCCCCATCTCCTGGTTTCTAGCTCAGTGCCTTAACCACTAGACCAGGGGTGAAATCCTCCCGGTTCGCCCGGGCCAGTCCTTCGGCATATAGCTGATGGAACTGGCGGCGGTCGCGGCACGGAGCTTCTCCCGCCCGCTTTCCCGGCCTGTCTGGACGCCGCCATTCAGGTTATTTTTCCCTCTGTGCATGCGCGCGCATGCACAGAGGGAAAAATAACCTGAATGGCGGCGTTCAGCCGGGCCGGGAAAGCGGGCGGGAGAAGCTCCGCGCCGTGACCGCCGCCAGTTCAATCGGCTATACGCCGAAGGACTGGCCCAGGTGAACCGGGAGGATTTCACCCCTGCACTAGACCAAATTATTTTATTTTACAATCTACTGATCTAATGGTAATAGTTGGTGAAATTGATAATTGATGAAATTATCAAGGGTAATTTGTTGAAATGGGATAAAGATCGTTCAGTGATATTGTTTTCCCAATATGGGTAATCCTCGAGTTATGACCATTTGTTCAACAACTGTTCAAAATTACGATGGTACGGAAAGAAGGGAGTTATGATTGGTCCTCAACATTCAGTAAGACTTTCTGATGCAATTTTGGGCAATGTAAAGGTAAAGGTTCCCCTGCACATGCGTGCTAGTCGTTTCTGGCTCTAGGGGCGGTGCTCATCTCCGTTTCTAAGCCGAAGAGCCAGCGCTGTCTGAAGATGTCTCCATGGTCATGTAACTGGCATGACTTAATGCCAAAAGCGCACGTGGTTCCTATTTTTCTACTTGCATTTTTTGCGTGCTTTCGAACTGCTAGGTTGACAGAAGCTGGGACAAGTAACAGGAGCTCACTCTGTTACGTGGCGCTAGGGATTCGAACCACTGAACTGCTGACCTTCTGATTGACAAGCTCAGAATCTTAGCCACTGAACCACTGCGTCCCCTTTTGGGCAATGAAGGATAGGGAATTATTTTTTATGTATTTATTTTTATTTGTTTGTCAAACATGTACAAGATAGTAGGTATTGGTATAAACATAAACATTAGCATAGTAGGTACAGGTAAATTAGGCAATAGGACAGTAGGACAGGGATGGTAGGCACAATGGTGCGCTTATGCACGCCCCTTACAGACCTCTTAGGAATGGGGAGAGGTCGACTTTAGACAATGTAAGGTTAAAGTTTTTGGGGTTTGGGGAAGAAACCACAGAGTCAGGTAGTGCATTCCAGGCACTGATCACTCTGTTGCTGAAGTCGTATTTTCTGCAGTCGAGTTTGGAGCGGTTTACATTAAGTTTGAATCTATTGTGTGCTCGTGTATTGTTGCGGTTGAAGGTGAAGTAGTCATTGACAGGTAGGACATTGTGGTAGATGATTTTATGAATTCTGGGAGTTGAAGTCCACCCATCTTAAAATTGCTGATGTTGAGAAACACTGATCTAGCCCCCTCTGCTAAGGTTTCTGAATTCTTTGTTTGAAACCATTTGTTTTTAAAAATCACAATTTCAGCTCATATAAGTATGAGCTTGAAATAACGTACTCAAAAAAAGTAAAACAAAAAAAACCCTAACCTTTTATTATCAGGTGTAACGGTAACTGGAATAAAGGATGTGATTTGCTACCGGTAGCTGAAAAATAACCAGGTTGTATAAAAATGGTGCCTGGAAACTTTCTTGTGGAATAATATTACTACTGACAAGCAGTGTTCGGATGTAATAGTTCCTCCTCCACATATTTTAATGTTATTGCTTAATTCTGAAAATGACGTGCCACATTTCTGCGGCTATGAAATGTGAAACCTTCAATCTAACGCAATCTTACATTCAAGTAAAATCTCTCTCTTTTTTTTTCAACTGGCAGGCAGGCAACAGCAGGCATTTTATGACATAAAATTGTGAATGTTTATTGTTGCCTTTGTCTGAAAAATAGACCCAATTATCTAACATATAAGGACTGGATTTATTGGGTATGCTTATGTCTTGCTGTTGGGAATATTGCTTTGCGAAGGATGTTTTTGGGCTAGTGTCATGCATTCATTTTTTTTTTAACGGTTGCATCACATTATTTCTCCTGAATTCTTTTTATTTTAACAGTGTGTTGTGTAAACTCAAGTATATTGGTATTAAATATTGACTTTTCCCTTAGATGACCAGTTCATTATCTGTAGGAATTATGGTATAATAAATACCCAACAGAGAACAGATTTTTCTTAATGCTGTAAACTTTTTGCAGGAAACCAAGGTTTATAATAGTCACCGTAACCTGCAGGCTTTGCTGTTAAAAAAAAAAGAAAACAAATTTGCTCTTATCAATTGCTTGGTAGCAAATGCTGTTTACCCTGTATTATTATTTTTGAAAAAAACTTATCATCCAGTGGAAATCAGCTATAGCTCTCAACCAAGGTCCACAGAAATGCCAAAACCTTTGGGTGCAATTATTATGATGTAATTGTTTTGTTTCCAAGTAGATAGCAATCATTCCTGAATATTGGGATATTTGCATAATAAACAGAGACAAATGTAGAAGTAATTATTAAAAAGGCCAGCAATCACAATGCAATAAAGAAAATTCAAACCAGGACATCTACGGTATGTGACTGCTGTTCGGTATGTTGTTGAGATGCCAATGGCTGATGGGCAATTTCCAGCACCTTCTTTTTCCTTTGAGGAAGTCTTCAAAGAAAAATGTGAATGACAGAAGGTCACCTTTCTGAATACCCTAAGTATGTACATGTAGTCCTTCACTTGCCACATTTCGTTTAGTGACCATTCGCAGTTACAACGGCACTGAAAAAAGTGACTTATGACCATTTTGAGCCACGGTGACGCAGTGGTTAGAATGCAGTACTGCAGGCTACTTCTGCTGACTGCAATTTGGCAGTTCGAATCTCACCAGGCTCTCAGCCTTCCATCCTTCTGAGGTTGGTAAAATAAGGACCCAGATTGTTGGGGGTGATATGCTGACTCTGTAAACCGCTTAGAGAGGGCAGTAAAGCACTATGAAGCGGTATATAAGTCTAAGTGCTATTGCTATTTTTCACACTTACAACCATTGCAGCATCCCCGTGGCCACGTGATCAAAACTCAGATGCTTGGCAACTGGCATGTATTTATGACGGCTGCAGTGATTCACTTAGCAACTGTAGCAAGAAAGGTTGTAAAATGGCGCAAAGTTTGGTTAACAAATGTTTCACTTAGCAACTTAAATGTTGGCCTCAATTGTAGTCATAGATTGAGGACTACCTGTATACAGGTACAAAAGGATCTGATTTATCCAACATTTCAGTTCTTGAATGGATTCATACATTGTGCTAAACCATTATGCTGTAGCTTGGTTCTAAATGGGATAAATGAACCCCGCCCTTGTAGATTACAAACCATGATTTATGGATTACTGTCTCATACTAATCTAGCCAATTAAGGTTTCTTCCATAATCCATGTTTAAAATAAACCCTGGCTTAGCGTATTGTGCGATTCAGCCAATGATACTATCCTAAATATTGGAGTGTTCTACAGAGTATTTTGTCCAAAGTATAGATTAATTTTGCACTTCTCCGAAATCCAATTTCAAAAAATGAGCTCCATCTTCCTTATCGCTTCCCCCCCCCCGCCCCGCCTGTTAAAATCTTGTTTTGATCCCGTTTTATCCGAAAGAAAATACTGCGGCTGATGGAGTGAAGTTTTAATCTATATTTCTTCTCAAACTTGATTGCTTTTTGTTCTTCTTTATTTGCAAGGCGTTCCCACCTCTTTCCTTTCAACACTGTTATTAAGTGGAGAGTGCATCAGGTACTGAAAATAGCTGTGCCAGATGAAGTTTCTACTATTCCATTGCCTTGTGTTGAAAAAAGAGCTAATTGGCCCAAGGGTGATAATAGGGTTGAGTCTGTTACCAATTGATGAAGCTTCATGTGTCTTACTTTTTTCTTTTGGAAAGACTTAATCGCTGTGCTTTGTTCAATTTCTAAATGCCCTTTATCTGTTCTTCTGCTTACCTAATAGTTCATATCAATTTACTCTACTAGGTATGAAATGTGATTCTTTCATGTTTTGCAACACAAAGTAGGGCCTATTTTAAGACTCGTCTCTATTTCCTCCCCTCCTGTGTCCATTTGTCTTACTTTGCTTGTTAAATATTTTATTTTGCCATGTTTGACAGTCTTTGTGATGTGCCCTGTGGTATTGGGTTCCAATGTTACTTGCAAAAGAGTGGGTGATTGATTTTTGCTTTTGCCTTAAATCCGACATGGCCAAATTCATGTTTCATTTGCTTGAAGGGAAATAAGAGGAGAAAAATTGTGAGCTGTCCATATAGATATCAAAATGAGAACTATATTAGTTGGGAAAAGATGCTTGATATCAACATATCCTACTGCAGAATAAAGGCAAAGTATTTTCTTTTGGGTAAGTGCTCAACAAGCTACACTGGGAAACCCTTGTAATAAGAATAATTGCATTGAGAAATTCTGTCTCACGGAATCCTTCTTTCCATATGCACATAAAATATAAGGAAATGTGTAGGAGAAGAGATGGCAGAATCTGAGGGCAGAGTTAAAAGGGGAATCAGCCTAGAACTCCTACATAGCCACAAATTTAGCTAAGTCCAAGCCGTTGACCCTTATCTAACTCTAAGCAGTGCCAAACATTGGTTGAGAAGATTCCTGTGCATAGGCTTTTAGCAATAAAGCAGTTGAATTGAACTTTCATGTGGATTTGTCTTTCGTGCTTGACAAAATGTGAGATATGCATACCTATCTTTTCACAGTGATCACTTTTAACTTTTCTCCATTCTAAACTGATGTTCTCTTTGCTTCTTATTCTCCAACCAGGATTTCCCACAGAATACAAGAATCAGGGCGAGGGAGAGGAGGAAGATTTTGGGGCAGTCTCTGATCTATCATGTGAATAATTTTAGCAGAGTTTCCTTGAGGGTGTGGGATGTCCTTTCATACCAAGAAGACAAGCATGATAGCATGATTAGGGATATTGTTGTGAGTGTGCCATTCCTGTTTATGTATCGGTCCCTTTTTATCCAGTTCTTTGTTAATTTTGATGTTTTAATTCTTAATGCTGAATGTTTTTGATGTTGTCATCATTTTATATTGCATTTTTATGCTGTGGTAAGCTGGTCAGAGTTGCTTGATAGTCAGATGGGTGGCATATAAACCTAATAAGGAAAGAATATTCTTTAAGAAAGATTTTCTTTCTTTAATAAGAAAGAAAATAAAAATAATATAACATTTACTGGAGAGTAACTAGAGTACATCGTCCATTAGGGCCACATTAGAACTCAGATGTGTAGTATTTCTGCAATGTTCAGCATGACTTGAAGCCAACGAGATCAACATTTCATTCTTCTATTAAATGTTTTTAAAGAGTTTTTCCATTCGGGTCTATCAAAATGCAAAAGGGGAAAAAAAGCTGCTTCCAAATAATTCTCTTTCTAATTTTCAGAGTTCTATCACAGCGGGTTAATGATTGCAGCTATTTCCATTCTTCCTCTCCAGTAATAAAGTGCGCAGTCATGAGTTTGTCTTGTAGAGATTTTAAATCAATCTCTCTACCTTGATGAATTTAGATTAACATAAATTGTAATGTCCTGAATAGTTGCATGGGAAATGACTATCGCTGTCAAACCGTCATTTGCATTTCGGTGAAGGATTACTTTTCCCCTTTTTCCTGAATAAGATGAGTTAACCTAAAGGATGTAAAACCACAGCACACATCGAAGGTGCGAAGAAAGGAAGTGGGGATGAAACAGAATACTATGTAATATGGGACAAATGTTATCAGTGGTTAGAAAAAAATTAGAAAAAAACAGTCAAAATAATTTAAAAATATGGGGAAAAAACAAAAAAGAAGGTTCGGATAAAAATGAATAGTAATGAGAGATGCTCATGTAAGATCAAAAAAGTAAGAATAGAATAGAGTAGAGTAGAGTAGAGTAGAGTAGAGTAGAGTAGAGTAGAGTAGAGTAGAGTAGAATAGAATAGAATAGAATAGAATAGAATAGAATAGAATAGAATAGAATAGAATAGAATAGAATAGAATAGAATAGAATAGAATTCTTTATTGGCCAAGTGTGATTGGACACGCAAGGAATTTGTCTTTGGTGCATATGCTCTCAGTGTACATAAAAATAAAAGATACATTTGTCAAGAATCATGAGGTAAAACACTTAATGATTGTCATAGGGTTCAAATAAGCAATCAGGAAACAATCAATATTCATATAAATCGTAAGGATACAAGCAACAAGTTACAGTCATACAGTCATAAGTGGGAAGAGATTGGTGATAGGAACGATGAGAAAAACTAATAGTAATAGTAATGTAGTAAGGTATTTAGAATAATAACGGTATTTATTGTTATGGAAATAATATTGAATGGAATGACAATAAAGCATGGTCACAGTGTCCAATGTTTTTAAATGTTTGTTTAATGTTTTGTTTGTGTAAATAAAGAAATTATTTTATAAAAATAAAAAAATAAAAAGAAGAAGAAGAAAGGAAGTGGGGCCAAGACAGATTTTTCCAAAAGATGTTTTGAGGTGCAACTTCCTGGAAGAAACGGCTTGAGACACGTTTCCACTTATTGTTCACCTTCCAAGACATCTTTCACTTTTCTAACATGGTGATACACGATACAGTTTTAAAATGTCAGTGGGTTTTAAAATGTAGATTTAAATAACAGAGAGGGTTTTTTTTTAATGACTCTCTTGGACCCAATCACTGTTAAAATTATTGCCCATTCTGTACAGCAGGGAGGCCAGGAGAAATCATGTGCTAGTTACTAATTCTTCCATCTACAGCATTTATTCAAGATTTACATGATATGTGCCAGAAGGTGCCTTTTTCTTTTTTTCTTTTTTCTTTTTTCTTTTTTCTTTTTCTTTTTTTTTTTTGCAACTGCACCAGAAGCGAAAGGCAAAGCTTTCCAAAGACTGCTTCTCTGCAAACTCTGTGAAATCCAGAGGATGGGCACTTCAAAAGTCCATTGCAAGGTAGCAACTGTGGGAAATGCCATGTATTGTGTCAGAAATTCATTAGAAATTAGATGAGCCTCAGTGTTTAATCCATACTTAAAATACTCAAACATGCAAATGTTCGTGGCCCCTCTTAGCAGATTTTTTTTTTAACTGGGTAGTTGCTCTCAGAATTAGTCAGGGCCAACACGCAAAATTGTTAAGCGTCATTATTGCTATTTTTAATATATCCAGTGTAGCGGTAAAAGTGTTGTCAAGTTGACATGGCTGCGTCTTAGTAGAAAAGCACCTGTTTTTCATGCTGGGCATTTAAGTTTCGACTCCTGGGGTCTCCAGGCAAGATTTGACAATCCATAATAGAGAGATCTGTAGTCGAATACCTGTATGTAACAAAAGAAGACAACAGGAAATGAGCTTGGAAAGATAACAGGCGATGAATGCAAGCAAAATGCTCTTTGTGTCTATCCCCGTACAAAGGACAGCTGCACAGGTTTTCTTCACAGATATAGCGTAGGAAAGACCCATTCCCACTCCATGCCCTGCTGGAATCCAACCAACAAATGATTCCCCCCCCCTCTTCTCTACATCTGTCAGCCTCCCAAGTAGGGAGGAAACACGACAAGATGAGCTAAATCAACATTATTATAAGGCTAAATACTGAATCTTGCAAGTCTAAAAATACAAATCTCCCGCTTTCCCTTTTTACTACCTGATAAACTAGGGTGGATTCTTTCTAAGTTTCTTTCTCTCCCCCTTATTCAGCTGAGGGCTCCTTTCCCCCTTTATCTCATCATTCCCTAGGCCAGGGGTGTCAAACTCGCATCGTCATGGTGGGGGTCATGTGACGTAGCGTGACTTTTTTCCCCTTCGCTAAACCGGGCCTGGGTATGGCCAGCGTGTGTCGCATCCGCCCCATGGTCCGGGAGTTTGATAGGCTTGCCCTAGGTCAGAGGTCTCCAACCTTGGCAACTTTATGAGGTGTGGACTTCAACTCCCAGAATTCCTCAGCCAGCATGGCTGGCTGAGGAATTCTGGGATTTGAAGTCCACACCTCATAAAGTTGCCAAGGTTGGAGACCTCTGCCCTAGGTGACATCTTTACTCCCTGTTTTCCAAGGCCATTCTCACATTCCTTTTCAACATTTGACCAGTACGGGTACTTCCATCTTTTTTTTTTTAATTTTTCCTTTCAGGTCTTGCAGCAAGAGCTGAATTTAGGTTGGAAACCAATCCCTTAATTTTCACTGGCAATACTGAGGCACCACAGATAACGTTCTGCCTTCTCTTTCTTTCCATCCGGCTCTCTCAAACTAATTACATGAAAGAATTCAAAGTGTGCACCTGACGTTGATAACAAGCTCTATCTGAGGCTAGTTAGAAGGCCCTTCACATTTTTCCCCGCACTTCTCATCAAATAATTCTAAGAGTGTAACCAGTTAATTATCTATTTGTAACAAAAGGAGTCATGTAATTTTCAAGAGTGTTTCTCCTTCCCCCACTTCCCTTTCATGGAGTGGTCATAAATAGGTATGATAGATGGCATTATGCACTGCCATTGCGCGGAACTGACACTGTCAGCATTCAAAGTGCGCACTTAATGCTTAGGACTATAATGGCAGTGTCACACTTGTCTCGGCATCTAAGAGACAGGAAGACTTAAATGCAGAGGGAAAGCTATTAGCGCCAAAAAAAGGGGGGGATTTTTTTTTTAAAAAAGAAAGAATGTCATTCGATCTTATAGTTGAGACTGTTGCTTTCTATAAAGCAGTCTTCGGTGCTGATAGAAAGGGAGATGCCGGTGCTTAAAAATCATTGGAGAACAATCAAATATGATAAATGAGCACCAGGAGCTGCCATTTTGCTAAGCCAAATCACAAATTTACAATGAAGGACCTAAAACAAATGAGTCTGCGGTAAGGGAATTGTCAAGATCCATGTTTCCCATTGCACGCCTAGAATATAGTGTGACAAGAACTTAATTAGCTGATTTACATGTGGCTCTCATTCATGAAACTCAATCTTCCAGAGATGGAATAGAATCTATTCAGATAGAATAGCTTTATCTATCTATCTATCTATCTATCTATCTATCTATCTATCTATCTATCTATCTATCTATCTATCTATCTATCGTCTGTCTGTCTGTCTGTCTGTCTGTCTCTCTCTCTCTCTCTCTCTCTCTCTCTCTATTTATCTATCAGTGAGACTTATATACCGCCTCATAGTGCAAGCACTAAGTGGTTTACACCATTAAGCAATGTATAATTACATTGCCCCCAACAATCTGGGTCCTCATTTTACCTACCTCGGAAGGATGGAAGGCTGAGTCAACCTTGAGCCGGTGAGATTTGAACCACTGACCTGCGGTTCAGTCAGCTAAAGTGACCTGCAGTACTGCACTCTAACTGCTGCGCCACCTCGGCTCACTAAATTAATCTATAATTATTCAAAGAACAAAATCTTAAGAAGAGGCCCATATTCAAATCAACACATACACACACCATAAAGTCAATTAATGCTCAATTGATTCCCATAAGTAGCGGGTTCTGATACTATTTCTTCATAATTCTATATGTAAAATCATGGAGAACCTTTATAGATGGGACTTCAGCCTGCTGGAATCTCTACTTTTACTCCATTTTTGGTCTTTGATTCCTACCAACTGAGACCAGGTGCTTGCATAGTGTCTCCATGAAAGAAACATATACACTTTTTATGGTTGGTCCTAAAAGCTTTCAAGACTTCTGCGAGAAGCTCATTCATTAGAAATACTGCTTGTAGAGTACCATTTTCAGAGGTGAGGTGGGCTGAGGCCACAGCTTTTTTGTCAGTGTGTGCACAGTGTGACTACTATTTTGAGGAGCAAAATACAGGACACAGAGGTTTGTCTTACAAACAGTGGTTTATATACAAGACTTCTATATACATACATACACGTGGTAGGCACATACCAGGCAAGCAAGCAATCTTCAACTCTACACCGAGAACTACAATGCAGATAGAACACGACGAGGAAAGAGATGCACTAGGAGAGAGAGATACACCCTCTCATGGCCTTCCTTATATAGACAGCTTCTTAAAGCGGCAGTAACCCTGCTAACTCATCCTCAATGCATCAGCATTTCAGTTTACAGTCTTACATCAGCTGGTCAGCTATTAAATCATCATCACTCTGACATTTTTCTTTGAAGGCTCTAGTCTTTGGATGTTCCTTTCACCTCCCTTTAGAAGTGAAAATGGCCTCATATGTTAAGTGGTTTCTTGATGGATTTGTGCCATCAAGTTGGTATTGACTCTTAGTGTCACGATGTGAATATTGCCAGTTGAGCACCTCTGCCATATTTCTAGGTTTAGTGTATTTTCTAATCAAGTAGACATATGATATGTATTACTGCGCATGTGTGCATTCCAGGAGTCTCCTCCCTTCTTCTTCTCCTGTGAGCCTCGCCCGAGGCAGACGTGAATTCTTAGCTGAGACAATGTAGCTTATTAAGGTTTATATTTTGTTACTTTTATACTGAAATAAATATTTCATTAATTAGAATTAAATCTTGGTTTTATTTTCTAAGTAAGAATGACTTCAAGGAAGCAAGATCCTATATCACCTCTTGATGGGAATAATTTCCTATCCGTCACTTAGTGACTACTTAGATACTATTTCCATGATTATCTGAGCCTCACCTGGTCCTTCAGCTCATCCTTTCTACTCACCCTCGTAACTTCTCATTGCCACTGTAACAGACTCAAACCACCTTGTGTGTAATCATCCACTTCTTCTCTTTCCTTTCACCTTTTCCAGAATAGATGTAGGAGAAGGAGTGGCAGAACCTGGAGGTGATCAACCTAGAATCTCTACATAGCCACAAGCAGACTAAGTCCAATCCCCCTTGAATGCTGTGTACCCTTACCTAACTTACCTAACGTCTGATAAGTTTCCTGTATATATAGGATGTTTAGCAACAAATCATTTTAATTGGACCTTCACTTGTGAACCTAGTCTTTCACAACTGCCAATAAAGTGAACTTCTAGATCTTATTTAAAATAGAATTATTCTAAAAGGGTTTTATAGAAAGCCAAGGAAGATGTCACCTATGATATGTTCCTCTATTTATATTGTTTATATTGTTACTTTAGAGTAGATATTGTAGCTGGTGTGTTTTGTTGAATTGTAACTGATAGTAATTACCAGAAGTTGCTGAGCCATGGCAGTATATAAATTTTGGAACTAAAAATAAAGAAATAAAACATTGAACTTAAATTCATCCTACACTCAGGATATATGAGAAAAAAAGGTGATATGCAAAAGAGAATTCCTCCCGCTGATCATTTACAAGACTTCCTTAATAGAAGGATTCCAAGCAGCCTTAAAATATTATTACATTTGTTTCAGTGCTCTGCACTCTGCAGTAATTTTTCTTTTGCATTCTTTACTTATAGTCGGAGTATATTTACATATTCTATGTACATCCATGCAGGAGAACTTGGCACTAAAGATAACAAATAAATACTTGGAGAATAAATAATGAAATGGCTTGTAGTTTTAGATCTAACTGGTAATGTTCCTGTCAGTGGAGAGATACAAAACATGGAGTTGCTGAATACCGGACTGGACTGAAATGACACCTTAGATATCATGGCTTCAAAACCTCTTCATTCAACTAATGTATTTCAGGATCGGGGCCCAATGCGATAGGATTTTCTGGTTGGTTTTAATAATGGGGACTTAGAAGAGATATATAGATAGATCCTTTAAATTTCTTTGTGCATCAACCAGTTCATGAAAGCCAACGTCAATGTTTATGACAGTCAAAGGCCAGAACGAATTCAGTGTCTTTATCCAGTTAAAAATTCTAGAATAAAATAATAAATAATAAATAACAAAGTCATAGTTTAATGAATGTCTAGTTTAAATGTCTAGTTTAATGAAAAGAAGGACTAGGGGAGACATGATAGCAGCCTTCCAATATCTCAGGGGATGCCACAAAGAAGAGGGAGTCAAGCTATTCTCCAAAGCACCTGAGGGTAGAACAAGATTTTTAGATTTAGATTTATTATTAGAGTTGGAAGGGACCTTGTAGGTCATCTAGTCCAAACCCCTGCTCAAGCAGGAGTTCCTACACCATTTGAGACAGATGGCAGTCCAGTCTCTCCTTGAAGGTCGCAAGTGTTGGGGCTCTCACAACCTCCGCTGGCAAGCTGTTCCACTGGTTGATCGCTCTCACCATCAGAAAGTTTCTCCTCACTTCCAGGTTGAATCTCTCCTTGGTCAGCTTCCATCCGTTATTCCTTGTTTGGCTTTCTGGTGCCATAGAGAACAGCCTGACCCGCTCCTCTCTGTGGCATCATCTCAAGTATTGGAACACTGCTATCATGTCACCCCTGGTCCTTCTCTTCACCAGACTGGCCAAGCTCAGTTCCTGCAACTGCTCTTTGTATGTTTTATTTTCCAGACCCTTTATCATCCTGGTTGCTCTCTTCTGCACTTTCTCTTCTGCATTTTCTCTAGAGCAAAGGGTGGAAACTAATCAAGAAGAGAAGCAACTTAGAACTAAGGAGAAATTTCCTGACAGTTAGAACAAATGATCAGTGGAACAACTTGCCTCCAAAAGTGGTGAATGCTCCAACACTGGAAGTTTTTAAGAATATGTTGGATAACCATTTGTCTGAAGTGGTGTAGGGTTTCCTGCCTAAGCAGTGGGTTGGACTAGAAGATCTCCAAGGTCCCTTCCAACTCTGTAATTCTGTTTTCTGTCAAGATAAGTTGGAAATGAAAACTGTTCTCTCATCGTCTTCTTCTCTGACACACATTACATCTTTTTTTAAGGTTGTTCTATTCACATTTCCCGCTCTGAACGTTCTTTACAGCTGAAGGATGGGACAACTACTGTATATTAACTGGAACAAGTAACAAAGTAGATTAAAATCCACTTTCAGTTAATATTCTCTTGAGTTGCCTATTTCAAGCAATGCTTTATAAACATTCTGTATACAAATGTTGGAAATATATGTAGGTATTTTGATTGAGGCTTTTTCTTTTCTTTTCTTTCTCTTCAAAAACAGAAAGAAAACACCTGTTCAGGAACCCAGCGTGGAGAACCATAGTCTTAATTAACGAATAGCATCAGAATTCTCATTTAAGACAAATCAAACGTACTTGAGAACCAAATTTGGAATGTAAATGATGCAATCAAATTTTGATTCATCCTGCCATGCCATGCAGAGAAGTACAATTCAATTCAAATCAAATACTTTGTCTAATTTGCATATTTGACATGTTTGACATATGCTGTAGCATAACATTTACTCATTGTAGAAAGGCCACAAAAATACTATTTTGATGTTTTGATGTTTATATTTTCATTACTTACGTTATTATATTTTTCTTCCAGTCCACTGTGACAAGCTACTGCACAAACACCTACACACACACACACAGAGAGAGAGAGAGAGAGAGAGAGAGAGAGAGAGAGAGAGAGAGAGAGAGAGAGAGAGAGAGAGAGAGAGAGAGAGAGAGAGAGAGAGAGAATGTTAATGACAACATTTTTAAAAATGCAACAACAAGAAGGGGAAAATGACTGATAAATGCTAGTTACACAGTCGAGGAAAAAAACAGAAATATTGTTGTGATTAAAATAAACTAAAAACAGGAAAAAAGGAAAACAGGGTAATTAATAAAAAGGCAAAATATCCATAAAGTATCTATTAATTTAATCCTTAAACGTATTGTTAAATCTAGATCATAGAGCAACCTGTAGCATTATTTTTTCCCAAAAAAACCTAGAGATTTCACCTTCTTTTGTATTACACTAATAGTGGCTAGAGAACAATTTTTCTCTAACCACTAATGAAATGGTTTACACTTTCATCTTTAATTTTCATCTTTAATTTTATGAATTGGGCATTGCCATCAATATGTTTAGGCTTGGTTTTTGGTGATATAGGTTTGCAGGGCTAGTCTTGATTTGCTATTATTGTTCCCTTAGTTTCTTGGTTTTTTTTTTTAAGTGTTCCAGATTTAAACCATAACTATCTTAGAGTTGGATCTTTTTTCTTCACTATCATGCACATTTTTTTTTTACCACGGAGTAACCTTTTTTCCAAGTACAATCCATTTTTGAATTCTATTTCTTGCATTGTGATTTCATGTTTCTTTTCTTCAGGAGTCTTTCCTTACAAACTACCGTAGGCAGAGACGCTTTTCCACAAACTATGCATTCAAACTATGTTTTTATTCTTCCACAGTTTGTTTCACTTCAACAGTCCTCTGCCACCTCTATTTCTGGATATGTTTAATCTGTCAATGTCACATCTTGGATGAAGAGCATAATGTATGACCATTAGTTTCCTTATTTTCCAATCAAGATCATCCGATTCGGCTTGCATCCAATAAATTATCCCTCTGGTACATCTAATTACAGTGACTGCCCAAGTATTTATTGCATTGACGATGTTTTTGCATTCAGTTTAGGTTTTAAAAAATTTTTGGGACCTGTTTGATAGAATTTGAACTAGTGGTCTTTTTTAATTTGGCCATGCAATAAATCAGACATGTCCATTAATCCTAACTATTGGTATTCTTCATTAGGTGCCAGGTGTCTAATGGCATTTCCATTCATTAGCTGTAGCCCATCTTCTACAATCTCGCCTCCTTTAATTACCAAACTAGCACATTGGTCCAAGTCAAATTCCATTCCTGTCTTTTCACTACATACGTGGACAGTCTATAGATTACAGATTAACAGAGTTGGAAGGGACCTTACAGGTCATCTAGTCCAACCCCCTGCCCAAGCAGGAGACCCTACATCTGCCTCTACCTAGGATTGAACTCACAACCTCCTGATTGTGAGGCAAGAGCTCTACCTCTAGGCCACAGCAGCTGGGTAATGTAACAGTATACAACAGAGGGTTGAATTGCGCTTTTGACTTACCACGTAGCTTTAGGTCATCCCTAACAAAGCAAATGGTTTATTTGGAGGCTTTGTTTTGTGCTTTGGTATCCACAGCAGTTTGCTTGTCAGCTGGAAAGCTGACAGCCTGGGTTCAAGACCCAAGCGCCACACATTTTTTTTTATTTTTTTATTTTATTTTTATTTATTTATTTATTTTGTCAAGCACATATTAGATAACAGATATAGGTATAAACATGGTTATTAATATATGAAATGGATACGAATAAAAGGGGATATTAGGACAGGGACGGTAGGCACGTTGGTGCGCTTATGCATAGGAATGGGGTGAGGTCGACAGTAGACAGTCTAAGGTTAAAGTTTGGGGGGTTTGGGGATGAAATCACAGAGTCAGGTAGTGCATTCCAGGCATTGACCACTCTCTTGCTGAAGTCGTATTTCCTGCAATTGAGTTTGGAGCGGTTTACATTCAGTTTATATCTATTGTGTGCTCGTGTATTGTTGCGGTTGACGTTGAAGTAGTAATTGACAGGTAGGACATTGTAGCGGATAATTTTATGTACTACGCTTAGGTCAGACCGAAGGCGGCGTAGTTCTAGGTTGTTTAAGCCCAAAATTTCAAGTCTGGTGGCATAAGGTATTTTGTTGCGAGCAGAGGAGTGGAGAACTCTTCTCGTGAAATATCTCTGGACTCTCTCAATTGTATTAATGTCCGATATGCAGTGCGGGTTCCAGACAGGTGAGTTGTATTCGAGAATTGGTCTAGCAAATGTTTTGTATGCTCTAGTTAGCAGTACAATATTATCAGAGAAGAATCTATGCAAGATTAGGTTAACAACTCTTAATGCCTTTTTGGCAATGGTGTTACAGTGGGCTCTGGCACTTAGTCAGTGTTTCCCAACCTTGGCAACTTGAAGATATCTGGACTTCAACTCCCAGAATTCCCCAGCCAGCGAATGCTGGCTGGGGAATTCTGGGAATTGAAGTCCAGATATCTTCAAGTTGCCAAGGTTGGGAAACACTGACTTAGATCATTAGAGATGCGTACTCCAAGGTCTTTGACAGAATGAGGGTCGTCTACAAGGTCGTGTCCATCCAGTTTGCATTTTATGTTGTGATTTTTTTTTGCCAATATGTAAGACAGAGCATTTGTTGGTTGAGATTTGAAGTTGCCACTTGTTTGACCATTCTGACACATAGTCAAGGTCTGGGTCAATGGGGTGAGCTTCCATTACTTGCCCCAGCTCCTGCCTACCTAGCATCTTAAAAACATGCAAATGCAAGTAGATTAATAGGTACCACTTCGGTGGGAAGGTAACAGCATTCCGTGTGTCTTTGGCATATAGTCATGCTGGCTCCATGACCATGGAAAATGTCTTTGGACAATGCTGGCTCCCTTGGCCAAGAAACGGAGAGCAGCACCACCATTTAAGAGTCGGATATGACTGCAAGGGAAATCTTTAGCGTTACCATGTTTTACCCACAGTTGACTATCCATACTTTTGAGTGAAATCATTTGGCCCCAACAGTAATTGTGACCATGAATCCTCTTGAGATATGCCTTGGTTTATTTATGCTTCCCCCATTTTCCTCCATTTAGCAAAAGATCGGTTTTCCATGTCACCACTGACATTTGCAGGAATCTTGTAATACTTCTCCCCATTCCAAAAAGTCCCATCATTTTCAAATCCAAATGCGGGAAAGTGAGTCCAATATTTATATATCATCTTTTGCATCCATTACAATCTTTGTTTTAATTTCCTTTGAGGTTTTTAAAGGTCATTTTGTCAATTAGGAGCTGGTCTTTTGTGCCATGTGCACTTTGGCAACTTCTGTTTTACTGGAAAATGACATTTTGCTTCCAACAATCACATGTTAGAGTTGCTATAATTCCAAGAAACAAAGTGAGTGCAACAAGTAGGCAAGTTATAGGGTGGCAGTTGTCAGGATCATCTCATTTTTCCTTGCATTTCTACACCAGGTGTCATCCAATCTTCAGCGTTGATTTGCAAATGGTGCACACTGCAAATGGTCCGTGTGATGCACTTAGTTGGGATCCTCAGTTGAGATGAGTGGTCATTCTAAGAATGATACTTTCATGACAATTTTCAATGCAGGTAATTCTCAACTTACAACAATGTATTTATTTGTTTGTTTGTTTGTTTGTTTACATTTGGATGCCGCCCAACTCCCGAAGGACTCTGGACGGCTTACAGCAAACAAAAACAATTTATATAAAACATCGTAAAACAAGTTATTAAAAATACATTTAAAATTTAAAAAAACATTTCACTCATTTATACCATAAAAGGGGAGACCTTCAAAACTCACTTCAATCAGGTCATTTATCCCCAAGCCTGTCGGAAAAGCCAGGTATTAATGGCTTTCCGGAAGGCCAACAAGGTAGGGATGGTACGGATCTCTGGCGGTAGTTGGTTCCAGAGAGCCGGAGCCACCACAGAGAAGGCTCTCCCCTGCAGGCCCGCCAGCCTACATTGTTTAGCTGATGGGACCCGCAGAAGCCCCACCCTGTGGGATCTAACCGGTCGCTGGGAGGTATGTGGTAGTAAGTGGTCCCGAAGATATTCTGGTCCTGAGCCATGTAGGGCTTTAAAGGTGATGACCAACACCAACACATGACCTAGGGATTGTTCAAGGTACCACGGCACTGAAAACCGTGACTTATAACCATTTCTCACACTTATGACTGTGGCACCATCCCCATAATCACTTGATCAAAATTCAGAGGCTTGGCAACCAACTCACATTTACGACAGCTGCAGTGTCCCAGGTACATGTGGTCCCCTTTTGCAACCTTCTGACAAGCGAAGTCAATGGGGAAACTAGATTCGCTTAACAACCGAGTTACTAAGTTAACAACTGCAGTGATTCACTTAACAACTTTGGCAGGAAAGGTTGAGGTGGGGCAAAAACTATTTAACAACTGTCAAAGACTGCCTGTGTCACCGAATCATCCAAGCGTCACTATTCTTACAAGATCATCTCAGGGATCAGAGGGGGGATTCAGCAGGTTCTGACCAGTTCTGGAGAACCGGTAGCGGAAATTTTGAGTAGTTCGGAGAACCGGTAAATACCACCTCTGACTGGCCACACCCCACCTTTCTGCCTCCCGAGTCCCAGCTGATCAGGAGGAAATGGGGATTTTGCAGTATCCTTCCCCTGGAGTAGGGAGTGAATGGAGATTTTGCAGTATCCTTCCCCTGGAGTGGGGAGGGAATGGAGATTTTACACTGTAAAATCTCCATTTCCTCCCCACTCCAGGGGAAGGATACTGTAAAATTTACAGTATCCTTCCCCTGCCACGCCCACCAAGCCATGCCACGCCCATCAAGCCACGCCCACAGAACCGACAGTAAAAAAAATCGAATCCCACCACTGCAAGGGTTATAATAATTATTATTATTAGACTGCATTTATTTTTTTCATTCCTGGAAAAAATATTTTAGATAAGTACACCTATAGATTTATTTATGCAAAGGGATATTCATTAGAATGCTTTATACAAATCCAAGGATTACTTGCTAAATCTGTTAGTCTTCAACAGATATATCTCACTCAAACAAAGATTTTGATTTCATGCCACCGAACGACAGTTTCTAAAATAAAATAGCAGAGGGGGGGGGATGATATTCCCCTAGAAAAAATAACCATGTGAATCTCGTACCGATTCTTGTATTACAAGAAGTAATTTGGTATTTGTGGCGAGTAACAGGCATTGCAAATTAATTATCCCATTTCTAAGATGCTGTATTGTCATTATGAAATAATTCATTAATGGACAGAAATATTGATCCGGAATCAATTGGCTTCTTTTACTTCTTATTTTCTACCCTAAAATGACTATTGGCTTTTTGTGCACAAAGGCTATCAATAAATTCAATCGAAAGCAAATCATTTTCCATCTTTACTTTGTTACCAATGGAAGAGCTTGGCTCGGAAAAGCAAGCTTTCTCAGCAGGTCTGTGATGAACTATCAAGACCTTCACAGAAAATCATTCAAGGCAGTGTTATTGCAGGGATCAAAAGCTTCTTTTTTCGAAGTAGAACAGTGGCATTACTCACTTATTGGAAGGGATCCAGGCCAGTATCTTTCACTGAGGTAGCATTTCTGGCGTGTGAAAATGCTATCAGTCTTGCAAAGTGTAATAGACCTAAAGTTCAACATCTCTCCAACAAAATTATTTCACGACGATGATCTTAATCAAAACCTCCTCTTTCACCAGCCATGACCAAACATAGGACAGAAGCAAGGTTCCTATAAGCCTTGTAAGGTTGCAAGGAATAATTGCAACCTTAACTGATGTCTGACATCTAGATACTTTATTGTGTCAGGTGTGAACAACCAGATCCACACGTGCAGCATTTGAGCTAACTACTTTATTATGTTCTGCCTGTAATACAGGATTCTCCCTAGTCTGGCAACCGACTCCTGGGAACAATGAGAAAAGGCTTCAAGGAACTTGGTGAAGGGGGTCACCATAGCTCTTTTGTGATTGCGCACTGACTCCAGGCTAGCCTCGCACTTGACCTATCCTCCTGCCAGGTTGGATGGTTCTCTACAATTGTATGGCAATAAGGAATGTTCCTCTGCATGAGAGACAGGTTGTGCAGAACATTCTGGTCCCACTGTTTTGTACAAGGTGCGACAATGTAAGAATTTATTGTTAAAACATGCAGTGAGGTTCATGGGAAAATAGTAGAGTAATTCTAGAGGGAGAATATTGATAGCTAGAATAGCTAAATAAAAACATTTAGCAGTTCCTGGATAAAAATTGGATAAACAGCCAATTTTTACTCACCCTATGAAGTTCTCAAAGACGTTTAGGTGGCGATATAATCTTGGACTACAGAACAGAATGGAAACACATGCAGTATTATACTGACAAGAATAGCAATAGCATTTAGACTTATATGCCACTACATAATGTTTTACAGCCCCCTCTAAGCAGTTTACAGAGTTAGCATATTGCCTCCAACAATCTGGCTCCTCATTTTACTGACCTCAGAAGGATGGAAGGCTGAGTCAACCTTGAGCTGGTCAGGATCGAACTCCTGGCAGTGAACAGAGTTAGCCTGCAATGCTGCATTCTCACCACTGCGCCACCACGGCTCTATGAAAGCCGTGGAATGGAATATCGCTATTCCATACGTGCCCCTGATCACAAAGAGTATTTCAAGGTTCTGGCCAGTCCTCATTGTTTTGCCTTCACACTTCCAAAACGCTTCAGTAATTAGGAGAGATTGGACTATATTGGGGGGGTTTCCCCCAAAGCAAATGAAAGCAAGTAACAAAAGTAATGGTTTCCCTGTCCAGTTGTGTCTGACTCTAGGGCATAGTGCTCATCTCCATTTCTTAACCAAGGGACCCAGCATTGTCCGAGGACATTTCCATGGCCATATGACCAGCATGACTATATTCCAAGGCACATGGAACACTGTTACCTTCCCACTTAAGTGGTACCTATTTACTTACTCACATTTGCAGGCTTTCAAACTACTAGGTGGGCAGGAGCTGGGGCAAGGAATGGGAGTGTCACGATGTGAATAATTGCCAGTTGTGCATCTCTACTATTTCTAGATTTACTGTATTTCCTAATCAAGCAGACATGTGCTATGTTTTACTACGCATGCGTGCATTCCAGGAGTTTTGTCTCCTCCTACTTTTTTTTCTCCTTCGAAGCCTCGCCCGAGGCAGACGTGAATTCTTAGCTGAAAAAATGTAGCTTATTAAAGGTTTATATTTTGTTACTTTTGTACTGAAATATTTTGTTAATTAGAATTGAATCTCGGTTTTATTTTCTAAGTACGAATGACTTCAGGGAAGCAAGATCCTATATCACCTCTTTGATAGGAAAATCCCTATCCGACAGGGAGCTCACCCCATCACGCAGCGCTCGGGGTCTCGAACCTGGCCTGTCAGCTTTGCAGCTGACAAGCTCGGCATCTTTAACCACTGAGCCATCATGCCCCCTCTCCATTTGGTAGCATGAATATATAAAGCCTTCCCCAATTAGCCTTCTTCACAGTGTTGTGATTGCCACCATTGTGGGAGATGAAGGCCACAGAAGAAATCCATTTTAGGAACAGCTGGATGGCAAAGGCTGGTATTGTCCATATCCTATTTTTAAGAAGATCACTTCAGCTTAAGGGCGATAACTGCAGAGCGCTATAGAAGGTAAGAAGCAGCAAGCAATCATTTTTCTTGATCAAAGTGGTTGGGTTAGCCAAGATAATTGATGATCTTTTACAGCATTTGCCTGATGCATGTGCTATTACATCCATTCCATTTGCAGTTTTTATAGGTGCAAGAAGAGACACTCATAATAAGCTATTTTTCTTCTTTTGTCTCCCCCCCCCCTGTAAACTTGTCAATGATTTAAATAATGGCACCCTGAAAATTGGCTATTCCAACCAAGTAGTTTTCTGATAAACACACACACACACATACACATACAGTACATACACACAGAGACGCCAATGTGGAATGTGCCTTTTTAGATAATTTAACATGAAGGTTAAAAGGTTGGGGGGGCTGTTAATACATCGCATCATTCACGAGGCCAAAGCGAAAGCCCCTTTGTGTACTTAGCGGGGTCAAAGGGAGCAAATTTGGGAAATGGAATAGATGCACAGCGGAGCTGTACTCGGGCAGATCATTCTTCAACGCTGCCAATCCCCTCCATCACGCCACGCATTTCAAGTGTAATATTTACTCCGCAGCTTCATCTGGCACAGTTTAGGCAATGGGAAAAGGCACGCTGACCCTGCCTCTATTTAACATCTTTAACCATTTATGAGCAGGGAATTAATATTTTATTGAGCCATGCTTTAAAGGAGAAGAGCCCAACTCTCTGCCAGCTCAGAGGAAACAAATGTTCATTAGCTTCATGATTTAACATCTAAGACCCACAAAATATGGCAGGAGCAATAATAAACATACATAATTTTGCTCAAGGCTTTGGCATGACAAGAGAAAAGCCCTATGTTTGAATGCATAACATTCTTGATTAGATTATTGTTTTTTCACAGGCATCACAGATACACAATTATCTATCACAGGGGGTGTCAGACTCAAGGCCCGCGAGCCACATCCAGCACACGGGGGTGCTTAGATCTGGCCCATGAGGCTGCCCTCTGTCAGCGAAGGACTGGCTCCATATTCGCTGGCAGAGGGCTGGCAAGACAAACTAAAAGCAAAACAAAACAAAATAAGAAATGTTTCCTCTTTGGCATTTGAGCATCCAAGAGGAGACAGGAAAGGAGAAAGGGAAAGAGGAAAGACAAAGAAAAAAAGGAGGAAAAATGGAAAGATAACAAAGAAGGAAAAAGAAGAAAAGGGGGGAAGGAAGAAGAAAGGAGAAGGAAGAGGGAAGGAAAAAGAAGAAAAGGAAGGAAGGAAGGAAGGAAGGGAGGGAGGAGGGAGGGAGGGAGGGATGGAAAGCCTTCCTCCATTGGAGACAATAGACTTCTGTTGGGATGAGAATAAAATCTCATAGAGGTGATATGGATCTTTACTTGGAATCCAGTTGGAAATGAAACCGAGATTAAAAGTCTAATAGAAAATATTTATTTCAGTACAAAAACAATAAATCCTGAATAATTTTGAAACTTGGGGAAATACCTGAATCCCTGGTACACAGTTCGTCCGAGTCTCTGGTTGCGGCCTGGAATCAGGCAGCAGCAGGGGCTCTGGATCGGATTGCGCCTTTGCGGCCTCTCCGTGGAAGTGGATCCAGGAGGGCTCCTTGGTTTACCGAGGAACTCCGGGAGATGAAGCGCCACAAGAGACGCCTAGAGCGACGATGGAGATCTAGTAAAGCTGAGTCTGACCGGACACTTTTAAGAACTTTCATTAAGTCTTACTTAGTGGCGATAAGGGCGGCAAAATGTTCGCATTTTTCCGCTCTTATTGCGTCCGCTGACTCCCGCCCAGCCGCCCTGTTTAGGGTGACCCGCACCCTTCTTGCTAAGGAGGAAGGCGGAGATCCCTTGCAGGGTAGAGCTGAGGAATTTTCTCGGTTTCTGGCGGATAAAGTCATTCAGATTCGGACAGACCTGGACTCCGATTGGGCAGTACAGGCCGAGATGACTGGGGCGAGTCTTAGTCCGGTTATATGGGATAGGTTTGAACCGGTGACTCCTGAGGATGTGGACAAGGCCATAGGAGCTATGAGCTCAGCCACTTGTTTATTGGACCCGTGTCCTTCCTGGTTGGTTTCGGCCACCAGGGAGGTTTCACGCGGCTGGCTCCAGGCGTTGGTCAACGCTTCTTTGAGAGAGGGGTCCGTCCCGCAGCCCTTAAAAGCTGCGGTGGTGAGGCCCCTCCTCAAGAAGCCTTCCCTGGACCCAGCGGATTTAAAGAACTTCCGTCCAGTCTCCAACCTTCCCTTCGCGGGGAAGGTTGTTGAGAAAGTGGTGGCACTCCAGCTCCTACGACTGTTGGATGACACTGATTTTCTGGATCCCTTTCAATCTGGCTTCAGGCGCGGTTACAGTACGGAAACGGCTTTGGTCACCCTGATGGATGATCTCTGGCGAGCCCGGGATGGGGGTTATTCCTCTATCCTGGTGCTACTTGACCTCTCAGCGGCCTTCGATACCATTGACCATGGTATCCTTCTGCGTCGTCTCGGAGAGGTGGGGGTGGGCGGCACTGTTTTGCAGTGGTTCTCCTCCTTCCTCTCTGACAGGACGCAGTCGGTGTTGACAGGGGGGCAGAGGTCGAGCCCTAGGCCCCTACTATGTGGGGTGCCACAGGGCTCGGTCCTCTCACCCATCCTGTTTAATATCTACATGAAGCCGCTGGGTGAGATCATCCGACGACACGGGGTGAGGTATCAGCAATATGCTGATGATACCCAGTTGTACATCTCCACCCCGTCTCAATTTGGGGAAGCCGTAGACGTAATGGACCGCTGCCTGGCCGATGTTAGGGTCTGGATGGGGAAGAACCGGCTAAAGCTTAACCCTGACAAGACTGAGTGGCTGTGGATATTGCCTCCTAAGGACTCGACCAACTGTCCCTCCTTGATTCTTGGGGGGGAGAAATTAGCCCCCTCAGAACGGGTCCGCAATTTGGGTGTCCTCCTAGACCCACAGCTAAAATTGGAACAACATCTTTCAGCTGTGGCTAGGGGGACCTTTGCACAAGTACGTCTTGTGCACCAATTGCGACCCTACTTGGAGAAGGAGGCACTTCTTACAGTCGCTCATGCCCTTATCACCTCACGGCTGGATTACTGCAATGCGCTCTACATGGGGCTACCCTTGAAGAGTGTCCGGCGACTGCAATTGGTGCAAAATGCAGCTGCGCGAGCTGTGGTGGGTGTACCTAGATGCACCCACGTAACACCTATCCTCCGCCAGCTGCATTGGCTGCCCATTAGTCTCCGGATCCAATTTAAGGTGTTGGTCGTTACCTTTAAAGCCCTACATGGCTCAGGGCCAGGTTATCTTCGGGACCGCATCCTGCCGCATACCTCCCTACGACCGGTTAGAGCCCACAGAGTCGGCCTCCTCCAGGTCCCGTCGACCAAACAATGTCGGCTAGCGGGACCTAGGGGGAGGGCCTTCTCTGTGGGAGCCCCCTCCCTTTGGAACCAGCTCCCTCCAGAGATCAGGACCATCCCCACCCTACTGGCCTTCCGTAAAGCAATAAAAACTTGGCTCTTCCGGCAGGCAGGGTATGAATGAAAGTTTGTTTTTTAATGGATAGTATTTTAATATGGCTCCTTTTAAAAATTGTTTTTTATGTGTTTCTATATCTGCTGTGAGCCGCCCAGAGTCCCCCGGGAGTTGGGCGGCATAGAAATTTTAATAAATAAATAAATAAATAAATAAATAAATAAATAAATAAATAAATAAATAAATAAATAAATAAATAAATAAATAAATAAATAAATAAATACATCTTTGCTACGAAACACAACCGTTCAGGTCAAGAGCTAAGGTAGAAGAGATTAATGCTGGATCAGGAATGTGGACATGCGCAAAACATCATATCACGTGTTCTGCTTGTATTGGAATGTACCATCATATTTAGGATAGGGGTGCATCACCCTGCATAGACATACAACTGGCAATATTCATACCGTGACAATTTCCCCAGCCCCACCTGGGCCACCACAGATGCCACCGACACAAGTTAAATCGAGCTGGCCACGCCCACCCCGGCCACGCCTACCCAGCCTCCCAAAGTCAAACACAACCCTGATGCAGCCCTCAATGAAATCGAGTTTGACACCCCGATCTATAACATAATCAACACAAAGAGCATGGGGTATTTTACATTTTTGCATTGCCTTATTTGTAGCCCCTCATTGTCTAAGAAGTTCAAGATTGAGAAACTGTAACAGACTGGACCATTGATCTGGGACCCAATATTTGCCAAATGTATCCCCCAATATTAAAGCTGTGAGACCCTTGGTTATTCTCTTGCAGACATTTCATTACCAAACTAGGTAACATCATCAGTGCTAGTGGGGTTTAGTAGTGAAATCTCTTCAAGGAAACAACCAAGCTCAAAGAGCAGCCAGAACTCCACAGTTCAACCCTGAGCTAAGAATATTCTCTTCTATCAATATTAAAGCTGCTTTTAAAGCAGATCCCCCAAGAAAAATTCCAATGCTTGCCCAGATTTAACTGGAATTAAATAATAACTTTCAAGTTAAATCCAGAGAGGAACAGAATCCTGAAGTAGCAACCGGTGACTAATTAAATTAAATCCATTTTGCCTAATAGGTAATTGTAATTTAGGCAAGTCAAGATCTTGAGGGATGCCTGTGTCAGCTAAAGTTATTTAATAGGCTATCAATTTGTTTCATATAATGAAGAAATGTAAAGAGGATGACCTTCTGAAATATAAACAAATCTGAGAGTTAAATTCACATAATTGTGTTTATCTTACAAATATTCAAATGGATTCTAGACCAATCTGTTAGGTGTTTTTTTTTCAATTTAGGACAAAATAGGCAACACATTCAAATTTATGAATTGAGAAAGGTTTGCAGTAATTTTTATATCAAGTTAATTTTTTTAAGGGAAAAAAAAGGAATCATAACACAACCCTTAAAATGATTCCGGAGACCCAGTAGCATCAAATTCTAATTTGCTGCAGTTTACAGAGTCACCAGGCAGGATACTAAATTCAGATATTAACAAAATGAGATTAGAAATTGAAGTTCCCAGTTTATCTCTAAAAAGTAATATCCATTTCAATATATCCCAATTACTTCCTTTCCTTTCTTACTGTGAGCTCTTAACTTTCCCAACATTTCTAATAATGCAGCAAGAAATTCTAAAGCCCAGGACGACTTGATATACACCATGATACAGCTTTAATGTCTGTGAAACATGTTATACAAGGAGACGTTCGTCCATAGCTTTGCAAGGGAATTTCATGGCCAGAGCTGCACCAGGACAACCAAATCACATTTTTAAGCCCCAATAGGTCATGCCGTTCATGCAATCCCCATACTGCAGAGAGATTAATACCGGTATATATACCGATATATACCGATATATACCATACACACACACACACACACACACACACACACACACACACACACACACACACACACACACACATATATATATATATATATATATATGCGATCAGACAAAAGCAGCCGATGCGATTGCACCCATTCACAGTAAGAATAAAGAGTGATTGAATTTACATTTTAATGAAATTGTCCTAATCTCATACATTCAAACCAGTAGAAAATGAAACTCAGTTTACCTTTGAAAGTCACATTTCCAATTTGCATGCAACTCTCTTGATTTATACCAAAAGGGGAGAAAAAAATACCATGGACCAATATTAATAGTAGTGGAATATGCAACAGAAATACAGGAATGGATAAAAAATAATGAACAGAAATGCACATTAGTATTTGGAAACAATGAGCAAAAACACATACTATACATGTACAGATAGACTTACAACCACAATTGGCACAATAATTTATGTTGCTTAGCAAAGCCATTGTTAAGTGAGGCACCCATGATTTTATGACATTTTTGCCATAGTTGTTAAGCGAATCACTGCAGTTAAGTAAATCACACAGTCATTAAATGAATCCGGCTTCCCTCTTTCATTTTGCTTGTCAAAAGATGGCTGGGAAGGTTGCAGATGATGATCAAATAACCCCAGGATGCTGCGACCATGGTTAATACATATGCCAAGCACCCCAGATTTGATCACATGGCTGCAGTTCCTCAGATAGAAAGTCCATACAGAGAGTGGTGAGGTCAATGGAGATGATCATAGGAAGCTCACTTCCTGTCATTCAGGATACCGCTTGTAAGCGTTATGTGCTTAGAGCTCCACTCTGAGAGGAAGTTTCAAAGTATTTCTAGCAGGACTACCAGATTCTGTAACAGCTTTGTCCCCTGTGCCATCCGTCTGGCAAACTCGCAAGATTTGTTTCTCTCGCCATGTACATGTATACATCCGAACTAGACTGTGTTGTTTCTCCCTGTCATATAATATACTATATGTGGGTATATGCGTGTGTGTGTGTGTGTGTGTGTGTGTGTGTGTGAGTGTGTGTGTGTGTGTGTGTGTGTGTATTTAGTCATGTTTATGTAGTGTATATTAGAAGTGGACACCCTTTGAGAGATGTATGCAATGAAATTCCATTTTAATGTATGCTGATTAGTGTACATTCAAAGTGACAATAAAGTTATTCTAAGTCTAATGTTTCTGGGGATGTTACAACCATCGTAAATGCCAGGACAGATCGTAAATCACATTTTTCAGTGCCACTGTAACTTTGAGCAGTCACTAAATGAATGGCTATAAGTCGAGGACTATATCAAATGCAGGGATTTTAGCAGAACACACATAAAACACACATAAAAATTATCTTGGAAATGTTTTTTTTAAAATCAGGTTAATGCAAAACCACAAAAAACTAAAGACCGGAAACATGGAGAATTGAGAACAATCAAAACGTACGGATCCATTTGTACTTAATATACAATAAATGCAATAACTTTTTTTTTTGAGACGAAGTTACACGAAGAGAGCCAGATATATCAAGTGGTGAGACGCGAAATGCAAGGGTGGTAAATGCATCAGTCAATTTGCAATGATTGTGATCTCACACCAAGTGCTAAGACCAACATATGTTGGAGAATTTTTGATGAAGATTCAACAGCCATTATGTTTTGCAATGCAACGCCATTTCGAAAGAGTTTGGCGGAGACATGATTTCTAAGCAGGCCTTCTATTAAACTAGACAGGGGCCTTGGAGTTCCCTGGAGTGCCAAACCATAGAGCACTTACCTTAGTAATTATTGCAATTCTGCCAAGCTTCATGAAATATATCTCTTCTCTGAAATTCTGCTGCCATCTCAAGACTCCACGCAAGCACCTAAGTGCTTCTTGGCTGATTGGCTACATTCTCTGTATGTATAAAATATATTACGGTATTAAAATAAAATGAAATAAAGACCTTTTTCATGCCCAAGCCCCCTCTTAGGTAGAGAGAGGTTGTAAGACAGAAAGAGACTGCCAAATCTCATAATCATCTTGTGTCATTATTTTGGACCGCCCTTTGATCTCATAAAAGCTGTGGGAACTGCCAGCATTCCTCAATGCAACAGCAAGAATGTTGTTGTGTGCTTATAGACAAGACTCTGGGCCGCTCTGGTTGCTACTGCTGACCTTACATGCCTCAATGGACCTAGCTCCAGGATCCCTTAGTGGCCACTTTCACAGCAGCCACGTGGATAGCAAGTCATGGTTGGTGAGAATAAAATAAAAGCTTGAAGTGTGGAATTCCTGTAGGAGATAACCAGGCTTAGCCCAAAGGAGGAGTCAAACATGTCATCAGTCATGAATTCCTGCGCATCCACAAGAGTTATGTCCAGCCCTCCTTGAATTCCTTTCTATTCTTAATTCCTACTATTTTCCCTTGATCGTTAGTAGTTCAGATTCTTGCAGAGAGCTTAAACTTGCAATAAATCTTTCTACTTATTTCAACTGCCTGAATCTCCCTGATTTCCCTGGTTTGGTAGCCTAGGTAGATTCCATGTCTGGTGGACCTTCACTGTCTATGTAACATCTTCCCGATTATTTATTACTTGCTTTCTTTGTTTGCTTCCATGATCAGAACGATCTCTACTTAGGAAGCTACCCATTTCAACAACACTTTTACTTTATGTGACTTGTTGTTTAAAGTTCCTGATTATTTTGGGTATGTTTTCCCTTTTTAAATATCTATTTTACTATTGTTTTTATTTTTCCATGGAATAAGGTAAATTAAAGATGCTAACATCTTTGAGTCCAATTCTGAAACTATTTGATAATTTTTTTAAAAAAAGTTTTGAAACCACAATTTTTAGGGTTCTGCCCAGGGGTGGGTTCTGGTTTACCTCACTGCCAGTTCACTTCCTGATGCGCCACGTGGGCATGTGTGCATTGCACGCTGCATGGGCGCATGCGCAGTGCCAAAAACCCAGCTTCTGCACGTGCGCAGAAGCAAAAAACAAAATGGCGGCACCTACTGCACTGCCGAGAGACCAGAGGTGGGTTCAGACTGGTTCGGACCAGTTCGCCCAAACCGGTAACAACCCGCTGGTGACATCACAATGATGTCATGGAACTGGTTCAATCGGTGCCGGTCTGTGGACGCCGCCATCTTTTTAAAAAACTTTTTGGATTTTTTTTTTAAATTTTGAAATTTTTTCAGGTTTTTTTTCCTTCTGTGCATGCACAGAAGCCGAGTTTCTGGCACTGCGCATGTGTCACCATCTTGTTTTTGGCTTTTGGGGAATTTTTTTTATTTTTTTGGCACTGCACATGCGCGCTTCCACGAGCTGTGGCCATGCGGTGTGGGAGGAAGCGGACCGGCAGTGAGGTAAGTTAGAACCCACCCCTGTGAGAGACCCAGTTCAGGGGCGTGGCAAGCCTGGGTCGCTGCCGGTTCCAGCGACCCAGGCCACCAAGTTACTACCGGTTCCATAGAACCAGTCCGAACCGGGAAGAACCCACCTCTGGTTCTGCCAGATTCACTCCTATTCCAGAGAATCTTGGGGTCCTAAGTATTGAGAAGAATATTGCAAAGTCTATACACTCACGATGCTTTCCCATTGGAAAAGCTCTCAGTTTAAGTGGCTTCTATTGATTTCCTTCAGTTCTCTTACATCTGACAGTAAGAGAACAAAATATTTCAAATTCAGAGCCTGAAGTTGTGTGTCTGTGCACACGTGTCTGCATACAAAGACACACCAGACACCAGATCGTGTTTTATGGCTTTATTTAAATTACATGGATCAATGCCTGCTCATATTTGGTTTGGCTTTTCAATTACAGCCATCCACTAACCCAAGCTATAAGCTACTCTGCTTTACAAAGATATTCTTAGCTTCTCCATATGATTACAGTAATGTTTTTTCAGTTCATCTGCAAGGGAAAATTGAATTTGACTGAATTTTTATCTGCTGTATCCATTACCAGATTGCCTACCCTTAATGGGCAGGTAGTAGACTGCTTGTAAGTATCTTGGCCTTCATGAAAACACATAAAGAATCTCCCAGAATGCCTTAACACATCTCTGGCTTTTATAACTAACTTGCTATCAAGCCAGTTATTTCATCCAAAGAACCAGAAAATAGGTGGTATGTATCAGCCTTCACAGCTTTAAATTTATTACAGGGTAGTGAATTTTTAAAACAGAGTTTCATTGTTGCTGGTTCTTTTCAAAAGCATGAAATACATCCCCCCCAATACAAAAGAGCCTTTTGCTCTACAATTTTGTACTCTTCTTTCTTATCTATTATGGCCTAAATTATATTTGTAACAATGTTGCATAATAGAATATTAGATGTTTTAGTTGCACAGAAGCAATCCCGGTACATTGTTTCATTACATGCCCAAATAGAGAACATTTGGAAGCACAACAAGCCGCCTGTTTTTATCACAGTTTACTATCTTGGGCTACCAAGAGAAGTGGTAATAAAGTCGCGGATTAATTCTAGGTAGGCATTGAAAGAACTTTGAGTACAGCATGCTTGGTTGTCCTAGAATGCTGGTGTGTGTGTGTGTGTGTGTGTGTGTGTGTGTGTGTGTGTGTGTGTGTGTGTGTGTGTGTGTGTGTGTGTGTGTAGGGGAGGATAACCAGAAAAGGGAATTGAATGACCAGATTGTGATAAACAGGCTACCAAGAGAAGTGGTAATAAAGTCACGGATTAATTCTAGGTAGGCATGAAAGAACTGAATACAGCATGCTCGGTTGTCCTAGAATACTGGTGTGTGTGTGTGTGTGTGTGTGTGTGTGTGTGTGTGTGTAGGGGAGGATAACCAGGAAAGGGAATTGAATGACCAGTTTGTGATAAACAGACTGCAATTTTCTCCCCCTGCAGTTCTCCTGTTATTTTAGTTACATGAAGCTTTGTTTATTGGATTTTAGGACTGAACAGTTACCAGAAGCCGATATTAATTATATGCAAAGCAATTACTCTACTTCAAACACCAGCATACAAAACATTTATGGAGCATCAATGGTTTCACCCATAACAAAATTAAGAGTTCCCACGAAACCTTTCTAGTCTCTTCCCAAAATCATTTCAGATTCCAATTGATCAGCTACCTTATTTGAGGAAAACCAAAATATCCTACTCAGAATTTGACCCTTATGAAAAATGCAGAAGAACTCTTAATCATGGCTGGTTCACAGGGCATTGAGCAAAGTAGGTGAGTTGACACCTTTCCTCCTAAGCAGATCCAGAAATCAGATATCAAGTTCTCGGAAGGTATTTCTGCAGGACCTCGGACAGCTCACGGAGTGGGTTTCTGTGTAAATCAGCACTATAGTTGGATTTTGTGAAGACATAAGTATAGACCAGAGTTGGGTTACTTACCTTCACCACCGGTTCGCATAGCGATGTTCCCCCCCATGCAATTTCACTCCCGTGCATGCTCAGTAGCAGAATTCAGCCCGAAACACAGCTGAGGAGCTGTGCTTCGGGCGAAGAAATAAAGGTGAGTATTAACCCGGGGGCAGGCGGGAGGGCTCTTTTTCAAGCCGCGGAAGAGGAGAAGCCATCCAAACATGGAAAAATTCACCAAAAATTCCCAAAAAAGATGGCGGCACCCACGGACCGGCACCGACCGAACCGGATCCATGACGCCATCATTGCGTTGCCAGCAGGTCACTAACAGTTCAGCCATATGGTACAAACCGGGAGGAACCCACCCCTGGTATATACTGCTAACTCCAGTTCCTATAAACCACGACTTGTTACATCAGCCAGATTGGCTGGGGAAGGAACAATTTCCTTAATCACAATTAAACATACTACATGTTGCCTTAATATACCATGCAAAGCCAACCATTTGTTTTTCCCAACAACTATGCCTTTTTACCTGTAAAAAACAATAATAGGGTTTGGTGTAGAGGTTAAGATGCTGGCCTAGAAAGCAGAAGATGCTGAGTTCTAATCCCGCTTTAGCCATGAAAGTTGGCTGGGTGACTTTGGGCCAATCATCAGGAGACAGTGAATTCTAGTCCTGCCATAGGGTATGAAAGCTGGCTGGGTGACTTTAAGCCAGTCCCTCTCTCTCAGCCAAACCCACTTCACAGGGTTGTTTTTATGGAGGGGGGAGGAAGAGGAAGGGATATTAGGTATGTTCACTGCCTTGAGTTTCTTATAAAGTAATAAAGATGGGATAAAAATCAAATAAATAAATAAACAGCTCTGTTACTCATGACAAGATTCCAAATCTCATTGGGGGAATACCTTTATTAGATTAACTTGTCAACCAAATGCTCCTATGGTTATTTAGAGTGGTGGGTTTTAAGCCTTCACTGAGATGCTGGGCTTTTTGTGATGACATCACCTGCACTTTTGGTAATGAAGATAGACTTTTTCCTAAATAAAAGAAAATGCAATTTCTTTATTTCCTTCCACTCTTATTTCTTTTTGCAGTGTCAAAGAAAATCCTTTGGAATTTACTTTCCCCTTTCCACTTAACCTTTCATTACTCTCTTTGCTATAGCCTAGAAACTTTTTTTTCTATCTCACTTTCCTTCTTTCTCAAAACTTATTGAAGTCCAAACTTTATCACCTGGTGCAACTGAATCCATATCTGGAATTTTTGAGAGCGGCCATTACCAACCCCTGAATCCCAAACGCTTCTGTGTTTTGCATTACATATGAAGAACGGTTGAAGAAACTGGGCATGTCTAGTTTAATGAAAAGAAGAACTAGGGAAGACATGATAGCAGTCTTCCAATATCTCAGGGGCTGCCACAAAGAAGAGGGAGTCAAACTTTTCTCCAAAGCACCTGAGGGTAGAATAAGAAGCAATGGTTGGAAACTGATCAAGGAGAGAAGCAACTTAGAACTAAGGAGAAATTTCCTGACAATAAGAACAATTAATCATAAACAATTAATTAGGGAACTGGAGGCTAAAACATATGAAGAACGGTTGAAGGAACTGGGTATGTCTCGTTTAATGAAAAGAAGGACTAGGGGAGACATGATAGCAGGGTTTCCAATATCTCAGGGGCTGCCACAAAGAAGAGGGGGTCAAACTATTCTCCAAAGCACCTGAGGGTAGAACAAGAAGCAATGGGTGGAAACTAAACAAGGAGAGAAGCAACTTAGAACTAAGGAGAAATTTCCTGACAGTTAGAACAATTAATCAGTGGAACAGCCTGCCTCCAGAAGTTGTGAATGCTCCAACACTGGAAGTTTTTAAGATGTTGGATAACCATTTGTCTGAAGTGGTGTAGGGTTTCCTGCCTAAGCAGGGGGTTGGACTAGAAGACCTCCAAGGTCCCGTCCAACTCTGTTGTTGTTGTTGTTATTGTTGTTGTTATTATTATTATTATTGTTGTTGTTGTTGTTGTTGTTATTATCATTATCATTATCATTATCACATGTTTTTGTGTGGTGGGGTTGGTGCGTGTGTGAAAATGACTATCCTCCACTCAGTTTAATCCCCCTCCCACACACCTTCCAGTTTAAGCTGAAGAAAGAAGGAAACTGTCACGCAAAAGGAGGAAAATTGTTCATTTTTTAAAAAGGAAAAGATCTCAGCTTCGTATCCTCATCTTCCCCAGCAACAATGGCGAGCCAGTTCTGTATTGATCGCTGAAGAGCATTTACAGCATCAACTGGGGATTGTAATGGGGGGGTGGGGTGGCGGAGGGGCGGCAAGGGGCTGTTTGGAGTCAGAGAGGCTGTTGATTTCCCTGAGCTGGAGATCTAGTCAGTCATTGGGGCACCCCGATTATGGATGGTCTCCCTAATTCTCAGATAAATCAAAAGCAGTGTGATTTGGATAGTATTATGTGAGGGCAAACGAGACAATGAGGCTGGGGATAAAAGAGATAAAGGCACAGTCCCACCCCAGGGAGACTGCAAAGATTTAAGAAAAAGCATCCCCATCAAAAGGAAGGCATGGAAAACAATCAGGAGGAGAAGGAAAACTCAGGAAACTGAAGAAGATTACAGAGGAGTGGAGCACGTAACTACGGTACACCAAAGCACATCTAGAGGACAAAGGCCTATGATAGATTTTTCAACCTTGGCAGCTTTAAGACATGTGGACTTCAATTCCCAGAATTCCTTGGCCAATCATGCTGGCTGGGGAATTCTGGGAGTTGAAGTCCCTATGTCATAGATATAAGAGCCGAGGTGGCGCAGCGGTTAGAGGCAGTACTGCAGGCCACTTTAGCTGACTGTGATCCACAGGTCAGCGGTTCAAATCTCAAGGTTGACTCAGCCTTCCATCCTTCCGAGGTAGGTAAAATGAGGACCCAGATTGTTGGGGGCAATGTAAATATATACAGAATATATATAAGAAGAGAGCAACCAGGATGATAAAGGGTCTGGAAAATAAAACATACAAAGAGCGGCTGCAGGAACTGAGCTTGGCCAGTCTGGCGAAGAGAAGGACCAGGGGTGACATGATAGCAGTGTTCCAATACTTGAGGGGATGCCACAGAGAGGAGGGGGTCAGGCTGTTTTCCAAGGCACCAGAAGGCCAGACAAGGAATAACGGATGGAAGCTGACCAAGGAGAGATTCAACCTGGAAGTGAGGAGAAACTTTCTGACGGTGAGAGCGATCAACCAGTGGAACAGCTTGCCAGTGGAGGTTGTGAGAGCCCCAACACTTGCGACCTTCAAGGGGAGACTGGACTGCCATCTGTCTCAAATGAGCAGGGGGTTGGACTAGATGACCTACAAGGTCCCTTCCAACTCTAATAATAAATCTAAATCCCTCAGCCTCCAGATCCAGGCAAAGAGGAACCTCGTCGGACGACCCCAACCCGCGGGCCGTCGAGGGGCCTTTAAGTCCGGGGTGGGGGGGTTGAGGGGGGGGAGAAAGATTGCGAGCGCGATCTCGTGAGAGCGCATGCGGAGAAAGGGGCGCCTGCCTCGCTCTCCTCGCCAGAAGCAGCCAGGCAGCTTGCCGCAAATGGCTGGGGGAGGGCCGAGGAGGTGGGAGCGGCCGAAGTGAAGCCGCGAGGGGACTTGGGCTGGCGGAGAGCCTCTTCGCAGCCGCCGGGAACAGCAGCGAGAGAAAAAAGCGGGCGGAAACAAGACCCGAACAACGCCAAAAGGAGCCAGCCAGCCCGCTCCGGCGACCCACCGGGCTAACGAAGCCGGGGCTGCGCCGCGCCACGGCTGCTTCCTCGGGGCTGCCAGGCGGATGCCCGGCCGGTAAGCTTGCGTGCTGTGGGTGTGGCTGGCGAGCCCGGGGCTCCGGAGAGGCGGGGCAGACCCGGAGCTTTGTCGGTACCCGGGTTTTGGCGTACGTGGGGATGCTGCCTATCTGGATGGAAGGACTTTGGGGTCCTTGCTCCCAAAAGCCGGCGCGGGGGGGGGGGGGAGAGAAGGGGGAAAAAAGAGGCGCTCGACCCTCGGAAGCCGTGTTGGCTCTCCCCAGCCGTCCAGTTCGCCTTCCCCCTCGAGTTCAGCGTGGGCTGCCCTGGAAGGACGGAGGTGGAGGTGGAGGTGGAGGCGAGCCCTGACTTGGGAACAAAAGCGGTGCCCTTCTTTCTCGCTGCTTTGGCGAGGCGCCTTGGACTACAGTGCCCATCGCTCCCAGCTAAATGGTTGGCGGGCTGAGGTTGTAACTCAGCGCATCGAGGGTGTGGGGGGGGGAGCGCACCGCCGGGGGAAATCGAAGCGCCCCCCCTTTCCCCATCCCCAGTTCCTGGCCGAGGGTTTGTCTTGGCGAATTGGATGCGCTGGTCCTTCCTCCTTTCCTTCCGTCCTTCTCTGCCTGGCTTTGCTCGCTTTTCTTCTTCCTTTCAGCCGCGACGAATGGTCTGACCAGGGGGTCGGGAGAGCGGCGCGGCGATATTTTATGTCCTTCCAGACTTTTGTCAAAGCGAGCCATGATTTGCGCATCTCGGGAGGCCGGGGTGTCTGCGTGCGTATTTGCGCACAGACCGTAGCCCCGGATAACACCCAGGGGCGCGCGCACCCCAGCCAGTCTCGCCGTGTGAACTGTTCCAACTTCAGCTGAGCTGAAAATGAAAGGGAGGGAGAAAATGTTTCCCGATTTGCTACCCTGTGGGGCTAGTTTGAGGCGTTTAAAACAAAAACAAAAAGACAAAAAAAACACCCCAAGGCCGGCCCTGTACCATTTCTCTGGCCCTCTCAGCTTGCAAAATAGCAACCCCTTTGCTTCTGCTCCATTACTCTGAGTAGTAAACGCGGCTCCCATGGTTGCTTGCTCCGTGCCATAAATCTTCTGCGCGCTCTGCTTCCTTCCTCGCCATTCATTTAAAGAGGTTTTCACTTTCCAATTATTCTCGCAGCTGGGGACTCGCTAGTTCTTGGTTGAGGGGGCTGAAGGATTCTTCCAGCCCCTTCTCCTCTTCCTCCCACCCCATTTTTTTCCCTTTTGCCACTTTCTTGGGGGGGGGCGACCCCTTCCCACATTTTTCTCTCTTTCCTGATGGTCTGAAAGTGGGGGTGGGGGTCTTTCTTTCCTTGGGGTGCCCCCCAGCGAGAGAGAGAGAGAGAGAGAGAGAGAGAGAGAGAGAGAGATGGATTGATTCTTAATTCAGACAGGCTCGGTCACGTGTCCGTTCAAATAGGGCGTGACTGATTGAAAACCCACGGACAAAATTCCCGTGCGGGTGACTTCATCTCTTCTCTACTTTGTCTACGTCCAGGCTCAAAAAAAATAAAAATAAAAAATAAAAACAAAACAAAACAAAAAACCACCTTTGGAGGTTGTTTTTTTTTTTAATTTGTGAAATGAAAGCTGTGGCAAGTGGAAATGCCAACCAGCCTCCACTCATCCTGGCTGAGATTCTCGCTGGACTTTCTATCTATTCATCCTGGCCAGTAAATATATTTGCACACCAATCTCTCAAAAGAGTTTGGCAGTTTTGTACGGAACTGCTTACGTTCAGGGAATCTACAGGGAATGAAAGAAACTCGGTGGCGCCTCGTATCCCGAGAGAGAGACATTTTAGTACATCTTTAACTGTCCAGTTGGATTTGGGAGAGTCAAATCCCTCCTGGGGGGCATTTCCAGCAAATTATCTACTCGCTTTTTTTAAAAGAAAGGGATGAAAAGGGAACGAGTCAGATTTTAAAAAGCTTTCAAAATGAAGCCAGGGGATAACATGAGAATTAAAAGGCTCTTTGGCAAAACAACGTTTTATGGACTTTTGTTTATAGTTGTAGGAATTATTCCTTATTTTTTTTCTCACTCCCATATACAGCTTGGCTGGGTTCACATAATTTGTTAACCCCTGGCTTGCTTGACAGGGTTTTGCTGAATAAAATAATTTGGTTCGGTTTGTTTTACATGCTTGGGGAAAAAAACCCAAGCAAAATAAAGATGTTTGGAGTTATCTAGGTTTATACGACACATTAAACCTCAGACTGGATTGGTTTATCGATATATTGCTTGAATATAGCCATTCTGTTTTGGCAAAAGTGAGTATGTTGCATAACGTAACTGTGACATCTTTACTACAGTAGGGGAATGCTGTTCACAAAATGTAGTTTGATTCAACTGAAGGACCTGTGGCTGAGTTCATATACTAGGCTAACTTTCTTTCTTTCTTTCTTTCTTTCTTTCTTTCTTTCTTTCTTTCTTTCTTTCTTTCTTTCTTTCTTTCTTTCTTTCTTTCTTTCTTTCTTTCTTTCTTTCTTTCTTTCTTTCTTTCTTATTTATTTATTTATTTATTTATTTATTTATTTATTTATTTATTTATTTATTTATTTATTTATTTATTTATTCTTTCTATGCCGCCTTACTCCCTAAGGACTCAGGGCGGCGTAAGGGTTTGGGTGTGTTGTGGTCCGTAAACCATGGTTCAACACTCAGGATGAGATGCAAGCCAGGCCACTGTGGTTTGGGCTAACCAAAATTAATATTTTTAAGGCAGTGGGTGAACCTCTGTTCTCCCCCTAAGGCTTTACACAGCAATGCCAGTTAGAAAATCTGGACAGTTGTGTGATCCAAATTCTTTCTACTTTTACAGTATCCCTTTTTATTTAAAAGGGACTTTTAAAAGACTTTGTATGATTTGCTAGTCGTTTTCTCCTCCTCCTCCTCCTCCTTGCTGTCTGTCTGGTTCACACATCCATCCTGTCTAAATGTTATACCAACATAGATCTTTTTCGAACGGATTTTGATTAGCGGAGAAAGTGGGACATAAATATCTTTTGAGTGCACCCCTGACTAGCCCTTTGTGCTCCCTGTGTAGTTTTTGTATCCCAGAGTAAATACAAAATGGATTGTGTCTAGCTTCACTCCTGCCTGCTATTTAATTTTCAGACCAAATTTCAATCCCCAGAGCTGTTTTCCCCAAATATTCCGCGTCTTGTTGTTTTGGGTTATGCAGATGCGGCTTAACTGCGCTGAAAAAATAATAATAATAATAGGAATTTGGAAGGAACAGAAATGCTACTTAATGGTTGTGATTAGATTTCTTTATAGTGTGCATTTCTTTTTAGGTATGTATTGCCAAGGCCCCTCAATGCTTCCCTTAAGGAAAAAGATTAATAATCTTGCAATAAAAATTTACCTTGCTGGTGAGAGATGTGTTCAGAATAGCACTCTAAGGCTGTAGTCTTGCATACTTTTTTTTATAAGGCAGTAAAATGGATCTTAGTGAGACCTCCAATGTTATATACCTTGTGGTTAGAATGGAACAGAGGGGTTTTCTTCCTCGTCCCCTAATTCTAAACATAGAGGGGGATATAATCAACCAAATCTCTTTTATCTCACCTAACTAGAATGCTGTTTGGGGAAAAATTATGGTGAACTATGTATGCCTGCTTTAGCTCCTGAAGGAAAGCAGAATATATATAATCAGTTGGTTATGTGCCATCAACTCGTTTTTGACTTCTAAATGACCACATAGGTTTCCTCCATGAAGTTCTGCACTAACCTGGCCTTCAAGGCTTCCAATGGTGCCCCCATCGCCACTGTGAATCCGTAGATCTGACTGCTGGTCATCCTTTTCTTCTCTTTCCTTCCATCTTTCCCAGCAGTAGAGCCTTCTCCAGAGAGAGAGATTAGTCTTCACATAATGTAACCGAAGAGGGATAATTTGAGCTTGGTCGTTTGTGCTTTGGGTGAGAACTCTGGGTTGAGTTGTTCAATGATCCATTGGTTGGTTTTCGTGGTTGTCTATGGTATTCTCAACAGTCTTCCTCAACACCAATTTTCAAGGCATCAATATTCTTCTTATCTTGCTTCTTCAAAGTCCATCTGCTGCTTCCATAGAGTGTCACAGGAAACATCACACTTTGCATGATTCTCAATTTTTGTAGATTGATTCAGATGAATAAGATATTTGTAACGTATAGATTCCAAAAAATAAATTGTATTTTAATGTTAAATGGGGCAAGACTTGCCCCACCTGATATTCTCCAGAAGTGAGACCTCTTCAGTACCAGAAGTCTACAAATTCTGGGAATCAGCTGGCCTAATCTGGAGGCCAAGGTTGGAGAAGACTACAGCATGCTACCTTATTGAAACAACTTAGTACTGTTGGATTCATGTGTCGCGCTAATGTACTTTTCAAAAATTAAAATATGAACTGTTGAGCAAGCCATAGTAATTTGATTCACATAGAAAGTGAAAAACTATAATTTGCAAACTTTAGTAGCTGAGGTCAATATGTTCAAAGCTAACCCCAAATCCAAACCAAATAGCAATAGCAATAGCACTTAGACTTATATACCGCTTCATGGTGCTTTACAGCCCTCTCTAAGCGGTTTACAGAGTTCAGCATATTGCCCCCAACAATCTGGGTCCTCATTTTACCCACCTCGGAAGGATGGAAGGCTGAGTCAACCTTGAGCCGGTGAGATTTGAACTGCTGAACTGCTGAACTGCAGTGCTGCATTTTAACCACTGCGCCACCTCGGCTCATGAGTAGTGTAGCTGTATGTCTATGGAAATTCTCAGCCATCCAGGTCATGGTTTCTTCAAAAGCCAACTGGACTTTCTGTTTTTTTCGTTGAAGACGTTTCGCTTCTCATCCAAGAAGCTTCTTCAGATTCCCCACCATCCAGCCACAGCTGAAGAAGCTTCTTGGATGAGAAGCGAAACGTCTTCAAAGAAAAAACCAGAAAGTCTAGTTGCCTCTTGGAAAAAAAGCACCTTTGGGTTGTTGGCCTGGAATTGATCGAAAAAGCTCCCCGAGTTATTTTGGACCCCTCATCACTCCCCACAAACTATTTTCATAAGGTTGTTGTTGTGAGGGTTCAATTTGAAGATGGATTACAGCACAACCATTTTGAGCTTCTAAAGTGAAAGGGACAATACTCATTAGAAAAGAAATAACCCACGTGTTAACAATCAAGGAGAGACTGGACTGCCATCTGTCTCAGATGGTGTAGGAACTCCTGCTTGAGCAGGGGGTTGGACTAGATGACATATAAGTCCCTTCCAACTCTAATAATAAATCTAAATCTAAATCTAAATCTAAATCTAAATCTAAATCTAAATCTAAATCTAAATCTAAATCTAAATCTAAATCTAAATCTAAATCTAAATCTAAATCATGATGTGTTTTCACACAAGGTAATCTGAAACCGGTCCCCAACATGGTATCTGGCTTAGGGTGTATAGTCTCAGCCTAATGTTTTGGAGTTTGTGACTGTCATGTCCGAGGGATGGAGTGGCTTGGATATCTCTTCATGCAATCCATTTGGAAAGTAATGCTGTTTTTGTATCTGGTTTAATGTGTTTCTGGAAAAGAGATTCTGCCATTCACATGCAGATAGCCCTTGACTTACATCAGTTCATTTAGTGACCATTCAAAGTTTACAGTGACACTGAAAAAAAGCGACTTTGGATCATTTTTCACACTTACGACTGTTGCAGCATCCCAGTGGTGGGTTCCTACCTGTGCTGTGTGGAGCGCAGCTCCGGTAGGAGCCTGGCGATGATGTCATTTTCTGGCGCTTCTCCGCGTCCTGAGCTGTCGGGAAAAAGCCCTCCCACCCGCCCCTGTTTCAATACGGACCTTTATTCTTCCTCCGAAGCACAGCTGAGAAGCTCCTCAGCTTGTTTCGACTTGTAATATCGTCCTAAGCATGCGCAGAAGTGAAATCGCCCGATGGAACGCGAGCTCACTTCTGCACATGCTCGCGATGCACACTGGTAGCGAAAATAACCGGAACCCTCCGCTGCAGCATCCCCATGGTCACGTGATCAATATTCAGACACTTGGCAACGGACTCATATTTACGACGGTTGCAGTGTCCTGGGCTCATGTTGATCCCCTTTTGTGACCTCCTGACAAGCCAAGTCAATAGGAAAGCCACAGTCCCTTAAACCGCCGTGTTACTAACTTCACAACTGCAGTGATTCACTTAACGACTGTGGCGAGAAAGGTTGTTAATTGGGGCGAAACTCCCTTAACAAATATCTTGTGTAGCCACATAAATGTTTGCGCTCAGTTGAGGTCATAAACCGAGGACTCAATGTGTTCTTGGCTGCAGAAAAGAAACCAGCATTGGGTTTTGTTTTGTTTTCCGTTATCTAGTAAGTGTGGAAGATTGGCAGGCACAAATTGCCAATCTAACAAAGGATTTGGTCGTGATTCCATTCTGACTTTGTCAGAAGCTTCTGTCTCCTGCATGTTATCATTTACAAAACGATACAGATGAAAGGACATTTGGTGGCAAAGATGCCGTTGTATCCTCCCAGGATTTGAAACTGACTGAGGTCTGCAATTTATAGGGCTAATTTTCATTGTGATTGAAATGAAAGCAACTGGGTTTAAATAGTTTGTTCAATGGAAGGCAAAGCGACCCCCTCCTTGCTTTGGATCCCTCCTGCTTAATATATCTCAATGTATCATTGAGATATATTAAGTCACAGTGTCTAGCCTTTCCCAGACTGACATCCTGCACAGCTGTTGTGTAAGTCAGTGGCTAAGAAGGATGAGGAACTGGGGAAGGCTAATATATGACCTATTGTGGTTTTTGGGGGGGGATCAAAAAGAAATATAAAATGCCACAAATTAAATTATTTCTGTTATTGCTTTTTGATTGCTTCCAGGAGTAGCACATGTGACCTCCTATCCACCAGCTTTATCCTCATAATTATAATTGAGCTGTGGTGGCGCAGTGGTTAGAATGCAGTATTGTGGCTGACTCTGCCCACAGCCTGGAGTTCGATCCTGACTGGCTCAAGGTTGACCCATCCTTCCGGAGGTCAGTAAAATGAGGAGCCAGATTGTTGGGGGCAAGAGGCTGACTCTGTAAACCGCTTCGAGAAAGCTGGAAAGCACTATGAAGCGATATATAAGTCTACTGCGATTGTTATTGCTATAATTATCCTGCAAGGCAGTTCTGGTTTATATGAGCTGGGCAGGGGTGGGTTCTAACTTACCTCGCCGCCGGTTCTCTTCCTCCCATGCTGCGTAGGTGCGCCTTGTGCGTGCGCATGCGCAGTGCCAAAAAATCTCAAAAAAAATTAAAAAGGCAAAAACAAGATGGCGGTGCATGCACAGAAGAAACTTGGCTTCTGCACATGCGCAGAAGGAAAAAAAATCAGGAAAAAATTTCCCCCCAATACCCCCCCAAAAAATTAATTCCCCCAAAAAAGATGGCGGTGTCCACAGACCGGCACCGACAGAACTGGTTCCTTGACATCATCGTGAAAAAAGAGCTGAGGTGGCGCAGCGGTTAGAGGCAGGTACTGCAGGCCACTTTAGCTGACACTGATCAGCAGGTCAGTGGTTCAAATCTCACCGGCTCAAGGTTGACTCAGCTTTCCATAGGTAAAATGAGGACCCAGATTGTTGGGGGCAATATAAATATACATTGCTTACTGGTGTAAACCGCTTAGAGAGTGCTTGCACTGTGAGGCGGTATATAAATCTCACAAAATAAATAAATAAGTAAATGTCACCAGCGGTTTGCTACTGGTTCTATAGAACCGGTGCGAACTGGGAGGAACCCACCTCTGGAGCTGGGTCTATGATGATGATGATGGTGTTATCTATTCGGTCATATTCGACTCTTAGCAATTCTATGGGCCAGGTCTGTCCGTATCTTCCGATCTTGCACTACTTCATTGAATGTTTCTATGCTCTGGCTGTTGTCGGCTTCGATGGTGATTGGATCCACACAAATCACTAAATTAAAATGCGCTTGGCCAATGTGCATCTAGACAGCTTGATTAGCCTCTAGTTCAGGGTGTGAATTGTCCATTGTGGTTTCTGAACTCAACCCCACTAAGGGTTGAGCCTTAGCGTAAGATCAGTCAACCAATTTTTAATTTTTACCCAATTATGGTTAAAGCAAACTGCAGCTTTATATGATGTGCGATGCCCAGCCTGATCTGGTCTGGGAGTCATTTTGTGAATCTCAAAGCTGAATGGGCTCTTGCTCATAGTCTCCTCCCTATGTTTTGGACCACAACTCTCACAACATGGTATAAATGTTAATGTTCTCTGAGACCGATGAGAATTAAACCGCAGAATGTCTCTTTCACCCCTTAAACGTTTGACCAGAATGCAGCTCTGTTTTCTCCCAAGTATATAAGGCATGCATTGTCACCTTCATATTCATTTTTTGTGAATAGGTTAATTTGTACAAACTTGTGGTTTACACACATGGCCTCTCTCTTACCTTTAGATAATTAAGGCTGCAATTCCTTGGAGTAAAATTACGTGAATTATTTCCTCCTGAAGGTGCATATTTGTTTATACAAATCCATCAGCAGACACGGTATATAAAACCCAGGAAAAACTATTGTTTGTCTTCGCCTTGTAGTCTAAAATTCAACACGAGGACAACATAACGAGGTGTTTCTTCCTTCTGGCATATATAAATTGCAGATATATAAATCAAACTGAATCACAACTAGGTATGGGAACTAGGAGTTACAAAGCGGAGGCTTCGCAGAAAGGAGGAGTTTTAAGGGGGTAAAACATCAGGGTATTAAGAAAACATCAGGGAGTTAATTATTTGACTGGTGCTGTGAGTGGCAAGTTCATTTAGATGGAACTGTAAAGGAGAAAGAAAGAAGTCTTTTGTAAAAGTGGGAAACTTTGGATGAAGTGAGGATTTATAGATATAATGACATTTTGAACCAACTCAGATCCGATTTCTCAAGTTTTCTTCTCTCATGAAACAAGCTTTAGTTCTTTTATGTTTAGAAGACATTTCCTCCCATATTTATTTATTTTTTGGTAGAGTATTGAATATGTGTGTTACTGTGATACGCTGTTGGATTAAAGATCTCACACTCCTTTTGCGTCCTCCCTGGCTGCCCCACGTCATCGTCTGAAAGTGTTCCCTCATTGTCACGATGTGAATATTGTCAGTTTGTGCATCTCTATGTTTTCTACTGTTTCTTGTATTTATGGTCAAGCAGACGTATGATATGTTCTATTACGCATGCCTGCATTCCTGAAATCAACTCCTTCCTTCTCTTCCGCCATTTCTGCCGAAGGTAGAAGTGATTTATTTATTAGCCGATAAAGATGTAGCTTAATAAGGATTCTTTTTATTATTTTTCTACTGAAATAAATATTTTGTTAATTAGATTTGAATCTCGGTTTTATTTTCTAAGTAAGGATGTTTTCAAAAGGGAAGCAAAGATCCATCGGCCTCCGGGGGATCTCCCCCCGCTAACATGATGTCTGTCTTCGGAAATTAACAGATTAACAGAGTTGGAAGGGACCTTGCAGGTCATCTAGTCCAACCCCCTGCCCAAGCAGGAGACCCTACATCTGCCTCTACCTAGGATTGAACTCACAACCTCCTGATAATGAGGCAAGAGCTCCACCTCTAGGCCACAGCACAGATAGTCATAATGAATACAAATATTACCCATTTTCAAAATGGTACGAATGGGTCAGGAAAGACAAAGGACTAAGAAATAAGGTTGGATGAAAAAGAAGATGTAAGATTGTAAATATGTGGAAATATTGTATACGTTTTGTATAAGCAAAAATAATAGATGTGAATAGGTGTAGATCTGTGTTATGATATTATGATGCTTAAAGTTGAAAAACAATAAAAAATATTTTAAAAAAATTACCCATTGATGAAGAGAGCTCAGATGCAATGCACTTTCCTGACAGTGAGAACAATTAATCAGTGGAACAGCTTACCTCCAGAAGTTGTGGGTGCTCCATCACTGGAGGATTTCAAGAAGAGATTGGACAATCACTTGTCTGAAATGGTCTAGGTCAGGGGTAGGCAAAGTTGGCTCTTCTATGACTCGTGGACTTCAACTCCCAGACTTTCTGAGCTAATCATGCTAGCTCAGGAATTCTGGGAGTTGAAGTCCACGAGTCATAGAAGAGCCAACTTTGCCTACCCCTGGTCTAGGGCCATGATGGCGAACCTATGGCACGCGTGCCAGAGGTGGCACGCAGAGCCCTCTCTGCTGGCACACACGCCGTTGCCCCAGATCAGATCTCCGTGGTGTTTCTTTCATGAGCTTCTGTTTCCCTGCAAGCGACGAAACAGAAGCTCATGAAAGAAAAAGATCTTACCTCTTGCAGCGCTGCCGGTGTTGGGTTGCCCCGCCTCCTGCAGGCCAGCTGGTCTTCGGGTCTCTGCTGCGCATGCGCGAATGTCCATGTGCATGCTGGCGCATGCACGCATTTGTGCACATGTGCACACCTTTCAGTTTGGGCATCTGCACGCGCACAGTTTGGGCACTCGGTGTCTAAAAGGTTCGCCATCACTGGTCCTGGGTCGCCTGCTTCAGCAGGGGGTTGGACTAGAAGGCCTCTCAGGTCCCTTCCAGCTGTGTTATTCTTCAGTGAAAAACAGGAGCTCCCCTCCTTCTCCACTTATCCCTCCCAGCTGACGAACGTGCAGCCCTCCCATCCCTTGAATATTTCACCGCAATTTGCTTTTCGTGTGTGTGTGTGTGTGTGTGTGTGTGTGTGTGTGTGTGTGTGTGTGTGTGTAAACAGCTCAAAAGCCATTGATTTTGTTTTTTGAGGAATGCAAATGGTTCCTAAAAACGCCAGAGGAAAAATTGAGGCTGCCAGTCTTTTGACTGGAAGCTCAACTGCTGAAGAGGGACATGTCTTCGTGCGCGGGACCCCCCTCCGCCCCCAGTTGCAGTCTAGAAGGAAAGGTCCCCTATCGTAAGTCCTAAAGGTGAACTCCGCTACCTGCTTTCATTTTCAGGCAGTTCAGGTATGGAAACCTTTCCTCTGAACAGAGTGATAATGTTGTGCTGTGCTGAACGAGGACTCTTGTGCTGATTAAATCTAGTAAGAGCAGAGGCCATAGCGCATACAGAGGTAGGTTGGGATTAACTCGAACGAGAACGATGGCTGTTTGGTTTGACCTTGCAAAACAGAGCGAGGGGCTAATTTTCGAGGCATAATAGAAAAAAAAAGGCACAATACTCTTGTGCTCTGGAGCACATACCGAGATTTGATAAGTGACAAAACGCTTTCAGAAAATAAGCTGCAGATACCTGTTCGTCTCCAACGTTGTTTTTATGGATTTAATTTCAAATTGAAGCACTTTAACCCAGTGGTGAAATCCAATTTTTCTTTACTACTGGTTCTCTGGGCGTGGCTTGGTGGGCTTGGTGTGGCTTGTTGGGCGTGACGGGAAGGGTACTGCAAAATCCCCATTCCCTCCCCACTCCTGGGAGAAGGATATTGCAAAATCCCCATTCCCTCCCCACTCCAGGGGAAGGATACTGCAAAATCCCCATTCCCTCCCCACTCCTGGGAGAAGGATACTGCAAAATCCCCATTCCCACCCCACTCCAGGGGAAGGATACTGCAAAATCCCCATTCCCTCCCCACTCCAGGGGAAGGATACTGCAAAATCCCCATTCCCTCCCCACTCCTGGGAGAAGGATACTGCAAAATCCCCATTCCCTCCCCACTCCTGGGGGAAGGATACTGCAAAATCCCCATTCTCACCCCACTCTGGGGCCAGCCAGAGGTGGTATTTGCCGCTTCTCTGAACTACTCAAAATTTCTGCTACCGGTTCTCCAGAGCCTGTCAGAACCTGCTGGATTTCACCCCTGCGTTAACCCTTCTTTAAAAAAAAAAGTACCTCGTGGGATTTCGTGTTGATCCATTAAGATAAATTGCACCGCAGTTTGTTCAATTTAATGTCTGCAGGTTGAATTGTGGGACTGTGGGGTCCTGGGTACTCTCTGAGCTTTCTTGCATATGAATGGTTTGTGATTTAGAGACCTGCCAGTTTGAGGATCTCAAAAAGTGAGTGTGTACAGGCATTTAAAAAATTGTGAGTGTGTCATGGATGTCGTGTGTATGTGTGTGTGTAACCCTGATCCACATATCATTTGTCTCACTTGTTCAATGACATCATAATATATATGACGTTGCCTGCTGCCCTTCCTTGTGGGCAGGCAAACCTGATATGCTTTCCTTGATGGATGGATTCAACTTGCAATCCAGACGTTTTTGGCCATTTTACAGGAGGTTGGGAGGAAGTAAATGTGGGAGGCTCATTTCTTATTTTTTGATATCACCTCTTTTGACGAATTTGCTGGATGGAAAGGCCAGATAGGGATCAAATAATTTATGTTCGAAACTCATTGATTGAACATGAAGGCCTTAAACTGAATGCTGCTGTTTCTGGAATCAGGTCTTTTCTGACATGTTTGGAACTCCAATCCCCTTAATATTTTATTCCTATCTTCCTTGTGAATTCTCTGTCTCCCTCTCTCTCTCTCTCTCTCTCTCTCTGTCTCTCTCTGTCTCTCTCTCTCTCTCTCTCTCTCTCTCTAAGGAGTAAGAAGGTAGAAGGAGGAGATGGAGACAGAGGGAGGGGAGTGTAAGGGAAAGAAGAAGAACAGACTGATCGTTGATTAAAAATAGGTGCAAAATAAGGTATTGACTTTTGAATGATTGAAACTAAAATGTATAACTATGTATATTATTGTAATATTTTAAGGTATATGTGTATTGATATACAAATGGAGTTGTGGAGAAAAAATAAAATAACTTTTTTTAAAAAAAGGAAAGGGATGGTCCCTTTATTAGAGCAATGTTTCTCCACCCCCGGCCCCTTTGAGAAGTGTGGACTTCCACTCCCAGAATTCCCTAGCCCAGGGGTGGCCAAACTATGGTTCTTTGAGGACCTGTGGACTTCAACTCCCAGAATTCCTGAGCTAGCCATGCATGGCTAGCTCAGGAATTCTGGGAGTTGAAGTCCACAGGTCCTCAAAGAACCATAGTTTGGCCACCCCTGCCCTAGCCAATCATATCGCTTTCTGTTCTGTTCTTTTTTTAAAAAAAACTATTTCCTGTCTTCATTTTTGTGACTTTTATCTTGGCGGCCACCCTAAGGATGCTACACTAGCTAGTTTCAGTGTTTCCCAACCTTGGCAAGTTGATGATGTCTGGACTTCAACTCCCAGAATTCCGCAGCCAGCATTCGCTGGCTGGGGAATTCTAGGAGTTGAAGTCCAGACATCTTCAATTTGCCAAGGTTGGGAAACACTGAGCTAGTTGCATGTTTAGATCTAAGCAGCGGGAACGCTCTGGGGAAATTAATCTGTCTTCCACCCACAAACTCATGAGAAGATGAACATCTGGCAGTAATGGATGTGTGCGACTATCTGGAAAGAATTCTGGTGGCCCATCCAGCTCCTTCCAGGTATGGGACTAAATATCGTTATCTAGGCAGTTGGCATGTGAATCTCTCCACGTTTTCTGCCAAAGGAAAGCCTCATTTATAGAGACTGGTTTCACATACCTCGCTAAACTGTAATTTTTAACAGAGGCGGCAGATTATAGAATAACAGAGTTGGAAGGGACCTGGGAGGTCTTCTAGTCCAACCCCCTGCCCAAGCTGGAGATCTATCTATACTATTCCGGACAAATGGTTATCCAATCTCTTCTTTAAAAACTTCCAGTGGTGGAACACCCACAACTTCTGAAGACAAGCGTTCCACTTATTGTTCTCTCTATCAGGAATTTCCCACCTCCAGATTTAAGGAAACACTTGTTTTATTTTAGACACAGTGAGAAATTGTATCTAAATAAGAAAAGGAAAAGAATCTTTGGAGTCAGAGAGAAAAATCTAAGTACGTTGGGAAGGCTGCTTTGTGAGATAAAATTGAAGGTTGCTCTAATCCACCTAATTTCTCCCTCCCTCCCTCCCTCTCTTTCTTTCTTTCTTTCTTTCCTTCTTTCTTTCTTTCTTTCTTTCTTTCTCCCTTTCTCCCTTTCTTTCTCCCTTTCTTTCTCCCTTTCTTTCTCCCTTTCTTTCTTTCTCTCTTTCTCCCTTTCTTTCTCCCTTTCTTTCTTTCTTTCTTTCTTTCTTTCTTTCTTTCTTTCTTTCTTTCTTTCTTTCTCTTTCTTTCTCCCTCTCTCTTTCTTTCTCCCTCCTTCCCTCCCTCCCCCCCTCTGTGTGTGTGTGTGTGTGTGTGTGTGTGTGTGTGTGTGTGTGTGTTCCCAAAGTGGCACATTTGGAGAAGAGAATGAAAAACATTTTGCCTAAGAGTTTGATTTCTTTTTTTCTGCTACTGACCTGAAATAGAATGAGAAAATGGCTTGCAAATGGATACTTCCATCATCGAAAGAAAAACAGAAGGGGGAAAAAAACCCCAGTGCATTTAAATCCCATTAACAATTTCATTTGCGAGAAAAACATGTTGCATTTTATGCTAGCAGTCAATTTGCTGTATTTCCCCTCCCCACTTTTCCCTCTAAACACACACACACACACACACACACACACACACACACACACACACACACACACACACACACACCTCCCTCCCCATCTTGCTATATGGTAACTTAACTTGGTTCCATGTGTGGCCAGATTGGGATTTTTAAAATGTTGTCTGTGCTTTAAAACTTGTCGAAATCGGTCTCCAATTAGATTTTTGGATTTGCATGCGACAGAAAAGAAGCTTTTCTTTTTCTTTCTTTCTTTCTTTCTTTCTTTCTTTCTTTCTTTCTTTCTTTCTTTCTTTCTTTCTTTCTTTCTTTCTTTCTTTCGCTTGCTTGCTTTTTTGGTGAAGTGTTACATTACTTTGGATCGCCTTGCTTTGCTTTGAATTCTCTGCGGCATGTCGTTCAACAGATGTGCCTTTACTGGGAGCTTTGCGTAACATGTTCTCACTGTTGTTTTATGCACTGGCAGGCAGTTCAGCACTGGAAAGCTCTGACTGTCAGATGAATGTTCTCGGTTGTCTTGCCGGATGTGCAAAACACTTCCAACACAGCCTGTAATTGCCTGATTTGTGGAGGATGAAGAAGCCAAAATCTGTCCCCCAGACTTTTTAAAAAAAATTATTTGAATGCATGAAAATAGCAATAGCAATAGCACTTAGACTTATATACCGCTTCACAGTGCTCTACAGCCCTCTCTAAGCGGTTTACAGAATCAGCATAATTGCCCCCAACAATCTGGGTCCTTATTTTACCCACCTCGAGGGATGGAAGGCTGAGTCAACCTTGAGTCTGGTGAGATTCAATCTGCCAAATTGCAGGCAGCCGGCGATCAGCAGAAGTAGACTGCAGTACTGAACTCTAACCACTGCACCACCGAGGCTCAGTGGCCTCGAGGAAGGATAGATGATAGACAGACAGACAGACAGACAGACAGACAGACAGACAGACAGACAGACAGACGATAGATAGATAGATAGATAGATAGATAGATAGATAGATAGATAGATAGATGATAGATAAATAGATAGATAGATAGATAGATAGATAGATAGATAGATAGATAGATAGATAGATAGATAGATAGATGATCGATAGATAGAGTGATAGCAATAGCACTTAGACTTATATACAAGCTTTGCAGTGCTTTGTTACAGCCCTCTCTAAAACAAGACGGTTGGACTAGATGACCTGCAAGGTCCCTTCCAACTCTGTTAATCTGTTAATCTGTTAAAGACAGAGTCAGCATAATTGCCCCCGACAATCTGGGTCCTCATTTGACCCACCTCGGAAGGATGGAAGGCTGAGTCAACCTTGAGCCTGGTGAGATCTGAACTGCCAAATTGCAGGCAGTCGGCAGAAGGAGCCTGCAGTGCTGCACTCTAACCACTGCGCCACCGTGGCCCAAAATGTTAGTGGCTTCTCTAACACAAGGGTCACCAACCTTTCGGACCTTAAGGACCACTAAATTCATAATTTTAAATCCCACGGACCACTAATATGAATTTAAAAAAAAGATAAATAGTATTTAGTGCAATATAAAAATGCAAATAATTTTTCTGCGGACCACCAAAATTTTCTCGTGCGCACCACCAGTGGTCCACAGACCACTGGTTGGTGACCACTGTGTCTAACAGACAGAGCCATCAATATCAGAAACACTTAAATTAGTTGACCACAGTTGATTTGCAAATCGGCTGTGTTCTGATAGACAGCAGCTCCCTCTCTCTTCTGGAATCTACATTTTGAGGGATCTACTGTTTTTTCACCCATCTTTTGCATCTAAAGGTGTCCTTCTTCCCCTTCCTGTTTAAATAGCACACGTGTTGTTGTTGTTGTTGTTGTTTTGACCTGCTTTCTTTGGCAGTTTGTATTGGACGTTCTGATGTTGGATTGCAAACTGGGTCATGCCCTGCAATAATGGGAAGTACAAGTATATTTCACCTTTTGGTAGAAAAACAAGACAAGCAATCTCTGGGCCTCGTGCCTGTTTTACCTTGTAGTGAAAAACCTACCTGAAATAGGTTGGGAAGGGCTGGTGGAAACCGTTCTTCTCTCCTTCCCATTTTAAAAGGAATCTTAAGACAAAGATGATTAAGGGACTGGAGGCCAAAACATATAAAGAACAGTTGCGGGAATTGGGTATGTCTAGTTTAATGAAAAGAAGGACTAGGGGTGACAGGATAGCAAGGTTCCAATATCTCAGGGGTTGCCACAAAGAAGAGGGAGTCAAGCTATTCTCCAAAGCACCTGAAGGCAGGACAAGAAGCAATGGGTGGAAACTAATCAAGGAGAGAAGCAACTCAAAACTAAGGAGAAATTTCCTGATAGTTAGAACAATTAATCCGTGGAACAGCTTCCCTCCAGAAGTTGTGAATGCTCCAACACTGGAAGTTTTTTAAGAAGATGTTGGATAACCATTTGTCTGAAGTGATGTAGGGTTTCCTGCCTGAGCAAGAGGTTGGACTAGAAGACCTCCAAGGTCCCTTCCAACTCTGTCCTATTCTATTCTATTCTGTTCTGTTCTGTTCTGTTCTGTTCTGCTCTGCTCTGCTCTGCTCTGCTCTACTCTACTCTACTCTACTCTACTCTACTCTACTCTACTCTACTCTACTCTACTCTACTCTACTCTATTGTTGTCATTTTGGTTGATATAAACATAGATGTAGACAACTAGCCAAGAACTATCTACTTTGCAAAATCTGAAACAGAGGGTTCTTTTTTCCTTCACTTATTATCTGATTTCCTTGATATTTATTTATTTATTTGTTTGTTTGTTTATTTGTTTGTTTGTTTGTTTGTTTCCCACCTTTATTGGTTTTACAAATAACGCAAGGTGTCAAAGATATCCAAAACACATGCCTATGTCAGAGGTTGAACCTGTTGGCATTTTTTTGGCCATGTCCTGTAAATTACACCATTCTTTTCTTCTTGCATTAAATATTATTTTAGTTCTGCATGTCATCCTCTCTGATTTAAATGCATGAATGCAAATGATATCTCCAGATAACCACGTCTCTAATGAGATTGTGTGTGTGTGAGTGTATGTGTGCGTGTGTGTGTGAAGCGAGAGGGAAGGCGGTACTGCGATCTCTATTACTTACTTTCAAAATATGTCGCAGATAATATCATAACTTCTGCAATACCCCAAAGCAATTGCTAATTTTAAACACGGGCTGTGTTTATTTCTCTCTGTGTGTTTTAATATATTCTGTCACCATTCTCAGATACTTACGACTTTGGAGGCTTGCCAGATTTCGGTGTAACTTGTGCTGTATATTCAAGTTTGGAAGAAAACACCATTTGGCCTTCATCAGATGGTGGTGGAGATAGTTTGTTGGATGGGGGTAGAAGAAGGAAACAAACGCAGAAGAAATATTCAGAAGTTGTACAAGACGTTAATGCCAAAATAACCCCCCACCGCTCATCTCACCCAGAAAGTGGTTTTTTTCTCCTGGTTTCTTTCCAGGAGGTGTCACTACAGTTCAGCAGGAGCTCAAGAGACAGAATAGCTAATAAGCTGATTAACACCATCCTCTTTCATTCACTGTTTTTTCTCCCCCACCCAAGTGGTCAGTATATGCTGCCTCCTAAGAACATTTCACAACAATGGCAGATACCTGGAGGTCATTTAATCCAGGGGTGGCCAAACTATTTATTTATTTTGGTTTTCTTATATGCCGTCCAACTCCCGAAGGACTCAGGGCTTCTTTGAGGACCTGTGGACTTCAACTCCCAGAAATCCTGAGCTAGCCATGCATGCAAGCAGTGGGGGCTGATTTCCAAGAGCATGTTTCTCCTTTTCTCATCCAGGGAAATATAATATTCTGCCTTTTTAATATTTCCTAAAACATTTCATTCTTCTAGGAGGGGGGTGAGTGCTAACTTTCTTCAGGTCCAATTAAACTGATTTATTGCTAGTCATGTCTATCTCCAGGAATCTTCTCAACTCACAGTTACCACCACCTTGGGGTAAGATAAGGGTCAATGGAATTCAAGAGGGGTTGGACTTAGTTCGCTTATGGATATGTATGGATTCTAGGCTCATACCTCTTTTAACTTTGCCCGCAGGTTTAGGTTAGTGGGCTTCAGAGATGTATGAGCCTGGTGTGATTGTATGTGTGCGTCTGTGTAGTCTCTATCTAAATCAGAGGTCTTCAAACTTGGCAACTTTAAGACTTGTGGACTTCAACTCCCAGAATTCTCCAGCCAGCTATGCTGGTAGGAGAATTCTGGGAGTTGAAGTCCACAAGTCTTAAAGTTGCCAAGTTTGGGGACCCCTGATCTAAATAGAAGCATCTTTACCCTTTGATTGCATGAAAGTCAAACCTTCACCAGAACCTGCCCAATGTACAGTATGAACTCAAGCCTAGGAAAATGGGGTTTCCACATTTTAGTTTTTAAGGAGCCTAACCTCCTTACGAATTCTCTACTTAAATCTGCAAAGACTCTGCATTTCAATGAGAAATACTTTTCTACCAACGTATTTTTCTTCCTTTTCTCCAATTTTGGACACCTTGCCTTGCTAGGATTTACAACCAGGCTGAGAGAAGGAAGATTTTCCATTTCAATCCGTGGTGACAGCAAAAGTACTACTAATTTTTGCCTAATTTCCTTGCTGTCAAGGATAGGACTCATAAAATATGAAGGCCAGTTTCTTTGCCAAAAATCAGCAAAAAAAATAACGTACAAAAGACAGGCTTTTTATATAACTTTATAATGTCTAGTAGACATTGTTTGTTTTTAATGAAATGACCAACATCTAATAAAAGTGGTGTGAAAGCTAGAATGATTTTACTTTATATTTTTGCTTTTGGATTATAAATTATTATAAGGCTCTATTCTGGTACTGCTTTTGTCTCATTCATTTAAAATTTTAAATATCCAGTATCCTGGATATTTGAATGATTGGATCTAAGTATTCAATAAATGATTACATTTGTCTACTTTAAAAAAATCAACATTGATATTGCATCTATAATGCACTGGGAATTTTTTAGGTAATTTCAGCAAATGTTATTTCAGTTAAGTCAATATTGTATAGAAATTCATTTCACAAGGTAGGATCATCAGGGATTATAACTATTATAGAACTAATTTTATGGATAGAAGCTTCGTATCTTTGTGTACCTTTGAGTCCAGAAATCATAAAATATATTACAACTGCAAAGATTTCTTGTAACACCTTTATACTTGTGGATAGATTGCACGGAATATCAGGACAATAACTTGTTGTAACCATTTCAGGATGTGTAAATAAGAGTGATGTGCTGGTTAAGACATTGCATTCTAGGCCACAGAAATGCATTGGATAGTTTGGAGTAAGATGCTCAACCTTCCTTATAGGAACATTCTTGGGTGTAGAATTTTAGGAGGAAGTTTATGTATGCCACCTTGAATTCCTGGAGAAACGATGGGATATAAAACTAATATCAACAAGGGCAGTTGTCTATTGAACTGATTATTGCTGGGTTCAGCAAATGTTGCGGAATATTGCCGTTTGTCCAATATTTATTTATTTGTGGAATTTACACCTATAACGTTTAATGATGGTTAACAACTTAGATAATTGGAGATTGTTAGATTCTGAAGCAGCATTGTGAAATAAGGCACAAACCATGGGAGCCGCGGTGGCGCAGTGGTTAGAGTGCAGTACTGCAGGCTACTTCTGCTGACTGCCGGCTGCCTGCAATTTGGCAATTCAAATCTCACCAGGCTCAAGGTTGACTCAGCCTTCCATCCTTCCGAGGTGGGTAAAATGAGGACCCAGATTGTTGGGGGCAATAGGCTGACTCTGTAAACCACTTAAAGAGGGGCTGTAAAAGCACTGTGAAGCGGTATATAAGTCTATTGCAGGGGTGAAATGCTCCCGGTTTGCTTTTACCTGTCTGTCGTCGGTGAGCTGATCGCGCAGGTAGCGCGGTGCTCCGCCCACCCGCCGGGACATCACCATTTGAGTTCTTTTACCCTTTACGCATGCACAGAACGCTTTGTGCATGCGCAGAGGGTAAAAGAACTCAAATGGCGGTGTCCCGGAGGGTGGGTGGAGCGCCACGCTACCTGCGCGATTGGCTCACCGACGATAGACAGGTAAAAGCGAACCGGGAGCATTTCACCCCTGGTTATTGGTATTGCTATCACCAATGAGGCCTAAAGGAGAAGCCAGGATTTAAGGATGGGAACCAGCATAGAATAATCAGAAGTCTTAAAAGAAGGATGAGGGAAAATAGATGCAATTATATTCTACGGAGAATCACCACAGAACTGTGAGGTATTAATGCACACAGATACATTCTGAAGTTCATCTATGTCAAATCAATCTCTCTCTTTTTTTAAAGTCTGGTTCTCATTTAAATAATAGAAGAGTGAGTCAGACAAACCTATCAGATTATGCGCAAAACCTACTGCGCATGCTCATGGCTCTCACGGGCTGCTTGAAACTGTGGCAGCACTCAAAGACCGCCCTTGGTGTCAGCGCTGGTGAGCTGAGCTGTAGTTTAGCTCAGCTGAGGCACGGCTATCCGTTCTGCCGCGCAAATCAGATGAGCTAAAAAAGGGGGAATATAGGACAGGGAACGGCGGGGGTGGGAGGGCGGGGCCAACCAGAGGTGGCATTTGTAGATTCTCGAAACTGGTCAAAATGGCCGCTACCAGTTCGCCTGAACCTGTCCAAACCAGCTGAATACCACTTCTGCATATGCCAATGTTATGCAGAAGATGATGAGGTCTTCTCCTCTTGACATATTCAAGCAGAGCCTTGATAGATACCTTTCTGAGAGGCTTTGATTTGAATTGGAAGAGAAGGTTGAACTCCAAGAATGAAATGTCCTATTCCAACTCTGATTTCGTGGAGTGCCACCATTTAAAATTGAAACATACATTCACTGTAGGGATGAACCAGATTTGAATGACATTCATATATCCCTTGTAGCAGGGGTGGCCAAACTATGGTTCTTTGAGGACCTGTGGACTTCAACTCCCAGAATTCCTGAGCCAGCCATGCATGCATGGCTAGCTCAGGAATTCTGGGAGTTGAAGTCCACAGGTCCTCAAAGAACCATAGTTTGCCCACCCCTGCCTTGTACATTCTTCCAGATTTCATCCGGGATTATACATTAATGTTTCTGCATGATGGTGATGATTGATAATGATTATGATTTTGCATGTTGGCAAGGCTTTGTTTACCCATCCTGTGTACACCAAGAAGTTTACCCATCTTCTCTTAGTTGATATTCAGTTCATAGAAAACCAACTCAGTTAATGATTCCTTACGATGCTGCGTGTTTGCACATTAAGCAGCAGTTTTTTTGCTTTTGAACAATATGCTGTGTGTTTTCTTTTTTTAACAGAATATATCACACTGGAAATCTTAAAAGGAAGAATTGGTGTGGGTGAGGGGTGCCCATTAATATAAATCTGTCCGCTCTGCTTGGTGTGGGCTAGCTTGTATTGAAAGATATTCAGGACAGCTTTTTAAATGCTTTCTTTTTTAGACTAAGGAAGATGCTGTTTGTCTGACTATGTGTGCATGGGAGGCAGAGGCAACCTGACTGACAGCCTCGTCAATCTGGCATTTTTATAGAAATTCATTCTGATAACAATAGCAATAGCACTTAGACTTATATACCGCTTCATAGTGCTTTACAGCCCTCTCTAAGCGGTTTACAGAGTTCAGCATATTGCCCCCAACAATCTGGGTCCTCATTTTACCCACCTCGAAAGGATGGAAGGCTGAGTCAACCTTGAGCCGGTGAGATTTGAACAGCTGAACTGCTGAACTAGCAGTCAGCTGAAGTAGCCTGCAGTGCTGCACTTTAACCACTGCGCCACCTCGGCTCTTGGTTTCCTTATGGATCTTCAACAGCCAGCTTACATATTCTTTCCAAGTCAATTAAATATTGGAAGCACGTTATGTAAACAGGCCCAGGACTTTGCCCTTCAGCAAGATAACACTAACAAATTGAACAGGTACGCATTATTGCAGAGGTCTTCAAACTTGGCAACTTTAAGACTTGTGGACTTCAACTTCTAGCTGGCTGGAGAATTCTGGGAGTTAAAGTCCACAAGTCTTAAAGTTGACAAGTTTGGGGACCCCTGCATTATTATTATATGGAGGTGGGCTTCATATAATTTACCTACCGGTTCGCCCAGCACCAAAAATGTGAGCACACGCGTGGCTTAGAAAACATGGCTAAATAGGACAGCATAGAGCCGGGGCCGGTAGGCGTGCCAGGTCACCACTACCGGTTCTCCAAACTGATCCAAACCCGGCTGAATCCCACCTCTGTTTATTATAATTTCAGATGTTTCCCTACATGGAGATGTTTTCATGGAGCCGAGGTGGCGCAGTGGTTAAAAGCAGCACTGCAACCTACTCAGCTGACTGCTAGTTCAGCAGTTCGGCTGTTCAAATCTCACCAGGCTCAAGGTTGACTCAGCCTTCCATCCTTCTGAGGTCGGTAAAATGAGGACCCAGATTGTTGGGAGCAATATGCCGAACTCTGTAAACCGCTTAGAGAGGGCTGTAAAGCACTATGAAGCGGTATATAAGTCTAAGTGCTATTGCTATTGCTACAGTGTTTTCTGGTTTGTGTCTGTTCCATCATTACCTTTAAAAAAAAACCCATGATGGGGTAATTTGAGCGGTGGTAGAGCTACCGATATTTTAAAAGAGCCTCAGTGGAGGCGCCTTTCATTCTTTCCTTCACTGGGGAAGAAAAGTCTTTAAATTTCCAGACAATAAATCACTTGCCTTCTCCCCACCTCGCCTACCGATTAGTTATTTTACTTTTGGATAAAAAGTACAGTAATTCCCCCTAAGAGGATTATAGTACTGAAGTTAATTCTCTTTCTGCATTGTGTCCGAGGCTGATCCACAGCTTCCAAGAGTAGCTTTTGAAAGCTGTTTAGGTGCTGCCAAATGTATATAAGTTTGTACACGTTAAATAAAGGCTGTCTTGGATGTAATAGCTAACCACTGGTGCACAACATCTGGCTATTATTGCATTATTTCACTCCGTGTACATCTTTAAATAGCGAGGCACAATATATAGTCTCTTTCAGGTGGATTAAGAGCTGCTGGGGGCATATTATTGTTAATGTGGGCTGAACAGCTCAAACCAAAAGGAAGATTATCTGCCCTTAGAGACATTGCCTGGCATGCCTTATTGCTGTTAAGAGATATAATTGTTTTTTCCCCCCTTAAAAACCTCAAGCAGCCATTCCTTCTGTGTTGACGGTAGGCTTTGACAAAAAATGTGGCAATTAAGAGTCAATACTAAAAGTAGCTGCTCTCCATTTTGCTACAAGCATGAAAGCTGAACCAAGGTTTTCCTGGCAGCAGGAATGGAGAACAGATTTGCAAAGGTCCTGAGGCCCGCTTTTCAAAAATAGAATAGAATAGAATTAGAATTAGAATTATTAGAATTATTAGAATTAGAATTAATTAGAATAGAATAGAATAGAATAGAAGTAGAGTAGAGTAGAATAGAATAGAATTAGAATAGAAGTAGAGTAGAATAGAATAGAATAGAAGTAGAGTAGAGTAGAGTAGAATAGAATAGAATAGAATAGAATAGAATAGAATAGAATAGAATAGAATAGAATAGAAGTAGAGTAGAGTAGAGTAGAGTAGAGTAGAGTAGAGTAGAGTAGAGTAGAGTAGAGTAGAGTAGAGTAGAGTAGAGTAGAATAGAATAGAATAGAATAGAATAGAATAGAATAGAATAGAATAGAATAGAATAGAAGTAGAGTAGAGTAGAGTAGAGTAGAGTAGAGTAGAGTAGAGTAGAGTAGAGTAGAGTAGAGTAGAGTAGAGTAGAGTAGAGTAGAATAGAAGTAGAGTAGAGTAGAGTAGAGTAGAGTAGAGTAGAGTAGAGTAGAGTAGAGTAGAGTAGAGTAGAGTAGAATAGAATAGAATAGAATAGAATAGAATAGAATAGAATAGAATAGAATAGAATAGAATAGAATAAAAGTAGAGTAGAGTAGAGTAGAGTAGAGTAGAATAGAATAGAATAGAATAGAATAGAATAGAATAGAATAGAATAGAATAGAATAGAATAGAATTCTTTATTGGCCAAGTATGATTAGACACACAAGGAATTTGTCTTTGGTGTATATGCGCTCAGTGTACATAAGGAGAATAAAATACATTCATCAAGAATAAAAAGATACAACACTTAGTGATAGTGAACATTACTAATAAGCTATCAAATCATACTAGGAAACAAATAAAAACAATATAATTGAAAGATACAAGCAACAGATTTTTCAGTTGTCAACATGATAAAAAATGATGGTGGGTTGATTTGAACGCTTTTGCTGTTATTTCCCCTTTTATATAGCCCAAACTGTTTCTCTCTGTGTTGGTCTTTCTAGTAGTAGTAGTAGTAGTAGTAGTAGTAGTAGTAGTAGTAGTAGTAGTAGTAGTGTTGTTGTTGTTGTTGTTGTTGTTGTTGTTGTTGTTGTTGTTGTTGTTGTTAGTAATTCCCTAAGGAATGCACACTTTTGATTGCACAAGAATTAATACATTTTAGAAAAACAGCACAAGATGTGTTACTTTTAATTTCAGAGGATTGAGATGGTAAATTGTACCCAGGAATTTCACAAATTCTCTTTTATCAGCCTGGATTGTTTTGATGTAATCCACCTTCTTCTGCTCAACGGTTTAGCAAGAGATGCTTTTCGATTGTATCATTCTATTAGGAACCGTATTATAGATGTAGTTGAAGCTAATAGTGGGTGGAGTGAGCGGTCAGAGTAGGCAGGCACTTCTCTTTCAAAAATTCTTTCTGGACCTATTTCTTCTGTTGGGAAGACATTATGTATAGGATTGGGACTTTATCCATTAGCAGCTGTGATGGAATAGAGTAAGAAGGTAGTTTCCCAGGAGGAAGAGGCAACTCCGCTCCAGATATCACGTGTGAGAGAATGAGGATGAAGATGACTCCTCCATAATAATTCCCAGAATATATCATAGATGTAAATAGGAGAGTCTTCAATCTGGCAAGATTCTGTCTATAGGTGTGAAACAGCGGTGGGTTGCTCTCTTACCTTGCTACCGGTGCGCTGTACGTGCACCTCCACATTGCGTGCGTGCGCATGCATGCTACGCGCGTGTGCCCCCTCGCACGGTTTTCCTTCTGTGCATGCGCAGGAAGCAAAAAAAGCCCAAAAATTCTGAAAAAAAGATGGCGATCAGTGAAGACGGCGGACCGGTGTCGCGCACAAATTGCGTAATTGGCCGGCCGCTACCGGTGTGGTAGAGTGGACCGCACTGGTAGGAACCCACCACTGGTGTGAAACAATAAAAGAATTTGGCTGGGAAGAATTGCCATATGTCATTCTTGATCTTGGGCCTGACACATGGTGCCTGAGGTATTCTGGGAGTTGAAGTTCACACACAGTGGCTGATGAATTCTGGGAGCTGAAGTCCATACATGGTGTGATGGAATGCAGTGAGGAGGTGGAGGGAGAGGGTGCATTCCCGAGAAGTAAGCAGTAACTCAGTTCAGATATTTTGTGCGAGAGAAAGAGTGTGAAGAAGGCTCCTCCCCATTAGTTCCCAGAGTTTGTCATAGATGAGGTAGGAGAGTCTTCACTCTGGCAAGATTTTGTCTATAGGTGTGAAACAATAAAGAACTCAGCTTGGAAGAATTGCCATGTGTCCTTCTAAGTTTTGGATCTGACCTCAGGGTTGTGTTGTAAAAAGTGAAAAGAATGGGATCAAATCTAGTGTGCAGAGATGTTGTCAGAAATTCTTGTGTTGTCAGCTAATTTAGAATTTACAATGCAGATACTAAAGCAGGAAGGACACTAAAGGAGGAGTTAGGACTGAAGTAAACAAGATCATGTTTCTTAAAATATAATTAATCCTCATTGATGAGGGATCCTTCTCTAACCTGCCCTGGTGAGAGGGATGGTCAGTGGAATTCGATTCACAGAAGGATTGCTTTCGTTGGGGACATTTACAGCCCTTCAACCTCTTTCTCCCCTTCTACCCTGACGTTGCTCAGTTTAGACACCAGCAAAGGAAGGTTAATTATTAATAAGGATTAAATGTCTGGCAGGCGCTGGGCACTGGCTGCAGCAACGGAGGGAAATAATTATCTGATTGGGGTTGGAGCGGGAAGTTTGTTATCTCGCAGTTTCTAAGAGTAAATTGGAAGATCCAGCTTGGCTAAGGAGCCTCTCTTTTAGGTGTTAATTGAAAAATGCAGGTCAGTCACAGGACAAGGAGAAGGTAGCAAAGCTTGGAAAATAGGCCTGATCTAGCTAGAAGCTGCAGAGAAGAAGAATACAGTACATTAAAATACCTAAAATGCATCCCTTCGTGTGTGTGTGTGTGTGTGTGTGTGTGTGTGTGTGTGTACATACACACCAGCGGTGGGTTGCTCCCGGTTCAGACTGGTTCTTAGAACCGGTAGGGCTGGTGACGGGAGGCTCCGCCCACCCACCCGGGATGCTTCTGCGCATGCGCGAGCGCAAACTGGTAGCAAAAATATTTACAACCCACCACTGATACACACACACACACACACACACACACACACACACAAAATATGTATGAGTATGTGTGCGTGTTTGTGTGCGCATACACACACACACACACATACTTTCAGAGTGAGCATCAAATTTCATTTTTTTAATGTGTTCCACTGTGTTCACTGAAAAAAGTGACAATGAATGTTATATCTTTATTATCTTACCTAGAAAGAAACAATGGAGCAGAAGTTACATGATTTATTTATTTCCCGCCTTTATTATTTTTTACAAATAAATAATAAATATTTTTTATAAATAACTCGAGCAACGAACACACACAATACTCCTTCCTCCTCCTGTTTTCCTCACGACAACAATTCTGTGAGGTGACTGGCCCACTCAGCTGGCTTTCATGCCTAAGGTGGGACTGGAACTCACAGTCTCCTGGCTTCTAGCCTGATTATGTGACCTGTGGTAGAGCATAGACAGCCTGTTCTATATTTCCTAAGGTATTTATTTATGCATATGTATAGAGGAAGCACAAACAGAAAGCAGAAACACACACAGAGTAGACCACATTACTTATGCAGAAGAAAATTATGGGTGCCTCCTATGGCCACTGCCAGTAAAAGAGTTGGAAGACTTCCAGCAACTCTGCTTTATGAAATGCTAAAACAGTTTGTTGAGACAAAAGTGGGAAGAACATTGAACTAGGCAGGGGTGGGTTCCTCACTGCCAGTTCACTTGCTCCTGCGCCGCGTGGCCGCGCCACGTGGGCACGCACGCACTTTGCTTGTGCGCGCATGCGCAGTGCCAAAAAATAAAAATAAAAATCCAAAAAAAAGAGCTGAAAACAAGATGGTGACGCATGCGCAGTGCTGGAAACTTGGCTTCTGCGCATGCGCAGAAGAAAAAAAACAGGAAAAATTCCCAAAAATATTCCCAAAAAAGATGGCGGCGCGCACGGACCGGCACCGACCGAACTGGTTCCGTGACATCATCATGACATCACCAGTGGTTTGCTACCGGTTCAGGCGAACCGGTGTGAACCTGGAGGAACCCACCTCTGGAACTAGGTAGGTCTGCACATAAAACCGAGGCAGTGAAACAGATGTGTGGGCTACGGATTCCATAACGGTGCTTGAAAAGGTGCAAAATTCTCTTTCCTTGTCTGGGCAACATCGCACATTTGTCAAAGATGAAAGGAACTGCCATTTCCAGATGGCTCTTCTGTTTTAGACAAATTTGTAAGAGAGCTGTTGATAGATCTCACTGTAACAAGGTGAAAAGGACCACTTTGAAGCTGACCATGCTTTCAAGGACTCCTCCTTGACTTGATCCATGATTCTGTTAGGAGGGCTTTCTGCTTCTTTGATCACCGTTCTCTATTTTGTGAAAGTGTTCATCCAAGGGTGCTAGTAATTGTTGTTGTTGTTCTCCTCTCAACCAAAAAAAAAATAATAATAACCCAATGAAGCCGAAACATAAGAACGGTTCTTGGTGCTCTCTGAACTTGGTTGTTTTCTTGCAGATGTTTCATTACCTAAACTTAGTAACATCATCAGTGCCAGTAAGATTTGGTAATGAAACATCTGCAAGAAAACAATCAAGCTCAGAGAGCACCAGAGACCCTACCGCTCAACCCTGAGCTACAAATGTTCTTGATTGATACCCGTGTTTCCCCTAAAATAAGACCGGGTCTTATATTAATTTTTGCTCCAGAAGATGCATTAGGGCTTATTTTTTTGGTTAGGGTTTATTTTCAGGGAAATATGGTACTAAATACATCTGTCTGCCTGATGATCTTAACTGGGGATTATTTTTGGGGTAGAGTTTATATTACGAGCATCCTGAAAAATCATGCTAGGGCTTATTTTCCGGTTAGATCTTATTTTCGGGAAAACATGGTAAGAATGGTCAGAGGTTCTTACGAATGCAAGTCAAAGGATGGGTGCCAACCTCATTTGGGCGTTTTTCGGAAACTTCACACCAATTATATATGGTTTTATAACTTGGTTTTTTCTGGAATGCTTTACATCTGTGCATACAGGAAAATGACAAAAAAGGTTATTTTAATCTCAATCTAAAGGTGAGAAACAGCATTTTGAATTAGTCCTGAAACCAAACTGGCAGCCAGTTAAGTTCCCAAAGCAGAGGTTTACAGATTACAGATTTACACAGTTGGAAGGGACCTTGCAGGTCATCTAGTCCAACCCCCTGCCCAAGCAGGAGACCCTACATCTGCCTCTACCTAGGATCGAACTCACAACCTCCTGATTATGAGGCAAGAGCTGCACCTCTAGGCCACAGCAGCTGGGTAACGTGCCATTCCAGAGACACATTTAACCACCCACATCCTCATCACATCATTCTGCATCACCTGAAGCTTCCAGATATTCAAGGGCAACCCCGTGTAGAGTGCATTGCAGTAGTCTACCTGGGAGGTGACCAAGATATGAGTGACTAGATCCTCCTGTTTCAGGAACCCCAAAGATGTGATAATATTTTTTTAAGTGATCTTCAAATAATATAAGCTGTTCGGGTAGAGAGATCCCAGTGAAGAGATTCTTTTGTTTAATCAATGCAAAGCTTTCTCAGTTTTAACAGAATCAAAACAGGTTTTTCTATTCGGATTCGACTTCTTTGAATAGGGAAATGTGTTGGATGTTAATTAACCTAGCTGAGAAGATTCAGCTGCAGACTAATTATAGCATAAGAAAATATCGTTCATTTTGTTCTCACTTGTATAACATCACAAAATGTCACCAGTTGCTTTATATACACACATAATTTTGACTTGGGTGCGTAAGGTGCGTCGAACATGTCTTCCTTCAGTTTTAAAATATTGGTTGAAACTGGTTTGTCATCTGCAAAATGGAGGCAATTTGAGTCCCAGATAGGCAGTAAAAATGGAAGGAATTAAGTTTCCTCAGTTTCGGACAGTTGCAAGTTTGAGGCAAGGAAATTGAATGTCGTCTGTGAAAAGTCTGCCCTACTTCAATGCTGCTATTTTTGCCCCCCCCACAGAAATTCAAAATAATGACCTTAAGTTAAGTATGGTGTGATATCACTGTATTGCAATGTGTCTGATATTTTGAAAAATTACTCCATTCATTTACTTTCTCATAGAAAAAACTTGTGGACAGTGTGGGAGATTCAAGTTACAGGTATTTCTCAATTTACAACCATTCATTTATTTTATTATTTATTTATTTATTATTTGGTTCTTCTATGCCGCCCTACTCCCGAGGGACTCAGGGTGGCGTACAACATTGTGGAAGAACACTATACAATAAACAACAGTTAAAAACAGAATTAAAAATTAAAAAATTAAAATCTTCACCACCAGACATACCGGGGGAGAGCTCAGATGGGGCAAGTCTCAACCCCCTGCCTGCAGGAAGAGCCATGTCTTGATGGCTTTTCGGAAGGCCAGCAGGGTGGGGATAGTTCGGATCTCTGGGGGAAGTTGGTTCCAGAGCACGGGGCTCCCCACAGAGAAGGCCCTCCCCCTAGGGCCCGCCAGCCGGCATTGCTTGGCTGATGGGACCTGGAGGAGGCCCACTCTGTGGGCCCTAACCGGTCGAAGGGAAGTAGGAGGCAGAATGCGGTCCCATAGGTAACCTGGTCCTAAGCCATGAAGGGCTTTAAAGATGATGATCACCACCTTGAATTGTACCCGGAGACCGATGGGCAAGCAATGCAGCTGGCGGAGTATAGGTGTAACGTGGGTGTACCTTGGCATACCCACCACAGCACGCGCAGCTGCATTTTGCACCAACTGAACTCTCTGAATACTTTTAAAGGGTAGCCCCATGTAGAGCGCTTTAGTTACTATTCGAAGTTACAATGGCATTTAAAAATGTGACTTACGATCGGTCCTTGCTCTTGAGGATTGTCGCAACACTCTACGGTCAGGTGATCAAAATTTGGGAGTTTGGCAATGAGTATGTATTTATGATTGTTGTTCATGTGATCGCCATTTGTGACCTTCCCAGCTGGCTTCCGAGAAGCAAAGTCCAGGACGGGAGGAAACTGGATTCATTGGACAACCACACGAACCACACATGTCTGGTTAGGTTCTGCAACCCAACAAGACAGACACAGACTTCAGAGGATAATCAGAACTGCAGAAAAAACAATTACTGCCAACCTGCCTTCCATTGAGGACCCCTACAGACCCCTCACATCCTGGACATAAACTGTTTCAACTCCTACCCTCAAAACGTCGCTATAGAGCACTGCACACCAAGACAACTAGACACAAGAACAGTTTTTTCCCGAATGCCATCACTCTGCTAAACAAATAATTCCCTCACCACTGTCTAACGATTCACTAAGGCTGCATTACTATTACTATTAGTCTTCTCATCGTTCCTATCACCCATCTCCTCCCACTTATAACTTGTTGCTTGTATCCTTACGATTTATATCAATATTGATTGTTTCCTGATTGCTTATTTGTACCCTATGACAATCATTAAGTGTTGTACCTTATGATTCTTGACAAATGTATCTTGTCTTTTTATGTACACTGAGAGCAGATGCACCAAAGACAAATTCCTTGTGTGTCCAATCACACTTGGCCAATAAAGAATTCTATTCTATTCTATTCTATTCTATTCTATTCTATTCTATTCTATTCTATTCTATTCTATTCTATTCTATTCTATTCTATTCACTTAATTGCAGTGATTCGCTTAACAACCATGTCAAAAAAGTTATAAAATTGGGTCTAATTTTGCTTAGCAATGAAAATTCTGGTCCTGATTGTGGTTTGTAAGAGGAATACCTGTATTTTATTTTAAAGCAGTGACGTGACGCTTGAGTTTTGACGGGAGCAGAAGCCCAGAGGAAGAAATTCTTTTGTTTGTTTCTTTCTTTCTTTGTCAATCATATATAAGATTAAAGAGAAAGTATAAACATGATTGTGAATACATGAATATATAGATATGGTTATGAATACATGATAGGGTTACGAATACATGGGGACGTTAGGACAGGGACGGTAGGCACGTTGGTGCACTTATCCACACCCCTTACAGACCTCTTAGGAATGGGGTGAGGTCAACAGTAGACAGTCTTAAGGTTAAAGTTTTGGGGGTTTGGGGAAGAAACCACAGAGTCAGGTAGTGCATTCCAGGCATTTATTTATTTATGTATTTATTTTATTTGGAGGTTCTTCTATGCCGCCCTACTCCCTGAGGCATTGACCACTCTGTTGCTGAAGTCGTATTTTCTGCAATCGAGTTTGGTGCTGTTCACTTTAAGTTTGTATCTATTGTGTGCTCTATTGTTGCGGTTGAAGCTGAAGTAGTCATTAACAGGTAAGGCATTGTAGCAGATAATTTTATGTGCTACACTTTGGTCAGACCGAAGGCGATGTAGTTCTAAATTGTATAAGGCCAAAATTTCAAGTCTTGTGGCATAAGGTATTCTGTTGCGAACAGAGGAGTGGAGGACTCTTCTCATGAAATATCTCTGGACTCTCTCAATTGTATTAATGTCCGATATTCAGTGCGGGTTCCAGACAGATGAGCTGTATTCGAGAATTGGTCTAGCAAATGTTTTGTATGCTGTAGTTAGAAGTACAATATTACCAGAGAAGAAGCTACGCAAGATTAGTTAACAACTCTTAATGTCTTTTTGGCAATGTTACAGTGGACTCTGGCACTTAGATCATTAGAGATGAGTACTCCAAGGTCCTTAACAGAGTGAGGGTCGTCTACGAGGTCGTGTCCATCCAACTTGTATTTTATGCTTTGATTTTTTTTTTTGCCAATGTGTAGGACAGAGCATTTGTTGGTTGAGATTTCAAGTTGCCACTTGTTTGACCATTCTGACACATAGTCGAGGTCTTATTCTTGGATCTAATCTTCTCCAAATATTTGAGATTTCAATGTTCCTTAACTCTGGCCGGCAATGGTTAGGGGAGAGGAATCTGGCTTTGCTTCTCAGAAGGTTGCAAAAGGGGATTACGTGACCCCAGGGACACTGCAACCGTCGTAAATACATGCCAGCTGTCAAGCGTCCAAAATGATCATGTGACCTTGAGGATGCTGCAACGGCTATGTGAAAAAACCATCATAAGTCACTTTTTTCCCAGTGCCACTTCAGTCACTAAACAAATGGTTATAAGTCAAGGATTGCCTGTATTTCTTTTAAGATCCAAGGGTATCATCTTTACACATGATGGAGTGATTTTGCTTGTTTTGTGTTTTGTGCAACTGATTTCATTAAGATTCAGGCTTGTTTTACCCCACGTATTAGCAATAGCACTTAGCACTTAGACTTATATACCGCTTCATAGTGCTTTACAGCCCTCTCTAAGCGGTTTACAGAGTTCAGCATATTGCCCCCAACAATCTGGGTCCTCATTTTACCGACCTCAGAAGGATGGAAGGCTGAGTCAACCTTGAGCCGGTGAGATTTGAACAGCTGAACTAGCAGTAGCCTGCAGTGCTGCATTTAACCACTGCGCCACCTCGGCTCTTTGCAACTTCCTGCCAGCGTCAAGTTTCCTGATGGAGTAAAGGTATTAGATACTGGCGGGGTGGGGGTGGGGGAAACCAGAGAAGGATTGAAGCCCTAAAATATTATCAAAACATTTATCAAGCACTTTACATATTAGGTGCAAATTAATTCAGGTATTCCCCCCTTCTAATCACAGCTGCTTTCAGAAACCTTTTGGATAATGGAAGATAATTTTGCCGCAGCATTGTGTGGGGGGAAAAATAGTTATTTTAGGGAGCTTTGATTGAGCATCCATATTAATTCTCCGCACTTTTGCTCTACTTAGTCAAACTGTTATCGAAATGAAATGAACACAACTTTATTATATGGCTTAAAAGGCTTTATAGAAGACTAATATCGGTGTCACTTTGCAAAAGGGAAAACAGAGATGGATGATTTAGGATGATTATGACTTATGATGATTTTATGTCCAAATAGGATATTTACATATATTTTGGATTGACAGAATGAAGTGTAGAGATAGAGAGTAGAAATAACCCATGAGAATACTGTAGTCGATGTGGCAACGATGCCCCTGTTTACATCTTGTTGAAGCTACCAATCTGATCCAGGCAATTAAGTGTGAAAAATAAAATTATGATACCCATGTGCAATTAAGGGTGATGCAGAAGAAGCCAAATCATCCCAAATACAAAGCAAAAAACCCATCAGCTGCAACATTTTAATGTGACATGCTATTTATTCCCTTTTCGCCCTCTTTGGTTGTCCTTTAGTGTTTTATTAAAAATGTTTTTGGACATGGACCCATTGCATAATAGAGGAACCCATAGTAAGCTGAGAAATAATTGTCACTTAAATACTACTAGGCAGAACAAGAAGCAATGGATGGAAAGTAATTGAAGAGAGAAGCAACCTAGAACTAAGGAGAAATTTCGTAATGGAACAATTAATCAGTGGAACAGCTTGCCTTCAGAAGTTGTGGGTACTCCAACACTGGAGGCTTTTAAGAAGAGATTGGACAATCACTTGTCTGAAATGGTATAGGGCAGGGGTCAGCAAGCCGCAGCTCTGGAGCCGCATGTGGCTCTTTCATCCCTCTGCTGAGGCTCCCTGTTGCCAGTCGGCTCCACAATTGATAGGGCTTTCAGTTAGGACAGGTAGAAGAAAAAGGATGCAGCGCTAGGAGGAGACTCTATGGTGGGGGGAACCGGACTTCCGGTCAGCAGAGGAAAAAGGACGCCTTGCTAGGAGGAGACTCTATGGCGGGGGAAGTGGACTTTCGGTTGGCTCCAGAATTGAACAGGGGGCTTCTAGTTAGGACCTTTGTGGCTCTTTGAGTGTTTAAGGTTGCCGACCCCTGGTATAGGGTTTCCTGCTTGAGCGGTGGTTGGACTAGAAGACCTCCAAGATCCCTTCCAACTCTGCTTAGAAAGATATTTGTGGATCAGAAGGAGTCTTAATTATGTACAGAATCTGAATAAAGTTTTTAAGCAACAGTTTATGTTTGCTAGTAAATAAATGTTTCTCTCAACTTGAGATATGCAAGACTGCAATTCTTGGCATTTCTAGTCAGTTTGATCTTTTGGTAGGCTAGGAAACTGGAAATCCTTGATTAGGGAATACTATTTTAAAAACCATTACTGTATTGTGTGGTGCCCTTTCAAGTACTTCTTTCTATCACTACTCATGTCCTTGCCTATTAAATATTTCACTATGTTAGAAAAGAAATGCCACCTTTTACTATTTTGAATTTGGTTATTTCTCAGGTCCAAACTAGCACGGAAGGTAGAATTTGTGAGCTTCCAGGGGTTGCCAAGAACATCTGTTGGTGTCAACCATTTATTCAGCCCAGTGGTGGGTTCCTACCGGTGTGATCCACTCTATAGCACCGGTAGCGGCCCGCTGGTGATGTCACAGTACCGGTGCGGTCGGTTGCCTGTGCTTGGGCGCCGCCATTTTTTTTTTTAAATGTAATTTTTTTAAAAAAATTCTTCTGCGCATGCCCAGAAGCCGAGCTTCCGGCACTGCGCATGCGCTGCCTTCCTACCCCACAGTGAGTCCAAGCAGGGGAGGATGGCTGAGGGAGCGCGTGAGATGCTGAAAGAACGGGTGGCAGGAGCTATCTCCGTTCCCCTCCCTTCAGCAGTCCGAGAAGCCACGAATGTGCGGTGATGATCCTAGGCATTTTCGCACGTTCGAGGCTTCTCGAGCTGCTGAGGGGAGGGAGAATGGGCGACAGGACCTATCACAGTTCCCCTCCCTTCAGCAGTCCGAGAAGCCATGCCCACCTGGTCACATGGCCAGCAAGCCACGCCCACCCGGTCACATGGCTGGCAAACCACACCCACAAAATAAGCCACGCCCACAGAGTGGTAGTAAAAAAATTAGGAACCCGCCCCTGATTCAGCCATTTGTGTTCCCTAGCTTGTCCAGCTAGAGAACAGAACTACTGGAGAAGGAAAGTCTTTAAATTGCCTTACATAGAATAGCTGAAGACTTGGAGAAGTTTACTCTGGAAAATGAGCCAGTTTAAAAAAAAGGACAGGTAGCAGTTTTGCAGAACTTGCTTTGATGTTCCTCTGAAAAGCGGGGTTTGAAATGACAGCGTGGAAATGGCAAGGGTGGCATTAATGACTAAACATTTGGATGAAAACTCTTCAAGTGTAAGCAATTGGACAATTACCTGATGGATATTGTGCAGAGCCATCGTGCAGTTTGGTTTGGTTTGGCTTAGCAAAATAAATGAACTCAACCACTGTGGCTTATAAACCTTAGCTTTATGATTTTGTACACTGTGTGAACTCAAGACAGTTGTGGTTGATTCAATGACCCATGATTGAAAGCCAGTGGCTAGACTATGTAGCTTGCTTCAGTTATCAGGGGTGAAATCCAGCAGGTTCTGGAGAACCGCTAGTGGAAATTTTGAGTAGTTCAGAGAACCGGCAAATACCACCTCTGGCTGGCCCCAGGAGTGGGGAGGGAATGGAGATTTTGCAGTATCCTTTCCCTGGAGTGGGGAGGGAATGGAGATTTTGCAGTATCCTTCTCCTGGAGTGGGGAGGGAATGGAGATTTTGCGGTATCACCACTGTTCAGTTTGTGTCTACACACTGTAAATTGCCTCAACCCAGTGCTGATGTGACAAAAGTCTTTCTGGCTATCATAACCCTAGTTTTCGGTTGTTATTATCTTCATTTTTCCATTTTATCCAAGCATGTTACTCTTCGTTGGAGAAATAAGGACTGTTTTTCTAAATGTTCCATCATGGATTCAGTATGGCTTTCTGCATTATTTATTTATTTTTTTATTAAAAAATTGCTTCGGGTTCTTTTAAATGAGAATTCTTGAAATCTTGACTAATAACTAGCAGTTTAATTTCAAGATATTTCAAACTCCTTATTCAGACCAACTTCACTTCATTCTGAAGCTGTGATCGGCGGTTTCCCCCATGAATAATAGAGTGGACTTGAATGAATTCCCATTGTCTTTTGCCTCAGGGAGAAAGAGGCGGATGACTCTTTGTATGATTCTTTGTCTGTTGACATTACTTCTAAACCTCAACTCCTTGGGCTGTGGCGATATACGTATTAAATAAATGATAACTGCATTTTTCGTAGAGGTCTTAAGAGCTCTTTCAGAGTCACTGTGCGTGCTTTCCAGGAGCTGGAAGGTTAAAGATCCATGAATTATGTATGTCTTATGTGTGATTGTAGAGGTGTGTGTGTGTGTGTGTGTGTGTGTGTGTGTGTGTGTGTGTGTGTGTGTGTGTGTGTGTCTGCATTCATCCTTCTCCACCCCCAGTCGCAACAGGGTGAATGAAATGGAGGGTAGCTGGCACGATCATTAACTCAGAAGCATCAAAAATGCTTCTCTGATTGATGGATGATTATTCTGTGTCTCTAAATCAGCTTTATTACCAGTTGCTGACTGAATGTCAAGTATAGAAATGCCACTCACAAACTTGTGCCTGCAGCTTAGCTGGTAGAATTTGGATGGGTGGGGTGGGGTGGGGGTGGAGAGCTGCTTGAAAACAGGGAGACCATTTCAGGGATAGAACAAGAGCCAACGAAGTCCCAGTGACCTGTCCTTGGCTCGAAGTTGAAAGATAGAGCTCTGCTCTGGAACATGATTTGAGGATCTTATGCCCCTCCAGATGTTTCTGCATGCCAGAATCCAGCATCCCTCCCATACAGCAGACATTCTGGACTTGAAATTCAGCAATATTTGGAGATATTTGATGTGCCCTCTCCTGTTCCAGAAGACAAATTCATCTTGGTCTCCCCTATGTATGTAAGATTTTGTATGCCTTTTAAGTGTATTTTAAATTGTTTTAAATTGTATTGTTTAGCGGTTCTTCAAATGTTGTACGCCGCCCTGAGTCCCTAGGGAGTAGGGCAGCATATAAGAATCCTAAATAAAATAAAAAATAAAAAAAATGCATTCAAAGTTCTTCCTCCTTCTCAGAAGGCCATTCCTACATATTGGACTTGCTGAATATTCCTTGTGTAGAATCATCATCATCATCATCATCATCATCATCATCATCATCATCATCATCATCATCATCATCATCATCATCATCATTTCCTTTCACACGAAGCACATAGGGCAGCAAGCTGCTTCCAATGAATTCTACCGTCGGCACTGTCTTCAGCATCTTTCCATTGGACGTCCTCTGTCCGCAAGTCATCTTTAAACATCTGATGCCAAGTTTTGCGTGGCTTGAGTAGAATATCACTCTCATTTTTCTGATCAGAACTGTTCTGTGTACCAAGTTTCAAAACATGCTTCGTCTTGGCATAAGCAACTAGCAAACCACCATGGTTTGCAAACTGTGTTTTATGGTGTTTACCATGTGGTGCTATGGCTTAGTCAATAAATCCATAGCTAAACCAATCATGAAGTACCCTGTAGTATGAGTGATGGGTATGCTTACGTAAACCAGCTGTGTAATTCCATGAAGCTCCTGATGACTAAGCTGAGATACAATCATACTATGATACAATCAGCTGAGCCATGGTGGTGCAGTGGTTAGAATGCAGTATTGCAGGCTAATTCTACTGACTGCTGATTTCCAACAATTCGGCAGTTTGAGTCTCACCTGCTCCAGGTTGACTCAGCCTTCCATCTTTCCGAGGTGGATAAAATGAGGATCCAGATTGTTGGGGACAAGAGGCTGACTCTGTAAACTGCTTAGAGAGGGCTGTAAAGCACTATGAAGTGATATATAAGTCTAAGTGCTATTGCTATTGCAGGCTAACTCTGCCTACTGCCAGAAGTTTGATGCTGACCAGCTGAAGGTTGACTCAGCCTTCCATCTTTCCAAGTAAAGTGCTGTGAAGCGATATATAAGTCTTAAGTGCTATTGCTAAGTGGGAAGGAAGGAAGGAAGGAAGGAAGAATTGAAGGGAGGGAGGGAGGGCCGTGGTGGCGTAGTGGTTAGAATGCAGTATTGCAGGCTAACTCTGCCCACTGCCAGCAGTTTGATCCTGACTCAGCTTTCCATCTTTCCAAGGATGGTAAAATGAGGACCCAGATTGTTGGGGGCAAGAGGCTGACTCTGTAAACTGCTTAGAGAGGGCTGTAAAGCACTATGGGGCAGTATATAAGTCTAACTGCTATTGCTAAGGAAGTTCATAGGTCAAAATAGAAGATAACCTTAAGCCACTCTGAGCTCCCAGGCAGAACAAAAATTTGGTGCAGAAGAAACATTTAAACATAGTGGAAGGCTTCATGCGACACTGAGTTACTTTCACATTAAAAAAAACCCAGTTTATTTCTGGGTTTATTTGAAGGAAATCCTGACCAACAATATATAATCCAGTATATTTGACTCTGGAAAAAATAAGTGGGGCGGAGAAAGCAAAAACATCTCGCTTGAAATGTAATAAGATCATCTTCCTGATCAGTGTTGTCAGTAAAACTCCCTTCTTCCTCATGATAATACCCAGAACAGGAAAGCAGTCCAGCTGTTCGATTGCTCTGTTTAGCGTGACCTGGAAATTTCGGTTGAAACAATGACAGCCATGCTTGGCGCTCTTCTGCGATGGGCGCTTGGCGTGTGCCTCATTATTTCAAGTTAATCAGAAAGATCATGTGAAAGAGGGAGGAGGAGACGGGTTGACCTTTCCATAACATTGGCTTTGTCAAGTGAATTACACACAGAGAAGCAGTAGACGCAACCCAGTGACAATTCTTTCGGTGCGCTCAAAGATGGCTGTAATTATTTTTCTCCTCTGCGTTGCTCAGTGTCACATTTTCAAATCTTTTTTTTCTTTCTTTCTTTTTTTTGCTTGTAACGTAGAAATCAAGAATAATCTCCCTTTTCAGCTATGTCAGAAGAATTTCAGATTATACTGGGGACTTCTTCCAAAGGCAAATATATCTGCTGCGATTGCAAAACGCAGATTGTTTTGATATGTTCGTATGTTAGATGGATATCCTGTGCTCCAGAAGCTGAAGGGATATATACAATATTCAGGGGTGGGCTTCAAAAATTTTAGCAAGGGGTTCTCTGCCCAGTTGTTGGGTGGGCATGGCCATGGTGGGCGTGGCCTAGTTGGCCTCCTGCACCACGGCAGGGGGGGCATTTTTGCCCTCCCCGGGCTACGGAGGCTTTCCTCGAGCCTCTGGGAGGGCGAAAACAGCCTCCTCAGGCTCCAGAGGCCCTCTGGAGTACGAACTTCCGGTAGGCCCATTTTTCGCCCTCCCTGAGCCTCCACATGTGCCCTGCACTTACCTGCATCCAAAACAGGCCGTGTGAGGGCTCCTGGGAGGGGAGGGGAGGGGTGGGTGGGGCCAGCCAGGAGTGGGATTTGGGGGTTTTCCGAACTGTGCAGAATCTTAGCTAGAGGTTCTCCCAAAACCCTGCGAACTCTCAGCAGCCCACCCCTGACAATATTTCTTTCTTCAGTTCTCCCTTTACTTCCATAGTCTTATGGAAGCATATGCGGGGTGGCGGTGTGCGCATGCGTGGGGTGTGTGTGTTGTGAGTGCATTATGGGTGTGGGCGTGAGTGTGGGCGCTGTCGTGCGCACGCATGCTTTTGGCACACAAGGACAAAAAGGTTAGCCATCACTGATCTAGAACATAGAACATAGAATCATAGGGTGTAAGGGACCTAAGATGTCTTTTAGTTCAACCCCCTACTCAAGACAGGAGACCTTATATTATCCTGATTTAATGTTCAATCTATTTTTGAACATCTCCAGGGATAGAGGACCCACAAGTCCAGGAGGCAAGCTATTCCAGGCCAGTTTTTCTGAGTCTTGCCTACTTTAAGATGGGTGGACGGTCTAGATGCACAGAAAGCATTTGATAACGTGAATTGGCAATTTATGATGATGCAACTTCAAACAATGGATTTTGGAAAAAGATTTATTAATGTAATCAAAACAATTTACAGTAAACAAACAGCCAAAGTATTAGTGAATGGAGATATGACAGAGAAGGTGGATAATATGAAAGGAACAAGACAAGGATGTCCCTTATCGCCATTGTTATTTGTGTTGACGTTGGAAGTATTAACTAGAAATATTCAACAAAATGAGGATATAAAAGGAATGAACATTAAAGGAGAGGAGTATAAACTGCAAGTATTTGCAGATGATCTGGTGTTTATATTGGAAGAACCATTAGAGACTGGACCTAAATTAATAAAGCAAATTGAAAAATATGGAGAGGTGGCAGGACTAAAAATTAATAAAGACAAAACAAGATGGGTGGACGGACCCAGAATCTATGCATTTTGGGTTCTAGTTCTACCTACTATCTCTTCAAGCTTCACTCATCCATAACCCACAGTCCTTTCTCGTAATTCTCCCCCCTCAAAATGTGTCCATTAGCAGAAAGAGGGACATTCCCTTCTGTTGTAGGGCATTTGAGGTTGTGAATCTTAGCACAGCTATCTCCATCCTTCAATAGCCCTGCAGCCAATTATGCAAATGAACATTAATGATTTTACCAACCCTGTCAAGATAAATAAATAGAGGCTGTTAATTGGGGGAAAAGGGATTTATGGTTTTAATGGGACAAAAAGCTGCAGGACAGTATGCTATATTTCAATAAGTTTGTTGTTTAAGAAAGAAGTAATATATTGCGGTGGCTCTATTTCAGCCCATCTCCCCAACTTTGTGGTAAAGACGCAGCCTGTTGTGAAGTAAATGAAACGATTGTGCTGTAAATATTCTTGCAATGGATGCCATTTTAAAAAGTATTCAAAGTTTTCTTCTTGCTTCTTATGACCACTTTCCAAACGTTCCCAAATCCCACACCATCACAAATGGGCAGTTGGAACCAGAATTTCCATTGTTAACTCAAGGAGGTTGTTGAGTAACATGTGCCCAATTATATAACCTTTTTTTTTTGGCCTGCCTTAATGTTAAAAAAAAGCAGAGACATCACCCTGCCAACGAAAGTGCGCATAGTCAAGGCTATGGTTTTCCCAGTTGCAATGTATGGCTGTGAAAGTTGGACCATAAGAAAGGCTGAGCGCCAAAGAATGGAGGCCGTTGAACTATGGTGCTGGAGAAGACTCCTGCGAGTCCCTTGGACTGCCAGCGATCAAACCGGTCAGTCCTAGAGGAGATCAACTCTGACTGCTCTTTTAGAAAGCCAGATCCTGAAGATGAAACTCAAAGACTTTGGCCACCTAATGAGAAGGAAGGACTCACTGGAGAAGAGCCTAATGCTGGGAACGATTGAGGGCAAAAGAAGAAGGGGATGACAGAGAATGAGGTGGCTGGATGGAGTCACTGAAGCAATCGGCCTGAGCTTTAGTGGTGGTATTCAGCCGGTTCTAACTGGATCAAGTGAACCGGTAGCGCTGATTGCGGGAGGCCCCGCCCACCCACCCGGACGTAAGCATATCACATTTTTGACACTGTGCGCATGTGCAGAAGGCTTTGCGCATGCACGGACGAGGGCACACTCACATTTGTGAACCGGTAGGGAAGGTAGAGAATACCACAACCTGGTGAGCTTTAAAGGACTCCAGGGGATGGTAGAGGACAGGAAGTCCTGGAGGAATGTTGTCCATGGGGTTGCGATGGGTTGGATACGACTTTGCGACTAACAACAGCAATGTTTAATCAGTATTCTCCTCTTCTGTCATTTTGAACCCCAGTAGAAGACAAATGGAAAGAACCACCCAGTTGTTCGTCATCTGCTTTTCTTCTTAGAGGAGAGTGACATTTTCCAAAATATTTCTGTCTTCACTTAGTTCATTCCAAAGTGGAACGGCTTTTGACGAAGCCTTTCAATTTGTCTGATCTCCAGTTCCTGAGTTGCGTTATTGTGACGCATTCCAGTTTGCCAGGATCTTAAACTGCAGTGGCCATCTTTGGATATGGTACATTAGTTCAAATCTCACAAGGCTCAAGGTTGACTCAGCCTTCCATCCTTCCGAGGTGGGTAAAATGAGGACCCAGGGGGGGAATTACCAATGGGTAATTTTAAAATAAAATTACCCATTGGGGGCAATATGCTGACTCTGTAAACCGCTTAGAGCAAGGGTCTGCAACCTTGGCAACTTTAAGACTTTGCTGGCTAAGGGATTCTGGGAATTGAAGTCCACAAGTCTTAAAGTTGCCAAGGTTGGAGACCCCTGGCTTAGAGAGGGCTGTAAAGCACTGTAAAGCGGTATATAAGTGTAAGTGCTATTGCTATTAGTGTGACAAAAGAGGGATAGCATCTGTGAGCAGGACCAGAGTAGGACTTCTTGTTTCTCCTGCTTAGAATTGCATTGGGCCTGCTTACCGCCATATTAATAAATATTCCATGTTAGGGATCAGCATGCTTTTAAATCCCACTTGTTCAAGAACAAAAATTACATAATCTCCAGGCTGTGTTTGTGACATCTAGGGCATCTGTCTGACTTCTCTGGAAAGAGAGTTGATGTGTCAATGGGATGTAATGGCCGAAGCCTAAGGGTCCGTAAATCTCCATGCAGCCATGAAATTAATTGAATGACTCTGGGGCCTTTGCCACGTCTTAACCGACATCTCAGCCAGTTCTTGAGAATAAAATCTAGAGGAGAACTACACAAAATGCCCTGGAGGAAAAACAGCCGAGGTGGATGGCTGAATGGAAAGATTGACCTGTAGACTTTGATATGATACACATCTCTCAAAGCCATTCTTTTTATCTGTCTGCCGTGTTTATCTTCAGATTAGTATTACACATATCACAACGATTAAGATAAGAATGCTGTGATTTATTTATTTGTTTGTTTGTTTGTTTGTTTATATTTCTATTCTGCCCAACTCCCAAAGGACTCTGATTAACGTAGTTAAAGTAGAAAATAAGAAAATGACGGCAAAACACTAAAATGATAAAACTACATCACTAAATAATAGCAGGGGAGTCGATCAAAAAGAAATTGCAGGTAGTCCTTGACTTAACAATGTTTTGTTTAGTGACTGTTCAAAGATGAAAAGGCACTGAAAAAAAAGTGACTTATGACCGTTTTGACATATGTATATATGTTTGGTGAAAAAAAATAAAAAAAATAAATGTTTGGCTCAATTGTGGTCATAATTCAAGGACTACCTGTAAGGGGATAAAGAGGTTCTTATGGCTGGAATCTAATTCCAAGCATATTTCATTCTTGGCTATGATGAGTGGAAGCCTGAGGAGGCTGGAATCAGGGGTGAAATCCACTTACCTTCCCTAACCGGCTCGCAAATGTCGTCCGCGCATGCGCAAAGCCTTCTGCATAGGCGCAGAACGTGAAAACCGCCTCCAAAAATGGATGTCATGATGTTGGCGTCAGGGGTGGATTGCTTGCTTACCGGTGCCAGTGCGCTGCGCGCGCATCTCCACGTTTCGGGCATGTGTGCGCTTGCTACGTGTGCGCGCCCCCTCGCACGATTTTGCTTCTGCACATGTGCAGAAGCAAAATCGCGCTGAAATCACGTCGAAATTGTAATCCCCTCAAATATTGGAACACTGCTATCATGTCTCCCCTGGTCCTTCTCTTCACTAGACTATCAATGCCCAGTTCCTGCAACCGTTCATCATATGTTTTAGCCTCCAGTCCCCTCATCATCCTGGTTGCTCTTCTCTGCACTCTTTCTAGAGTCTCAACATCTTTTTTATAGTGTGGTGACCAAAACTGGATGCAGTACTCTAGGTGTGGTCTTATTAAGGCTTTATAGAATGGTATTAGTACCTCCCCTGATCTTGATTGTATCTCTCCATTATAGCAATAGCACTTAGACTTATATACCGCTTCATAGTGCTTTACAGCCCTCTCTAAGCGGCTTACAGAGTCAGCATATTTGCCCCCAACAATTTGGGTCCTCATTTTATCCACCTCGGAAGGATGGAAGGCTGAGTCAACCTTGAGCCTGGTGAGATTTGAACCGCTGACCTGCAGATCAGTGTCAGCTAAAGTGGCCTGCAGTACTGCACTCTAACCACTATGCCACCGTGGCTCATTATGGTGGGTTATTAGCAAGCAAAGGTTTAGGTGAAATATTTTGGAGTTGGTTTATATACGGCCTTCCACCTTTCCTATCTGATCAGATTTTCTAGCTATACGGGGTACAACACATTGCTAATTTTCCAAAGCAGCAATCATCCTAATTACACTTCACCACTTAAAATCATTTTTTTTTCTGAAGATGATTCGCAAGCAAAACTACATATGACAATACATTTTTCTTGTTTGGCCCTAAGCAGTTTGTGTAGATTATTTTTCCTCAGCTTAATTGGAACTCTCATGATTGAAGAGATGTTCGGATGATTTTCTGTATAACTTCATCTCCTTCATTTTCTTCTGGCTGGTAATACATTATAGACCACACTGGTCTTTCTCTATCTACTTTCTCATCCAGGGCCCCCTTTTTTCTCATGCCAGTTTCGTGTGTGAGGACAAACAGATCTTTATGCACTGGTCATATTTGGTATTGCTGTCGGAAGGTCTAAAATTTATGCCTTCTCTGGGAAGCTAAATACTTAAGAACATGAAAACAGCCCTCAACGTTGCATCTGTGTAGGGAAAATAGGGAACCATTAGAGATAGTTTGGGATGCTGTCCACAAACAAGCAAGGATACCGTATTGGAAGGAATCACAGTAACTTTTTCAGTACACAGTGCAAACTGCTGAAATTAATGGAGGAGGAGAGGGGAAATTCTCACCAGCTCAGGAATCGTGAACTTGTTTATCTGAATTATTGGACTTATTCCATGAGAATTGTGTGATAATAAAACTATCTTTAATGTTTACATTTAAAGCAGTTAGTCCCTTTTAATAATTTAAACAATACAGTCAAAAGATGAACAGAGGTAGATGCAAGCATTTCGTATTGACTCATATCTGGTATCTTTAATGTGCTGTAAAATGTCTGGTGAGTGTTTGGTTTATTAGGGGAAAAAATGGCTTTCTTTCCCTGTTTGTACCAGGGATCAGGACCACATTTTAAGCTCCAGATAGGCTGCTCTATTGTTCATGGCTATTCACAAAAATCTAATCAACTAATAGTCAGGACTAAATTGGTGCTAGATAAAAGTTAATGGAATTCAAGAGGGGTTGGATTTTAGACCATTTGTGGGAATGTAAGGACTCCAGGCTGATTGCTCTCTTGACTCCTCCCCCTGTCTCTGCCTATCCTTCTCCTACAATGCATCTTGTTGCTTTTGACTACGGTTATTTGCTTCTGTTTTCTTTGCCAAGGTTAATGTTGTTTTGAAGCTTCATCTCAGGAGATGGTGACAATGCGTATGGGCTTTGAAGCTAAACAGGATCAATCCTGGTTAGTACTTGGAAGGGAGAACACTAAGAAATGCCAGAGTTATAGGATAGTCTGGGAAGTGAAGAAAGCATTAGGAAGGGACCCAGCGGCATACTACTTCTTCATTGTTGCCAAGTAAATTGCATGGACACATTCACAAAGTTTCCAATCACCGATTTTAACCCCAAGGGGTCTTGACTTTATGTTCCCCTTTCTTTGTGAAAACTCCAGTTACCTTTTTTTCCCCAATGGGTCCTATTTCTTTTTCAAAATGTCACTTGTGGGTTGCTTCCTTTGTGTCCGACTCCTGAACTCTAAACCCAATTCAAATAAAGCCACTCAACATCTTCTTTCTCTTGACTTGCTTTTAAAAAAAAATAGCCATGGGAAATGGCATAATCCCTAACCTGTTGGTACAAGCACTCTTGCAGAACCCTCCCGTACCTGAGGAGCAAGAGAACAGCATATAATCCCCAACCTTGGCTGAGAACGCTCCCAGATGGTCCCTGGAGCTTAAGCAGGTCCCTTTATGCACTCTTCTCTAAGCCTTTCTGTGCAGCCTGTATGACAGGTAAGGGTCCTCCCCTTGAGTGTCTTTATCAAGACTGCACAGCTTTGTCCCCAAGCTTAGACGCGGCACCAGCAGCTACGTTCTTTGTAGTTCCCGTGTGTCTTTTTTTTTTAATCACCCTCTCGTGCATTTCTGGAGTGGTGCAGTGGCCTAGTGGAGGAGCTCTTGCCTCACAATCAGGATGCTGTGAGTTCAATCCTAGATAGAGGCAGATATTTCTCTCTCTGGGCACAATGAGTAAATTATCTGCTGCAAACTCTGCATTAGTGACAGGAAGGGCATTCGGCCAGTAAACACTCTGCTCCATTCAGTTGCCCCGACTCCACCCCGATGTAAGGGATGGGGTCATTAAAAGACAAAACAACAACAACCCACTAGTGGATTCTTCTTTGAGTTCCATCTGAGCATCAAGAATCTGAAGCGAACCGATAGTAAAACAACAGCCACATAGTCCTCATTGGACATGAGATTGTGTACTGGGGGTGACATCCAACACATCTGGAAGATGCCAAGCAGAGGGAAACTGAATTATTGCAACTCAGTGATGCAAGATTCTCATTTGGCTTGTGTCTGTGTGTGCTTCAAAGCTCACGTAGCCATAAGACAGTGTTGAATTGAGTCAAAGAACGGGTTGTGTTGAAAATAAAAGAAGTTCTGTATATTAAATCCAACGTTGCCTCTCCATTTTTTTTAAAAAAAAGATACTGTCCCATAGTTCTTCTCGGTCATCACTGTCGCTGAGCGTTGCACAATGTTTTTGGTGTTCAGAAGAGAATTTCGGAGAACAAGGCGCTAGTGAAAGTTTGCAGATGACACGAAATTTAGGAATGTCCTATGAAAGGACTTCAAAAAGCGATCCACCAAGTGACGGATGACATTCAGCATTAGCTAATGCCGCTTGGATGGGAAAGAATGTTTCTCGGCTCATGTTGGTGCTGGTGTCTCAATTAGCTGCACTCTACTGGGTTCGAATGCCTGATCATATTTTAGGCAACTCATCCTAACTGCCTGTAACATGTAGTCATTGTCAGTGCAATGAAATGTAATGATGGATGAAAGCTGAAGTCTCTAAAGATGTGAGAAACAGAGGGAAGCTTAACAAATAAAGCTCTAGACCATATGCTCAAGAAAGCAAGCAAGGAACAACGGCTCCAAGTTGAAAAGGGGGGGAAATTCTATATACGCAACCTTAGTCTGTGATGAGGTTATCCTCCTCGTTTTATGTGTCTTTACATCAGGTGAAGTCCTGAGCTGTTTGACTGGGATCTATTAAATAAATCACGTTGTGTTGAATTGGCCAAGTAGACCAATTGATGGGTGGCTAATGTTAGGTCCCAGGATCACTTCCATCACCTAAAAAGGGAAGCTATGATTCAAGAACAACAGTTCTCTCCTATGCTAAGGAGCATATACGCACAATATGCTAAAACAAATCCAGAAAAACTATGTTGTGGGGGATAGTTAAATGTAAGGTAAAGGTAAAGTTTCCCCTCGCACATACATGCTAGTCTTTCCCGACTCTAGGGGGCGGTGCTCATCTCCGTTTCAAAGCCAAAGAGCCAGCGCTGTCCGAAGATGTCTCCGTGGTCATGTGACCGGCATGACTAAACGCCAAAGGCGCACGGAACGCTGTTACCTTCCCACCAAAGGTGGTCCCTATTTTTCTACTTGCATTTTTATGTGCTTTCGAACTGCTAGGTTGGCAGAAGCTGGGGCAAGTAACGGGAGCTCACCCCGTTACGCGACGCTAGGGATTCGAACCACTGAACTGCCGACCTTTCTGATCGACAAGCTCAGCGTCTTAGCCACTGAGCCACCGCGTCCCCTTAGTTAAATGTAGCATCTATTAAAAGGAATGGAAACCAAATGTTTGGGGATACGGATCCTAACTCTAAACCAGAGAACCTGTGATCTCAAGATTTTGCTACGTCTAAACAGGCTCAATTAGCAGGTCCGATGACCATAATTTATCAAAATTGTACTTTAACATCATCTGGAATGCAATCCTTTCCTCACTGCAACGTTACATATGTGAAAACAACTTGCATTTAATGGATTTCCAACTATTGATACCACTTAGTGTCTTTTAGTTTGTTTTGTTGTAAGACAGCTTGCCTCCAGAAGTTGTGAATGCTCCAACACTGGAAGTTTTCAAGAAGATGTTGGATAACCATTTGTCTGAAGTGGTGTAGGGTTTCCTGCCTAAGCAGGGGGTTGGACTAGGAGACCTCCAAGGTCCCTTCCAACTCTGTTATTGTTATTATTACTCCTAGAGTCACAAAAACATGTGATGGGCAGCTATATAAATTGTGCAAATAAGTAAATAAACAAACCCAGGATTGTGGTCTTGAGTAGACTATCTCTCCATACTATCTACCCAGGATAAGGAACAGTAGTGGGTTCTAAAACCCTTTACTACCGGTTTGCGCGTGTGCTTGCGCATGCATGTGACGCTTCTGCACATGTGCAGAAGCATCCCAGGTGGGTGGGCGGAGCCTCCTGCCGTCGGTGCTACCGGTTCTAAGAACCAGTCTGAATTGGGAGCAACCCACCGTTGATAAGGAAGTGTCAAAAGAAATTAGGATTCCTTTAAAGGAGATGAAATATTTATCTGTGTCATGACAACGTTCACAAATACAGTGAAGAGAGTTTTCCCCCCTTGGTTTAAGAAATCAAGCTACAGAGCCATAGCTACAGGGAATTAGGCCGCTGCTGCTCAAACACAGGGTATATAGAATAAAATTTATTCAGGATTCGACTGGGTATTTCTGTCTCGTTCCTCAGAGAAAGCTAGTCCAGGTTGAGCTGAACAGTGGGCTGACAGATGGACTATCTTTTACAACGCCAAGGTTCTCCTTTCCACCTGTTTTATTTAGGGATGCAGATTGCATACTAATGACCCTCAAAATTCATGGTAGCGCTATAGGAATATATATTATTCTATAGCTTAATGGAAATCTCAATATCCCCTGATGTTTACCACTGCAGAAAATGCTACCGCAGTGAGGCACCGTGTTCCTCTGGGTTTTGAGGAAACGCTTACATTTGAGTTAGTGCAGTCAAACGTAAAGGGGAAAAAAATTGGAAATGAGGATCGGTAGCATACAAATGAATCATTCTGAAATGCCCTCCCCCCACCGGTGAGAAGAAAATGATCAGGGTTAGGGTTCTGTATTTCGTTTCTTTCGGATTTCGTCAAATTGTGAGCGCACCGCCTTTTATTGTCATGCCTTTGACAAAGTTGATTCTACTCCATGACTATGCAGGAGGGATGGTCATAGGTGACCTTTCAGATGTTCTACCTCAAATCAAACCTATCCTTCATGGCTGACTTTTAGGGAAGGGAAGATTGATCAGCTGGCGGGCAATCCTTGGTTTAGTTATGCAAGGTTACCACCTCTGAATTTATTTATTTATTTATTTATTTATTTATTTATTTATTTATTTATTTATTCATTCATTCATTCATTCATTCATTCATTCATTCATTCATTCATTCATTAGTTTGTCAAACATGTACAAGATAGCAGGTATAAATGTGAACATGGACATGAACGAAGGAAATGAATACAGATAAATGGGGACAGTAAGACAGGGACGATAGGCACGCTGGTGCGCTTATGCACGCCCCCTTTACGGACCTCTTAGGAATGGGGTGAGGTAGACAGTTTAAGGTTGAAGCTGAGAGGGTTTGAGGCTCTAACAACGGAGTCGGGTAGAGCATTCCAGGCATTGACCACTCTGTTGCTGAAGTCGTATTTTCTGCAATCGAGTTTGGAGCGGTTTACCTTGAGTTTGAATCGATTGTTTGCCCATGTATTATTGCGGTTGAAGCTGAAGAAGTCATTGACAGGTAGGACGTTGTAGCAGACAATTTTGTATACTATGCTTAGATCAGACCGCAGGCGGCGCAGTTCCAGATTGTCCAAGCCCAAAATTTCAAGTCTGGTGGCCTAGGGAATACTGTTGTGAGTAGAGGAGTGGAGTACTCTTCTCGTGAAATACCTCTGGACCTGTTCAATCGTATTAATATCCGATATACAGTGTGGATTCCAGGCAGATGAGCTGTATTCAAGAATTGGTCTGGCAAAGATTTTGTATGCCCTAGTTAGCAATGTAATGGTACCGGAGAAGAAGCTTCGCAAAATTAGGTTAACAACTCTTAATGCCTTTTTGGCAATGCTGTTACAGTGAGCTCTGGGGCTTATATCGTTTGGGATGAGTACTCCTAGGTCCTTGACAGAGTGAGGGTCGTCTATGAGATTGTTTCCGCCCAACTTCCAAATATACCAGACGTGGGTTCCTCCCGGTTCGCACTGATTCTATAGAACTGGTAGCAAACCGCTGGTAATGTCACAGTGATGTCACGGAGCTGGTTCGATTGGTGCCGGTCCATGGATGCCGCCATCTTTTGGGGGGGATTTTTTTTGGGGGGGGGGATTTTTTTTCGGGGAATTGTTTTGCTGATTTTTTTTTCTTCTGCGTATGTGCAGAAGCCGAGTTTCTGGCACTGTGCACGCGCCGCCATCTTGTTTTCAGATTTTTAAAATTTTCTTTTGAATTTTTGGAACTGCGCATGCGCACATGCGTGAAGCGCACACGCACCCACGAGGCGCAGCCATGCGGTGCGGGAGGAAGCGAACCGGTGACGAGGTAAGTTAGAACCCACCCCTGAAATATACATCTTGGAAGAGCAGAGACATAAAGAATGAGGCTTGCATTTCCTCATTAAGGCCGATCATTTATATAAGTGGGGGGAAAGATAGTCACTGGTGACATATTTATGACTTTTTGCAAATGTGCAACACAATCACATTTGGAACACTATGTCCTATTTGGTGAAAATAGGAAAGCGCAGAAAATGTCAGCCAAAATAATTGGGATGAAACAATTTTCCTAAGTAGAAAGCTTTACAACTTTGGGGCTTTATGAATGAATAGACAAAAGGCAACCCCATCCCTCCCCCCAAGAAATATCTTAACTAGAGAGTCCTGAGTCATCTAGAGAAGATGTAGGACAAACAAAATAAAACATTTCTTCACACCAAGTCTGTTGAATTCAGTCCTAGGAGGTGTCGTGATGACCAAATGCTTGGATAAATTAAAAATAGAATTAAACAGATTCATGGCAGGGAAAGCAATTGGTGATTGCTTGTCCTGATGGCTTGTTACTACTTCTACGATTAGGAGTTTAGCCCTTAATATCCATTGTTTTGGAACAACGGTGGAAGAAAGCATCATCTTTGACCATTGTGGACAGCAGAATGCTACATTAGATAGACCTCTGATAAGATCCATCCTCAAGGCTTAACATCATCGTATGATATGATCACGTAATGCTTTATCAGAGAATAGAGTGCAGTCAGTCTGGGCCAGTAAGAAATTACCCAAAGGGAAACAAATAATTTGCCCATAAATAAAACAACTATAGCCTTGTCAATAAGACAGGGAAGAAGAGCAATAAATAACCCAACCCTCAATAACACATTGCTAGCCTAATGAAAATAGCACATAAGATAAATTTCACATATTGGAGATGAGTTCTCCATTAGCCAAAAGAAGAGAGCATTACAGAAACTTCAGACCATGATATAGATTCCAAATTATATCAGCCCGACATCTGCATTTTATTACTTTAAGTAGAGAGGATCCTCTACCTTGTGCTATTAGCACTCGCTGTGATTAACCAATTAATTGTGTATGGAAGAAAAGGTTTGTCGTCTTCTAACCTTGGAGTCAGTTTGGGATTTCTGACACGCTTCCTTTTGATGTACAGGACCTTCATCGTTATCAGTTAATTGAAACTGTTCAGCTATCCTAAGCAGCATCTCATCAGTTTTAGCAATTAATTGCACCTCCTGGTACAAAAATGGTCCCAGATCCTAGAAAATGTGGTTTTCTAATGGAAAATGACTCTGTTTACAAAGCTGAAATGTAGATTATCTTACTCGCAACTGGCCAATGATGCATAAAAGTGACTTCTACAGATGCAAGATGAATAACTTCAAAGAAAACGGACTTTAGGTAAATTCTAAATCACCTATTATCTACCTACCTACCTACCTACCTGTTACTAAGAAGTAACAGACAACACAGACAAAGCAGAGCTACTGAACACATTCTTCGCATCAGTCTTCACACAAAAGGAAACTGCAGCTCAACTACCCAGCAACACAAATATAAAAAACAGATTCGAAGCAAGACTCAACCTAAGCAAAAATACAGTAAGAGATCACCTATCTGAACTTAATGAATACAAAGCACCAGGACCTGATGGATTACACCCCAGAGTCCTAAAAGAACTAGCAGAAGTCATTTCGGAACCACTGCACCACATCTTCCACAAATCCTGGAACACAGGGGAACTCCCCGAGGACTGGAAAAGAGCTGATGTGGTCCCCATCTACAAAAAAGGTAAAAAAACAGACCCAGGAAACTACAGACCAATCAGCCTAACATCAATACCTGGGAAAATACTGGAAAAAATAATTAAAAACCAGATCTCACATCATCTAGAAACAAACCAAGTAATAACCAACAGCCAACATGGATTTGTTAAGAACAAGTCATGCCAAACCAACCTCATTTCATTTTTCAACACTGTGACCAAATTAGTAGACCAGCGAAATGCAGTAGACATCATATACCTGGACTTCAGCAAAGCATTTGACAAAGTAGACCACAACCTACTTCTTCATAAGCTAGAAAAAAGCGGGATAGACAGCTACACAACCAGATGGATTAACAACTGGCTGACCAACCGTACCCAACGAGTAGTCCTCAATGGCTCTAAGTCCACATGGAGAGAAGTAAGCAGTGGCGTACCACAAGGTTCCGTCCTAGGCCCAGTACTCTTTAATATCTTCATAAATGACCTAGATGAGGGAATAGCAGGAGAACTAACCAAATTTGCAGACGATACCAAGCTGGCGGGAGTAGCAAACACCCCAGAGGACAGACTCAAAATCCAGAGGGACCTTGACAGACTCGAACACTGGGCCCAAACAAATAAAATGAAATTTAACACGGAGAAAAGTAAAATTCTACACCTAGGTAAGAAGAATCAAAAATACACATACAAACTGGGTGAAACCACACTCAATAGCAGCGATTGCGAGAGGGATCTTGGAGTCTTGGTAGACAGCCAACTAAATATGAGCCAGCAGTGTGCAGCAGCAGCCAAAAAGGCCAACGCAGTCCTGAGCTGCATAAATAGAGGGATACAATCAAGGACCAGAGAGGTACTAGTACCACTCTATAAAGCCTTGGTCAGACCACACCTAGAGTACTGCATCCAGTTTTGGTCACCACACTACAAAAAAGACATTGAAACCCTAGAGAAAGTGCAGAAGAGAGCAACCAGGATGATAAAGGGTCTGGAAAATAAAACATACAAAGAGCGGTTGCAGGAACTGAGCTTGGCCAGTCTGGCGAAGAGAAGGACCAGGGGTGACATGATAGCAGTGTTCCAATACTTGAGGGGATGCCACAGAGAGGAGGGGAGCAGGCTGTTCTCTATAGCACCAGAAAGCCAAACAAGGAATAACGGATGGAAGCTGACCAAGGAGAGATTCAACCTGGAAGTGAGGAGAAACTTTCTGACGGTGAGAGCGATCAACCAGTGGAACAGATTGCCAGCGGAGGTTGTGAGAGCCCCAACACTTGCAACCTTCAAGAGGAGACTGGACTGCCATCTGTCTCAAATGGTGTAGGAACTCCTGCTTGAGCAGGGGGTTGGACTAGATGACCTACAAGGTCCCTTCCAACTCTAATAATAAATCTATTATCTACCTACCTACCTACCTACCTGCCTGCCTGCCTGTCTGTCTGTCTGTCTGTCTGTCTGTCTGTCTCTCTATCTATCTATCTATCATCTATCATCTATCACCTATCATCTGTCTGTCTGTCTGTCTGTCTGTCTATCATCTATCATTTATCATCTATCTATCTATCTATCTATCTATCTCTATCTATCTATCTCTCTATCTCTCTCTCTCTATCTATCTATCTATCTATCTATCTATCTATCTATCTATCTATCTATCTATCTATCTATCATCTATCATCTATCACCTATCATCTGTCTGTCTGTCTGTCTGTCTATCATCTATCATCTATCATCTATCTATCATCTATCTATCTATCTATCTATCTATCTATCTATCTATCTATCTATCTATCTATCTATCTCTATCTATCTATCTATCTATCTATCTATCTATCTATCTATCTATCATTTATATCATTTATATCTATCATCTATCTATCTATCATCTATGTATCATCTGTCTGTCTATAATCTACAGTATCTATCTATCTATCTATCTATCTATCTATCTATCTATCTATCTATCTATCTATCTATCTATCTATCATTTATCATCTATCTATCTATCTATCTATCTATCTATCTATCTATCATCTATCTATCATTTATCATCTATCTATCTATCATCTATCATCTGTCTGTCTATATATCTATCATCTATCTGTCTGTCTGTCTATATATCTATCATCTGTCTGTCTGTCTGTCTGTGTATCATCTATTATCTGTGTCTGTCTGTCTGTCTGTCTGTCTGTCTGTCTGTCCTCTCTCTCTCTCTCTCTCTCTCTCTCTCTCTCTCTCTCTCTCTCTCTCTCTCTCTCTCTCTCTCTCTCTCTCTCTCTCTCATCTATCTATCTATCTATCTATCTATCTATCTATCTATCTATCTATCTATCTATCTATCTATCTATCTATCTATGGAAAAGAACACAAAAGAATATGCATGTTTGCCTAAAATGTGCTGAATTAGGGTGAGATGAAGATATCGATACAATTAGTCATTTATATAGGAATACTCGTAATGGGGAAACACATTTTCTTGTAACGGGGAAAAGAGTGATCTAATATGTATGCTTGCTGCAACATCTGATGTCTAGAGTGATTGGTATATATATATAGTTTTTTTTTTAAAAAAGCTGATAGGCAGCTTCAAGTCTCCGATTCTTTATTCATCTTAAGTTTTTAAGCCTTTCAACTAAACTTGAGCCTTCAAGTAGAGGACACCTTCAAAGAGAAAACTATCCAATGAACTGTCCCAAACAAACAGTTCATATTCGTTTGGGACATTGAGAATTACATCCTGTTTCTATTCCACATCAAAGCTTCTAAACCAGTGTTTCCCAACCTTGGCAACTTGAAGATGTCTGGACTTCAACTCCCAGAATTCTGGGAGTTGAAGTCCAGACATCTTCAAGTTGTCAAGGTTGGGAAACACTGTTCTAAACTGTAGGTCCCTTCCCTGCTGTATATTCCGAAGATCTCTAGATCTGTAATTTCCAGTAGAGGGTGCAGTTGTGCATCGATCCAAGTTGGTTAAAGGCATTTTTGGTCTCCAGAAGCACTAAACTCTAGATGTTCCTAAAAAAAGAAAGAATACGATGACAGTTATATATCAGATCTGTCGGAATTGTTCCTTGTAAACATTGGCGAAGGCTGTTTTGAAAGACTTCTGAATGTGGCTTGTTAACTAGACGTTATTTATAGATGAATGTATCTTTAATTTGATTTTTTTTAAAGCATCATTAAGCAGCTAAGACTCTTTGGTTATGGTCACACAAGACAAGAGACCCAGCTGTCTCTTTTTGCAGTCAATAGCACATAACTTACCATGCCTATATCTGAATTCTTTTGAAGGGAGGGAGTAGTCCTTCCAGATCTGTATAGATGACTTTCCCCAATACTATACTGTAGTAGCATCACAGGTGGGTTCTTCCTGGTTCGGACCGGTTTGCCCGAACTGCTAGCAAACCCCTGCTGACGGCACAATGATGGCGCGGAACCGGTTTGATCGGTGCCAGTCCGTGGACACCGCCATCTTTTTTTGCATTTTATTTTATTTTATTGATTTTTTATTTTATTTTTCCCCGGGCTTTTTTTCTTCTGCACATGCGCAGAAGCTGAGTTTCCGGCACTGCACATGTGTTGCCATCTTGTTTTTGGCTTTAAAAAAAATACATTATTTTTTTCAGCACCGCGCATGCGTGCACACAAAGCACACATGCGCGGCGTGGCCACGCGGCGCAGGAGGAAACGAACCGGCAGTGAGGTAAGTTAGAACCCACCCCTGAGTAGCATGACTGAGGCCCCACTATCTGCAAATAAACAGGGGAGTAGGGCCTATACCCCCATCTCTTTCTGCAACTTTTCAAACTCCCTTTGTTGACTGCAGAAGGACATGAAAAAATATTGAAATGACAAAAAGGAGAAACCCAATTTTTGCAAGTTCTCTTTAGGACAATGTTTCTCAACCTTGGAAACTTTTAAGATGTGTGAACCTCAACTCCCAAAATTCCCCAGCCAGCAATTTTTTTAAGTGATTGCATATTGAGATTCGACTTTCTCTTGGTCTAGAACTCTCATTATTCCAAATCTGGGCCGCTGAGATAGATGGCCATCAATTTATTGATTAGATTTTTATCTCATCTTTGTTATTTTTATCAATAATTCAAGGCAGCCAACATACCTTCCTCCTCCTATTTTTCTCAATAACAACCCTGTCAGGTGGATTGGGGAGAGAGAGAGAGAGAGAGAGGGAGGGAGGGAGGGAGGGAGGGAGGGAGAGAGAGAGAGAGAGAGAGAGAGAGAGAGAGAGAGAGAGAGAGAGAGAGAGAGAGAGAGAGAGAGAGAGAGAGAGAGAGAGAGAGAGAGAGAGAGAGAGAGAGAGAGAGAGACTGGCCCAAAGTCACCCAGCTGGCTTTCATGCCTAAGGCGGGATTAGAACTCACCATCTCCTGATGATTGTCCAAGACAGGGGTAGGCAAAGTTGGCTCTTCTATGACTCGTGGACTTCAACTCCCAGAATTCCTGAGCTAGCATAATTGGCTCAGAAAGTCTGGGAGTTGAAGTCCACGAGTCATAGAAGAGCCAACTTTGCCTACCCCTGGTCCAAGAGACATCCAGCTGGTTTTCATGCCTAAGGCAGAACTAAAACTCACAGTCTCCTGGTTTCTAGGCCACCATCTTAAACACTACACCAAACTTCCTTGGTACACATTGGCACTATAATCCAACTTCTGTTAAGTGAACCAACCTAAAGAAACTAAGCTTAGCAGATGGATTCCCTTGCTTTGAGCAACCTCCCAGGTAGCTAGGAAGCTTAGCACTTACTTCTGATTAATCTGTTGTTGGTTAATTGAGCAGGAATATGCTGGGAAATTAGAATGTTTGTTGGCACCGTGTTTCACTTGAGCACTGAAATCCCAGAGGGTGCAGCTATCCCTCCTATTTTGCAAAAACTCCCCGTAAGTAATTTCCTGCATCTGAAGAGAGAAACTTTCACGGAGAAGCCATTAGAGTGAGCTGAGTTACTCTTAATGTACTCACCACTCGAGACAAGCCACGGATCTCTGCGTGGATCTCCAGTTGCCTTTTTCAATGCTGAGTAGTTGCCAAGGGTGGGAGACAGTGGTGGGTTGCTACCGGTTCGGTCCGGTTCTCACGAGCCAGTGGTGGAAATTTGGCCCCGTTTGCTGAACCGGTAGTGATGGCCGGCTTGCCATGCCCCCAAACTGGTTCCCCAGTCGCCGCTGCTCGAAAGCGGCTGGCAACGAACCCTCTGCGCATGCGCAAAAGCTTCTGTGCATGTGCAGAGGGTCAGTACCCGGATGTAACGCACGCGCGCTAGCGTGGCAAGCTTCTGATGTGACACACACACTTCCGAACCGGTAGGGAAGGTAAGAGAAACCCACCACTGGTGGGAGAGTAATTGGATTAATGCATGACAGCATTCAGGATGGGCGATGGTGTGTAGGGATGACCTTGGGAGAGGAGGGAAGGATCAGATAAGAGGGGTAGAAGCCCACAGCTGCATAATGGACAGAGAAAGACATCCAGAAAGGGTTCTCTCTAACTTAATCAGGCTGTAAAAATAGATGGTGGGAGACTTGTACTTTCAGACTTGCAAGATTATTTTAATTAAAGCCACACAATAAGATAAAAATAGCTCATCTGGGCTGTTTCCTGTCTTGTCTACCTGGGAAAGCTGAACCTTTTCTCCTCATCTGTTCCTGGTGCCCCACACCTATAAAACTGCAGGCCACATTAGCTGACTGTGATCCGCAGGTCAGCGGTTCAAATCTCACCGGCTCAAGGTTGACTCAGCCTTCTATCCTTCCGAGGTAGGTAAAATGAGGACCCAGATTGTTGGGGGGCAATATAAATATACATTGCTTACTGGTGTAAACTGCTTAGAGAGTGCTTGCACTGTGAGGCGGTATATAAATCTCACAAATAAAATAAAATAAATAACCTCGGAGGGAGAGAACGAAAAGATAGTCATAAAAATCCACTAGATCCACAACAAAGTCCTTTCAGCAGTTCCAAGCAGCTCCACATCCATTTGCACCACTCAAGTGACCCTGAGGACATAGATTAACCTCTTAAGTGGCCTCAACAACTCTCTAAAAGGATGCAAATGACCAGCTGTCTGCAAGGAGTATAAATCCTTCCATTCCCCACCATCCAGTCAGAGCTGAAGAAGCTTCTTGGGTGACCCTGAGGACATAGATTAACCTCTTAAGTGGCCTCAACAACTCTCTAAAAGGATGCAAATGACCAGCTGTCTGCAAGGAGTATAAATCCTTCCATTCCCCACCATCCAGTCAGAGCTGAAGAAGCTTCTTGGGTGAGAAGCAAAACATTTTCAAAGGAAAAAAAAAAGAAAAATCCAGTTGCCTCCTGAAAAAGCACCTTTGGGACAACCATGACCTGGATGTCTAAGAATATCCACAGACATTACTACTAGCCAAAAGGAACATCTGGTCCAAATTTTATCTTAGTTGCTGACACGTGAAGCCATTTAATCCACATGGGGTTTTTTTTAAAAAGAAAAAAATACAGCAGTGTTTGCTATATCCGTTTCTTAAACAGATTGTGGAGTTAACCCACTTTTGAAGTTGACATTGATTGATTGATTGATTGATTGATTGATTGATTGATTGATTTAGTCAAGTACGTATTGGTAATATACATAGATATAACATTGTTTATATACATAAGATGGGTACTGATAAGAGGGAACATTAGGACAGGGACGGTAGGCACGCTGGTGCGCTTATGCACACCCCTTACTGACCTCTTAGGAATCGGGTGAGGTCAGCAGTGGACAGTCTAAGGGTAAAGTTTTGGGGGTTTGGTGATGAAACCACAGAAATTAAGGTTGGCTTAAAGAAGCTTTTTGCATTGTGCAAATGCAGATAAAGTGAACTCTATAAGCACGTTGCTTGAATACAGCCAGAATATCTCATGTAATGGCAAAGATAATCTTAATGTACATTGTCTTAATGTACAATCCCAACTCTTTCTTCCTCAACAAAAATATGAATTCTGTGATTCTGTGCCAAAGATTAAATACCACTTGATTGTACTCAGCAAAAGAATGTCTGGTTTGTGGAGGCCAGTGGAATTTAATTAATTATTAAAATAGTTGTTCTGCCTACCTTCTTCCTCATGGACATTTTTTGACCCTTTTTTTTTGCACAAATTATGCTTTTATTCTGTCCCCTACTCCTAAATGTTTAGCTGCTCTGTTTCTCTGAATTTGCAGTGCAGATGAATGCATAAACAATACAGGAGCAGAAAATAATTGGTTTTTAAGAAAATATCCTCTGTTTTTCACTTGCATTGTAGGATAGTTTAAAAGACGGCCAACATCAATGAAGAACTTTTGTCATGTTGGAAGAAATGTCCATCTGGGTTCAGTTCCAAGTGGGAAGAAAGACACTGGAAACATGGAGGCTGATTGGAAAGATGGTTTAACGATGGACAGGACCACGTGATTTGAGGTCCTGGGCAATGGAGCACATGGGTGTGTCTGAGAGAGAGATTTATATCCTCTCTTGGGCTTTGAACTTGCTTCCTGTTCCTGTGAAAGAAATGTATTCTGATTGGTTGTCAGACTCCCATGGGGCCATGCAAGGCTAACTTTATAGGTTGTCTTGAGTCCCAGGCTTGGTTGAATCTTGCTGGGTGATGTAATGAAGGGGCTTTGAGCAATTCCTATTATGGCTTAATAGCTTTGTCCTGGTTTGGATCTTGAGTGGGGGCTAATCCTATCATGTCCTGAGGGTGAAGGTCTTTTTTTCTTTTGTCGATAAGCTGGCCCAGACTTTTGTCTTGTAGATAGGTTGGCACCAGTCTTTCCTGGGCTATTAACAAAGGTGGGGGCTGCTTTCCAAGAGCATGTTTCTCCTTTTCTCATCCAGGGAGGTATACTATATTCTGCCTTTTTAATATTTCCCAGAATACTTCATTCTTCTAGGAGAGGGGTGGGTGCTAACTCCCTACAGTCATAGCCAACTTTGCTCACCAAGGGTCATTGCAGAGAATGGGACAATTGACGCATGCTCCTTTCAAACAGAGAGATGGACTCAGGAGCCGAGGTGGCGCAGTGGTTAAAAGCAGCACTGCGACCTTCAGCTAATTGCTAGTTCAGCAGTTCAGCTGTTCAAATCTCACCAGGCTCAAGGTTGACTCAGCCTTCCATCCTTCTGAGGTCGGTAAAATGAGGAACCAGATTGTTGGGGGGCAATATGCTGAACTCTGTAAACCGCTTAGAGAGGTCTGTAAAGCACTGTGAAGCGGTATATAAGTTTAAGTGCTATTGCTATTGCTAAAACATGCACTTGGATATCTTTCCATGTCTCTCTCCTGTCTAATCAAAAACTTATAGAGAAGTCTAGTCTTCTTTCTAACTGGGAATCTGTTTACCAATAGTTTTGTAGGTCTCCACACTCTTCCCATGAAGAGGCCTATGTAGGAGAAGCTGGCAAGCTGCCACTTTTCCCTCTCACAACTCCCTGAAGTCTACTGCTTAGCAGAGACCCTTCTGAAGTAAGCCAAGTTAGTAGGCCAAGTTATTATTATTTTTTCATCCTTCACAAAACCTCAAAGGCACATTTCACAGAGGGGAACTCTGTACTTTGCTATGAAAATCTCTCCAGAGAAGGGGCATGGTAAACTCCTTGGCATTAGCCTGGATTCAAATGTCAATTCCGAAATGTCAAACTTGCCTTGAGAACACAAGTCCCGAGACTGCTGAAGGTTGTTGTTCTGTACCTCCATGTTTTTGGGGAAGTGAGCTTTGAAGTCTTCCGTAAAGGCAGCTAAATGGATGTTCTGTTCTCATAATAATGGTGCACTTCTCTTTCTCTTTGCACGTTGAACTGATAAATTGTTATGGCTGCATGCAGAAGCGGGTTCCTAATTTTTTTACTACCACTCTGTGGGCGTGGCTTATTTTGTGGGTGTGGCTTGCCAGCCATGTGACCGGGTGGGCGTGGGCCTCGGGAGCTTGGCAGCAGCCGGAGAAGCAAGGGGGCATTGCCCATCCGCAACTCAGCCCCCCGCAGCGGGAGCAGCAAGACCACAGCAGCAGTTCTTCTAGGAGGCTCCATCCGGCCTGAATGCTTCTCCCCATTCGATGATCCTAGGCTCCTGCCGCCCGTTCCCCCTCCCCTCAGCAGCTCGAGAAGCCTCGAACATGCGAAAATGCCTGGGATCATCACCGCACATTCGTGGCTTCTCGGACTGCTGAAGGGAGGGGAATGGAGATAGCTCTTGCCGCCCGTTCTTTCAGCGTCTCACGCGCTCCCTCAGCCATCCTCCCCTGCTTGGACTCACTGTGGGGTAGGAAGGCAGCGCATGCGCAGTGCCGGAAGCTCGGCTTCTGGGCATGCGCAGAAGGAAATTTAAAATAAAAAATAAAATAATTTTTTTTTAAATGGCGGCGCCCAGGCACCAGCAACCAACCGCACCGGTACTGTGACGTCACCAGCAGGCCGCTACCGGTGCTATAGAGTGGACCGCACTGGTAGGAACCCACCACTGGCTGCATGGGAACAAATGTTCATGTTCAACTATTTCCCTGTGTGTATGAGTGGTCCCATGCTGTACATAATGGTGCTAGGCCTGTGTTTCTCTACCTGTACATCTTTTTTTAAAAAAAACTTTTGCCATCTATTTCCTACGCTTCTTTAAAATATATAATGTCAGAAAATATAATTGCACTGTATTTTTCACCCATCTTAACTTGGGGGGTAATAATCCAAGAGCCTGGTTTATCGTAAGCTTGAACATCTGGAGTTTTTATTTATTTTTATTTATTTATTTTTGTGAGATTTATATACCGCCTCACAGTGCAAGCACTCTCTAAGCGGTTTACACCAGTAAGCAATGTATATTTATATTGCCCCCAACAATCTGGGTCCTCATTTTACCGACCTCGGAAGGATGGAAGGCTGAGTCAACCTTGAGCCGGTGAGATTTGAACCGCTGACCTGCAGATCAGTGTCAGCTAAAGTGGCCTGCAGTACCTGCCTCTAACTGCTGCGCCACCTCGGCTCTTAATGTAACTAAATGCCAGGCTGTAAGTTGGACAAAGATAACTTTAATTCAGTCATTGACCAATACAAATACATCCGATGAAAAGAACAACGCAAAACTATCCCCTCTCAACAAGAACTATGAGCTACCATTTGTGGGCGAAGCGTACTCATTGTGTGGCAAAAATTTTGCTACTTTTAGAGAAACAAATTTGCCATGTTTATTTAACAGACAGTGCAAATAAAAGCGGTGCCTTGGACATTTAAATAAAAGAGGCATAATCAACTCATGGGGGATGTCCCTGTAGAACTGGCAATAGAGAAAAACATGGGCCGTGGTTTCTACGGCACTCATATCCAGGTGTGCTAGTCACTTACCTTCCCTACTGGTTCACAAATGTGAGCACACGCAAACCTCCGCACATGCGCACAGCCTCCCACGCATGCTCTTTACTCTCACACGCGCCTTCCGTGTATGCGCCCAGCCACAAAAATGTGGCTAAATAGTACGGCATTACATCTGGGCGGGTGGGTGGTGCGGTTCACTCGAACCAGTCCGAACCGCCAGAATAACACCTCTGAGTAATGAGCCGAGGTGGCGCCATGGTTAGAGTGCAGCACTGCAGGCTACTACAGCTGACTGCTAGCTGCAGTTCAGCTGTTCAGATCTCACCGGCTCAAGGTTGACTCAGCCTTTCATCCTTCCGAGGTCGGTAAAATGAGGACCCAGTTTGTTGAGGGCAATATGCTGACTCTGTAAACCGCTTAGAGAGGACTGTAAAGCACTATGAAGCGGTATATAAGTCTAAGTGCTATTGCTATTGCTCATATCACAGAGGCAATATTGGGTTTCATATGTGGTTTTCCTATATGTATACAGGAGAAGGTCAGGCAGAGACAGTGGGAGGAGTCAAGAGAGAAATCAGCCTGGAATCCTTATATTCCCACAAATCAAGCCCAGCCTCACTTGAATTCTGTTAAGTCTTATCTAGCACCACTTTAGCCCTTACTGTTAGTTGACTAGATTCTTGCGTATAGGCAAGAGCAATAAATCATCTTAACTGCAACTAAATGTGTAGTCCTGATTCTTTGCTCCTGATAATTTCACTTCCAGGACAACAGTTGGGAGAATATTATCTCGAGCTAAGGATAAAGCTCTCCTAAATATGGGCACTGATGTTAATTTATGAATTACAGCAACATATTTAGCCAGGTCTGCTTTTGAAACTGATGGAGGTGGAAACCTTAAGATACCAAGTAATGCTGTGGAAAGTGATCTATACATGGGGTGCATTTCATCCTCAACAAATAAAGAAAAATGGTTAGAATCTATGAATTGTGGATTTTAACTACACCCGCCCCACGGCTGAAGAGAGTATTTTAAATTGTTTATATTCAACAGCTTAATCTTAAGCATAATTTGCTATTTATCACTTTGCTTTTATTCCCTGGCCTTTTATTGTCGCTTATAATGGGTTCAGGATTTTCCAGTTCTCTACTTAACATTTTAACTGTTAGTGTAGAATATTTCTGTGAAAAGAACGCAGCCTGAAAAAGGACAATGGAAGGCGAGAGGTTTTGGTGGGTCAGAGAATTATTGGTAATGCATATTATTAAAATTGCCCATTTCTTCCTAGAACTGAGCAGAAAAGCTTTTGGAATATCTTTTGTGTGGAATTGCATCTCTTCTCTTTGAAACAGTACAGCACTCACTCACTCACCAGAAAATTGCCATATCGCCGTTATCACGAGGCATTAAGGAAAAAATGTCTCTAATTGTATTATTAAAAGGTGGTGCTTATTGGTACAATAAATTGTAATGGCTTTTACAGATTCTTCCTCCAGGTTCCTACTGAGGCATCTTGATAGCCAAGCGTTGAAAAGAATCTCAACTCACAACGAAAGCCTGAAATGGCACACGAGATGTGCAGAATGCTACTGGCAGTCTAGAATGTAATGACATTAACAAAATAGTAATTTGGGAGAAATTGGAAGTGGTGAGCAAGTGGCTTGAGGGCGTTTTGGGCTGTTTCAAGCAGCGTTGCTGAGGACGAGGAGAACCTAAAGGATTGGATTTCTGCAGATAGATCCGATCTTGAGCGCAGATAATGTTTTGGTGTCGAAAATTAATCTAGCCATGCCTAGAGGACCGAGGAAAAGGCAGGCAGGATCCACGTTTCTGAGATAGTTTCTTATGCCCTGTACAAATTAAACAGGTGGTTTTATCATGGGGGGGGGGGAAGAGATACAAGGACTTGATTGAGCAGTTCATGCTGAGATGTCTTCTGACGGGTCAGAAGAGAGAGCTTCCAATGACATCAGTCGAGAGAAGAGGGCTTATAATACAGTGGCAGTTGGAGTGGGGCTGGCTGATAGATGAATAACAGATCTCGCCTTTCCCCCCGCTCATCCTACTCCCTCCATCCCGATCTTTTAGCTAGGGCTCTGTGTTGTATTTTGTATTTTTCTAGTTTTATTTCGTATAGTTTTATCTTTTTAACATTGTAAATACTAAATGTTTCTGCACCAGAGACAAATTCCTTGTGTGTCTAATCACACTTGGCCAAATAAAGTATTCTATTCTATTCTATTCTATTCTATTCTATTCTATTCTATTCTATTCTATTCCTCATTCCATTATTCTATTCTATTCTATTCTATTCTATTCTATTCTATTCTATTCTATTCTATTCTATTCTATTCTATTCTATTCTATTCCATTCCATTCCATCCCATTTTCTACTTTTAATATTGTAAGCTGCTCAGAGTTACCCTATGGTAAGGGCAGCCAATAAATTGAATGAATGAATGAATGAATGAAGAATAAATAAATAAATAAATAAATAAATAAATAAATAAATAAATAAATAAATAAATAAATAAATAAATAAATAAATAGCTGGGCAAAACAATTCTATTCTTGCTAGTAAAATCAGGTGTGACTCACTGAACAACTGCCTTACTTAGCAACAGAAGGTCCGGTCCCAGTTGTAGTCATAAGGTGAGGACTGCCTGTAGTGTTTTTTTTTTTTTTTTTGCATCAGTCCATTGACTACTTGTTAGGTTTTGGAGGAAGAACTCTGTGATAACCTTCAGATGGTGTTCTGGGAGTTTTCCGTTTTGAAGACTACATTGGAAACAGTACAGTTTTGTGCCAAAGAGGAAATAATAATAATAATAATAATAATAATAATAATAATAATAATAATAATAATAATAATAATAATAATAATAATAATAATAATAATAATAATAATAATAAACAAAGACTTGGCATGAATAATAAGCTTAAGGAAATACATGAACTTCAATGGTGTGCATCCATAATCATAAGAGCAAGCAGCATACATCAAAAATGCCAAAAATATGCCCTGTAGTTGCCTTCTTAATGTGCATCTATTCCTTATTTCTCCTGCGACAATTTTGCAATGGGCTTTGTTCCTGGACTTTATTTCAAGGGGAGATAAATTTCCCCTTTCCCCGAAGACGTTTGTACAGTATTAGCATGTAAATATCCCCCTTGGGGAAGTGAACACATAGACTGGCCATGCGCGCATCAGAATTGGTCTGCTTTGATGTGAGCTTGGCGTCACACTGTACTGTGTAGCCCTTGCCTTTCATGCTTTCAATTCTTGCCTGACCTCAGCAGGCTGGAAGTATGATCTAGCTGTCCCCAGGGCCAGATCCATCTGCTGCAGTCAACCTGGGTAGGCAAAGCTGCTTCTACGCCTGACTCTGGCTGGATGGCATTGGTGCCTTTTTATGCGGTTGTTGTTGAGGTATCAGACTAATTTCTTGCCTGCTCAACTCCTCCTCCTGCTGCTAAGTTAAGTTTTCATGGAGGCGATTATAGACTCCCCTGGTCTCCTCTTTCCTCCAGGAATTAATGACTTCTTTAAATCTGTCATCCAGAGAAACTAGGCTGTGTTGCTATGTGCAACTAGAGGTTACAAAACGATTGATGTAAGTGCTTGTTATTTTGGATTAGCCAGAGCCTTCAGTGACTGTTTTAGAGACTTAAGTTGAATCATTGCCAAATTTCCTTCTCTTTTCTTGTCTATGAAAGTATTTATTTCTTTATTTTAAGTGGGTTTACTTGGGGGCTTCACCAGAACATTCTTTCAAAAGGATGTTTCCTAAAACACTCGACTGAGAAGGAAAAGAGATTTGAAAGAAAGAGTTAGGAGTTCTAAAGTTCTAACAACTGGTCTAACAACTAGCTGGAACAAAACGGTTCAAGGCATGGAGCAGCCTTGTCCTAAAGTCAGAGTCTGGGTCAAATTCAGTAAAATATCATTTCTTCTGTTGGTATGAGCAGCAGACTGGGACTTGCTAATAAAGTGGAAAAGATTAAGGTAAAGGTGGGCCAAACATTTTGGTTATAATATAGAATTGGATAAGTGGGAGAAATTATGGAACAAAAATTATAAACTGACAATGTCTGTAGCCTATAAGGAAAACATGTATAAAATGTTTTACAGGTGGCTCCTCCCACCTGTGAGATTGGCCAAGATGTTCCCCAACACCCCGTCAAATTGCTGGAAATGTAAACAAAGCCAGGGAACATATTATCACATGTGGTGGACGTGCCCTAAAGCAAAACAATATTGGAATAAAATTGGAATACAATTAGAAGAGATAACCAAACAATGCATAGAGATGAAACCTGAAATATTTCTACTAGGAATGCTACCAGAGACCTACGAGAAAAAAATACAATATTTAATTATACATATCACAACAGCGGCAAGGATAATATACGCACAAAACTGGAAAAATAAAAATACACCAACAGAAGAAAATTTGATTAGAAAATTTTTAGAGTGTGCAGAAATGGATAAACTTACAAAAGAACTACAAGAAAAGGAGGAAACAGAATATTATAAAGTACGGGAGAAATGATACAAGTGGTTAGAGAAGAGGGTTAAAGGATAAGACAGAAGTAAAAGGATGATATAGGAGTTAAAAAGTAGCAATAAATAAATGCAAATAGAATGGACATAGAACGTATGGTAGAAATTGAGTACATTGCTACCGGTATTACTATTTACGGTATACAAATGGATTTATGAATTATATGTATAAAGGGTAAATTGAAGTAGGAGAGGGGAAAATTGACTATGTAGAAATGTTTACTGATGCAAAAATGTTAAAAAGAAGGAAAGTGTATAAATTTCTATTTTTTTTAAACTGTTCAATAAAAATTATTTTTTTAAAAAAAGATTAAGGTAAAGGTTTCCCCTGTCCAGTTGTGTCCAACTCTAGAGGACAGCGGTCATCTCTGTTTCTTAGCTGAAGGAGCCAGCATTGTCCGAAAATGCTTCTGTGGTCATGTGGCCAGCACGACTATATGCCAAGGCGCACGGAACACTATTACCTTCCCAACAAAGTGGTACCTATTTATCTGCTTGCATTTGCATGCTTTCAAATTGCTAGGCGGTTAAGAGCTGAGGCAATGAATGGGAGCTCACGCCATCATGTGGTCCTTGGGTCTCAAACCCAGGCTGTCAGCTTTCCATCTGACAAGCTCAGCATCTTTAACTGCTGGGTCATCGTTCCCTCTAATAATGTAGACATGTTGGTTTAAGAAACTGTCTAGTGACAAGGGAAGGAATACTATAAGAGCAAAGTGCTGTCAGCCGCGCAACTCTGGTCTGCTTGTTTAGAAGAATTCACACCAAAGAGATAGAAGTTGTAATGACTGCGATGGAGTGCAGTACACACCAGCTTCAAATTACAAATTGGTATGCATAGAACAGTTAAGTCTTTATTGAGTTGGCCAGGTGGAAAATTTGGCTGCCTTCTTGGCTGAACTGTGCAAAATCGTTCACCTGGAAATTCAAAGGCTAAGGCAAGAAAAATTGCTGGCACAGGAAGGGATCTTGATTTGTTTGGATTACAGATTTCCAGGAGATCCTACATTGATAGCCTGCCAGAATCTTTGATGGAAACACAGAAGGCAGAAGGGATGGTCCACTTGTGGTGCTGGGCAGGGCAGCTTGTGAGGTTGTTGTTGTCGTTTTGCCCCTGGTTTCCAGGAGTCGCCCTTCCCCATAAACCTCTAACACATGTTAGTTGGCAGCTTGCGGTCTTTGTGTCACAGATGCTCTAAGTTGTGTGCCAGAGAGCGCAGAGGTTTCCATGACATACAGCTGGTGCATTTGAAATGCTGCTACTCATCTCCTAGCTACTGATGCTGCCAAAATTATATTTGCTGGCTTGAAAATTAGGATTTCAGAGGCTCCGGGATTTAATTTGTGCATGAAAAGACCTTCCATCTTCCTGTCTTCTCCCTGCCTGCCTCATGCTCTTCAGCATACCTCTGCCCACCTTGCCTGCTGCTTTGGCAACAGTGATAATGTCAGATAGGAATTTTCCTACCAGAGGCGATTTTAGGATCTTGCTTCCTCGAAGTCATTCGTATTTAGAAAATAAAACCAAGATTCAAATCTAATTAACAAAATATTTATTTCAGTACAAAAGTAACAAAAATAAACCCTTAATAAACTACATCTTCTCAGCTAATGGATTCACGTCTGCCTTCGGCAGGCATCGAAGAAGAAAAGGGAAGTGGGAGTAGACAAAACTCCTGGAATGCACGCAGGCGTAGTAAAACATATCACATGTCTGCTTGATTAGAAATAAACCTTAGAAAACAGTAGAGATGCACAACTGACAATTATTCACATCGTGACAGATAAGGAGATGAGCAGTGTTTCTTCCCCACTTATTTCCAGCCCAGAAGAGAATGTAGATCTAGCAACATTTCAGTATCCCAGGCAGTGGTGGGTTTTAATTTTTTTTACTGTCAGTTCTGTGGGCATGGCTTTGTGGGCATGGTGTGGCTTCGTGGGCGTGGCTTGGTGGGCATGGCAGGGGAAGGATACTGTAAAATCTCCATTCCTTCCCCACTCCTGGGGGAAGGATATTGCAAAATCTCCATTCTCTCTCCACTCCAGGGGAAGGATACTGCAAAATCTCCATTCCTTCCACACTCCAGGGGAAGGTTACTGCACAATCCCCATTTCCTCCCGATCAGCTGGGACTCGGGAGACAGAGAATAGATGGGGGTGGGGCCAGTCAGAGTGTCACGGTGTGAATATTGTCAGTTGTATGTCTATGCAGGGTGATGCACCCCTATCTAATATTATGGTACATTCTAATACAAGCAGAACACGTGATATGATGTTCATGTACGCATGTCCACATTCCTAAGCCACCATTAATCTCTTCTGCCTTAGCTCCTGACCTGAACAGTCGTGTTTCTTAGCAAAGATGTAATTATTCAGGATTTATTGTTTTTGTACTGAAATAAATATTTTCTATTAGACTTTTAATCTCGGCTTTAGTTCTAACTGTCTGAATTCCAAGCAAAGATCCAAATTGCCTCTATGAGATTTTATTCTCATCTCAACACAGAGGTGGCATTTACCAGTTCTCTGAACTACTCAAAATTTCCGCTACCGGTTCTCCAGAACTGGTCAGAACCTGCTGAAACCCACCTCTGGTCCCAGGTGTCAAGGAGGAAGATAGGATGAGAGTGACCTTCCACTACTTCATTGGCAGTGCAGCCACAGTGGGTGGGTGGAGGCTGCCTCCATTTCGAACATAAATATCCTGCCAGAATTCCCTGCTATAATTTGTTGTAAACTCCTGGCAGCTTACAACAATAAAACAATATTTAAACCAAGTCATCAATAAAACCAAGGCAATAATGAAATGTCTAGTTTAATGAAAACTAAGCGATGTCTAGTTTAATGAAAAGAAAGGGCTAGGAGGGTGACATGATGGAACTGTTCCAATATCTAAGGGGCCGCCACAAAGAAGAGGAGGGCAACTTATGCCCCAAAGCACCACCCCCATATTGGAGGGAACTCAAAATAATTTGTTAAGGAGGATGCTGGGGGTAAATAATTCCACTTCCGCGGCAGCTGTCAGAGCTGAATTGGGACATTTTTCACTGTATACCTATAGAATCACTAGGGCGGTAGCCTACTGGCTAAAAATGACTCAGATGCAAGCCAGTAGACTTCCTAAAATCTGCCTAGAGGAACAGCAGACCTTAAACCCTCAAAGGTATTTTTGGTTAAAATCGATTGTCAGATATATTGAATCGATATGGCATAGGGTTTCCGTTGTGCGACACATTGGAGCAAGTTAAACAACGGATTAAAGATATACATGGGCAAATGGACATGGCAACTTTTTCAACTAATCATTCCCTTAAGCTTCTGACAGCAGTTAAAACAACTTTCACCCTGGAAAAATATTTACTCCTAGAAATGCCATCAGTGGAGAGAGAATTATTTGTCAAGTTTAGATTTGAACTTTTAGATACTAACCCAAAGCACCTGAAGGCAGGAGAAGAAGCAATAGATGGAAACTAATGAAGGAGAGAAGCAACCTAGAACTAAGGAGAAATTTCCTGACAGTGAAGACAATGAATCAATGGAATGGCTTGCCTTCAGAAGTTGTGAGTACTCCAGCACTGGAGGTTTTTAAGAAGAGATTGGACAACCATTTTGCTGAAATGGTATAAGATTTTCTGCTTGAACAGGGATTTGGACTAGAAGACCTCGAAGGTCCCTTCCAACTCTGTTATTCTATTCTACTAAGCAATTATATTATTCTGAAAATTGTGGATGGCATGAATTGGGAATTTCTTTGCTTTTTCTTAAAGGAGCTGAGGTGGCGCAGTGTTATTCTGTTAAATGTTATTGTATTTCTTTGGGTGGGAAGGTTAATTTCCTGAGCCTGATGGTGGAATCTCCCCATATGCATATTCCTGGCCATGATTAGGAGACAGGCATTGATCCTTGATCTGTGATCCTTTGTTTAGGTTATGTCCTCTGCATTTGAATTACCTCTTATTTTCTTTTGCAGTTATTCTGGGCTAGGATTACAGTAGCACCGGCATCCAGTAAATATGGCTGAGGCCAAATCACAAGTACAAACCATGTGTGTTGAAGTATGCTAAGCAGGGTACTGGTGGAGATATAATGCTAAGTAGGGTTATCGAAAATGGAAATATTTGAGGATTAGAATTAACGCAGTAGAACTACACCTGCCATCAAATGGAAACATTTTAAGTCTTTGATCTGGTGGGCTCTGGTGGATTCTTAGTCTATGAAAATATATTTCATAATGACTTTGAAGCTATTTTTTTTTTCATAATTCTGTATTAATTCAAATCCTCATCTGAGTATGTTCGTCAAAACAGTACCATTCATTCAAAAGCAGCGCGTGCTGTGGTGGGTATCTCAAGATACACCCACGTAACACCCATACTTCGCCAGCTGCATTGGCTGCCCATTGGTCTCCGGGTACAATTCAAGGTGTTGATAATCATCTTTAAAGCCCTACATGGCTTAGGACCAGGTTACCTCCGGGACCGCATCCTACCTCATACTTCCCTTTGACCGGTCAGGTCCCACAGAGTGAGTCTCCTCCAGGTCCCGTCAACCAATGTCGGCTGGCGGGTCCTGGGGGAGGGCCTTCTCTGTAGGGGCCCCTGCTCTCTGGAACCAACTCCCCCCAGAGATACGAATTGTCCCCACCTTGCTGGCCTTCCGAAAAGCCGTGAAGACATGGCTCTTCCGGCAGGCAGGGTTTTGAGACAATTTTCATCTTGGTCTCCCCCACGTATGTATGTGATAGTATGTTTCTTTTAAATGTATTTTAAATTGTTATTAAATTATATTGTTTAGCTGTTCTTTAAATGTTGTACGCCGCCCTGAGTCCCCAGGGAGTAGGGCGGCATATAAGAGCACTAAATAAACAAACAAACAAACAAACAAACAAATAAATAAAAGAGCTGTAAGAGAGAAGAAATTCTCTATCTGAGAGAATCCCATATTTCACAAAAATAATTTTGTCAAATAATCTTGAGGAATACATCTTTAAAACAGGGAAAGACTTCATAGTACTTTGCTGGAACTCAGCATGGTCTCTGAATTATGAGGAGACAAGAGAAATGTTTGAAAAAGACACAGGATAATATTTTTCAATGTAACTTCTTGTGTTTTTTTTAAATTTCCTCTATTATCAGAACAATGATCAAATTACCGGTGTATCTCTATGTCACTCATGCAATAGATAGGTCTGACCACACAATTCTCAGCTACCCAAATATAACCAACATTCACTTGTGAGTTGAGCGTTCTTTTAATACTTCCTTTATGCACGGAATGTATGTAATTACCACCTCAGTAAAGAAATGAGAAACAATCATGGTTTTCTCCGGAGGCTGTAGGGAGCAGAAACAAAGGGGCACACTCATAATTCAGTTATTTACCAAACAATAACCAAAAAAGAAACTTTTAAGAAAAACCCAGTCTCAGTGGCAGCCATTGAAAGAGTACCACGTAAATCAATGCTGTGTATAATAGCATCGAGAACAAGAAGGGTTCACAGTAACACCATTGTGGAATTGCTATGACGGCAATGCCAAAAATGCATTCTCCGTGAGGTGTCCGCCACAACCGTTACGAAACCTAGCAGGCTGAAATTTGTAATTTAAAGTCCGCTGCTTAAATGGGGCTCTGTTTTTAATGGTAATTTTGAAGGACAATGCAACCCGCTCAACCTGCACCAAAAGGTTGCAAGGCTGCAGCATTCTTCTGTTCAAGATTTCAGCGCCCATTCTTTTTGCCCTTCACCCAACTGGCATTCCAATGACTTCTGAGCATTTCATTCCCCATTAAACTTGACTGGGATTCCATCTCTCTTTTGTGTTGGTGTGCATGTATGTAAGTCCTACCACAAGTTTATGCATGCAGAGCATTATTTTGGCTTCCTAAAGATCCATGCCAGCGTAGTGCCCAAGACTGACTGACTCTGCCAGATGTCAGAAGACGCCAATGGTAATTAGTAAACGGCAAAAGCCTAGCAAACAGAGTAAAGGAAGAACAGAGCCTGCATAAATCAGGATTTCAGATGAAGAACAGAGCTTGATTTCAAGAGTCAAGATAACCCGAGTGTCGGGAACAAGAATTTACGATGGTTGAATTCTAACAATGTGATGGAGTCCTTGAGATGTATTTATAACCTGTGTTCCTCCATCTCTGCTTTGTTCCAAATTGTTTTATTGGAGCCATTTTAGTAAGTCTGATTCGTCTTCTCCCTCCCTCCCCCCATCCAGTGGTGGGTTCCTACCGGTGCGGTCCACTCTATAGCACCGGTAGCGGCCCGCTGGTGACGTCACAGTACTGGTGCGGTCGGTTGCCGGTGCCTGGGTGCTGCCATTTTTTTAAAAAAAATTAAAAATTTTTAAAAAATTTTCTTCTGCGCTTGCCCAGAAGCCGAGCTTCTGGCACTGCGCATGTGCTGCCTGCCTTCCCCACAGTGAGTCCAAGCAGGGGAGGATGACTGAGGGAGCGCATGAGACGCTGAAAGAATGGGTAGCAGGAGCTATCTCCATTCCCCTCCGTTCAGCAGTCCGAGAAGCCACGAATGCGCAGTGATGATCCTAGGCATTTTCGCACGTTCGAGGCTTCTCGAGCTGCTGAGGGGAGGGGGAACGGGCGGCAGGAACCTAGGATCATCGAATGGGGAGAAGCATTCAGGCCGGCCGGAGCCTCCTAGAAGAACCTCTGCCGCGGTCTTGCTGCTCCCGCTGCGGGGGGCTGCGTTGCGGATGGGCAATGCCCCCCTGCTTCTCCGGCCGCTGCCAAGCTCCCAAGGTCCACGCCCACCCGGTCACATGGCTGGCAAGCCACACCCACAAAATAAGCCACGCCCACAGAGTGGTAGTAAAAAAATTAGGAATCCACCCCTGCCCCCATCCCTTTCCTTTCTTGGAAAATAGAGATCCAAAGGTTTATCCTTTGCTTGTCAACTTAGATTCATCTTCATTTTTGTTGTTGGTTTTGATGTTCTCTCAGAAAATGGCTATCACTGAGGAAGTTGGCAGGGTTAAACTCTGGTTGACTTTGCAAACATAATTGGTTTAATAGCAACTGGTTTCCAAACAAGCAAACGAGTAAGATTGTTCTCTAGAGCCTCAGCCCCCAAGGCTTCTCTCTACCAGTTTCCTCGGCAGATGGGAGCCATTTTCAAATACAGCATGAAACGCCTTCTTAATTTAAGGCTTTTATCAGAGGGAGAAAAATGTACACCAGCAATTACAAATTGGCAAATTGATTTTTGCAGTTGTTCCACAACCTACCGAAGTAGGTTATTCATTAGCTATCATTTGGCTTCCTTCCTTGGGATTCTGGCCATATTTTTTGATAAACTGGCCTCTGTGTACAGTTTTTAAAAGCTGTAGAACTTCCTTGGAGTATTTCCAATGCTCTTGACTAAAAATTAAGCTTTTGCTGGAGCCTACCCTTTGAAATATTCTCAGAGTTGGAGATCTTTGCTGCTTCCTAACCCAACTTTGCTTTATCCAGAAATGGTTTGGCAGTGTGATCTTTGTGGCTTTGGTTGCACACTTGTTCTGCATCATCTGCCCTGTGTATTTGGAGAAAGAGGAACATAATAGGTTGAGCATTAGAAAACATGTGGATTCTTGGATTAATTTGGGAAAGGAAGGGTTGGAAGTCACATAAATTGGCCATCTGTGTGCTAGGAAACCACCTAAACAATCCTCCATCCTTTAAAATATAACTTGGGAGGATTAAGCGTAATTCCTAATTCCCAAGAACATATCATGTTAGTCAACATGACTGATTATATTACATTTATTTATTTATTTATTTTATTTTTTGGTTTTCTTATATGCCGCCCAACTCCCGAGGGACTCAGGGCGGCGTACAGCAGAGAAAATACAAGAATAACCAACACTAAATATTACTTAAAATCAAATATAAAAATTAAAAACTCAATATTAAAACCATCCAACAACCATACAGCAACCATACATACTCGGGGGTGAGCTCAGATGGATTAGGCTCTACCCCCAGCCTGCAGGAAAAGCCATGTCTTAACGGCTTTTCGGAAGGCCAGCAGAGTGGGGATAGTTCGGGTCTCTGGGGGAAGTTGGTTCCAGAGTGCGGGGCCCGCCACAAAGAAGGCTCTACCCCTAGGGCCCGCCAGCCGGCATTGCTTGGCCGACGGGACCTGGAGGAGGCCAACTCTGTGGGCCCTAACCGGTCGAAGGGAAGTGTGAGGCAGACTACATAAAGTTGTATTAGGTAATTGGGTGATTCTGGTAGAGTTCAATCAACCAAAATTTACTCATGGTACAAGAGCAAAAAAAAATATTGAATGGTATATTACATATAAATATACATAGATGCCCACAGTTGTCTCTGGCACATAAGTTCATTTATAAATGAAATAAATATTACATGGTCCATAATATTTGCAGACACTGAGTCCTGTTTGTCAAGGAGGGGGCGTGTGTACGAGTTATTTTTTTTCCACCACTACATTTAGCATCTTGAACTTTCTAATGCAAAAATAATGTTTTTTCTTGGCCGTTTGCTTTCAAGAAAAGAGTAAGACTTGCTTGGGTCCCCCAAGACAAACGCAAGTGATTCTATAAAGGGCTGAGTGCTATGCCAAATGCAAAATGTGATTTAAGTGAAAATGATTTTTAAATAATCAACACGATTCAATATAGGTTTTTTTAAAACAACAACAACAAATTTTCTGGTTAAGTCACATTGAGAATTGGTGTGTGACAATGTTTTCGGAAATGTCTCTTGGGCCAGACTCATGAATTTTGTTGGACATATGCAACTGTAGCTTACTTTGTATGTGCCTGTACTTAAAGAGTCATGGTGTTAAAAAAAATTATTTAAAAGAATAGTAAAACCCTCTTTTGTTCTGTAAATAACTGAGTAGGAAAATACTTCTGGCAATATGTGTAAATAACACACAACACAATTAGGTTTCACATTTGGTCAAATGCTTTCATTTCCAAATTCTTTTTCTTCATATGTAGACTAGGTCAGAGGTCTTCAAACTTAGCAACTGTAAGACTTCTGGACTCGCTGGCTGGAGAATTCTGGGAGTTGAAGTCCACAAGTCTTAAAGTTGCCAAGTTTGGGGACCCCTGGACTTGGTCAACAGGAAGGGCAGGAGTCAAAAAAAGAACGGCAGCCATGACAGGGCAAAGACCCGCCCCCTCTTCTTTTTTTTTTTCAAAAATCAGATGAGCATCATAAAAAGGGATAGGGTTTTGATTGGCCGGTTGCTGCCACCATCTTGCTTTTTATTATTATTTTTTACCCCTCCCTCTCAACATGGACCTCCACTTTGCGGATAAGTCTTGTAAAAAAAAAACTTTTCAAACTTTCCCACTGAGTGAAATGCTGGAGAGATTTCTTTTTAAGCGTGAACACATCAAACCATCAAAGGATGATGTTGGTACTAAGCCGTTGGATCTTGCATAGTTGTCTTCCAAAACAAAGGCTGATAATTTCCCAAGGAATGGCTCTCGGCCATCTCGTTTCAAAGAAATTTTTTCCATGGCTTTCTAAAGGAGTTTAAAATCCACATTGTGTTTCTGTTTGCTGGCAGGGGACATATAGAGAAGAGAGAAAAGACAAAGTGGATTTGCTTAACAGCTTAAGCTGTCTAAAATGTGCCTCCCCGAGTGCCCATCCTCAGGGGAAAAAAAATCATTTAAAGAACAAGATTCGTAATTCTTCAGGGTCAGTTTATCATCAGATGTTTGTATACTTCCCTTAAAGCAATTTAGTAATTATTGGAAGCCATGACAGAAAGTTTTAGGAATCTGATTAAGATGGCAAAGGTTTCCATCTTCTCATGCATTTCCCTAAATCACAGTCTGATCCGCCAACTCTTTTGCATTGTGTTTGTCCCATGAGGTTGCTGCTGCTGAAATAGCTCACAAATTATCCTCTCTTTCTTTATCTTGCTCATTCACTCTACATATCCAGCCTACATTTAAACAAACAAACAAACAGCCAACTTTCAGCTATTGAAGAATATAGGCAGAGACTGAATCTACCATCATCCAGAGTTTGATTAACGGTGGTTTTTGAACAAACTTTCATTAACTGGTTTCACCCCACATGCAAACCCAAGGCTTCTCAGCAGGGGTGGGTTCCTCCCGGTTTGGACCAGATCACCCAAACCGTTAGCGATCTGCTGGTGACGCAACGATGGTGTCATGGATCCGGTTCGGTCGGTGCCGGTCTGTGGGCACCGCCATGTTTTTTTGGTGAATTTTTGGTGAATTTTTCCGTGTTTGGATGGCTTCTCCTCTTCTGCGGCTTGAAAAAGAGCCCTTCCGCCTGCCCCCGGGTTAATACTCACCTTTATTTCTTCGCCCGAAGCACAGCTGATCAGTTCCTCAGCTGTGTTTTGGGCTGATTCCTGCTACTGAGCATGCACGGAAGTGAAATTGCATGGGGTGAACACGCGCACAAGCGAAACATCGCGATGCGAACCAGTGGCGAAGGTAAGTGCAACCCACCCCTGGTTCTCAGATTGAGTTGTCATCCCATGGAGGGTTGTGAGGAAGTCTGAAAGGGGAGGATATATTTTCCTGATGTGTCTGGACACGGCTGGATTTTTTGTTTTGTTTTGTTTTTGAGAAGTTGGCATTGGGCCACAGTATGGAAATGATCCAAGCAGTAGAACTCTGATTGTTGTCATACACAAAGGATCAGGACCATATGTAAAGTTGTACATTAAGAAGATTTATTGCTCAGGCCTATAAGCAACATTCTACTCAACCAAAGGTCAATACTAAATTGATGCCAGATTAGGGTCAACGGAAATCAGGAGGACTTAAGACTGTTTGTGGGAACTTATTAACTCGAGGCTGATGACTCGCTTAACTCCACCTTCCAGCTCTGCCTGCTCTTCTCATACAATATGTTTTTGCTCTGATATCAACAGCTTCTGTACCAGCCCCAGACAACTATTGAATGATGATTAAGGAGATGTGGTTGTGCTAAAGGAACGTTTGCTTAGCTTCATCCTTTGCTTCCTACAGGATCAGCTCTTCCAGGGAAAATCACACTGGGTCTTATTCCTGGATTTATGTGCTCACACCAAGGAACCAACTATATGCCTGCTTGGCCTGGACACATCAATATCTGGATTGTCCAAGCAGAGCAGGGACATTGAACAGGTAGTTATTTGGGAGTGTGGTAGAGGGAGGGGAATAGCATAAATCCACTAATGGTTTTAGAGGGTCCCCAGCACCACAAAGTTTGAGCATTCTTGTGCTAACTCGTAAATCATAGCTGATAAATCACAGTGTCTTGGTTCTCATGACCCTGTTTGCCAAAACCTATTTGGTTTTTGCTTTATGTGCTATATACACCCAGCCATTCAAGTTACACACATAGCAGTAAGCCATCAGCTATGGCTTACAAGCCATAATGGTTGAATTCACCCAGCATGACAAGTTGAGCCCACAGCAATTACATTATGGCTCAGCATAAAAGTATAGGCACAATAATAACTGCTCAAGCGATGCTGTGTTCATTTAGTCCAGGAGCCTACGAGAGAAAATGCTCCTGCTACAAACAAGATTACACAGAGTCGGGGAAATACTCTTTCCATTATAACTCTTCCAAAATATCATCTTGAAAATTGACTTCATTGTAGAAATAAGGCAGTGAATATGTGGGGTTGGCATTAGCCTGATTTCCCACTAACAACTGGATCTGGAACTGTAAGGGAAATATTCAGTATATCAGGAAGGCTCTCCCAAGCCTTCTATGTACAACTGATAAAACTCTTCTTCCAAATTTTGTATCCTTTGATAAGTTTTAATGTAAGAGTTATTGGATTTATTTTTATTTTTGGTCTTTTAATGACCCCGTAATCCCTTGCATCGGGGTGGAGTCATGGCAAATGAATGGAGCTGAGTGTTTACTGGCTGGATGCCCTTCCTGTTGCCAATGCAGAGTTCACAGCTGATATTTACTCACTGTGCCCAGAGAGAGAAATATCTGCCACTACCTAGGATCGAACTCACAGCCTCCTGATCATGAGGCGAGAGCTCTACCTCTAGACCACTGCACCACTCAGAAGAGTTATTGAATACATGGGATTATTTTTTGTACTCATGTCAGAAGGACCAAAGTGCTTCCTGGTTGGAAGGATTAGCCAGTGACATCACTTTTGCCTGGGAGACGCCCAGTTGGGAGCTCCTTTCATATCCATGGCAGGAGCTGGAGCAAAGGACAGGAGCTCAACTCTACCCCATGGCAGCACTCGGGTCTCGAACACAGGCTTGCTAACCTCCATCCCATCGTCCTAACCACATGAGCTACCATGCTCTGTTAATACATGGGATGTATCCCAAGAGTGGGATTTGGGGGTTCTCTGAACTGCACAGAATCTTAGCTAGAGGTTCTCCCGAACCCCTGCGAACCCCCAGCAGCCCACCCCTGGCCCTTACCTAATTTGAAAAGTTCCTTGAAGTTCAGACCAGTTGAGATTTCATCTGTCTCCATTAATCTACCCTGACAATGTATATATACAGCTCTGTACTTTTCTTCAATGTGTAGTTTTAAAGGGTGTCCAAGTAGCCCTTCATTTTAATAAATTATAACTTTTTTTCCCCTTTAGTTTCTTTTGGGAGCTTGTGTCATCTGTGTTCTTTTTTTGTTTTTTGTTTTAAATTTATTTAATAAAGAAATCTGAATGTTTGTTAAATATATGGATGCGGTCTGGAGTATATTAAGCAAAATAGTCATTAAGTTGCCATATTTAATGAGATGTAGTGGCTGTTTGTCATGACATGGGGCAGAAATGATGGTGAAAAGCTGTTGGTGGCCTCCTTAATGTTAAACAGCAGCACTATTTTTCTGTGAACTCCTATCTCTGCAAACTTTGTGTACAGTTTTGAGAAATCTGTCCTTGAAAGGGTTTCCTATAAAAAAAACCACAAGCACAGCGAGAAATACAAGACTTGTGGCTTATTGAATGTTTTTAAGATAGGATTCTGAAATACTCACAATGGTGATGATGACATAATTAGCAGAGATAGCAAAATCGACTTGTCTGCTTTTGAGGAATAGCAATAGCACTTAGACTTATATACCACATCACAGTGCTTTACAACCCTCTCTAAGCGGTTTTCAGAGTCAGGAGGCTTTGCACATGCGCAGAGCATTATTTTCACATAAATTTGGCTCCGGTGGACTGATTTCAAGCCGGGGGACCGGTTTGGGGGAGTGTCCAGCCGGCCATCGCTGCCGGTTCGGCGAGCGGGGAGAAATTCCCGCTACCAGTTCTATAGAACCGGTCCGAAGCGGCAGGAACTCACCTCTGCTGCAGACTCTAGAGATTTCATTGTAAAAGGAAGATGGGAAAGATTTTTTTTGCCACACACCACCCATGAGCATCTTATCAAATTTTCTTCTGTTTTGAAAGAAAGCTCAAAACCGAATTCTTGTTCATCTGATTGAATGAAAGTTGGTAAAAAGAAAGAGAAAGAAAAGAGCTGGAGAAAGTTTTGCATGCCACTTATTTCTCTCTCCTGGATCTTGTGACTGGATTCTATTTACACCTTCGGCATTAAGAGCGCTGTCTTATCTTTTTGGCACACGCAATCTCATCTAATAATCTCATTTGAATGTCTACTGCTCAGGCTTACCAAGCCCCAAAATAAAAACAACTTGCTTTTGTTAGCAACACCGTGTTTGTTCTTAAAACCCTCCTCATCTTGGTCCCAACGATATTCATCATTCAAAGACAGATATTACCTGAGATTTATGATATGGCCCTGTTTAAAAAGGAAGATTATAGAACATTTGCCAGCCCAGTAGGACTGTTTCACATTTTAACGCTAAAATAGAAGCACAGAAGAGCATACGGAAAAGGTTATAGACAGGAAATTCTCTTTACTTTTTCTCTCCAGTACCTCTTAAGGTAGGAAGCAATGAAATTACCTCCCCCACTCCTGCCCCAAAAAGTTGAGTGAAAAGTAAGCTAACTTTATGTCAGCAGCACTTCTACAGACCTAGCTATCTTAGTTACCATTAACTGAAAATGAAAACTTTATATTTTGGGGTCAATGGGACATCAGTAGCAAGAGAGGGGTCTATGACAATTCACCATGACCAACTCACCATGGTCAACTTGCTATGGCCAATTCTCTGCAGGACAAGAGTTACACTAATATTGTCACATAGTGAATATTGTCAGTTGTATGTCTATGCAGGGTGATGCACCCCTATCCTAATATTATGGTATATTCCAATACAGGCAGAACACGTGGTATGAGTTGTACGCATATGTGCATTCCTGATTCTCCATTAATCTCTTGTGGTTTGTCTCTGACCGGGAACTGTCGCATTTAATTAGCAAGAATGTAATTATTCAGAATTTATTGTTTTTGTACCGAAATAAATATTAGACTTTTAACTTTGGCTTTATTTCTAAATGTCTGAGTTCCGAGAGAAAGATTAAACATCGCCTCTTTGGAGATTTATTCTCCTTAACAAATATTTTAAAAAATAGTGGAATAGAATTATTAAAGGAAAGATGCGAAAGGAGGGACAGAATGAAATGGGAATGACAAAAATTAAAATAAATTCATATTTTGTCCCACAGAAAGTTGACTCTGGCGAGTTGGCTGTGGCGATTTGTCCCATTCCAGCAAGAGAGCAAGTTCTTTATCCATTCTTTCATCACTTTCTCCTCTTTCTATGGCTAAGAATGAACCAACTTTAGTAGTCAAGATATAAGGAGTCATTGGTGCTTCCTAGGCTTGGTTGTTTTCTTGCAGACGTTTTATTACCCAACTAGGTAACAACATCAGTACTAGAAGGGAGTGGGGATTACTCTCTGTTTGTAACAGTCATGTTATTCCTCCCATTTTTGAAGCTGCCAACCAGTGGCGGGTTTCAATTTTTTACTACCGGTTCTGTGGGCGTGGTGTGGTGTGGCTTGGTGGGCGTGGCTTGGGCATGGCAGGGGAAGGATACTGTAAAATCTCCATTCCCACCCCACTCCAGGGGAAGGTTACTGCAAAATCTCCATTTCCTCCCGATCAGCTGGGACTCGGGAGGCAGAGAATAGATGGGGGCGGTGCCAGTCAGAAGTGGTATTTACCGTTTCTCCGAACTACTCAAGATTTCCGCTACCGGTTCTCCAGAACTGGTCAGAACCTGCTGAAACCCACCTCTGCTGCCAACAATGACACCTCTTTAACACTGGAATTCATTCACACCAGAATTGTCTGCTAGTATATCTCACACACTGTCCAAAAGTCCATAGTGGTTATTTCAAAACTGGGATGGAGAGCATCATCCAGGACATTTTGGAATTAAAAGATTTCACTAACACAACATGATAGAGGGGCACAAGACAAACTCAATAGCACACAATTCTTTCCTGTGCAGTGCCTTCTTCTAGAACCTGCCAGTTGTCTGTTTTTCTCTAATGATAGGGCTGGCCTTTGCATATGGGGAAATACAGTAACCCTGGATTCATCTGCATTTGTTACTAGAGAGCTGGTAATGTTAAAATTCAGATAATTCCCTTACATCCTCCTCACTCCCTCGGGTAGATCATAACTGTGCCTCTCAATGTTGTTCTGGGGTTTGTATTTTAACACAGTGTGGCTTACGCAGCTTGCAGCAGTTTCAATATTAACCTGGGCTGTCTACTTTGGTGAAAGCAATCTGACCAAATCATTTGCGCAGCAGAAAAGTTGGGAAACGACAGCAGTTGGCTTGGAAGGCCCTGTCCAACCAGCAGTTATAAGAATGGATGCTTTCGGCCGGCGCACAGCTAGTTCCTAGCCAATTTCTCACTCTGTTCTCGGTTTGTGCAAAAAAAAAAATTACTACTTTTAGAAGACACAAATGTTAATCTGCAAAAACCCAATTCATCGTTTCACTCGAGTGAAGCTATTATACAGTCGCAGGGACAGTTTGTCAAGCAACGGTAGACAAATGGGCCTAGCCTCGATGGGAATAAAAGCAGAAAGGGCCAACTTCAGATTTTTCTCAGTCACTGGCTGCCTTTTCGATTTGCTTGTTCTGTTTTGAAGACGGTTGTTTGTTCAGGGTGATCGGGGCAGGGATTCCAATTACTTACACGGTTGGTTGCACTATCAGCCGGATGGTTAGATTGGATTTGGCATTTTTATCCACCTATCAAGTCTTTCCCTCAAAACCTGGGATAGGGTAGTGGCACAGGTGGGTTATAACTTACCTCACTGCCGGTTTGCTTCCTCCTGTGCCGTGTGGGCGCACCTCCAGCAGGTTCTGACAAGTTCTGGAGAACCGGTAACAGAAATTTTGAGTAGTTCGGAGAACCTGCAAATACCACCTCTGGCTGGCCCCAGAGTGGGGTGGGAATGGAGATTTTGCAATATCCTTCCCCTGCTACACCCACCAAGCCACGCCCACCAAGCCACCCCATGCCCACCAAGCCACGCCCACAGAACCGGTAGTAAAAAAAATTGGATTTCACCGCTGCTATGGAGATTCTCAGTCATCCAGGTCATGGTTGTCCAAAAGGTGCTAAGTCCAGTTGCTTCTTGAAAAAGCACCTTCGGGACAATCCTTGTATCACATCACAGCACAATTCATTCATTTATGATTTATTTATCAAGCAAATTTATATAGCCTCCCAGTTCACACCTAGCTGACTTCAGGCAGCTTGAACAATTTTTTTTAAAAATCCACCATATAATGCAATCCATCTCACCTGCATGGCAGTAGCAATACAACCGCAAAAGCCATTTGATCAGCTTTCATTGGGTAATGACATGTCTGCAAGAAAACAACCAAGCTCATTTCAACTCTGAGCTACAAATATTCTCCTTGATTGGCACTCCGAATCTGTTGGTAATGTCCGTTTTGTTCTCCAAGTTCATGGAGAGCTAACCCTAAGTGGGTTTTGCCCCCAATGGGATTTTCCCATGTATTTTACCAGGAAACGTAGTTAGGGCGGGTTCGAAAAGTCAGCCCGCTCCTAAGCATACCGATGGGCTAGGAATCTGTTGGCGACGTCCATTTTGCTCTCTGAATTCATGGAGATCTAACCCTAACCCTAAGTGGGTTTTGCCCCCAATGGGATTTTCCCATGTATTTTACCAGGAAACGTAGATAGGGCGGGTTCGAAAAGTCAGCCCCCTCCTAAGCATACCGATGGCCTAGGAATCTGTTGGCGACGTCCATTTTGCTCTCTGAATTCATGGAGATCTAACCCTAACCCTAAGTGGGTTTGGCCCCCAATGGGATTTTCCCATGTATTTTACCAGGAAACGTAGATAGGCCAGTTCGAAAAGTCAGCCCCCTCCTAAGCATACCGATGGGCTAGGAATCTGTTGGTGATGTCCATTTTGCTCTCTGAATTCATGGAGATCTAACCCTAACCCTAAGTGGGTTTGGCCCCCAATGGGATTTTCCCATGTATTTTACCAGGAAACGTAGATAGGGCGGGTTCGAAAAGTCAGCCCCCCATTCTCCTTTATTATTGTTGTTGCCTTTCTCCTTGGTTCTTCTTGCCCAACATGAAACAGGGGTTGAGATTTTGTCTCAGTGGTCCTGCTGTTGGAAACTTTCGCATTTCTCCCCCAGTTACTGGTGGTTTTTCCTTCTTCATTAATGGAGGCATTTTGGCTTGGTAAGCAATAGGTCTTAGAGAACTGGGATCTGTTTTGATACACAATTCCTATATGGACCAAGTATGAAACCGTTTCGATCCATGATCCTCACAATATTAATTGCACTGAAAATGGCCTATAACTTTGTGCTTTATTGCTGTGTTTATTTAGATTTAGATTTATTATTAGAGTTGGAAGGGACCTTGTAGGTCATCCAGTCCAACCCCCTGCTCAAGCAGGAGTTCCTACACCATTTGAGACAGATGGCAGTCCAGTCTCTCCTTGAAGGTCGCAAGTGTTGGGGCTCTCACAACCTCCTCTGGCAAGCTGTTCCACTGGTTGATCGCTCTCACCGTCAGAAAGTTTCTCCTCACTTCCAGGTTGAATCTCTCCTTGGTCAGCTTCCATCCTTTATTCCTTGTTTGGCTTTCTGGTGCCATAGAAAATAGCCTGACCCGGGGTGATATGCTCCCGGTTCGGGTGGGCCAGTCGGTCGTCGTAGAGCCGATAGAGCCGATAGCGATCGCAGTGTGAGGCTTCCCCCACCCGCTTCCCCCACCAACCTGGACACCACCATTTGGGTTCTTTTACCCTCTGCGCATGCGCAAAGCGTTCTGCGTATGCCCAGAGGGTAAAAGAACCCAAATGGCGGCGTCCAGGCGGGTGGGGGAAGCCTCGCACTGCGATCGCTATCGGCTCTATCGGCTCTACGATGACCGACCGGCCTGCCCGAACCGGGAGCATTTCACCCCTGGCCTGAACCCCTCCTCTTTGTGGCATCCTCTCAAGTATTGGAACACTGCTATCATGTATTGGAACACTGCTATTTTATTAGTTAAATGTATCCATGTAACTTCCATTGCAGTGTTCTGCCCCAGGGAGGTGTATCATGCTTGGAGGCCTTTTTTTTCTTTTTATAAAGCAAATTAATGAATCCAAGCTGAAAAGCCATTTTATATTTAGCATGTGCTAATTCTGATTTAATTTACCTCTCAACCAGAATATAAATTATTTTATGGGAATACTTTAGATTCTTGTACTTAATAACCCATGCCTCTTTTTGAAACCTAGAAGCCAAGAACTGAACATTTCAATAGTTTATCCTTATTTTCTAGCAATTTTGAAGATGCAGGGTAAAAACAGACATTTCCAGTAATGCAGAAAAGATTGTGGATTTTGGGGGGTCAGTTGACTCGGGGGTTGTAGCATTCCCCTAAACAGAGACCCCTTGTTTATTTTTCCAATTCCTTGTAGATGTTAGGAAATGCCATTAACCATGGATCTCGTAGCAATCTTGTGCTAATGTAATCCAGAAGCATAAGCCGTGGGAAAAATATAACAAGCAATAAACAAGATTTGAGATGAATTTGTAAAAAATCGAATGGCATAAAGAAAATGAATGATAGAATACTTTGCCAAAACAACTCTAATATGAAGCAACCCGTTGGCTGTCACAAAGTGGAAATCACTGTCATTTGGGGCTGGTGGACATAACTGCAGTTTTGTAGAGGTAGAACAGAACAGAACAGAATAACAGAGTTGGAAGGGACCTTGGAGGTCTTCTAATCATGGCGGAGTCATGTGCCATATCGGGACTTTTTTCCCCTTCCCTAAACCGGGCGGGGTCAGCACGTGAGGCATCCGACCTGTGGGCTGTGAGTTTGACACCCCTGGCCTATACCATTTCAGACAAATGGCTGTCCAATCTCTTCTTAAAAAACTTCCAGTGTTGGAGAATTCACAACTTCTGGAGGCAAGCTGTTCCACTGATTAATTGTTCAAACTGTCAGGAAATTTCTCCTTAGTTCTAAGTTGCTTCTCTCCTTGATTAGTTTCCACCCATTGCTTCTTGTCCTGCCCTCAGATGCTTTGGAAAATAGTTTGACTCCCTCTTCTTTGTGGCAGCCCCTGAGATATTGGAACACTGCTGTCATGTCTCCCCTAGTCCTTCTTTTCATCAAACTAGACATACTCAATTCCAGCAACCATTCTTCATATATTTAGCCTCCAGTCTCCTAATCATCTTTGTTGCTCTTCTCTGCACTAAGATGTCCTGGGCACTTTCAGAAAATAGCAACTGTGGAGCCATATAGCCTATTCATAAAATTCTGAATTGTACAGTTGTGGCCAGAAGCAGAATTAACGCCCACTTTACAGAAAATCTACTTGATTCAACCTAGATACTGGCCAATTTGGAGTAGCCGTTAAGGTTTAAGTCAGTCACTCAATAGCTACCAGTGTTGCAGTTACACAAATAAAATATGAATGCAACTACATACCTTGGACCTTTCCTCTGCTATCTGTTCCGTAATATATTTTTATTATTTGTTAAATTTATATGCTACCCATCTCATTGTCAAATGACTCCAGGCAGCTTACCCGTTGTAAAAGCAGAAGTACAAAGCATCAGAACATTAAATATTCAAACGAACAGGGATTGAATAAGTTAAAAAATAAAGCTATTATTACCTATAAACTTATTATGTTTTTATTACATAAACCTAATAAATAAGTAAGTAAATCTCAGAATAAAATGGGGTGAAGGTAGGAACTTCTTCCTAGTTCACTAACTATTACCAGCATGGAATATCCTCACTGGGGCCCCAAGCCATCACACTTAATTTGAAACTTGTTTAATTCACGATTGAAATAATATTACAATGATTTAAAAAGCTGGTGGGCTTGCAATAACTTTTTAAGCAGAAGAAATTTAAGAAAAAGAGTCTTTATTTTACCCAGCCTGTATAGGGTAAAATGCACACATTCACCTGTATTGTCAAATCACTTGTATTAAATCAGTGCTTCTCAAATACCAATAAATAAATAAAATTTATACCAATAAATAAATAAATAGTGGGGCGGGGCCCCCTGGGGGGGCGTGGAGCGATGCCAGGGGGGGCGTGGAGCGATGCCAGGGGGGGCGTGGAGCGATGCCAGGGGGGCACATGACCCCAGGGAACATGCTTTTTTGCCACAGGGAGTAGGGTTTTTTGCACCGAACAATAGCACACAGCACAGAGCAGGAGATATGAAGTGCAGATAACAAACCCTTAAGAGACACCATGGAAAAATATTTAACAGGGATGAAAAGAAAGGAGGAGAGAGACGGAGATAATGAGACAAACGTAAGTCTTCCGAAAGCTAAGACGAGGAAATATGACGAAGCGTATGTAGCGCTTGGCTTCACTGTGACTATGGTGGGAGACGAGGAAAGACCGGTATGTTTACTGTGTCTAAAAATGTTGGCAGCGGACAACATGAAGCCAAATAAATTAAGGCGTCACTTAAACACATTACACCCCAATCACGTTGATAAGCCGCTTGAGTTTTTTCAGCGAAAATGTGCCGAATATTGCAAACAATCGTCCCGGCGGAGAGTTGGGGGGGGCGCAAAATGTATACTTCTTCCTAGGGGGGGCGTAACAGAAAATAATTGAGAAGCACTGCAAATCAAGGAAAAGCAAAAGAAGAATCTTCCATCAGTCAGGCATCTCTCCCCACCCTTTCCCATCATGCAGATCAGTTTCATGGGGCCTTAATAATTCATTCAGAGTGTAAATTTAAAATTAGAATCTCAGATTCCATGATTCATACCTTCACTTTATTAAGCACTGCTTTAAATAACTGAGCCTAATAATGGTAATATGTGCTGCGGTATTAAGACATTTATAAGAATACCCTGGCAAATTTATGAGATATTATTCTAACAGGTGTGCCTTTAAGTAGTAAGTAAAGGTGTACTTGAGTTGAGATGGGATTCTTAGAGATCCCATTACAATCAAATAGCTTGCTCCAATCATGCTCTAACTAAGCCAGTTGTATTGTTAATATCTTGATGGGATTTCTTTTAAGTTGCTCAGGGTGGTTGGCCTCTAAAGCAGCAGTGCAATCTACTTACCTTCCCTATCGGTTCGGAAGCGCACGCTTTTTTGGCCTCTGAGCATGCGCAGAGGGTTAAAAACAAGAAAATGGCGATGTCCGGGCGGGTTTTAGTTTATTGGAATTTCTATGCCGCCCAACTCCCAGAAGGTGAGCGAAGCCTCGCGCTGCCGCCGCTACCGGTTCTCCGAACCATCGGCGGCCGCCACCGGTATGCCCGGACCGGGCCAAACCGGCAGCATTTCACCCCTGATGTCCATGTTAGAAAGAACATGGCGCCATGAGGGCGAAGGGTTCTGCCGAAACTTCCCCAAGCGGTTGGATCATAAAAGCAAGTGTTAAAATTAGTAGACGAAGATGTTTGTTAGGAAACCTCTGACTTATATTCAGCCGTTGCTTTTTTCTACTATTCAGAGAGACCATTTTTCATAAGCGGAAAGAACTTCCAGCGAGTCCCGGGCTGAACAGGGCGGGGAATGAAACATAATTAGAACGCTGGCAGCCTATAGACCACGTTCCAGCTTTTCTCATTTATCTGCTTCCAAATAACAATCTGTTAGGAAAGCTATTTTCATTTTTAAATGTGTTTTTCCTACCTTCTGTGTCAGATAATTTGTTCTTTTGCCTCTTGCTTTCCCTTTGTGTATTTTAGGAACATTTTAAGACTGATTATATTACTGGACAGATCACATGGACTCTCCTGCACCATAAAGGTGATCAGTCAGGTTTAAGTGACAGCATAATTACATTCATACAACCGGATGGTAATATATTCCCACTCAGAACTCATGACTCAGTGTCCAGGATCCTATGCAATCATTTAGTGAGCTGTCCTGCGTATTTTTCAAAGCTTTTTTTTTTCTTCCCCAAGCCCGATGTTATTTTTTTATAGGTCATTAATAATGCAATTTTGCATTGCAAACAAGCCTTGAAATAATGAATTCCACAGTTATGCATTTGTTATAAGCAGTTGTAATTTCAGCAGATGGTTTTGGCACCATCGGATTTGCAAAGGCTAACTTACAGAATTGGACTAGGGAATTCTTTTCAAGCCCTTTGACCAGCAGCGGCCAACACCTATTATTAAACAGGTGTGTCTCCTGAATCTCTGGAACCCCTCAGAGGTTGTACCTATACTTTTTAAAATTTATATTTATTTATTGTAATTTGTCAAACAGAAACGAAAACAGAAATAATAGAAAGATACAATGACAGGGACGATAGGCACATTAGTGCGCTTACGCTGGAGTGGCGCAGTGGTTAGAGTGCAGTACTGCAGGCTACTTCAGCTGACTGCTAGCTGCAGTTTGGCAGTTCAAATCTCACCGCTCAAGGTTGTCTCAGCCTTCCATCCTTCCGAGGTGGGTAAAATGAGGACCCAGATTGTTGGGGGCAATATGCTGACTCTGTAAACTGCTTAGAGAGGGCTGAAAAATCACCATGAAGCGGTAGATGAGTCTAAGTGCTATTGCTATTGCTATTGCTATTCCTTTGCATTTTAGCATTAAACTGACTTATGGGTCTCACCGTTTATGGATTGTTATTTTAGTAGTAGTTATTTTAGTAATTTAGTTAGTAGTTTAATAGTTAGTAGTAGTAGTTAGTAGTAGTTGTTATTTTGTGTAATTGACATGCGCAAAGCGTTCTGCATGCGCAGAGGGCAAAAGAACGCCAATGGTGGCGTCTAGGTGGGTGGGGGAAGCGGCCGGGGGCAGCCCCGCGCTGCAAACGCCACCAGCTTCTTTGGCTCTGCGGCAACCGACAGGTAAGAGCGAACCGGGAGGATTTCACCCTTGGTTTTATCAAAGATTTCATCTGTTATTTATTATTTTAGTCTCGAAAGTTGAATTGGCTATTCACTGGGTGTTTTTATTTCTTCTGGTCTCTGGTCTATGACTGTAATAAACAGAATCGAATCGAATTGAATCTCAACAGCATTTGGGTCAACGGGAGCCAAAGTTTGCTAGAAAGAAGATGTTGGCTTTGGCGTGGATCATTAAGTTCAAACCTAGAGCTGTTTCTCTCTCATATATTTTGCTGCAGGCCCAGGAAGGCCTTTGTTTGCTTCTGTGTACATGGACATGAGTTTAATTCGTACTTCCACACCCAGAAACTAGTATTTATTCTGCTCTGCAAGCTACTGCCAAGGCCAACCTAAGAAAACAGCTGGCGACTTTTTTTAAAAATGTTTATTTTTAAAAGCTGAATACTGCCTTGATACAAAACCTGATGATGCAGTCCTGAACATGTAAGTGACCAAGACTTCTACATGTAAAGAGATGATTGGGCTGCTTGTTTGCCATTTGGGATGATAAATAGCAGGGCCCTTGAGCCAACTTTGGTTTATGGGCCTGCATTTTAAGCAACACCAGCAATTGAGTTAGCGCTCCAGAGCCAAGTTAGACAATAAACGAAATCTGGGCATTGCATTTGATTGTTTCTCGGTTTTCCTTTTACCATCCCTTTGTAAAAATAAGTAACTTTCTCCGGCAGGCAGGTCCAATGGTTTCATTAGACCAACCTTCCCAAGTTAGTGGTACAAAAGTGGTTTTGATTACATTTGCCGTCAGCCGGAGATAAGTAAGGAAAAGATACCAACTTCTGAATAGCAGGAGGCTTTTAAAACATTAAAATTTATTTCGTTTCTTCGCAACTGCATGGTGTGTGTGTGTGTGTGTGTGTGTGTGTGTGTGTGTTAGCTGCCCTGGAAAGCATGGGAAGGAAGTAGGGCGCAGTAAAAGAAGACCCGCGATGCTGTTTTTTTCCTTTTCCATAAGTCCTGCACTCATCCAGAGGTCATCTGCGCAGGCTTTGCACTACAAAAGGAGTCCCCTAGGACAAGGGTAGGCAAAGTTGGCTCTTATATGATTCGTGGACTTCAACTCCCAGAATTTCTGAGCCAATCATGATAGCTCAGGAATTCTGGGAGTTGAAGTCCATGAGTCATAGAAGAGTCAACTTTGCCTATCCCTGCCCTAGGAGAAGAAGAGGCCATCTGTGTGCTTCCAGATGTTGATGAACTACAATTCCCAGCATCCTTACTTTTGGCTGGATTCCAGGGAGCTGATGGGAGCTGACCTGGCTTTGTAAACTCTGGGAGAGAAAAGGATGTCCACCAAATGATGTAGTTCCTTCTCCATTGAAATTCTTTGTTTCCATCCTCGGTTGTTTCCTTCTCTACCTTACCTGCTGAGCAGCTGTACATGGGGAGTGATGTGAGGTGTGTGTGTGTGTGTGTGTGTGTGTGTCAGAGACGGGTTCCTATCGGAGCTGTCTGGTGCGCAGCTCCGGTAGGGAGCAGTCGATTGCGCAATTTGCACGTGACCGCTCCGGAGCTCTCTCCGCCAGTCCGTCGTGCGCGTCGCCATCTTTTTCGGTGAATTTTTGGGCGATTTTGCTTCTGTGCATGTGCAGAAGCAAAATCTCGCCAAAATCTCATGCTCGTGCGCGTCCCCTCACAAGATTTCAGCGCGATATTGCTTCCGCGCATGCGCAGAAGCAAAATCGCAGGAGGGGGCGCGCGCGTGTATCTGGCGCATGTGTGCCCGAAACGTGGAGCTGCGCGAGCAGCGCACCGGCACCAGTAAGCAAGCAACCCGCCTCTGGTGTGTGTGTGTGTGTGTGTGTGTGTGTGTGTGTGGTGCGGTAGCCTAGAGGTGGAACTCTCACCTCAGAATCAGGAGGCTGTGAGTTTGATCCTAGGTAGATGCAGATATAGCCCTTACACTTATATACCGCTTCATAGTGCTTTACAGCCCTCTCTAAGCGGTTTACAGAGTTCAGCATCTTGCCCCCAACAATCTGGCTCCTCATTTTACCCACCTCGGAAGGATGGAAGGCTGAGTCAACCTTGAGCCAGTGAGATTTGAACAGCTGAACTGCTGAACTGCAGTGCTGCACTTTAATATTTCTCTCTCTGGGCACAATGAGAATATATCTGCTGAACAAAACTCCACATTGGCAACAGGAAGGGCATCCAGCCATTGAAACAGTCTGCTAGCTCCATTCAGTTGCCCAGACTCCACCCCACAAGGGATTATGGGGTCGTTAAAAGATGATGATGATAAATGCTGTTAAATGCTGTTATATTACACACACACACACACACACACACACACACACACACATGTATATGTATGTGTATAAGTATATGTATATGTGTATGTATGTGTATGTATGTATATATGTATGTTTTTTCTGTCAAATCACCTGGTATACCCAAATACGGGAGGGATACAGGAAGGAGAACTTGTGGCTTAGAGGTTAAAGCAACTGCCTGACAAGGCAAGCAGCCCAAGTTCGAATCTCAGAAGGGTATGGCTATACACACAGACACACACACTTATGTACAGTATATAAATAAAATAAACAAGGCAGCAGCTGACAGTCTAGCAGGCCCTGTTTGATGCAACTGCCAAATGCATCTGTGCCGAAAGATAATGAGAGACTGTGTTTAAAGATTTCTTATCAGCTCTAGCTCAGAGCAAGCCAAGTGATAGACCTTTGCTCTGCTCTGATTTGGATTCTAATGAGGAAAAAAAAGGTTGATTAAAATCAGCAAAGCTGTGACATATTTGGAAGGCCACACAGGCAGAGCAGCCATGGCAATCTTATCCTGATTAAATTGCTGGCAAGCCACGAGTGTTTTAAAATTTCCTCTCCTGCATGCTAGTTGGGTCTGAGGCTCAAAACAAAAATAAAACCATAGAGATCTTAATGTGAAATGAAGGAGTGGAGAAAAGTTTGGGCAGTGGAGGCAGTGATACAACAACCACTGGACACACAAGAAAGGATGCCATGTGTGCCTTTTCTCTCCTAGTTTCCCCCTTCCCCATTCTCCAAATGTTCACAGAGTTAAATACAAAGAACCTAAAGGAAGTTAGGTGAAAGATTTTTCAGGGAGATTTAGAATTGAAATGGATGAGATTATCTCCTTCTTCTTCTTCATCGCCTCCTCCTCTTCCTCCTCCCCTCCCCCTTCCCTCCTGTCTTGCATCTTCCTCCTTCCTCTTCTCCTCCTTCTCTTCCTCCTCCTCCTTTCTCTTCCTCATCCCATCCATCCATCCATCCTTTAAGTAAATTGGGGCAGTTTAGTTATTCTTCCCATGCCTTTCATTCACACAGTAAGCCACATTAATCCCAAATCAGCCAATTCAAGTCATGGTTTGACTGAAGATTCGAACCCAGAGTCTCTAACCAGCTGCTGTAATCATTGGGCAACCAAGCCTGCCTACCTACTTTCTTCTTCTGAATTCTGAGTTTCCTCTTCTAAAATTTAAGAAGAGGAGAGTAGGCAGGGGGGGTTGGTTTCTCCTTCGGATGAATTTAAGACCATGCCACAGAACAATCATATGGGACATAGCAGTTCCAGCTATGTGCACTTCATCTCCCAGAATTCTCAGCAATGGGCAGTGGTGGGTTCCTACCGGTGCGGTCCACTCTATAGCACCGGTAGCGGCCTGCTGGTCTTTTAATTTTCTTAAAATTTTCTTCTGCGCATGCCCAGAAGCCGAGCTTCCGGCACTGCGCATGGACTGCCTTCCTACCCCACAGTGAGTCCAAGCAGGGGAGGATGGCTGACGGAGCGCGTGAGACGCTGAAAGAACGGGCAGCAGGAGCTATCTCCATTCCCCTCCCTTCAGCAATCCGAGAAACCACGAACGCGCGGTGATGATCCTAGGCATTTTTGCACGTTTGAGGCTTCTCGAGCTGCTGAGGGGAGGGGGAATGGGCAGCAGGAGCCTAGGATCATCGAATGGGGAGAAGCATTCAGGCCGGACGGAGCCTCCTAGAAGAACCGCTGCCACGGTCTTGCTGCTCCCGCTGCGGGGGGCTGCGTTGCAGGTGGGCAATGCCCCCCTGCTTCTCCAGCCGCTGCCAACCTCCCGAGGCCCACGCCCACCCGGTCACATGGCTGGCAAGCCACACCCACAAAATAAGCCACGCCCACAGAGTGGTAGTAAAAAAATTAAGAACCCGCCCCTGGCAATGGGTAAGCTGGCTAGGGAAGTCTGGGACATGAAGTCTGCATGTCTTGAAATTGCCCAGCTGGAAAAACAAAGACTTCCATTTAAGTTTTACATTTTCTCACGTGTTAGCTATTAGGTACTGTCAACAGATAACTGGACCAGAGCCAAAACTCATCAGGACCCTGACTTTGTCCAGAAATTTCCTCCCTGCTTATTCTGTTTCAGGTTGTCTATATATGACTTGTGGAAGCATCTTTTTAAGGAAGTGAAAACCACATCTGCTATTTCATTAAATCCCAGAGCCCTGTGCTTGAAAGAAATGATCCACAACCTATGGAGGTACAGGAATGGGAAACCAGTCATCACATATTAATGATGCATTACTAATTTATGAAGCCATTATGACTGTATGAGACTACAAAATATATTTTAATGCAAAAGCCCATGTGGAATATCTATCTTTTTTTTCATTTACATGTGAAAAAAGAAAAAGCAAAGATGAGACAAACTCACTTTAAAATACACAGACCATTTGGCAGTCTCTTTTGGGCTCAGTAGGCAGTATCAAAATCATCTTCATCATTGTTCTTCATCCCAGATATTCTTGGCAACTTTTTTAGATTTTTAGATTTAGATTTATTATTAGAGTTGGAAGGGACCTTGTAGGTCATCTAGTTTCTGATTGACAAGTTCAGCGTCTTAGCCACTGAGCCACCGCGCCACTGAATCTAGAATCTAGAGACACTGATTCTAGAATCTAGAGAGATTCTAGAAGTCCACAATGACATTTCCAAGTTAGATGGGCATTGAATTCTCTTGAAAGAAGGCAAATCTCTATGGCCTTGTCCATTTCTCTCCTTTGAGGGTTTTCTTCTTTTATCCTCTAGATCAGGGGTCTCCAACTGTCAGAGGCGATAATTAATCTCACAAAGGAGAACTAGATCTTTTCCCGGACATCAGACATTAGAAAAGAAACCGCAGTTTAAAATTCTAAGTAAAAATATTTATTTTGGTACAAAACAATAAATCCTCATTAGTCTACATCTCTGATATGAAAATAGGTCTTGCTTCAATGGAAGCCAGGAACAGAAGGAGAGAATGGAATGTACACATGCGTACAAGAACATATCAATCACGTGCTCAGGAATAAACCATTATAATGAATAGGGATGCATCTCCCTGCATATACATATAACAGGCAATAATCACACCGTGACACCAACCTTGGGAACTTTAAGACTTGTGGTCTTCAATTCCCAGAATTCCTCAGCCAACCTTGAGAACCTTAAGACATCAGCTCCCATGGCTGTCTGAGGAATTCTGGGAGTTGAAGTCCACAAGTCTTAAAGTTGTCAAGGTTGAAATGCCCAAGTCTATATATTCTACTGAATACTCTCAGTAGATTTATTTGTATCTTTTCTGGATACAGAGAATTCATCATCTCTATTCTTTTGAGTTTCTTTCTTCCCCACACATTAAAAGATTGGCATTTATTTGTCTTGATCACACGTCTGGTGGATGTTCTCTTTACATCATGATCAAGGAATAACATAATAGGATTTTGCCAACAGAAAATACGCTCTTATTATGAGGAACATACTCAGAGTATCTGCCCATCTGCATAGGAAAGTATTCGTTTTTAAATTGGATATGTCAATTTAGCTTCCAATAACAACATACCGTATGTTTCGGAGTATAAGACGCACTTTTTTCCTCCCTAAAAGTGGCTGAAAATTTGGGTGCGTCTTATACTTCGAATGTAGCTTTTTTCCAGCCCTAACTAGGTGCTAACAGATCTTCCCAGCTCTTACCTTGCAGGCTTTGTCATTGTTACTCTCTCCAAAAAATGTTTTTCCAGCCCTAAGTCTTTGCAGGGTTTTTTTCATTGCTCTACTTGCTCCGAATAAGTTTTTTTCTAGCCCTAACCAGGTGCTAACTATCTTCCCAGCTCTTACTGGCTTGCAGGCTCTTTCATTGTTACTCTCTCTGAAGAAGATTTTTTTAAGTCCTAACCAGACTAAGGATGCTGACCAGACTAAGGACGCTAGCCAGATGAATACCTGGTAGGTAGATTTTTTCCCCTATTTTCCTCCCCAAAAACTAAGGTGTGTCTTATACTCCGGTGCGTCTTATACTCCAAAAAATACGGTACTGTACATAGTTAAGGTAGTCAAACTTTCAAATGAATGGGGAAACTGCCAGCTCCTCATTCCTGGCCATGTTAATGGTTTAATGGGAAAGGTCAGTCTGCAATAAAAGAAGAAAATCAACTGACGGGTTAATATTTTTCCTTGATTTTGTTATACACGGCTAATGCATCAGTACAAGCCTTGTTTGATACAGCATGCAGAGTCGCACGGATCATAAATCAAAGGCTGCATACATTTATGTAATTAAATGAACAAGTATAAAATATTCATTCTGGTCACTCTCCCAGAGGCCAAGGGGTTAAGGAGGAAACAATGACAAAGGGTAAAAAACATAATGTTAATATTGAATTCTGCGGCACTTGTGCATAAGAGCCTCCCAGCTAAGTGCCTATCAACAAAACTGGTATCTGTTTCTATTTTGCTTTCAGAAAATAGAAGACTATGTCATTTAGCAAACTGCAATTTGGTGAGTGGAGGTGGGATGGGGTTTGGTACAAGTCTTCCTCCTGCCCAGCTCCATTATTTATACATGGTTAATTCAGAAGGTTAATTCATGGTTAATTCAGTGGCAATGTATGGCTGTGAAAGTTGGACCAAAAGCAGTGGTGGGTTCCTACCAATGCGGTCCACTCTATAGCACCGGTAGCGGCCTGGTGGTGATGTCACAGTACTGGTGCGATCAGTTGCCGGTGCCTGGGCGCCGCCATTTTTTAAAAAATATATATATATTTAAAAATTTTCTTTTGCGCATGCCCAGAAGCCAAGTTTCCGGCACTGCTCATGTGCTGCCTTCCTACCCCACAGTGAGTCCAAGCAGGGGAGGATGGCTGAGGGAGCGCGTGAGGTGCTGAAAGAATGGGAAGCAGGAGCTATCTCCATTCCCCTCCCTTCAGCAGTCCGAGAAGCCACGAACGTGCGGTGATGGATCCTAGGCATTTTTGCACGTTTGAGGCTTCTCGAGCTGCTGAGGGGAGGGAGAATGGGCAGCAGGACCTATCTCAGTTCTCCTCCCTTCAGCAGTCCAAGAAGCCACGCCCACCCAGTCACATGGCTGGCAAGCCGCACCCACAAAATAAGCCACGCCCACAGAGTGGCAGTAAAAAAATTAGGATCCCGCCCCTGACCAAAAGGAAGGCTGAGCGTCAAAGAATTGAGACCTTTGAACTATGGTGCTGGAGAAGACTCCTGCCAGTCCTGTCAGTCCTAGTCCCTCATTTACACACACACACACACACACACACACACACACACACACACACACACACACACACACTGATTATTTAATTGATTGATTGATTGATTAATTAATTAGATTTTTTTAACCTGTTGCAGTCATGTCTTTTGGCAGTTTACAAGGAGGTAAAGGATCCATAATGGAGTGGTACAAAGATAATTAAAACAGTTAGAACTAATATTTAAAACTATTAGCCTGGAAACAATTCTGGTAGGGTGCTATCTAAAGTCACTGAAAAGGTCTTCCGGAAGAGCTTCATTTTAACCTGCTTTTGAAAGACCAGCAGGGATTTGTGTCACTATGCCTGGGAAAGGATGTAGATCTTAGCTTGATGCCAAAACAACGAGAGTGTGGGAGAGACCAGAAAGGATATTTCTCAAACAAAGGGAAGATCCCCCCCCTCTCTCTCTCTTCACATAACTAAGTTTGTTTGCCAGATGCTGAGAGCTCCTGAGAATTTGGGCATTTGCCACAGATGTGAATTCCTCAGCCATCTTGGCTATGGCTAATAATGATCCTTCTTCTTGTGCCATATCCGTCATCGGACGTTGGCAATCATGTTGCGAATCCCATTTTTATCAACAGCCGCACGAAAAACTGCGGTTGAGTTTTGTCCAAACCAGTCCCTTAGATCTTGAAGCCATGATGTTCTTCTTTTGCCTGGACCTCGTTTGCCTTCAATTTTTCCTTGGAGGATTAAGTGCAGTATGCCGTATTTTTCCGGGTCTGATAATGATGGGAGGTGAAATTCATACTGTAGTTGAGGAAAATGGATTTAGAATGTTCTTCTAGCTCCTTCAAAATCGATAAGAATAGTCACGTTGGGTCTGAAAATGGACTGGCGACCATCCCAATCCATGTAGAACTTAGAATAATAGGTTGGAAGGGGTATTGGGGGTCTTTTAGCCCAGCCTCCTGCTCACGCAGGAGATCCTATACCAGTGATGGCGAACCTTTTTTTCCTCGGGTGCCGAAAGCGTGTGTGCGCATGCTATCACACACGCACGAGTGCCCACACCCATAATTTAATGCCGCTGGAGGCCGGAAATGGCCCATTTTCCGACTTCTGGTGGGCCCAGTAGGCTTCCCTGGAACCTGGGGAGGGCGAAAATGCCTCCGGAGGCCCTCCAGAAGCCAAAAACGCCCTCCCAGAGCCTCAGCGTGAGCCGTAAATCAGCTGGCCAGCGTGCACAAGTGCGTTGGAGCTAAGCTAGGGCAACGTTTCGCGTGCCGGCAGATATGGCTCCGCGTGCCACCTGTGGCACGTGTGCCATAGGTTCGCCATCACTGTCCTATACCATCCAGACAAATGGCTGTCCAGTGTCTTTTTGGGACATTCTCAATTGGGGAAAACTGAGCTAATCTCGCCTCTAGAAAGGCAGGGGTTGATTCAAAATGCTCAAATGCCTACTGGACCGACAAGATCATTCTTAGATCTTATGACCCAAAATGAAAAATGTAACTATCAAAGATTCCCCTTGCACCCATTTCCTCTTTTAGTATTAATTTTTAGTAATGGGCCAGCGACCTGAAAGACTTACCTTCTAGGTTCTTTAATCATCATTTATTGGAAGCTGATTCCTCTTTATTAGTTTTGATGGAGATTTACATCCTTCCTTACATGTTCCTGTCACTTCTTGAGTAAATATTTAAAAAGCATTAGACTGCAATGTATTTTACCGTATTAAAAGCAATGCATTATTAAACATAGCTCATGTCTTCCCTCCCTATCTTCCCATATACCATTTGAATTGCAGAATTCCCCTTCTGTGGGCAGCTTTGATCTAGTCTTGTCATGTCAGATTTTGGGAACGGGGCAATAATATGGTTTTCATGTTTTCTTAAGGTAACTATTTCAACATCCCTTCCTTTCTGAGATGCTGAGAGTTGCAAACGGGATTCTTTCAAGAGATTTAGACGAGATTCAAAAATCAGAAAGGTCCCTACAGGTTGGGACTGCATAAGAGTTCTGCTGATGCCTTTACAAAACTTTGAACAACTTTCTCTTCTTGATCATTCCCCCTACTTCTTTAAACCCCAACTTACTTTGAAGAATTAGCATGAACTTGTTACGTAAGCACAAGTGGTCAAGGTCTAACTCCTTTTGAATGCCTTTGAGACCAGAATGGCTGGTCTTTTTTCCCCAGATAAAATCGGCCACTTTGGGAAGATTCCTGTGAAATTGGCATAAAACAATAAAGTAGCTAATTTGAACTCTTCATGTGTGGGTCTGGTTGTTTGTAACTGGCGTATCGGAAACTATCTCAAGCAGTGTAGACTCAGCCCATGTAACTCAGACTGTCAGGCCTGGAAGCCATCTTTTACCCTTTTGTATTCAGGTCTGCCACATTTCCTACTGTGGGATAATGGGAGGGGGGATTATATGGAGTAGGTGATAGTGATATGTAGTAGTCTAAATAACATTCTTTCCAGAAAGTCAAGGCCGCTGTGCCCGGCAGCTGCAATGAAGTGACTGGGAGGCATCTTCAGTTTTGGGTGGTGCCTGATTGGATCGTGTGATGGATATGTGGGTGCTGGGCAGGGACTTGAACTTTCGGGTGGAGTCCCGTTTGGGTGGAGAAAACCCGAAAGCTTTCAGATTCGGGTTTTCCCAGATTTTGCCAACATGGCATCTCTAATAACATGGAACTTTGAGGGACTTCTAGCCTCAGAGTTTTATTTCGTTGGGGGTGTTTATTGGAATGCTGACAACAGACTTTCGCAGTTTGGAGATCTGCAGAAGTTTTAGATCAATCTCTGTTTCTAATCATGAAGCATAGTGGACAACCAGGGTCCCTAGATCTGGATCATTAACTTGGCGTTTTCTTGAATCTATGTGGGAAGCGGATTTGAGGCTTTGATAAGAGCTACCTACCTTACTTGTAAGGTGTTGTATGGGATTGGGGGAAACGGCGAAAAGTGGGTTTTTTTGGGTGGGGAAACCTTTCTTAGGTAGAAGGTCATATCTAATGAAGAAGCTTGTATCACCAACATTTCACAACATGGTGGGAAGCCCAATTTAGGACCATGTAGTAGAGACATCGTAGGGATGTTGATACTAAGGATGAACGAAACCAATTCAGAATAGAAACAATTTTCCATTTATTAGTACTTCTCTGCCTGCAAATCAGTTACATTTCATTTTAGGGTAGCTTTGACAAATTTCACAAAAAATCATTTTGTGGGTGTTTCTAGATTTCCACGCCCATTTTTGGTTCAACCTTAAGACCAGAGGTGGGATCCAGCAGGTTCTGACCAGTTCTAAAGAAACCGGTAACGGAAATTTTGAGTAGTTTGGAGAACCGGTAAATGCCGCCTCTGACTGGCCCCGCCCCCATCTTTTCTCTGCCTCCCGAGTCCCAGCTGATCGGGAGGAAATGGGGATTTTGCAGTATCCTTCCCCTGGAGTGGGGAGGGAATGGAGATTTTGCAATATCCTTCCCCTGGAGTGGGGAGGGAATGGAGATTTTCCAGTATCCTTCCCCTGCCACACCCACCAAGCCATGCCATGCCCACCAAGCCACGCCCACAGAACTGGTAGTAAAAAAAATTGAATCCCACCACTGCTTACGACTTATACTAAGAATAACTTTACTGTCACTTTGAATGTACACTAATCAGTATACATTAAAATGAAATTTCGTTGCATACGACTCTCAAAGAGTCTCCGCTTCTAACATACACTACATAAACATGACAAAATAAGGAAATAAATACAAAATTATGCCCACATATATTTTATGAGATGGAGAAACAACACAACCTTAGTATTATACTGTATGTACATATAAATATGCATACAGAGAGATGGTTTTGGAAGTATTATGTTAAATTATACATTTAACCTCAGACTCAACTAGATGAAAAACACACAATTTTTTTTTAAATACATTCTTTTTAACTTTTGGAGAAAGTTTGGGGCTCCTGCTGCATTTCCTACTTTTCTAGTTCCTTCGATGAACGGTGTTGACAGAGAGCTATAGCAATAGCAATAGCACTTAGACTTATATACCGCTTCCTAGTGCTTTACAGCCCTCTCTAAGCGGTTTACAGAGTTCAGCATATTGCCCCCAACAATCTGGGTCCTCATTTTACCCACCTCAGAAGGATGGAAGGCTGAGTCAACCTTGAGCCGCTGAGATTTGAACAGCTGAACTGCTGAACTGCAGTGCTGCATTTTAACCACTGCACCACCTCGTCTCATGTCCTTAATTAGTAAATTAGTTATGTATTTTATTATAAAAACAGCTGCATTTACGACAGTGTTTTGCCTAAAAACTCCACATTCCTGACAGTGACTTGTTCTCCCTTTGAAATGCAGCTCCTTCTGCCAGTTTCTCCCAGCAGAAGTTCTCCTTTCAGTTCCCCTCTCTCCTTTTACTATCTGGTGCTAATTTTTATTCTGAAGTCCACGGTCTACTGAAACCTCCCACACTCCCTCTCTCTCTCTCTAGTACGGTTTAATGGGTTTGGATTGAACTGTAAAAGCACTCTGCTCCTCACTTTCTCTCTCTCTCTCTCTCTCTCTCTTGGAACAAAAACTGCCAGCAAGTTCTGCTGAGCATGTAAATTCCGTGGGTGTGAATGGGAGCCTGCACAAGAGCTCAGCAGCATTCCTGGATAGCTCCCATTCACTTTGATGGCACTTGCTTCACGGAGCATAACTGGCAGCCTGTTGGTGCTTTTATGTTGAAACAAGCAGAGCCTTTATCTCTTTTTCCTCCTTTTTCTTCTATTCTCCCTTCTCTTTTATTTTACTCTTCTTCCAAACTGTCTTTTCTTGTCTTGTCCTCTTAAGAAAAGACTCGGGTTCTTCTGTAGCCCAAACAGCTACATGAATGCAAAAGAAATGAAGGAAGGAAGGAAGGAAGGAAGGAAGGAAGGAAGGAAGGAAGGAAGGAAGGAAGGAAGGAAGGAAGGAGAAGAGAGGAAGAGGAGGGGGGAGGGAAGAAGGGACAAAGAAAGGAAAGGAAAATTGGATGGATGGATAGATGGATGGAAGGGAGGGAGGGAGGGAAGAAAGAAAGAAAAAGAAAGAAAGAGAGAAGGGGAAGGAAGAGGAGGGGGAGAGAGTGAGAAAGAAAGGAAAGGAAAATTGGATGGAAGGAAGGAAGGAAAAAGAAAGAAGAAGAAGAAAGAAAGAAAGAAAGAAAGAAAGAAAGAAAGAAAAGAAAAGAAAAAGAAAAGGAAGGAAGAGAGGAAGAGAGGAAGAGAGGAAGGAAGAGGAGGGGAGAAGGAGGGAGGAAGAAAGGAAAGGAAAATTGGATGGATGGATGGAAGGAAGGAAGGAAAAGGAAAATAGAACAGGAAGGGGAGGGAGGGAGGGAGGGAGGGAGGAAGAAGAAAACAAGAAAGAAAGAAAGAGAAAGAAAGAAAGAAGAAAGAAAAGAAAGAAAAGAAGGAAGGAAGGAAGGAAGGAAGGAAGGAAGGAAGGAAGGAAGGAAGGAAGGAAGGAAGGAAGAGGAGGGGAGGGAGGAAGGGAGAAAGAAAGGAAAGGAAAATTGGATGGATGGATGGAAGGAAGAAAGGAAGGAAAATGGAAAAGGGAGGGAGGGAGGGAGGGAGGGAGGAAAGAAGGAAGGAAGGAAGGAAGGAAGGAAGGAAGGAAGGAAGGAAGGAAGGAAGGAAGGAAGACCCCCAAGCATTATAAACATGCTCAGTAGGCAAGGAACGCAGGAGGATTCTTTTTCGTGTATTCTTCTTTACAAAAGCTTTCTGTTCTTTCATAAGGAAGTACTATCCAGTTCATCAGGAGAAAGGCAGAAGACAGAGAGAGACTGACTGTAATCCTCATTTTGCAGCACTTCACTAAACAAAAACTACCATTTAGCAACCAGTGATGAAAAAGTAACGTTATGGCCAATCCTGGCCATTGATGACCTGTGCTGGTCTGTAAAGCCAAGGAAAGCTGAAGTACAATTATCAGCACAGTCACGGTTTCACTTAGTAACCACCTCACTTAAGGACCAAGTTGCTGGTCTTAGTTGTGGTCACTAAATGAGGACTACCTATTCAAAGAAGTTGTAACGGCACTGGAAAAAAGTGACCCACAACTGATCTTCACACTTATGACCGTTGCAGCATTCCCCACGGTCACATGATCAAAATCACATGGCAACGGGCATGTATTCATGGTGTCCAGGAATCATGTGATCATTTGCAATCTTCCCAACCGACAAGGAATGTCAAAGGAAGAAGCTGGATTCGTTTAACAACTCTGTGATTTGTTAGCTCAGCCATGGATTTGGAAGAAAAACAATACTTTCCACTTATGACAAATTTTAGTCTAATTGTTAAGGCCCTTCTGTAACCGCATCCCAGCTCTGACTTTCATCTGAGCCTCAGGGATCTGTGAGAATTCCTGCCACGAATTATACAACTAAATATCAGCTTTTTCTGCAGCTTCCAGCATTTTCAATCCAACCACTTTTTTTAAAAAACCTTCAAATTACCAATGCACTCTTTTGCAGCTTGATAACAGCACGCCACAATGCAATTGTGAAGATCTGATCTATAATTGCATCAAGATTTTCTTTTTTCTGAGATGTTTTACCAGGGTGCAAAAATCAACAATACACTAAAATAATTCCGATGAGCCATATGTTTTTAAAACTCTGTTTTTACGTTCTGGGGGCATAGAGTGGGATATCAGTAGATACAAGGCATATGTGTACTGCATAGCAACATTTTAAATATTCTCTTCTACATGCTCCCATTTCGAATATGGTGTTGATATAGCATATAAAGGAAGGTGATGATGATGATGATGATGATGATGATGATGATGATGATGATGATGATGATGATGATGATGATATGTTCGTCCATCATATTCGAAGAGGACCTTGACATCTATAATTGTGGGGGGTTGTGTCAAGACTTGCGCGTGAATTGGATTAAAGTGAGGGAGAGGTGCGCATAGTCAGCCTCACTCTCTCTTCCCATCTCCAACTGTCTCGATTCTTGTCCTGCTATTTGGAGCAAGCTGGAATAACAATAACAACAACAACAACAACAACAACAACAACAACAACAACAACAACAACAGAAGAGTTGGAAGGGACCTTGGAGGTCTTCTAGTCCAACCCCCTACTTAGGCAGGAAACCCTACACCACTTCAGACAAATGGTTATCCAACATCTTCTTAAAAACCTCCAGTGTTGGAGCATTCACAACTTCTGGAGGCAGGCTGTTCCACTGATCTACTGTTCTAACTGTCAGGAAATTTCTCCTTAGTTCTAAGTTGCTTCTCTCCTTGTTTAGTTTCCACCCATTGCTTCTTGTCCTGCCCTCAGGTGCTTTGGAGAATAGCTTAACTCCCTCTTATTTGTGGCAGCCCCTGAGATATTGGAAGACTGCTATCATGTCTCCCTTAGTCCTTCTTTTCATTAAAGGTGGAAGACATTCCCAAGGAATTATCTTGTTTTTGGAATCTTACAGAATTATCTCCCTCCTACACTAAATTCCCCCCCCCCAAAAAACAAAAAAATATTAGAGAACTCTTGAGACGTTGATTAACCTCTGCATGAAAATCCATAAACTCCCTTCTCCCCTGCCCTGATGATTTTACTCATCATGGCAATGAGATGTCTCCAGAACCCAACACTTATTGAAGCACGGAAAATCTTCCAAAGCTTCGCACGGATCCACAGTCTGCTCATTGCGACGGTTGTTAATTAATCCTCGGGTTGTATAAACAGAGGCATAGAATCAAAATCACGTGAAGTATTAGTACCGCTTTATAAAGATTTAGTCAGGCCATGCCTGGGATACTGCATCCAGTTTTGGTCACCACATTACCAAAAAGATGTTGAGACTTTGGAAAAAGTCCAAAGAAGAGCAACTAAGATAAGATTAAAGGCCTGGAAACTAAAACATATGAAGAAAGGTTGCAGGATTTGGGTTTGGCTAGTCTAGAGAAGAGAATGACAAGAGGGGACATGATAGCAGGATTCCAGTATTTGAGGGGCTGCCACAAAGAGGAGGGGGGTCAATTTATTTTCCAAAGCACCAGAGGGCAGGACAAAAAACAATGGATAGAAACTAATGAAGGTGAGAAGCAACCTGGAATTAAGGAGAAACCTCCTAACAGTGAGGACAGTTAACCAATGGAACTGCTTGCCTTCAGAAGTTGTGGGTGCTTCCTCACTGGAGTTTTTTGAGAAGAGACTGGACAGTCATTTGTCTGAAATGGCGAACCTTTTTTCCCTCGGGTGCCAAAAGCGCGCGTGCATGCGCTATCGCGTGTGTGTGCGTGCCCACACCCATAATTTAATGTCCCCCCTGCACCCTTCCCCCTGTGCATGTGCACGCAACCCCCTCATGTGCCCCGCCCCCACGCATGTGCGCACGACCCCCCTCCCATTTCCCGACTTCCAATGAGCCCAGTAGGCCCGTTTTTCACCCTCCCCAGGCTCCAAAGGCTTTCTTGGAGCCTGGGGAGAGTGAAAATGGCCTCCACACCCTCCGGAGACCCTCCAGAGGCCGGAAATGACCCATTTCCTGACTTCCGGTGGGCCTGGTAGACTCAGTTTTCGCCCTCCCCAGGTTCCAGAGGCTTTCTTGGAGCCTGGGGAGGGCGAAAACACCCTCCCCCACCCCCCCGGAGACCCTCCAGAGGCCTAAAATGCCCTCCCAGAGCCTCTGCACGAGCCGAAAATCAGCTGGCTGGTGCGCACATGCGTGCTGGAGCTGAGCTAGGGCCATGGCTCGCATGCCAGCAGATATGGCTCCACGTGCCACTTGTGGCACCTGTGCCATAGGTTCGCCATCACGGGTATAGGGTCTCCTGCTTGAGCAGGGGGCTGGACTAGAAGACCTCCAAGGTCCCTTCCAGTTCTATTCTAATTGTTGTGTGAGAACAGGCTTTCTTTGTACCTCTGAACGGTTGCTAAACATATGTTGTAAATTGAGGATTACCAGTATCTGGTGCAGTCATGGTTAGGTTTTGGGAAAAAATAATTCCGCATAGTACTGAGTAGGTTTTCTTAAGAGCAGTGGGTCCCAGCTCCCCTGGGTCCACGCTAAGCATGACTATTGAATGATGCTCAGCCGATCCCTTTCCAGAAAGCAGACAAGGTCAAGATAAAGTAGTAAGCCCTGGACAAAAACTAAATTTTGTTCCATGTAATTTAGATTAACTTTTAATTAAAAAGCAATTACATTAATTAAGTGCAGTTAATATAATCATTCCCACGTACTTAATCACTTCCTCCTTCTGCCACATTAAAATTTTTTTAAAATTCAGCTGTAGGTTGTTGGGTTTTTTTTTTTTTGACAGGTTCTGGGGCTCCATCCAAAGCTTTTGGGGTAGAGAGATTGTGAGTCCAAATCTAGCCAGTGTTTTAAAGGGTATTATTGGATCGTTATTATTTAAAATGTTTGTAAAAGGCGCCAAGTAATTTTTTTTTAGCTTGAGGAAAAAAAGCTCCCACTGGAAGAAATTACTCTCCTCTCTCAGAACCAGGCAACCTCTTAAGAAATTTTTAATTAAATAACTGGTAATATATATATATATATATATAATTTCATTAATCTTAGATTGGTCATCAGGTCCCTTCACTCCCTGCACTGACCTTTAAAAAATGTTTTTTAATGTTCTTTATTAAAACTAACCATGCCGTGCTGTGTTGTTCCTGCTTAGTTGGATGGTTGAAATTGCATTCACGGAAATTCAATGCTTCTATTCAATCAGTGCTGTGGGCAAATCCATAGTTAAGATGTGGAAAGACCTGAAAGACCATTCCCAATTTAGCCGTTTTCATCATTAACTTTGCCATGGTGATTTATCTCCAGGTAGTTAGGGACCGTCCAAAGTTAAAATGGTACCGAAAAAGCGACTTATCATCATTTCTCACACTTACAATTGTTGCCGCATCCCCATGGTCACGTGATCAAAATTCAAATTTTGCCAACTAACTCCTATTTATGACGGTTGCAGTGTCCCGGGGTCATGTGATCCCCTTTTGTGACCTTCCGACAAGCAAAGTCAATGGGGAAGCCAGATTCACTTCACAGCTGTGTTACTTATTTAACAACTGCAGTGATTCATTTAACAACAGTGGCAAGGAGAGTCGTAAAATGGGGCAAAACCAGAGGTGAAATGCTACCGGTTCAGACCAGTTCGCCCGAACTGGTAGTAAAAATTGCTACTGATTCGGATGAATTGGTATATCCGACCATTAGTTGTGCGCAATCTAGATTAGCTAGAAAGCAGGATTTCCTGGACTCAATTGGGGTCGTAAGGTGAGGCTTACCTGTATTCTTGTTCCTGTGGCTATTTAGCAAGTGGAGGTTTTAAAATATCGCACACATCCAAAAACATACATTTAAATCTCTCTCTTTTTGGCCTTTCGTTGACAGGTTCTCCAATTTGAGCTGAAGACAACTTGTTTGAGACCTCCACAACCAAACGTTGAATACCATGGTAAGGCCTGCAAATATTTGCAATATTAAATATTCTCGGGTTGTTTGGAGGAGCACTAAACATTTCCTTCCTGCCAATCATCAGGCTGTTTAGACAAGGAGAAAGCAAAAAAAAAATATTTCTTGTCGGGAGAATAAGCCTGTGTCTGTCAATCTTTAATATCTCCTAAAGATGTCAAACCATAAACATAATAATTTAGATATCAACATGTGGGAATCTCCCAGGGAGGCATCAGGTGATTTGCCAGAGATCTGCGAAGGGATAAGAGGAGCTGACTGGTGGTCTTTCAAGAGGCACAGTTTATAAAAAAGATGTTGAGACTCTAGAAAAAGTGCAGAGAAGAGCAACCAAGATGATTAGGGGACTGGAGGCTAAAACATAGAAAGAACAGTTGCAGGAACTGGGCATGGCCAGTCTAGTGAAGAGAAGGACCAGGGGAGACAGGATAGCAGTCTTCCAATATTTGAGGGGCTGCCACAGAGAGGAGGGGGTCAGGCTATTTTCCAAAGCACCTGAAGGCCAGACAAGGAATAATGGATGGGAACTGATCAAGGAGAGATTCAACCTGGAAATAAGGAGGAATTTTCTGACACAGAGAGCAATCAACCAATGGAACAGAAGTTGCCTTCAAAAGTTGTGGGAGCTTCATCACTGGAGGCTTTCAAGAAGAGACTGGACTGCCATTTGTCAGAAAAGGTGAAGGGTCTCCTGCTTGGGCGGGGGGGGGGGTTGGACTAGATGACCTACAAGGTCCCTTCCAACTCTGCTAAATCTGTTAACTTCAGTAATTATAGATGGGTGAACATTTCCATTTGAGGGCTCAGAAAATTCCGCCTGGATAAATGATTTCCCTTCTCCATCCATTCACACTTCAGTCCATCCGTTCTGTGGCTTTGGAATTAATGCTTTAATTTATTTTCTTGCGACCAGAAAGGATTTCAATGAGGCTTTGATGGATGTCGGCATTAAATTGGATACCCCCCCTTTTTAATTAAGTTCATCTAAATTTAATTTTGCAATTTCACTTTGGTAAACCTACCTGACTCCAGCTGTTGAATGGGCTTTTTAAATTTTTTTTCTACCGGTGCTCACACATAATTGTAGCTGTGAAAGATTTACAACTGCAGAAGCCATTTCTGGACTGTTTGGGTTACACTCAGCATATGCTTCATGGGTGACTAGTAACTTGAGCAATTAGTTTCTATTCACATTTCTGGAGGTGGTCCTTTTTTTAAAAAAAATATTATTAATAATTTTTCTTTTTATTATTTTACAATGAGGAAAGACTCGGTGTTAACCTAAATCCTGCCTTCAGTAATAAATTATTTTATTAAACCTAAAACCTATAACCGTATGGTGAGTTCATTGGCGAGAAGGTTAAACTGGCTGTAACCAGAGGTGGGTTCCTCTCAGTTCGGACTGGTTCTTCAGAACCAGTAGCAGGAATTTCCCCCCGCTTGCCGAACCGGGAGTGATGGCCGGCTGGCCACGCCCCCAAACCGGCTCTCTCGGCAGCGTCTACAGCGGCGCCATCTTGTTTTTTGCTTCGCACGTGCAGAAGCTGTTTTTTGCTTCTGTGCATGCGCAGAAGCCGAGTTTTCAGCACTGCGCATGTGTGCGCGCATGCCCACGCAGCACGGGAGGAAGCGAACCGACAGTGAGGTAAGTTAGAACCCACCCCTGGCTGTAACCATGTAATATTACAGAAAGTATAGGTAGTCCTTGACTTACGACAGTTCATTTAGTGACCGTTCAAAGTTACAACGGCACTAAAAAGTGACTTGTTACTGTTTTTCACACTTATGTCCGCGGTAGCATCCCCATGGTTACGTGATTTATATTTGGGCGCTTTGCAACTGCCTCATATTTATGATGGCCGCAGTGTCCCAGTGGGGGTCACGTGATCCCCTTTTGCGACCGTCCGACAAACAAGATTCACTTAACAACCCATGTTCCCAATTGTACAACTGCAGCGATTCATTTAACAAACGGGGCAAGGAAAGTCGTAAAAAATGCGGCAAAACTCACTTAACCAATGTCTCACTTAGCAACAGTAATTCTGGCCTCAGTTGTGGTCGTAAATCGAGGACTACATGTACAGAAAAGCTGGCTAGGCACGGGCTGCCAAGAAACATCAGAAGGACAAATGTGGCAAGAACAGGCGAGGCACAAATGCAAAATTCTCGACTTTACGACCAGAATTTGGGACCAGAATTTCCGTTACTAAGCAAGCTGGTTGTTAAGTGAGTTACCCCTGATTTTACAACTTTTTGTCTCATGGTTAAGAAAATCACCACAGTTGCTAAGTGAATCACACCGTCATTAACCAAATCTAGCTTCCTCCATTGATTTTGTCCGAAGCTGGCTGGGAAGGTTGCGAATGGCGGTCATATGACCCTGGAATGCTGTGACTTTCCTAAATGCATCACAGTTGCCAAGTACTCCAATTTTGATCACGTGACCATCAGGATGTCCCTTTTTAAAAAACAAATGAACGCAAATATTCCAGTGGTGAAATCCATTTTTTTACTACTGGTTCTGTGGATGTGGCTTGGTGGGCGTGGTGTGGCTTGGTGGGTGTGGCTTAGTGGGCGTGGCAGGGGAAGGATACTGCAAAATTTCCATTCCCTCCCCACTCCAAGGGAAGGATATTGCAAAATCCCCATTACCTCCCCACTCTTGGGGGAAGGATATTGCAAAATCTCCATTCCCTCCCCACTCATGGGGAAGGATACTGCAAAATCCCCATTCCCTCCCCACTCCTGGGGGAAGGATATTGCAAAATCCCCATTCCCTCCCCACTCCAGGGGAAGGATACTGCAAAATCCCCATTCCCTCCCCACTCCAGGGGAAGGATACTGCAAAATCCCCATTCCCTCCCCACTCCAGGCATGAGTTTGAAAGCTCGTAAAATTAAACCTCTGGTCCCCAACTGACCCAGATTGGATTATGCCCCTTTTTCTACTCCAGAACAAAATGGAAGGTTAATTCACAAGGCAGCCATCTGAACTGGAAATGCTTCTGCTAAATTGGATTTCAAAGAATCCGTGCAAATAAGAAAGCGTTTCTTCTTCCAACTTCCTTTTCTCGGTCAACATTTTTTATTGAATTATAAAGTATTACAAAATACAAAGTAAATAGAAAAGCAGTGGGGGGAGGGGGAAGAGAAAGAGAGGTGAGGAAAGATAAGGGAAAAAAAGAAAAAGAAGCACTGACTTCCAACCAGGGGTGAAATGCTACCGGTTCGGGCGTACCGGTAGTGGCGGCCGCCGGTGGTTTGGAGAACCGGTAGTGGCGGCAGCGCGAGGCTCCGCCCACTCTCCTGGACGTCACCGTTTTCTTGTTTTTAACCCTCTGCACATGCACAAAGCGTTCTGTGCATGCGCAGAGGGTGAAAAAGCGTGTGCGGCGGTGGCGCGCGTGCTTCCAAACCGGTAGGTTCCGACTCTTACTCTGTTACAGTAAAATAACATCAAATTGCAACTTTTTACTTTTTCATAATAATATGAGCAAGCCATTTCTGTAAAGATCTATCAGTCTAATCAGTAAAAGTCAGAGTTTCATTCTTTTCCACATCAAGCATGAAGTTCAGAAGCGGTTTCCCTGTGGAAACCAAAGTACTTATGTTCTTTTTTTTAATCAAAGTGGTCAATTGGGCCATTTCAGCCAACTCCATCAACTTTATTTATTTTATTTATTTTATTTATTTATTTGTCAAACATGTACAGGATAGTAGTTGTTTGTATAAACATAACATAAGTAAAAAGTACCGATAATAGAGGACAATAGGACAGTAGGACAGGGACGGTAGGCACAGTGGTGCGCTTATGCACGCCCCTTTACAGACCTCTTAGGAATGGGGTGAGGTCTACTGTAGACAGTGTAAGGTTAATGTTTTGGGGGTTTGGAGAAGAAACCACAGAGTCAGGTATTGCATTCCAGGCATTGATCACTCTGTTGCTGAAGTCATATTTTCTGCAGCCATTCTTCCATAGTAGGAATCGAAGCGTCCTTCCATTTTTGGGCATACAATAGTCTTGCTGCAGTCACTTCCAACTTCCTTTCATAAAGGGATAGGTCTCTAAGAAAGCTCTCATGATGTAACTAATGTGCTTTCCCAGACCTCCGTATATCAAATTAACTGCAAAGTGTAAGGCTGAGCAAGTCTACTTTTCTTAAAAGTTTCTAAAAAGGAATACTTAAGGAGGACTCTCTAGTATAGGGGAGGGGAAGGGAAGAGAAAGGACCACAACGTATCTGAGCTTAAAAACACTTGTGTCAGGAGTCTGAATGAGAGCCAGGAAAGGAAGAAAAAAAATACTTGGAAATTGCAAAATGACAATGTTATGTTATTCTTCCATTTTCAATTTTGAGATGGAAGCTACATGAACGTGCACGTATACACAGAGAGACCGACCGACAGACCTTGGGGACGGTTATGTTTAAACCTCCAAATTCTTAAGAATCCCTCATGGGCGTCTGCCAGTGCAGTTGATCCCTGCTGGGCATGGGGGAATGTCAACCATGTTAATATAAAGGGGGTTATTTAGGAGACCCAGTGAGCTGTGAATTATTGCCCTCAGTTGTCACAAAAAGAGGGGAAAATGAGTTGCAAAGAAGAGCGGACGTGCACTGGGTTCTGAAAAGCTTTGGGAGATTTTTTTGGGTGATAGGAGAGAAAACTCATATGTACTTTTCAGTGAAAAGAAATATTTGTTTTGTCAGATTGCAGAGCTGCCAACCCACCTCAATTGCTTTGTAAAATCCATTATGGAAACAAAATAAGTCTATTTTTATGCCACCTGCGATGCAGAGAGGGGAAGAAAATGGGTCGAAACCCTTGCTTTTTATCTGACGAGTTTCTAATATTTGCCCACTTGCTAAAGTTAACACCAGGAATGCTAATCCTACTCTGGTGCCAACGTTTGGGGCTGAGTCCTAGAGATTCTTTTTAAAAGAGGATGGTGAGAAAACTCACAGGACTTTGTTAGCAAAAAATACTGGCTAGCTGGCTAAGGGAGAGAGAGAAGGGGGGGGATGGATAGATAGATAGATAGATAGATAGATAGATAGATAGATAGATAGATAGATAGATAGATAGATAGATAGATAGATAGATAGATAGATAGATAGATAGATAGATAGATAGATAGGAATGGAGAGAGAGGGATGGATGGATGGATAGATAGATAGATAGATAGATAGATAGATAGATAGATAGATAGATAGATAGACAGACAGACAGACAGACAGACAGACAGACAGACAGACAGACAGACAGACAGACAGACAGACAGACAGACAGACAGACAGACAGACACACACATACATACATACATACATACATACATATGGATGGAGAGAGAGAGAGAGGGATGGATGGATGGTTAAATGGATAAACAGATAGACAGATACTGTAGATATGGATGGGGGGACAGATGGATGGAGAGATATGGATGGAGAGAGAGAGAGGGACGGACAGATGGATACATCTGCAAGAAAACAACCAATCTCAGACTACACCAAGGAATCCGCACGAAGGGTGTTTTCTTGTATTTGATAACATTGTTGATTGCTCCCCATTATACGACAATAAGAGGCAGGTTCATGACTATCGACTGCTCCCTCAATATCAGCCCAACCTACCCCACAGAATTCATATAGTGAAGAATAGAAATGGTGGAGAGAGAGTTGTGTATACTATAAAGCCGTGATGGCGAACCTATGGCACGGGTGCCACAAGTGGCACGCGGAGCCATATCAGCGGGCACGCGAGCTCAGGTCCGGCGCGCATGTGCTCACCAGCCGGCTGATTTTCGGGCCTTCTGGGCCCACTGGGAGTCAGGAAACAGGCTGTTTCCAGCCTCTAGAGGGGGTGGGGAAGGCCATTTTCGCCCTCCCCAGGCTCCTAGAAGCGTGGAGAGAGCAAAAAATGGGTGTGCCATTGCATGCTGGGAGTGGGGGGGTCATGGAATTATGGGTGTGGGCACGTGCAGACGTGATCCCACGCATCCCCTCCCTTTTTTGGCACGCGAACCAAAAAAGGTTCGCCATCACTGCTATAAAGCATTCAAAAAACAAAGGTAGGCTGTAACTTCAACAAAAAATAATAATAAATCAAGTAGTATTGACTTCCTGTTAAGTATAAAGTCAAATTTGCACAAGAGTTGTACTGTATTAACATTCCTCTTTTCTTTTGAGACTTAGGCAGGAATGGCTAGTTGCCTACATGGGTGGAATTCCTGGGTGGTGAATCTAGAATCCTTACATTTCCACAAGAGATCCGAGTCCAACCCCTCTGGATTTCCCTTGACTCTTATTTAGCACCAATTTAGTACTGACCATTAATTGACCAGATTTCTCTGAGTAGGCTTCAATAAATTGTTTATGCTGCAATCTAAACAAATGGTCCCGATTCTTTATGCCTGAGACATATTTAGCCATTATGAACTGTAATTGTGATTGATGGCTTAGCACACGGGTGTCAAACTCAAGGCCCAGGGGCCAGATCCGGCCCACGGGGTACTTAGAACTGGCTCACGGGACCGCCCTAGAAACAGCCGAAGGACCGGCCCGCGGTGCTTCTGCCAGCGAAAACGGGCTCCCGAGCTCCGTTTTTGGCCTCCTGCAACCCTCTGCCAGTGAAAACGGAGCTCGGGAGCCTGTTTTTGCAGGCAGAGCGCTCAGGCCGCCACAGGCGCCCCCAACATGAGTGACATTGAGCTGGCCACACCCCTTGGCCACGCCCCCTGACCCCCCCCCGAGGTCAAACACAACCCTTATGTGGCCCTCAATGAAATCGAATTTGACACCCCTGCTCTAATAGAAGCATTCTAGACACATTTTGGGAGTTGTGACTGGGATTGTGCCAGTCAAACAATGCAACTGCCATCTTGGAAATTGAAGTCTATGGCTGGCTTAGCATGTTGCATGTATGAGTCTACATCAGTGGTGGATTCCTACCAGTGCGGCCCACTCTATAGCACTGGTAGCGGCCTGCTGGTGACGTCACAGTACCGGTGCAGTCGGTTGCCAGTGCCTGGGCGCCGCCATTTTTTTAAAAAAAATTTTTAGATTTTTAAACAAAATTTCTTCTGCGCAAGCCCAGAAGCCGAGCTTCCGGCACTGCGCATGCGCTGCCTTCCTATCCCACAGTGAGTCCAAGCAGGGGAAGATGGCTGAGGGAGCGCGTGAGACGCTGAAAGAACGGGCAGCAGGAGCTATCTCCATTCCCCTCCCTTCAGCAGTCTGAGAAGCCACGAACGCGCGGTGATGATCCCAGGCATTTTCTCACGTTTGAGGCTTCTCGAGCTGCTGAGGGGAGGGGGAATGGGCAGCAGGACCTATCTCAGTTCCCCTCCCTTCAGCAGTCTGAGAAGCCACGCCCACCCAGTCACATGACAGGCAAGAAATGCCCACCCAGTCACATGGCTGGCAAGCCACACCCACAAAATAAGCCACGCCCACAGAGTGGTAGTAAAAAAATTAGGAACCCGCCCCTGGTCTACATAATGCAATTTATTCAATAAGCCGAGATTTAAGTAAACTGTGGCTTAGTAGGATGTTGAGCTCAATCATTATCTAAGCTGCTTTCTTAGTATGTCTTAATTTCTCTTCCTCCCTGCTATCTTCTCAGGTAAGCCTATTGACAGGCAAAGAGCTGGCATAGACGTAATAAATTAAATTACATAAGCCACTGAACCATGCCTTTTAAAAAATGCACCTATTTCCTTGCTTCACTATTAAAAGACATTAACAAAAAGCTTAATGGATTTAGCAACCTAAGAATTAGTTTCTATGAACATTTGAATATCCTCCTATTCTGTTCAGGCAAAAGGTACAGTAATGTGAGATTGAACATAGAATATTTCTACCAAGAACGACTGTGGGAAAATTTGTTTCAGATGAAAATCCGGTATATTTTAATACATTTTTCGTACTTCAGCCAGAATTAAAGCAGTGATCCAAACGAGGTGACTGCTTCATGACAAGATTTTTTTTTTAAAAAAAGAAAAGTGTTATCGAAGAGAAAGCTAAGAGAACTTTTAGCATTAGAGTATGTCAATATAATGAATTGAATGAATGAATGCAATTCGGGATGGAAAATGATTAGTAACTCAGGATTTAGGTTGGGAAGTGGTCCAAATTAATATTTAGAGATTTAATGTAGTTAAGCAAGGGTATCTCACTTAAAGCAGCTATCAATTCTGTATTCGATTTCATTGAGGGCCGCATCAGGGTTTTTAGATTTAGATTTATTATTAGAGTTGGAAGGGACCTTGTAGATCATCTAGTCCAACCCCCTGCTCAAGCAGGAGTTCCTACATCATTTGAGACAGATGGCAGTCCAGTCTCCCCTTGAAGGTCGCAAGTGTTGGGGCTCTCACAACCTCCTCTGGCAAGCTGTTCCACTGGTTGATCGCTCTCACCGTCAGAAAGTTTCTCCTCACTTCCAGGTTGAATCTCTCCTTGGTCACCTTCCATCCATTATTCCTTGTTTGGCTTTCTGGTGCCATAGAGAACAGCCTGACCCCCTCCTCTCTGTGGCAGCCCCTCAAGTATTGAAACACTGCTATCATGTCACCCCTGGTCCTTCTCTTCGCCAGACTGGCCAAGCTCAGTTCCTGTAACCGCTCTTTGTATGTTTTATTTTCCAGACCCTTTATCATCCTGGTTGCTCTCTTCTGCACTTTCTCTAGGGTTTCAATGTCTTTTTTGTAGTGTGGTGACCAAAACTGGATGCAGTACTCTAGGTGTGGTCTGACCAAGGCTTTATAGAGTGGTACTAGTACCTCTCTGGTCCTTGATTGTTTCCCTCTATTTATGCAGCTCAGGACTGCATTGGCCTTTTTGGCTGCTGCTGTACACTGCTGGCGCATATTTAGTTGGCTGTCTACCAAGACTCCAAGATCCCTCTCGCAATCGCTGCTATTGAGTGTGGTTTTGCCCAGTTTGTATGTGTATTTTTGATTCTTCTTACCTAGGTGCAGAATTTTACTTTTCTCCGTTTGACCTCGTTTGACCTCGGGGGGCTGGGGTTTGACCTCGGGGGGGGGGGCCTGGGGGGGCAGGACCAGGGTGGGCATGGCCAGCTCGACATCACTCCTGTCAGGGGCGCTTGTGGTGCCCCGAGCTCTCTACCAGAGAAAACAGGCTCCTGAGCTCCATTTTCGGCTGCCACGGCCTCCTGCAACCAGCACGCAGCCCTCCCGAACTCCGTTTTCACTGGCAGAGGGTTGCAGGAGGCCCTGGCAGCCGAAAATGGAGCTTGGGAGAAATCAAAAGTATTGGTGAAGGAAACAGAGTAAGAAACTTTAACAGATTAACAGAGTTGGAAGGGACCTTGCAGGTCATCTAGTCCAACCCCCTGCTCAAGCAGGAGACCCTACAGCTGCCTCTATCTAGGATCGAACTCACAACCTCCTGATTGTGAGGCAAGAGCTCCACCTCTAGGAAAGTTACCCCTCCTCTCTAGCTTGCTTGCACCCAAGACAATATTTATGTTGTCATCAAGATGGTTTTCCTTTATTTCCCCCTTTCCTTTCAAATCTCAGGGAAAAAAAATGCCCTTATTTTGTTCGTCTCGACTTTCAAAATGGTAATCCTTGTCTGCTGTTTAAATTTTTTTTCTCATGGTGAAAGGTTGTTGACAGTTTAGGAGGAATGAAATGAGAGGCAGGGATTAAAACAAAATCTTTTTCAAGCTTCCTAGAGAAACGAGGAAGGGTTGAATTTAGGTTTTGCTTACATTCAGGCAAAATTGAGTTTCCTTGCTAATGGAAATCTATTTTTCCCCTCATTAATTCAGTATGGATGGTTAGCGTAAGGTCAAGCAAAAGGGTAAAAGTTGCTTGATCTCTGTCTAAAATGAAGTCTTGAAACATACAGGAGCAGCTGGGATATAAAATAAGTTCATTTACTGGACTCAGGATACCAGAATATAATAATAAGTTGAAAATGTTTCCTGTACTGTTCAAAGAAAGTTTAAAATTCAGTATTCTAAAATGTAAAAAGTGTTGAATTGTTCAGTTGGCTAATTTCTAAGCAAAGTACTAAGGACTCTTGTAAGCCTTCCTTCCTTCCTTCCTTCCTTCCTTCTTTCCTTCCTTCCTTCCTTCCTTCCTTCCTTCCTTCCTTCCTTCCTTCCTTCCTTCCTTCCTTCCTTCCTTCCCTTCCTTCCTTCCTTCCTTCCTTCCTTCCTTCCCTTCCTTCCTTCCTCTCTCCCTCCCTCCCTTCCTCCCTCCCTCCCCAACCAGAATATGACAAATATTTTTCATTCACTCTAATTAGAGCAAAAAATAGTCAGTCCAATTGCATCCCCCTACCCCCTAAAAAATATTGATTTAAGTTCTATACCTCCAGAATTCAAAACTCCTGGCAGTTTTACAACCATTATCCAACCCCACCACTATTTGAACAGGGGACAACTGACATGCCAGTCATATGGTCATATTCTTCACCTCCTGCATAGATTTCCATCTAGTATCTTATTTTTATCTTTACATTTGTACACATCAGAGGTGGGTTCCTGCCGGTTCAGACCAGTTCTATAGAACCGGTAGCGGGAATTCCCCCCCGCTCGTCGAACCGGCAGCAATGGCCGTCTAGACACGCCCCTGAACTGGCTCTTTTGGTGGCGCCATAGATGCTGCCATTTTGTTTTTGGCTTCTGCGCATGCGCAACAGCTGGGTTTTTAGCACTGTGCATGCACGTCTGCCCGTACAGTGCGTGAAGAAGCGAACCGGCAGCGAGGTAAGACAGAACCCATCCCTGGTACACATACATTATCCTAGGACAATTTTTGCAGGTCTCTGACCACTCTGGGGAAGGAAGCTAATAAGTGTTCTCTTCTCTTCTCTTCTCTTCTCTTCTCTTCTCTTCTCTTCTCTTCTCTTCTCTTCTCTTCTCTTCTCTTCTCTTCTCTTCTCTTCTCTTCTCTTCCCTCTCCCTCTCCCTCTCCCTCTCCCTCTCCCTCTCCCTCTCCCCTCTCCCTCTCCTCTACCCACCCCTCCCCTCCCCTCAGCTGCTTTACCCTTAAGAACTGTTTTTCAAGGGAGGATAATTTTGGTGACTGATTTCTTTTTCTTCTGAACTAATCACATATGTTATTCCAGCCAGAGAGCACAAACCAAAGGCAAGGACATTGCATTACCATGTAGCCAAACTAAGAGAAGCACATGGTATCACTAAAGGCAGAAGGAAACAATGGAAAGCAGTAGTTTAAACTGGATAAGCAAATGTTTTTGTAAGAAGAAGCCAATAAATTTGTTAAATGGGCAGATTATCCTTTGGCAGCATCCAGAAGAACAGCAAGACAGATCCCTAACTCATAGGCAACATTAAACCCTGGTGTGGTCTGGCTTTAGCTTAGCATGCTGTACAAATGGAGGCAAGCTATGGTTTATTCAGTGAACTGTAGACACATTACATGTAAGTATAGTACGTCGAGGTGCCCAGTCAGGGGTGGGCTGCTGGGGGTTCACAGGGGTTCGGGAGAACCTCTAGCTAAGATTCTGTGCAGTTCGGAGAATCCCCAAATCCCACTCCTGGCTGGCCCCACCCACCCTACCCCACTCCTCCCAGGAGTCCCCACACGGCCCGTTTTGGATGCAGGTAAGTGTAGGGTACATGCGGAGGCTCAGGGAGGGCAAAAATGGGCCTACTGGAAGTTCAGGAAGCCTAGGGAGGCTGAGGTGGACGTTTTCACCCTCCCAGAGGCTCGGGGAAAGCCTCCGGAGCCCAGGGAGGGGAAAAACGCCACCACCACCCAGCCGTGGTTCAGGAGGCCAACTAGGCCATGCCCATCATGGCCAAACCCACCCAGCAACCGGGTAGAGAACCCCTTGCTAAAACTTTTGAAGCCCGCCCCTGTGCCCAGTGGATGTGAAGTTCAATTTTTTTTAAGAATAACCATCCCAGGAATGCATGATGTTCCAACCCACATGAAATGGAATTGCACTTAAGAGGCCCTAAGTATAACTTGAAGTGACACAACATCCATTTGAGTCAATACCGTGATTGGCCCAACTCAAGGTTACAGCAGAGTGTGCAAACATTTGATTTCCAGGAGCTTTTTATCAAGCCAGTACATTCTTTTAAACCTGTCAACAAAGCGAAGCCGTCCAAGTCTGACAGGGATGTGGAATGGCCAGGAAAGCGTCTTTCTCCAAAGTTCCCAGTTCTGTTGTGTTTGTCGTCCTCACCGCCACCAATCTTGCCAAATGCAGTCATTTGTGTTGCAGCTGTATCGTGTGTGTCCCCCCCAACAATCCACAGCCCCATGCAGAGCTGGAGCTTCTAAAGTGAACTTAATCACGGGAGTTGGAATGGAGAAAACACCTGCAGATTGACGCGAAACCCACCACTGTGCAGGCTTCAACCAATTCTATAATTATTGCCCTGTTTTCCAAGATATTGCCGTTTAAGCATAAAATTTGGCTCGCCGTACCTTCTTTATTCATATATAAGCCTTGCACTACAATCTTGGAACGGGGGCAGGACAGATAATTCAGATGGTTCAAGTTTTACATTTTTTTTTGCCAGAAACCGTCTTGGAGCTGCCTTCAAATGAAACCTTTTGAAGTTGGCTTTCAGCAATTAGATGTGACTCTTCAGGAAGTTTTAAGGGAGAAAGCAGAACTTTTCTAAGCTGCCATTGTGTATTTTTACCCCATTCCCGCCCGCCCCCCACCCCCCTAGTAAGTATTATTTATCATGTCTAATGACAGATTGATTTAAATTAGTTCTGGCTGAGGAAGCAGACTCTCTCCCGACAAGGAATAATTCAAGACGCATGGGGGGAAATGGTGTCATTTACTCATTTTTCGCCCCTCTTTCTTCCACAAAATGCATGATTAAGATAAAGTAGATGATTGGAAAATGTATAGTTAAGAGGCATTTTCAAGTCCAAACACAAAGCTGAGATTTGTACGAGAGAAGCCACAAGATTCTGCAGTCTGGAAACTCACTGACGGGAGGGAGGGATCTGTCCCAAGTTCAGAGGAGCCATCCAAGGACCTCACATTCAGCGGTGGGTTTCACAAATTCTTACAACTGGTTTGCCGCGTACGCGCCTTCCGCACATGCACCCGGCCTTCCGCGCATGCGCTTTGCTCACGTGCGTGCCTTCCATGCATGCGGCCAGCCTCAAAAATGTGGCTAAATAGGACAGCATTACATTTGGGCGGGTGGAAGGGGGGCCCCGTAGTCACCGCTACCAGTTCGCCCGAACCGGTAGGAACCGACTGAATACCACCTCTGCTCACATTACATTATTTTCGTATGGTCAGGTGCTGTTAGGGTGGGCAAGTGGCATTCTTTATGGGGACTTTGGTGGTCTCTGAGCTTGGTTGTTTCATTGCAGACATTTCAGGACCCAAATAGGTGACATCATCAGTGCTAGAAGGGAAAGGGGCTTGCAGAGTGGAGGAGGAGGACAGTGGGGTTCTTGATACTCTCTGAGTTTGGTTGTTTCCTTGCAGACATTTCATGACCCAACTAGGTAACATCAGTGCTAGAAGGGAGTTCTCCACAGCTCAATCCTGAGCTATAAATATTCTCTTCTCTTCTCTTTGCCACAGGCATGAAATAGTCCTGTGGCAGAATCTAGTGTCAAATTAATCTTTGTCCAAATTAGTGGGCAAAAAAGACTAGGGATGGCTGGCTCGTCTCTGTAACTTTACTAAAAGCCAATAAGTGTACATATTTACTTCTGTCGAATGTTGAAATATCGTAGCTCTTTCCAGCTATATTCCAATGTGACGTGCTGATTGTGACACCTACAAATACAGACCATTTAGAAAAGTGGCACATTAATTGGCAACTGTGTCTGCGATCATACATTTCGTGATCAATTTTAAAGCACTTGGGAGCTAGCCCAGGAAAGTTGGCCATGGGTGACCTAAAATCCTCGGATGCAGATCGATGAAGATTTCGTTCAAGTTGTAAGAGTAAGGGGTAAGAGGTTTAACAAAACCAAAACAAAAAAGCCCTCCACCAAAATGCTCCATAAAATAAAATGTTCATGGAAAAAGCCTGAACTTTTAAAGCCCAAACTGAGAATTGGAAAATGTGCAACTAGCAGTTTTACACATCATAAACAGTACTGAGATATTATTGTTCCATATTGGGTAACTTCCAGCATTAAGGAATTGCACAATAGCAATAAAATCTGGTTGCAGCAGGAATGAAAGACAGTTCACATTTTCACTAGACTAGACAGTCTAGTCTAAAAAAAAAGAAGGGCTAGGGGAGACATGATAGCAGTGTTCCAATATTGGAGGGGCTGCCACAAAGAAGTGGGAGTCAACCTATTCTCCAAAACACCAGAAGGCAGGAGAAGGAAGCAATGGATGGAAACTAATCAAGGAGAGAAGCAACCTAGAACTAGGGAGAAATTTCCTGACAGTGAGAACAATCAACCAGTAGCTTGCCTTCAAAAGTTATGGGTCCTTCATCACTGAAGTCTTTTAAGAAGAGACTGGATATCCATTTGTCTGAAATGGTATAGGGTGTTAGTATAGGCCCTTGGCTTCACAACTATTTACCAATGCTCATAAACAGATACCCGTGGCCTCTGAACACCAAACAAAGTAAGATGTCTTTTGAATGATGTCTCTAGAAGACTGTGATGTTTTATTCCACTTCCATCTCCTACATGTTCACTTTGAGAAGCATCTGGAATATTTTGAACATCTGGGATGAATGTAGAGGCTGTCAAAGGAGTGAAGAATCATGAACCTACCCGTGATCGAAGCCAGTCCTCTTACACAGACATTTCAACAGCAGCACAAATGAACATTGGCATGAAATGTGTTACTCCAAATAGATCCTGCAGGCAGCTTTTCTCTTTGGGTTTCTTACACCTAACATTATATTTTCACAGTTCCAAATTAATTTTTGGAGGAAAAAAAGAAGAGATGCCTAAATTGTCAAGGAACCCATGATAGCATGGGCAAAAAACATAGGCCACAACATACACTTAGCTGACTGGGAGAAAACATGGAATATAAACTGCAAAATAACTAAGTCAACAGCATACAAAGAGAATTATTATAAAATGTTTTATAGATGGCATTTAGCTCCATCAAGATTGGCCAAAATATACCCAAAAATGAATTCGGCTTGCTGGAAATGTAAAAAAGACGTAGGTACCTTCTTTCATGCGTGGTGGTTGTGTCCCGAAGCAAAGGGCTACTGGAAAAAAGTCCATGCCTGGTTACAAGAAATTACTGAGAGAACAATGGAATTCACCCCAGAATTTTTCCTTCTGGGGATAATGGAAAAACAACATCCAAAAAATATACAATATTTAATACTACATATTACAACTGCGGCAAGAATAACATATGCACAATATTGGAAAGACAATCAAATCCCACCAGAAAATATACTAATGGACAAAATATATAGATGTGCTGAAATGGACATGCTGACTATTCAACTCAAAGGACAATGCAACTCAGAATACTACAAAACATGGACTAGATGGTACAACTGGACTAAAAAAAAGAGGAAAGACTGTGTGACAACGTGAGAAGAAAACAAAGACAGAAGAGACTGTAAATTTATGATTTAATGTGCATAATTGAGATATAACAATGTTGTAAAAACGGGTGTAGATCTGTATCAAAATATTCAGATGTTTAATGAAGAAAAATAATTAAAAAAAATTAATAAAAAAAAAAGAAGAGATGCCTGCAAAAAAAAAAGGTGATAGGAAATACAGTTTAACTTTGAGGCTTATTTTTCTGAACTACCGTAATAATCCTGGTCTGTGTAGCACCTTAAAAGATGGAATGGGAGGAAAAAAGTATATTGATTCATTAATTTATCAATTAATAACATTAATTAATTTGATTCACTGATTATTCTTCATGGGACAATGAATACCATTGTTTATTTATATATCTGTTTGGAAAATTTATTTTTTTCTTGTTTGATTTATATAGCCACTCATCTGAACTGCAAGACTCTACCAAAATTTTAAAAACTACAATAATGCAATGCAATGATAAACAAATAGAAACATAAAACTAATACAAATTAACTAACAAAATCTACAACCAAGATCCATTTTAGAAAAGTAACTCTGGAAGGCTAACAACATGTAAAAATCCATATTAATTTAATAAACAAAAAAAATCAGAGGCCTTCTAACCGCTTATGAGCTGCCAGAGAATTTTGAGTAGAAACGACATTTGATACGCACTATGGTGAAACCTTACACACAAAAACAGGTTCCTAGCTGGAGAACTGAGTATGAATCTCAGATCTGATTATCCTCAGGGGGAAAATAGTCTGTAATTGATTGGGATATGATTAGATCCCTGAAGAGTTAGTAAATGGGAACAAACAGACGGGAGAAATGGGGCTATAACATTAAAAAAGTTAAAATTGGATGTTTTTTTCTTATTGCACTTGCTAAATAAGTTTTATACCTCACCGCATTCCCTTGTTTTTATCACCTACCACTTAAGTGGGAAGCTTCTAATTAGCGGCTGTGGAGCTTCTCAGTCATCCAGGTCATGGTTGTTCCAAAGGCAACTGGACTTTCTTTGTTTTTTCCTTGAAGATGTTTTGCTGCTCAAGATGTCAAGAAAACATTTTGGTAGGGACTTCCGGTTGGCTCCGATGTATCGAGGACGCTCCTAATCCCGGGCTCCGTAAAGCTGCCAGAACAGCTGTCTGGCGGCTTGAAAATCTTCTCCCCGGGCATAGGGGAGAGATGAGAGCCGACAGGTGAGGGTAGAGCCCCCCTAGTGCCCCAGGAGAAAATCGGGGGCACGAAGGGTGAGGGCTCCCCAGGCAGCCTGTCATCTGCTCCGGGACCTGGGATGCCTCCGCTTTTGCGGAGCAAGATGCAGCAGTTAACTTTAAATCTCTCTAAGCAGTTTACAGAGTTCAGCATATTGCCCCCAACAATCTGGGTCCTCATTTTACCGACCTCAGAAGGATGGAAGGCTGAGTCAACCTTGAGCCGGTGAGATTTGAACAGCTGAACTGCTGAACTAGCAGTGCTAGTTGCAGTGCTGCTTTTAACCACTGCGCCACCTCGGCTACTTTAAGAAAAAGCAAAGAAATTCCCAATTCGTGCCATCCACAATTTTCAGAATAATATAATTGCTTAATAGAATAGAATAACAGAGTTGGAAGGAACCTTGGAGGTCTTCTAGTCCAACCCCCTGCTCGGGCAAGAAACTCTATACCACTTCAGACAAATGGTTGTCCAATCTCTTCTTAAATACTTCCAATGGTGGGGAATTCACAACTTCTGGAGGCAAGTTGTTCCACTGATTAATTGTTCTAACTGCCAGGAAATTTCTTCTTAGTTCTAAGTTGCTTCTCTCCTTGATTAGTTTCCATCCATTGCTTCTTGTCCTGCCTTCAGGTGCTTTGGAGAATAGCTTGACTTCCTCTTCTTTGTGGCAGCCCCTGAGATATTGGAAGACTGCTATCATGTCACCCCGAGTCCTTCTTTTCATTAAACTAGACATACCCAGTTCCTGCAACCGTTCTTCATATGTTTTAGCCTCCAGTCCCCTAATCATCTTTGTTGCTCTTCTCTGCACTCTTTCCAGATTCTCAACATGTTTTTTACATCGTGGCGACCAAAACTGGATGCAGTATTCCAAGTGTGGCCTTACCAAGGCATTAATAAGTGGTATTAACACTTCACATGATCTTGAGCTTCTCCAAGTTAGGCTGTAGGTAAGTTCAGAAGGACGGCATTAGAAATTACCTACAGCCTAACTTGGAGAAGCTTGGGAGCTGCACTTAGGCAGTGGTTGCTGGTAGTTGTTTTAATATGAACAATATTGCTTTTAGCTTTCCTCCTCCAGCTTGCACAATGTGTACATTGGCAGTAGATCTGGGTGTTTTAAGAATAAATAAATGTCTTAATTGTCCTTTTAAAACAGTGAGCAATTACATTAGGCATGGGTACAGCTGGCAGATACTCAAGACCAAGAAAAAAAAATGCAAAAACATAACACAGCATATTGTTGCACTTGGCTGTTATCACTAGAATATTCCTCAAATGATAGGTTGGCTAATTTTGTTTTCAAAATATATACCGTATAATGTGAGGAGTGCAAAAAAAGATTAGACTGTGGGGTGACCTTGAAAAATTGCAGGCTTGCTTTAATAAATAGCCACATACAAGTGTGCATATGTTTCAGTGTGTGCTTAAATATGGTTTTAATTTAGGACATGTAAAATGCAGACATTTCTTTTCGAGTCCAAAAATCGATACCATCCACAGTAAGTTCCACTTGGAACGGAAATCAATGTCTTTTAATCTAGTTTTTTCAAAACCTAAAGAAAAACAGGTTCTATAAGAAATAAGCAGATCTCCTACATCATTTTTTGAATTCCAGGAGAGAAACACTTTAAGGTATTAGGTTCAATTCATGGGACTTGATTTGGCATGAAAAAATGTTTCTTTTCTGCAACTTAATTGCTGCACTAAGTCAAGTTGAGCTGGTGCTGACATGTGATGGTTTGGTTTTGAGAAAAGGTGTGGGCTTTCTCCCCATGATGAATGTTTCTTTTAAAAAGTTTGTTTATATCCATCAGAGATGAACACTGCTCTTTTTGAAGAATGTTTAATGTTAATTGGAGTAATAACTTAGGTTCACTAAGAGTTGGTTGATTTAGTTTGCAAAATAATTGATTTGGGCGTACATGAAATGAGTTGAGTTTAGTTTAGCTTAGCTTAGCTTAGTGTGATGACCCGGGGCATGGCATGAAGGCAACACAGCCAGAGAACCAATATGAGTCCCTTTATTGGCACCAACTTTGCCCCCAATGTTCCGTTTACTCTCTGGCCTGGAGAAAAGCTCTCCCACAAACCTACAGCAGCTTCTGGCTGCAGATACTCCAGTCCAAAAGCTGTAAGCAGAATGACTGCAAATCAATCACTCCAGCAGGGCAAGATACTGAGTCCCAGAAGCTAAGAATTCAGGGCAATAATTCCAGCAAGACAAGATAAGCACACAGAAGCACGACAATAATTCAAACAGTCAAGAGGAATGCCAGGAATGCAGGCCACAACTCTCAACACTATATGAATTCAGCGTTTGTTCCCGACAAACACCTCTTCCAAATGCATCTCCTTTAAACTCCATCCCCAGGTGTGCCTTGTGAAGGGAATCGGGGCCCTTTCCTTCCTCGTAAGCCATGCAACCCACGTTGCTCTTTTCTGTGTTCTTCCCTGCGCGCCCTAGGATGAGGATAGGGTGGGCCTTGGTCTTCATCTGAACACCCTCTCCTTTGTTCTACCCCTCCCCTCCCCTGCTCTGCCCAGACTGACTTTGCCCTTCCCCAGTTTCCTCCACAGCCAACGGAGCCTGCTCTCTGTCAGCTGTTCCTCTTCCATCTCAGAGTCAGACTCTGACGGGGCATGACACTTAACTTAGGTTAGCTTAGTTTAGCCTAGTTTAGCCTAGCTTATCTTATCTTATCTTAGTTTAGTTTAGCTTAGCCTCGCTTAGCCTCGCTTATTTTATCTTAATTTATGTTAGTCTGATGACCATATGAAATAAAATAAGGTAAAATAATGCAGCACATTGAGATATAAAAATATTCAATCAGGTAAGATCATCCCTTTGACAGTTGACCCCAATCGGATCTGTTTTTATAGATACACTAGGAATATGGTGGTAGCAGATTTGATTTTATCCCCATTAAAAACACGAGGGAAGAGGAAGCAATGTTTGACTAATAAAAAAAATACTATCAGAAGGGGGGGGGGGAAAAACCCTCTATTTTCTAAGTTCTATCTAAGTCCCTAAGATAGAATTCCAAAACCTGGAAGGACAAAAGGGATGGAATGAATTGAGGGAGAGAGAAAATGAGATTTCTAAAAATTAATTCAGCCTGTGCTCCCAGAAATGCATGACATTCTTTGAATAATACATTAATAGAATTCTAAATGTAACTCTGAAAGATGGAACGCCATTGTGTGTATGTAACTATGTGTATGTCTACGTGCCTGTGTATATAAGCGGTCGCTTCCCCATACCGAGTCACTGAGAAGGCCAATATTGATTTTTCTCCCTGGTAAGAGTTGGATTTGGAAACTTTTCAGCCTAAAGCAATTAAAGTTCCTTTAACTAGAAAGTGTGTTTGTCCATAAGTTTGTGTTACCAAACAAAGACTTGTTCTGAAATGAACATATTGTATGAACATATGAAGAAGGGTTGCAGGAACTGGGTATGTCTACTAGTCTGATGAAAAGAAGGACTAGGGGGTGACATGACAGCAGTGTTCCAATATCTCAGGGGCTGCCACAAAGAAGAGGGAGTCAGGCTGTTCTCCAAATCACCTGAAGATAGAACAAGAAGCAATGGGTGGAAACTAATCAAGGAGAGAAGCAACCTAGAACTGAGGAGAAATTTCCTGACAGTGAGAACAATTAACCAATGGAATGGCTTGCCTTCAGAGGTTCTGGGTGCTCCAACACTGGAGGTTTTTAAGAAGACAACTATTTGTCTGAAATAGTATAGGGCAGTGATGGCGAACCTATGGCACGGGTGCCACAGGTGGCACGCGGAGCCATATTTGAGGGCACGTGAGGCTTTGCCATATGTCAACTCCAGCGCGCATGTGCGTGCTGGCCAGCTGATTTTCGGCGTTCTGGAGGGATGGGGGGGAGGCCGTTTTCACCCGTTGGGCTGTTTTTTGCCCTCCCCAGGCTTCAGGAAAGCCTCCGGAGCCTGTGGATGTCAAAAAATGGCCCAACAGGCCAACCAGAAGTTCGGAAACGCAGGGACAGTGCGGGGGGTTGTGTGCGCATGCACGAGGGGAGGCCATTGCATTATAGGTGTGGACACGCGCCATCACGCCATTGCAAGTGTGCGCGCCCTTTTGGCACCCAGCAAAAAAAGGTTCGCCATCACTGGTATAGGGCAATAGTCTGAGGACTCCTGGGGGCCCATGATGTAGTCACAGGGTGCAAGGGTCGCCTGTCCCCTTCCAGTCAGGTGTATTATTTTATATGTCTTGGTAGCGTAAAATAGTGCTCAGAATAGATTTACGTTTAATTTTCTTTTTTTTATTTCTCCCTGACCAAGGGTAACGCCCTCTGTTTCACTTCTCTCTCTCCTTAGAGGTTTGATTTTACAGTTACAATATCCCTATGCTCTGCAGAATTGCTTAAGATATACTTTGTGAGAAATAGAAAGATTTTGACACGTTTCTTGAACAAACAAGAAAACAGTTTATTTAAATACAAACTTCTCAGTAAATGTCAAGCAAAATTCTTACAGCCACAACCAGCTATTAAATTCTTTTACACTTTTTCTTCCCCTCAGAGAACTCTCCTAGCTTTCCTGACTAAATCTAAGAAAACCCAGTTCTTCTTTGGATTAAGGCCTATAGATTAGAGCACGTTTCCCCGTTTATCTCTATCTACAAATAACACGATATATCAATCAATAAAGTCCCCTGACCCTGGCACCTGCTTCCCACAGAACTGCCCAGAGCCTATTTTCTCTCCTGTTAACTTCCCTCTTGGACAGTTAAACTCAGGCAGAGAATCCCTATAAACCTTCCCTCTTGGAAGTTACCACAAACAGAGTTTTCCTCAGCTCTTCCACCTAGGCCTTTTATAGTTCCTGGCCCTGCTATCTATGATCCGATTGGCTGGCTCTTTATGATGTAATCTATCCCCCCTCCCTTCTGGAGAACTGGGATAAGCACCTCCCCCTTTCTACTTACCATACATTTAAAAGCTGTTTGGCTCCATATTTACTTGTGTATACAATTCCTTTTAACCACACTTTAACTTTATACAACAACTTAACTCTTTTTTTACATTCAGTACCTGTATGTGGGCACCACACAGGGGGTCTGCGAAAGCTTGAAGAAATTGTATGATTTAAATGTTGAGTTAAATCTTGGGGGTCCAGGGCCACAAAAGGTATTTAAAGCTGGTCTGTGGTGAAGAAAACCACTAGGGTAGGGGGTTGAGCAGGGGGTTGGACTAGAAGACCTCCAAGGGTCTTCCTTCCAACGCTGTTATTCTGATTGTATTTGTTGGCTGTGTGGTCTTTTGGAGAGACTAAGAGGTCTAATTCAGGGTGATTTCTTATAAAAAATGTTCTTCAGGTGTTGAAAGATTTTCAGACACACTAGGAAGCCCAGCTGGGTTTATATATGTGCACTTGTTTAAAAACAGTAGGTACCATTAGCCGACTAGAGGAAGCAACTGATTGAGGAGGATTTACTTAGTAAGAGGTATTACAGCGAGCATTAAAGACAGAAGAAGGAAAAGAAGAAAAAAAAAACCAAGTGTCTGGGAAAAATCACAGGGAGAAGCAATTAATTATACCAAGGAAAATGTTTAGTTCATGCAAAATGTTAAACCCTGTCCCAAATGAAGAAAACCATATGGGCAACTGTAGATATTCTGCAGTTTTTTCTCTTGAAGCTTGTATGCAGATACATTCCAGATAGCAAAGTTTTCCAGGCATTAATAATTAAAAAAATGTTCATAAAAAAAAAGCTTAGAGCCAAAGATGGCATCTGAAATCTCATATAATCAAAATGGAGAGCATTCTCCATCACTTGTAGTGGCTGGCGGCTGGTGTGTGTGTGAGGGGGGGAGGGAGGGAGGGAGGGGGAAGGAGGGAGAGGCAGAGAGAGAGGGAGAGGGAGGGAGGGAGGGAGGGAGGGAGAGAGAGAGAGAGAGAGAGAGAGAGAGAGAGAGAGAGAGAGAGAGAGAGAGAGAGAGAGAGAGAGAGAGAGAGAGAGAGAGGATGATGATGTTGGAACTAGTGTTCCACTTTGGCCCTCACATTTCACATCCTCTCTAGAGGCCATGGTATTTCTCCAGCTTCTCATTCTCTTCCTTCCCGACATTGCTGTCATGTTGCATCACTACATCCATGAGCACCGCCGTCTCCTGGTCCTTCTCTACTACTATGGTGTCTGATTCATTGACCAGTACCTGCCTGTCCATCTGGATCTGGAAGTCCCACAGGATCTTAGCCCTCCATCACTTTATCTGGGATCTCCCATCTGGCCTTGGGAAGGTCTGGACCAGTGCAGATGTTCCTAGGCACAGTGCCAGCTGCTTGATTTTGTGATTTTGATTTTGTCTGTCTGTCCATCCATCTATCTGTCTGTCCGTCCATCCATCTATCTGTTTGTCCATCTGTCCATTTGTCCTCCCCTCTCTCTCCATCTATCTATCCATCTATCATCTATCTCAGTGTTTCCCAACCTTGGCAACTTGAAGATGTCTGGACTTCAACTCCCAGAATTCCCCAGCCAGCATTCGCTGGCTGGGGAATTCTGGGAGTTGAAGTCCAGACATCTTCAAGTTGCCAAGGTTGGGAAACACTGATTCTATCTAATACATTTCAGTCATCTCTAATTTTTACATTCTGTCCACGTTTTGTATCTTTTTGGGTATTCCAGAAAGGAGACTATTCATAGTTCAGGGTTGAAATGAGGGGTCCTTGGTGCTCTCTGAGCTTGGTTGTTTTCTTGCAGATGTTTCATTTCCCGAACTAAGTAACCTCATCAGTGCTTTTTGGTATTTTCTTCTTTCCCCGCTATTTCTTGAAATTGTTTTCTTGAGACCTTGGTCATAGATGGAGGACATGCTGGTTTAGTAGTTGGAGCATCAAATCCTTCCCTGACTGTAGAAATCATGGAGTAACTTGGCATGGGAGGCACAAATGCACCATGGAGCTCCTTGGAGGACAGGAAGGATAAAAAGATAATAAAGAAATGCAAACAATAATTAGAATTTATATTGGCTTCTGAAAGTGTTCAGAGCAGCCTCTGCAACAGACACATCTGCCAATGTGATCGGTTTTATTATCTCCATATTTTCAATTCAGAAACAGAAGCTAAAAGAATCTGAATAATTTAATTTAATCTGAGTTCCAATTGATTATTTTTATTAATTGAGAAATTTTAGATTCTGGGCTATTTAACAGATGAACAGAGTTGGAAGGGACCTTGTAGGTCATCTAGTCCAACCCCCCACCCAAGCAGGAGACCCTACACCATTTCAGACAGATGGCAGTCCAGTCTCTTCTTGAAAGCCTCCAGTGATGAAGCTCCCACAACTTTTCAAGGCAAGCTGTTCCATTGGTTGATTGTTCTCACTGTCAGAAAATTTCTCCTTATTTCCAGGTTGAATCTCTCCTTGTTCAGTTTCCATCCATTATTCCTTGTCTGGCCTTCCGGTGTTTTTGGAAAATAGCTTGATTCCCTCTTCTTTGTGGCAGCCCCTCAAATATTGGAAGACTGCTATCATGTCTCCCCTGGTCCTTCTCTTCACTAGACTAGCCATGCCTAGTTCCTGCCACCGTTCATCATATGTTTTAACCTCCAGTTCCCTAATCATCCTGGTTGCTCTTCTCTGCACTTTTTCTAGAGTCTCAACATCTTTTTTATAGTGTGGTGACCAAAACTGGATGCAGTATTCTAGGTGTGGTCTTAATAAGGCTTTATAGAGTGGTGTTAGTGCATCACTTGATCTTGATTGTATCTCTCTGTTAATGCAATTTAGGATTGCATTGGCTTTTTTGGGTGCCGCTGCACACTGTTGGCTCATATTTAATTGGTTGTCCACTAAGACTCCAAGATCCCTCTCACAGACACTGCTATTAAGCCTGGTTTCACCCAGGCTATATGTGTACTTTTGTTTTTTCTTGCCTAAGTGTAAGACTTTACTTTTCTCTACTATATAACTCCAAATATCTATATTTTTAATATGCCTATCAGCACAGACTTCAGGAGTGAACAGTTATAAATTCTTGAGGCTAATCTGGTTCTTTGGCATCCTTAAGGGGCATTTGAAGGGGCAAAGATCATTTTTACGGAAACAGTTTTATTTATTTATTTGATTTCTATACCTACTCATCTCAACAAGTGACTCTGGGCAGCTTATATAATTTATTGTTCTAAACATGTACTACTTTTGAACAAATTAGATCCAAAAGGCAGCCAAAGAGGCAAATGGCTAAAGAATATAACAATACTGGGACTCAGTAGAACTCGGGAAAGCCAGTTTTTTAAAACTTTGCTTGTCCAGGAATTAAATGCTCAGTGTGAAGATATTTCACTGAGGAACTGTACCTTGTTAGAAAAAATAATTAATTCTGCATTTTTAACTCGCCTAATTCACAATGCCTGGAAAGCTCTTTGTATTAAAACAGTTAATCTCAGATTCCAAATTTTTCCAAATGTCGTGCTGCAGTTCTCAAACTACAACCGAAAGTGTGTATGAAAAATAGAAATACATATACCGTAAATGATGCACTTCGAGAAAGTTACATAGAAAATTTGTACGCTAGAGAAAGATTGCACTGTGTCCTATGCAAAATTGTACATTAAAGGAAAGCAAATGTTTTGGATTTTGTGATTTTTAAGTCAAAGGCGATGTTGACTTTTGATGGAATTTAGCCAAGGCAAAGCTTAAATTTCATAGTGTTGAATGCAAAGCACCAGCCCAGGTGGCGTGCTTGTTAGTGTAGAGTGTGTTCCTTTGTGTAGCATACAAACTTATGCAACTGGTAATCATTCAGCAAATTATAGCTAAGCAACCTTCACCAGCATAAACATTTTCCATGTCTCTTGAACACAGCCTTCCTTGATAAATATGCTCTTGTGTATGCCTTCTCTAATATACATACTTGATGGTACAAAGCACAGGTGTGCTTCTTCACAGGTGTGCTTCTTCACATAAGAATCCCACTTCTGCTTTGAGTGCAGAGTGCAGAGAGTGCAGAGAAGAGCAACGAAGATGATGAGGGGACTGGAGGCTAAAACATATGAAGAACAGTTGCAGGAACTGGGTATGTCTAGTTTAATGAAAAGAAGAACTAGGGGAGACATGATGGCAGTGTTCCAATATCTCAGAGGCTGCCACAAAGAAGAGGGGGTCAAGCTATTCTCCAAAGCACCTGAGGGTAGGACAAGAAGCAATGGATGGAAACTAATCAAGGAGAGAAGCAACCTAGAACTAAGGAGAAATTTCCTGACAGTTAGAACAATTAATCAGTGGAAACACTTGCCTCCAGAAGTTGTGAATGCTCCAACACTGGACGTTTTTAAGAAGATGTTGGATAACCATTTGTCTGAAGTGGTGTAGGGTTTCCTGCCAAAGTAGGGGGTTGGACTAGAAGACCTCCAAGGTACCTTCCAAATCTGTTGTTATTGTTGTTGTTGTTGTTGTTTTTATTGTTTCTTCTTCTTTCTTCTTCTTCTTCTTCTTCTTCTTCTTCTTCTTCTTCTTCTTCTTCTTCTTCTTCTTCTTCTTCTTCTTCTTCTTCTTCTTCTTCTTCTTCTTCTTCTTCTTATTATTATTATTATTATTATTATTATTATTATTATTTACCTACCAGTTCGCCCAGCACTGAAAATGTGAGCGCACGGGCCCCTTCCGCACATGCATGCAGCCTTCCACGCATGTGCTTTGCTCGCACGTGTGGCTTGCATGCATGCACGCGGCTTCAAAACATCCCTTAATAGGACGGCATAGCGCTGGGGCGGGTGGGCAGGAGGGCCCACGCACAGGTCGCTTCTACTGGTTCGCTCAAACCAGTCAGAACCAGCTGAATACCAAGTCTGGGAAAAAACTCTCTGGGAAGCAGAACACACCCACACCCACGCACCTGTTCAAGGATAAATGCATGGTTGTTATCAATTAAGGACAAAAGGCGCTTCTGGTCTCAACCTATTGCATTTCCATGGGTGTTGCGAAGGGGCTCTTAAAGTTGCATCCTACCCATTTCATTAGAGAATAAATCTGTGTGATTTCTACCGCACGCTTCCTAACTTTGGAACGGATTCAGCCCAGCTGAATTTCATTGCAGACTGCAAAAACCCGCCGTCTTGACTCTTTCCGATTTGGCGGCCAAACCGCTCTAATAAATAAGTAAAATAAACTGTAAATTGCTCGCCTGGGTTCACGGCGAATAATCGATACGATTAGGTTTCACAATCTGGAGAAAGGTTAAGCAGCGTGGAATTTCTGCTCTTGCCTTTTATCACATTTGCCAAGTTTAAAGGGTCCACGTTGCTGTAAAACATGATTATTTCTCCTCTCGTTTTCGTTCTTATCTGTTGGGTTTATAGTGGTTGACAGTGCAAATCAGTTGCACGTCTGTAAGCATTATGGGCTAATTTTTCCCCGTCTGAATGTCATTACAAGTGGTAAAGTGGGTTTAGAGTTGTGTAATGTATGTCTCCATTGTGTGGCCGCAAAGAGCAGAAAAGGCTTATTGTTAGGAGTAATGCTTTGGATTTGAAAATCCAGAACCCCAAAACATTTACTTGGTCAAATGATCACAGAGCAGCAAGGTTGGTATGGGAAAGGAACCAGCTAATGATTGTTAAATAATCAAAGTTAACGAGCTGGTTACATTAATCGATAGATGTTTTATGGACACACTTTGCATTTGGCATCAAACAAAAAGAGTCTGAAGACATCAATAAAAGGATCAGGTGTGATGAAAACAAATTAAACCACCTGGGAATGGCCAGCAATTTTCCATTATATGCCCCTGTAGGCTTTCTAACTTATCTGCTAAGGTTTCAGTCACAGAAGCCTCAAGCTGAGTAATCCTCACTTAACAACTGCTCAAGGTTACAGCAGATACCCAAAAACTTACAAGTCAGTTTCCAGAGTTCCAATGGCTACATAGACACTCTCTCTCTCTCTCTCTCTCTCTCTCTCTCTCTCTCTCTCTCTCTCTCTCTCTCTCTCTCTCTCTCTCTCTCTCTCTCATCCGCATTTCAGGTGCTAGCAACCTTTATGGCTAGTTCTGGTGGTCACATGACTGTATTTCATAAAAAAATTTGGCTAGTTTCCAGCCTTTTTGAACGGTCTCCAATTAAAAACACCAATAGGAATATATGGATTCACTTCACAGTCATTGCATTCTCTTAACGAACAATGCAAATAAAGTAGTGAAATTGAATTCAGTCCAGCCCAAACCGGTAGCAACTTGCTGGTGACATTATAATGACATCACAGAACTGGTTTGGTCGGTGCCGGTCCGTTAATGCTGCCATCTTTTTTTTTTTGACATTTTTTTTAAAAAAATTGTTTTGGAATTTTTTTTCAGGTTTTTTTTTCTTCTGAGCATACACAGAAGCCAAATTTCCAGCACTGCGCATGCGTTGCCATCTTGTTTTTTTTGGGGGGGGGGGATTTTTTATATTTTTTCGGCAGTGCGCGAGGTGCAGCCATGCGGTGTGGGAGGAAGCGAAACGACAGTGAGGTAAGTTAGAACCCACCCCTGATTCAGTCATGTGGCTGCCTCAACTTATGAACGTTATGACTCCATTATGGTCGTAGGTTGAGAACTACCTGTAGTTTGGCGCCAAGCAAAATACGCAGGAACTTACGTCATTTTGGATTCTTTACGGCAGGCCTGCAAATTCATGATGCCAAATTCAAAACTGCCTCCAAAGCTCACCTCTACATCCTGCCAATGTTGTGTTCAAAATGCATAGCCAAATGAGGGTAAGATTCCCTTCGTTGGGATCTTGTGAAAACACAGCCTCTCCTCTTTGTTGGACTTATTAAAATGTCTTTAATGATACATCAATAAATCAACCCTGGGGAAGACGGCCTTGCCAATTTAAAATTGTAATTGTATGCTTTATCTTTCCATATGTTCTTAATGCTTACCATCAGATACCTGCCTCAAAAAAAAAAAACCCGAGTTGGAGACATGAAAAACATTCTTCGCTTTGATAACAAGCCAGCCACTTATCTGCATTTTCTTTCCCGAAAATTGATATCATTCGATATCAAAAAGCCACTGAGCTAAGTTGCGCTCTCTCGTTTATCCCACAAAAAAACGGCTTAATTGCTTTGAAATGTGATAATCAAGGAACCAGGTAAATTCAAGGAGTTCGGCTAATTGGCCGCTCATCCTGGCTTCTTAAAGGAAATGAGCACATTCCCAAGTTTATGAACGCAGCCTCTGGGTTTTTTTTTTTTTGCAGATGCTCGGGATGTCTGCCATCAGTTGATACGCATCAAAAAAAAAAAACCCTCTAGACTGTCAAACAGCCATTATTAGAACTAGCCTGAAATGGAATTGATTTGAGCTTTAGTTGGCCTGGTATGTGCTTTGCCCAATCAGCTAAACACTATTTCAATCTGATAGAAGGGCTAAATTGAACAAGAGGTAGCAGCCGGTGCTATTTACCTGGCCCAGCTTCATGGTATCGAGTCTTGCCTGTTTCCCTAAAGTGGTTATTAGTTGATTTGTACTCCCCTGCCCCCACCCCATTTTTCATTCACGGTTCCTAACCTTTAAAGCAGTGTTTCCCAACCTTGTCAAGTTGAAGATGTCTGGACTTCAACTCCCAGAATTCCCCAGCCAGCGAATGCTGGCTGGGGAATTCTGGGAGTTGAAGTCCAGACATCTTCAACTTGACAAGGTTGGGAAACACTGCTTTAAAGGGTTATACAACTGAGATTGAATTAGCAATAGATGGAAGCTGGTCAGAGGGAGATCCAACCTGGAATTAAGGAGAAATTTCCTGACAGTGAGAACAATTAGTCAGTGGAACAGCTTGCCTCCAGAATAGCAATAGCACTTAGACTTATATACCACTTCAGAGTGCTTTACAGCCCTCTCTAAGCGGTTTACAGAGTTCAGCATATTGCCCCCAACAATCTGGGTCCTCATTTTACCCACCTCGGAAGGATGGAAGGCTGAGTCAACCTTGAGCCGGTGAGATTTGAACAGCTTGCCGCACCCCCGAACCGATTCCCCAGTCGCCGCTGCTTGAGAGAGAGAGAGAGAGAGAGAGAGAATTTTTCAAATCTTACTGAAGACTTTCCTAGGTTATTTCCAGTTGTTTTAAACAGTGGCTGTTATAACCAAAGATATGTGTAGCATATGTTAGCCTATTTATATTCAGTGGGCTACATTTGGCAGATGGTAGACATTAGTACAAGGGATAAGACTACGGAGAGCTAAGATATATGAATGATTTCAGGTCTGTCAGAGAGAGTCTTTAAGAGTCTCTATATCTTAAGCTGTTTTAGATGTCTAGTCTCATGAGATGTTTATCTCTTGCATAGACCTTCTTCCTATATTTTGGGATGTAGAGTACAGGAAATTAGGAGTCCCGGCAGTTCAAATGAATACAGGTTTAATATATGCTAATGCTCTCTACTAGAATCTGAACTAACATTCAGAGCAAATGGGTGGTAGATAAGGGTCACAGATCCACGAACACTGGCTGGCAGTCAAATGCCACGATCCCAAATCCTTAATCTCTCCCCTCACCAACACCAAACAGCCAGTGGTGGGATTCAAATTTTTTACTACCGGTTCTGGGGGTGTGGCTTGATGGGCGTGGCATGGCTTGGTGGGCGTGGCAGGGGAAGGATACTGTGAAATCTCCATTCCCACCCCATTCCAGAGGACGGTTACTGCAAAATCCCCATTTCCTCCCGATCAGCTGGGACTCGGGAGGCAGAGAATAAATGGGGGCGGGCCAGTCAGAGGTAGTATTTACCGGTTCTCCAAACTACTCAAAATTTCCGCTACCGGTTCTCCAGAACTGTTCAGAATCTGCTGAATCCCACCTCTGCAAACAGCACAAGTTCAATTGGAGCAACACAAAAATAATTGCCCACGTCCCACCCGCCACACTTGTGAGTTCATTGAAGCCTGGCACTCCACAAGCAATTCTATCAACAGACATATTGATGTACAACTAGCCCACGAACCCCTAAGAATCCTCATCGACCACACAGCTAACCAGAGAGCACTGACACTCAACCAACTCACACAACCCTCCTACTAGCACTTCACCTCCCAATGATCCTCACCTGATGTAACCTTCCCATCATAAGACCCATCATAAGATTCTCATTGATGTCTCACACCTGACCCATCACCTGACCCATCACAAGACACACCCACACCCACAACTGACCCATCACAAGACCTACTGACCACACAAAGCCCTTGTAAACAGAAATGCATGGACACTGACATCCTCTAAACTCCACTGAAGATGTTACCTAGGCTGATAATGAAACATTTGGAAACCAACCCACAAGCTTGGAGAGCAAACATTCACCCTCAAAGGTCATAGAATTCAAGGTGGACTGAACTTAGATCTCTTGTGGACACAGAGGTGGGTTGCTCCCGATTCGGGAGCTCTATAGAGTTCTATAGAATGGGTAGCGGGAATTTCCCCCCGCTCGCTGAACCGGGAGCGATCGCCGGTTGGCCATGCCCCCAAACCAGCTCTCTCTATGGCACCATCTTGTTTTTTGCTTCTGCGCATGCGCAGAAACTTGGTTTTTGGCACTGTGCATGCGCTTTGCGCGTCCCCCCACGTGGCACAGGAGGAAGCGAACCAGCGGCGAGGTAAGTTAGAACCCACCTCTGTGTGGACATGAAGGGATTTGAGAATGATGACATGTTTGACCCCTCCCCAAGGTTCAGCTTGGTCCTCTCCTTAAGATTGTAGACAAAGGATCAACATTTTCAGCTGCTGGGCATTATACTACAGGGATGGGCATCCTTTCAAAGGGCAAAAATCTCACATATTTTGGCTGAAAACATCACGAAATGTGGTGACCTGACAATAATTTTACCACCCCTGTATGTGGCTTACAAGTTTTGTCAATTTCACAATAACCATCTTGGAAAGTTAAGTGAACAGCGATCCATTTGGATGGAAATTTGGAATTAACTGGTACATATCCCAGATGACAAAACTAGAAATTATATTTTTTTCTTTTTTTTTTTTGATGGAAATAGCAGCATGTACCTAGAAGAGAGTATAACATAAAAAAATAATAACGTAACTATAATGATGTTTTTTTTCTTTTAAAAAGTGATATGATAAGTCTTAAAATTGAGAGTAGCATCAGTCTGTCAAATATAAAATGAGTTTAGTATAAAAGCACTCAAGGAAAGGCAAAGAAAGTGAAAGAGGAAGTAGAAGGGGAGGAAGAGAAGGTGTAGAGAGGGTCGAGGAGGAGGGAAGGAGTTAGAAAGTAGGAGGAGAAGTTGGAGATAGAGAGAGGGGAGTGTATTCGAATGAAGTAGAACAGACTGATGACTGATGAGGCAAGTGTTGAATAAGATATTGACTTTTGAATGATTGATTATATTGAACAAATATGTATTTTTATTGTAATATTTTAAGGTACATGTGTATTGAATTGTATATGAAGTGATGGAGAAAATAAAAAAAAATTCTGAAAAAAAAACCAAGTTCTGTCAATTTCAGATTAACCTTGACCTTAAATCTCATCTGTGTCTTCTTCTGCACCAGTGGTTGGAGCACAAACTTAGATCATTGTCACATTAAAGAGTTGCCTGTGAAGTGTAATCAATATTATACAGTCACTGACTTGTACTGTCCCAACGTAATATCTTTATTATAAATATTATATCCTTTCTGACTACGGAAACAACATTGGTTCCTTCGTTCGATTTTGTGTCCTGAATAATAAACCGAGTGGTTTCCTGATGGAAAGTGTCCACTTCCAATCTGTTCAATTCCATAACTCAAATTAACTTTGAAATTAATATAAGTGAACCGATTTGAGGGTTGAATGTTAATATACGGCACTTTAGAATAATATGATTGGAGGGAACCTTGGAAGTTTTATAGTCCAAGCAGGAGACCCTATATCAGCGGTTCTCAACCTGGGGGTCGTGACCCCTTTGGGGATCAAACAGCCCTTTCACAGGAGACTTCGCCCGGATGCTGCCATTTGGGTTCTTTTACCCTCTGCGCATGCGCAGAACATTTTGCGCATGCGCAGAGGGTAAAATAACCCACATGGCAGCGGTGGGGCGAGGGTCGTGGTGGCGGGCGGGGCGGGGCACGGTGGCAGGGCACGGGGCACGGCATTAGGAAGGTTGAGAACCACTGCCCTATATCATTCCAGACAAATGGCAATTTCTTCTTGAAAACCTCCAATGATGGAGTACCCACAATTTCCGGCCGCAAGCCAGAATTTTGATTTACCTCTGGTAATGTGGTATTTTGGATTGTTTTGAAATGTTTTTCCAGAAACTCATATTCACTCTCCCCCTGTATGAAAACCAGCGGACTTCTGAGAAGCATGGCATATTGTTTCTGGAAATTCCAAATTGAGGGTTAGACAAAATGCAGGGGGGTGGGTGGGTTGCATGACTCATTTAAGAGAAATCAAAAGATACAGAAGAAAAACGATACACGAGAAACATACAGATCCATCCATTTAAGCACGTTTACGGTAGGAGTTTTTTTTATTAAAAAAAAACTAAACCAAACAAACCTTACTATTATATCTTCTTTCCGAGACAGTTTGAGAATAAACCAGTTTTGTGTTGCGCAATAAAAAAAAACATGCTTGTAAAAGCAGATTTTGACATTTGAATTAACATATCCAGTAATGTGTTTTTAACTGTCAGGAAACATTTCTAACTCGGTTTTAGACTGTGAGATGAACTGATTTTTTGCTGCCCGTTTTTAGTCGAAAGTACAAGGTGGTGCTAATTTGGCTTTGACATTACAATTGGCCAGGAAATTGGCCAATTGCATAATTTATTATTCCTTGTTCGTGTGTGTGTGTGTGTGTGTGTGTGTGTGTGTGTGTGTGTGTGTGTGTGTGTGTGTGTGTGAGAGAGAGAGAGAGAGAGAGAGAGAGAGAGAGAGAGAGAGAGAGAGAGAGAGAGAGAGAGAGGATGTCTTCATATTTCTCATTAAGAAATCTAGATAGATAGATAGATAGATGATAGATAGATGATAGATAGATAGATAGATAGATAGATAGATAGATAGATAGATAGATAGATAGATAGATAGATAGATAGATAGATAGATAGATAGAATGAATTCTTTATTGGCCAAGTGTGATTGGACACACAAGGAATTTGTCTTTGGTGCATATGCTCTCAGTGCACATAAAAGAAAATATACATTTGTCAACAATCATGATGTACAACACTTAATGATTAATGATAATAATGAGAGAGAGAGAGAGAGGAGAGAGAGAGGAGAGAGAGAGGAGAGAGGGGGGAGAAGGGGGTGATATTTCTTCATATTTCTCATTAAGAAATCTAAAAGATGTCTAAAAATCTTTAAAATCTTGTTCTGACCTTTGAGTCGGTTTAACAATGAAGATATTCTCCTAACGGTGATTTCTGCCATTTTTCTCTTAAGCAGCAGCTAGCAGCATCCTGTTAAACCAACTTACGCAACCGGCATCCAGATGTTGATGGAGGTGGCTGCGATCAAGTGTCATGTGAGGACCACACTTCTGGATCAGCTGTGAGTTAAATAAATAATTTACTCTCCTCTCTACCAACTCTGCCCCATTGGTGTAATTTTCACAGTAATGGTCACATAAGAAAGATTGTTTTCATTTCCCTCATGCAAAGTGATGGTCAGGTGGTTTTTTTTTTTTTAATTCATTCAAGGAGGCCGGCAGTTGATTTTGCTCTTCCAGAAGCTTCTCAAAGCTGTGATGTGTCATTGACAAGAATGGATGCATAACCTAAGATTCCATTGGCACTGTAGTAGAAAAAAAATATTATTTCTTCGCATGCTTGTAGGTGGTGGTGCAGCGGTTAGAATACAGTATGTTAGAATGCAGCTGCGGTGGCGCAGTGGTCAGAATGCAGTATTGCAGGCTAATTCTGCCAACCGCCAGGAGTTCGATCCTGAGCAGTTCAAAGTTGATTCAGCCTTCCATCCTTCCGGGGTCAGAAAAATGAGGACCCAGATTGTTGGGGGCAATATGCTGACTCTGTAAACCGCTTAGAGAGGGCATAGTAAAACACTATGTAGCGGTATATAAGTCTACATGCTATTGCTATTGTACTCTGTATTGCTCTGCCTTTATTATTTTTATAAATAACTTAAAGTGGTGAATATACCTAATACTCCTACCCTTCTCCTATGTTCCCCCAGAGCGACAACCCTGTGAAATGAATTGGGCTGAAAGAGAAGGATTGGCCCAAAGTTACCCAACAGGTTTTCATGCCTATGGCGAGACTGGAATTCACAGTCTCCTAATTATTGGCCCATAGTCACCAGGTCAGCTTTCCTGCTTAAAAATGGGACTAGAACTCACTATCTTTTCATGATTGGCCCAAAGTCACCCAGTTGGGTTTTATGCCTAAGGCGGGACTAGAATTCACCATCTCATAGTTTCTGGCCTGGTGCCTTAACGACTACCTCAGTGTTTCTCAACCTTGGCAGTTTGAAGATGTGTGGACTTCAACTCCCAGAATTCCCCAGCCAGCGTTGCTGGCTGTGGAATTCTGCGAGTTGAAGTCCACACATCTTCAAACTGCCAAGGTTGAGAAACACTGGACTACCTGATACTGGCTCTCAGACTTTAGAATAGAATAGAATAGAATAGAATAGAATAGAGTAGAGTAGAATAGAATAGAATAGAATAGAATAGAATAGAATAGAATAGAATAGAATAGAATAGAATAGAATAGAATAACAGAGTTGGAAGGGACCTTGGAGGTCTTCTAGTCCAACCCCCTGCTTAGGCAGGAAACCCTACACCATTTGAGACAAATGGTTATCCAACATCTTCTTAAAACCTTCCAGTGTTGGAGCATTCACAACTTCTGGAGGCAAGCTGTTCCACGGAATAATTGTTCTAACTGTCAGGAACTTTCTCCTTAGTTCTAAGTTGCTTCTCTCCTTGATTAGTTTCCACCCATTGCTTCTTGTTCTACCCTCAGTAGCTTGAGCAGAGGGTGTCCAGACGTTACCTGAGCTGCAGATTGCCCATTCCTGCCTTAAACAAAGAGAAAATAAGGAAACAAGAAGAAACTGGAGCATCATTGCATGAGATTAGGACCTAGATCTGAGATGTGACATATAATTGAATGTGTTCGCCTTATAATGAAATTCTTCTGGCTGCACAAAATTTCATAAAGGTGTCCAGAAAACACCTGTGGCTCCTCACAGCAGGTGCCATTTTTTCTGCAAGATGGTTCCCTATATCTTCTTAACCTCTGTTTTGTCTGTCGTTGTGTTAATAAACTTTAGACAGATTAAATGTAGATAAGCTTTCTGACAGATTTATCAGAGGGAACGAGAAATGAAAACAAATTACTTCCCCAACCTTGTTCCAAATGAGAAATAACTAAGGTTGCTATGTAATACTCATTTTTGTTTTAGCTCTGGCAAATCGGTTAATTTTAGAGACTAATAGAGGGGGTGAGGGGCTTTGGAATAGTTTTCAGGGATAGAGACCAATCCAAACCACATTGAATTAACATTCTAAGCCCAACACTTGTTTCATTGGGAAGTAGAGGGATTTTAATTCAATTATTGCAGAAGGCTTACAGGGTTTTTCATTGCCTGACTTTGCTCCTGTTCTATACATTAAAATGCCCTCTTAAAAGTATTATACTTGGAGTCATATAATCAAATATCAAGCTCATAAAGTTTCTTTACAATGAGAAAACAAAGCAACATGAGCAAAAGGTTTACCTGATGCCATGGAGACACGGTATGGAAATGGAAAAAAAAGTGTTATTTGTTGTTCAGAAAAAGAATTGGTCATCGTTCATTTGTATGTCAAGAGGTCTTAGGATCAATTCTCAGCGTCTCCAAGGAGAACTGAAAGTCAAGTAAAATGCAATTGCATTTTCCAAAAAGGCTGTAAAGCAAACCTCAACATATATACATCTATTGTGTGTGTGTGTGTGTGTGTGTGTGTGTGTGTGTAGCATTTTTTGCTGATAAATGAAAATAAAGGGAGACTGTAATAGATCTATTTCGAGCTATTTAGCTCTCGTCAGATAGCCATACCCTTACTGGGATTTGAACCTTGTAAGGCAGCAGCTTAGCCATTAGGCCACAGGCTCTGTTCCCTATCAGTTCTTCACCAGGAAAGGGTTATATATGTTTTTCTGTCATATTATCCTGGTGTACCCAAATATGGGAGAAAGCATCACAGCTTTCATTTTGCCTTTCGGCCCCTCTCTGGGACCATCCAGGCAGTTTCTATAGCCGACACACTATTTTATTTATTTATTTATTTATTTTGTTATTCTTATATGCCGCCCAACTCCCGAAGGACTCAGGGCGGCGTACAACAGGAAAAAAAATACAAGAATAATCAAAATGCAAGTAATTAAAAAACAAATACAAATTATTAAAAACAATATTAAAACAGCAACATTCATTCGATATCATACATACTTGGGGGGTGATCTCAGGTGGATTAAGCTATCCCCCCCACCTGCAGGAAAAGCCATGTTTTAACGGCTTTTCGGAAGGCCAGCAGAGTGGGGATGGTTCGGGTCTCTGGGGGAAGTTGGTTCCAGAGCACGGGGCCAGCCACAGAGAAGGCTCTCCCCCTAGGGCCCGCCAGCCGGCATTGTTTGGCCGACGGGACCTGGAGGAGGCCAACTCTGTGGGCCCTAACCGGTCGGAGGGAAGTATGAGGCAGAATGCGGTCCCGAAGATATCCTGGTCCTAAGCCATGAAGGGCTTTAAAGATGGTGATCAACACCTTGAATTGGACCCGGAGACCGATGGGCAACCAATGCAGCTGGCGGAGTATTGGTGTCACGTGGGTGTACCTTGGCACACCCACCACAGCACGCGCAGCCGCATTTTGTACCAGCTGAAGTCTCCGGATACTCTTCAAGGGTAGCCCCATGTAGAGCGCATTGCAGTAGTCCAAACGCGAGGTGACAAGGGCATGAGTGACCGTGAGTAGAGCCTCCTTCTCCAAGTATGGCCGCAACTGGTGCACCAGGCGAACCTGTGCAAAGGCCCCCCTAGCCACAGCAGAAAGATGGTGATCCAATTTTAGCTGTGGATCTAGGAGGACCCCCAAGTTGCGGACCTGGTCTGAGGGAGTCAGTTTCGCACCCTCAAAGACCAAGGAGGGATAGTTGTCATGGTCCTTAGGAGGCAATATCCACAGCCACTCAGTCTTGTCGGGATTGAGTCTGAGTCTGTTCCTCCCCATCCAGATCTTAACGTCGTTCAGGCAGCGGCACATTACATCAACTGCCTCCCTGAAGTCAGACGGGGTGGTGATGTACAGCTGGGTGTCGTCAGCATACTGATGGAAACACACCCCATGTCTGCGAATGATCTCACCCAACGGTTTCATGTAGATATTAAACAGGATGGGCGAGAGAACCGACCCCTGAGGCACCCCACATGATAGGGGCCTAGGGGACGATCTCTGCCCACCTGCCAACACCGACTGCATCCGATCGGCGAGATAAGAGGAGAACCACCGCAAAACGGTGCCTCCCACTCCCAACTCGCCGAGCCGATGCAGAAGGATACCATGGTCGATGGTATCGAAAGCCGCTGAGAGGTCAAGTAGCACCAGGATGGAGGAATTTCCTCCATCCCGGGCTCGCCAGAGATCATCCATCAGGGCAACCAAGGCAGTTTCTGTACTGTAGCCGCGCCTGAAACCCGACTGGTAAGGATCTAGATGGTCTGTTTCATCCAGGAGCTGCAGAAGCTGAGTCACCACCACCTTCTCCACAACTTTCCCTAAGAAAGGTAAGTTGGAGACTGGACGATAGTTCTTCAAATCAGCTGGATCCAGGGAAGGCTTCTTCAGGAGGGGTCGCACCACCACAGCTTTTAACGACTGCGGTACGGATCCCTCCCTCAAAGAAGCGGTGATCACCACCTGGATCCAGCCGTGTGCCACCGACCTGCTGGCCGAGACCAGCCAGGAGGGGCATGGGTCCAATAAACAGGTGGAGGTACCCATCGCTCCCATAGCCCTGTCCACATCATCGGGAGAAACAGGCCCAAACTCCTCCCACAATGATGGACTAGGACTTGCCCCTGTCACCTCTATGGACTCTGCCCTGCCAGAGTCCAAGTTTGACCGAATCTGAGCGACTTTATCCCACAGAAACTCAGCAAATTTCTCAGCTCTGCCTTGTAAGTGTTCCTCGCTCCCCCCTTTTCCAAGGAGGGAGCGAGTCACCCTAAACAAGGCGGCTGGACGAGAATCTGCGGACGCAATAAGAGCGGAAAGATAGGATCGTCTTGCCGCCCCTATCGCCACTAAATAAGATCTGATGTAAATTCTTAATAGTGTTCGGTCAGATTCGGCCCTCTTGGTCCTCCAGCGGTGCTCCAGACGTCTCTTTTGGCGTTTCATCTCCCGGAGCTCCTCGGTGAACCAGGGAGCTTTCCGGGATCCACTGCCACGGAGAGGTCGCTTAGGCGCAATTCGGTCTAGAGCCCCTGATGCTGCGGTGTTCCAAGCAGCCACCAGGGAGTCAGCCGAATTGTGTACCAGGGTTTCAGGTATCTCCCCAAGTTCCCTCTGGAATCCTTCCGGCTCCATTAGGTGCCTGGGGCGGAACCACCTAGTCAGTCCCGCCTCCCTATATGTGTAGCATTTTTTGCTGATAAATGAAAATAAAGGGAGACTATTATAGATCTATTTCGAGATATTTAGCTCTTGTCAGATAGCCATACCCTTACTGGGATTTGTGTGTGTGTGTGTGTGTGTGTGTGTGTGTGTGTGTGTGTGTGTGTGTGTGTGTGTGTCTTTATGTTATTCCAGCTGCAGGTTTTTACCTTTAAAAAAAAACAATCAGGGGGAAAAATAAAGGCAAATATTTTGTTATTTATTGAAGCTTCCTAGGCAACCATTGAAAACTACCTTGCTTTGTACTTGAGTCAAAAGCAAGGTATCCTTGGAGCTTCTTGGAGATGGTAGAACCATTTCCCATTAGAGCTGTATCTTCCTTATTAGGCAGGAAACGTCCTTCAAGTTCTCAGAACTGCACTAATTAGTATAGACCAACTTTTCCAGAAGTACCTTCAAATTGGATTGACCGTTAAAGGCAGTGGTGAAATCCAATTTTTTTAAACTACCAGTTTTGTGGGTGTAGTTTGGTGTGTGTGGTGTGGCTTGGTGGGTGTGGCAGGGGAAGGATACTGCAAAATCTCCATTCCCACCCCACTCCTGGGCCAACCAGAGGTGGTATTTGCCGGTTCTCCGAACTACTCAGAATTTCCGCTACCGGTTCTCCGAACTACTCAAAATTTCCACTACCAGTTCTCCAGAACCTGTCAGAACCTGCTGGATTTCACCCCTGATTAAAGGTAACAGTTTCCCCCTGTCCAGTCATGTCCAACTCTTAAGGGGTAGTGCTCATCTCTGTTTCCTAGTCAAGGGAACCAATATTGTCCAAAGACACTTCCGTGATCATGTGGCGAGCATGGCTGTACCGCCAAAGGGTCAAGGAACACTGTTACCTTCCCACCAAAGTGGGCTATTTATCCATTTGCATTTGCATACTTTCGAACTGCTAAGTTGGCAGGAGCTGGGGAGCTCATCCCATCAAGCGGCGCTTGGGTCTTGAACCTGGACTGTCAGCTCTGTAGTTGACAAGCTCAGCTTCGTTAATACTGAGCCATCATGAAATGTTCTGAGATGCAATACAGTCCGGAGGACCCCAAGGTACGGAAGGTTGGTCTAAAACTAGTTTAAAGTAGATGGGTTGGAATAATAGCTCAGTGGTGAAGTTCTCATGATGTATGAGCCATTCCCATTTGGCGAATAAAAATGCTTGCAGTACCAGCTGCCCCCTAATATTAAAACAGAGTTGGAGACCTTTTTATAGTTGTCCAGTTGGAAGCTTCTTATGTTGCCCAGAGGCACAATAGCTATTGTTGATAGAATCAGAGTTAGAAGAGGCCTCTCAGAACCTGATCCAAGCCTTTGAAAAAACTGCATTTCTGGTTATGGCAAATGTCCATTTGCAGTTTATTACCAATAGGAATTTCAAACCATGAACACATCGATGTACTGTAAATGCTTGAAATTGCAGTCAAATTTGCTGAGGATAAATATAATGTGGAAACATTATAGACGTCAGCTGCTTATGATATGCTCCTCTATGGGGAGGAATGGTGGCATCTGGGGAAACACTTATCTTCTGGTACACACACACACACACACACACACACACACACACACACACACACACACGACTTCCCATGAGAAAGGAGTCTTACCAGACCCTTCTTAGATGATAGGAATAGTTGGGAAGATTTAGATCTGGCATGGCAGTGCCTAGAACATTCCTGTCCTGTGCAGAGGTGGTATTAAGCCGGTTTGGATCGGTTTGCCCAAACTGGTAGCGGAAATCGCAGGTGGGCCTCCCACCTGCCTCGGCTCTATGCCGTTCTATCTAGGCACGTTTTTCAGGCCAGGCGCATGTGGGGAAGGTGCGCCCGTGAGCAAAGCGCATGCACGGAAGGCTGTGCGCTCACGAGCAAAGCACATGCGTGGAAGGCTGGGCACATGTGTGGAAGGCAGGTGCACATGCAAACCAGGCGCACACGCGCACGAAGCAAGCGTGCACACGTAGGACAAACCGGTAGTAACATAATGTGAAACCCACCGCTGGTTCTGTGTCACCGAAAGTTTTGAAAGTAATAAGTGACCTCATGGTTGGGTTGCTGACCCAGAAAAGATTCAGCCTTGCACACCTCCCCATCTGATTTCTTTCAGTGGAGAGAAGTGTTTGGGAGCAGATTTGTTCAGAGCAGCCCAAATCCAAATATTTCTTCTCCCTTCCAGAATGGTTTTCTAACATCTAGCATTTATCTTCCCAACTGGGGATGCAAATAATTGAACTTCTGACATTCTGCTCACCACGCATAGCTCCCTGTTCTTCTTCTCCATCTCTACACACTTCCCTTATTTTTTTGGGGTCTGCCAACCAGGTCAGACAAGATCAATAAACACATGATTACAATTTAAAAAAAAACACACAAAACAACTCTTAAAAAACAAGAATATGACTATAATGGATAAAACCAAAAGTGGAAGCCATAAAGCAAGAACACATCAATGCTTCTGAAAGCACACAAAAAAGAGAGACCAATAGAAAGAATTAATAATGCAGTAAACACTACAATGGTTTTTAAAAGACCCTAATAAAATAGTAAATAGCAGTTTAGCCATTAATGACCTTGGTAAGTGAAGCTGTGTTATGACGCCTAAGGCTACCATCCTACTTCTAAACTCAATGAAATTGGCTTTTCAATGCACTTATGTAGAAGTGGTTTTATATATGAAGCTATTGTTGGTGCTCCTCTCCCCACCAAGTCTAGAGAGCTCATTGTCTAGTATTTTAATTCATCCATTATTTATTTGTATAAATTATATACCTCCTGCTCTAGGTTTATACATCATTCATGGCAACACAAAAACCTTACCACCAATCATATGGTGCAGTAACGTTACTCCCAGTGACAATAAAAACAAAACCAGGAGAGTCAAAAGTGGCAGGAACAGCTTGATAATTGACTTCTGAACCAAAGCCAAATAAGAGACACATTTGAGTGACATGGAGAAAAGAAAAATGCTACCTAGAACATGGTACCAAGGCAGTAGTGAAATGTTAAAGTAATCCAGGCGATGAAGGAAAAGAGCAAGCAGAGATGGCGGGCGGGCGGAATTAAGTGTGTCATCAGCTTAGAGTCATTATGTTCCCACAAATGGTCTCTGTCCAACTCCTGAATTCTGCTGACCCTTATGTGGTGTCAATTTAGGGTTGTACTTTTGTTGGTCAGATTCTTGTGTATAGACTTCAATAAATTTTCTATGCTGCAACCAGTGGTGAAATCCAATTTTTTTACTACCAGTTCTGTGGGTGTGGCTTAGTGAGTGTGGCGTGGCTTGATGGGCATGGCAGGGGAAGGATACTGCAAAATCTCCATTCCCACCCCACTCTGAGGCCAGCCAAAGGTGGTATTTGCTCCGAACTACTCAAAATTTCCGCTACCAGTTCTCCTAACTATTCAAAATTTCTGCTACCGATTCTCCAGAATGTGTCAGAACCTGCTGGATTTCACCCCTGGCTGCAACCCAATCAGAGGTCCTGGTTCTTTGTGCCTGATAGATACTAAAAACTTCCACTGTTTCAAATAGCATCTTGATTTTTTTTTTGAGTCAGAGGAAAAAATGAATGAATGAAAAATGGTAAATCAATAACAGGATTGCACTGTTACTCCAAGAGATGGCTCCTAACACCTTTTGATTGCTGAACAACAACAACAGCAGCAGCAGCAACAACAACAACAACAAAACATAAACTGCATTCTCTTTGGTTAACAATGCTCTCCCTAAAATAGTGTTTGTGATAGTCAGATCAATAGCACTTTAGCAATAGCACTTTACTTATATACCGCTTCATAGTGCTTTACAGCCCTCTCTAAGCGGTTTACAGAGTTCAGCATATTGCCCCCAACAATCTGGGTCCTCATTTTACCGACCTCGGAAGGATGGAAGGCTGAGTCAACCGTGAGCCTAGTGAGATTTGAACAGCTGAACTGTTGAACTAGCAGTCAGCCTGCAGTCGCAGCATTTAACCACTGCACCACTTCAGCTCACCCCCTGTTAGAGAACCTTTAGATCTTTGGACCTTTAGATCTTCGACTTAGAATAGAATAGAACAGTGATGGCGAACCTTTTTTTCCTTGGGTGCCGAAAGCACGTGCGCACACGCTATCGCACTCGCATCAGTGCCCACACCCATAATTCAATGCCTGGGGAGGGTGAAAATGGCCTTCCCAGCCCCCCCCCCCCCGGAAGCCCTCTGGAGGCCGGAAATGGCTCATTTCCCAACTTCCGGTTTGCCCAGTAGGTTTTCCTGGAGACTGGGGAGGGCGAAAACGCCCTCTCCCGCCCCCCCAGAGGCCCTCCGGAAGAGAAAACGCCCTCCCAGAGCCTCTGCATGAGCCGAAAATCAGCTGGCCGGTGTGCACATGCGCATGGGAGCTAAGCTAGGGCAACGGCTTGCGTGCCGGCAGATATGGCTCCGCGTGCCACCTGTGGCACGCGTGCCATACGTTCGCCATCACTGGAATAGAATAACAGAGTTGGAAGGGACTTTGGAGGTCTTCTAGTCCAACCCCCTGCTTAGGCAGGAAACCCTACACCACTTATCATCCAGTATGCCTAGAGCAGAATTTGGGAGTTGCAGTCCCAACATATTTGAAAGATATTAGATGGAAAGAGATAGTTAATATTATTATTTTCCCATTATACAGTTGGAGAAAGTATGTTTAAGAGCGAATTGGCTTGTCTGCCAGACAACTTACAGTATATACGAACAAGGCAAGATGCAAACCACGGATTTCACAATTTGCATTACAGCAATTAAATGTAATTCAGTATAATGTAATAATGTAGTGTTAGATGAATGAGTGGATAATTTGATGCCTTTTCATTGCACATCCCCCCCCCCCGTGTTCCAGCTAAGACAGATGGTGGTGTGTAGGCAATTTTTTAAAAAACCATTTTTCTCTAGTTGCACTGAGAAAGCATTGGAGTTTTCAGTGTATTCCTGTTTAATAATCAGGTAAAGCTAAAAGGTGTGTTTCAGTGCTCTTCTATTTTGCTTTATCTCTCAACAGTAGAGTGGTCTGCGAACACTACCAAACTCCTTAACAGGGACAAAGTAAATAAGAGCTATAGAAGATACGTAAAGGTAAAGACTCCCCTCACACATATGTTCTAGTCATTCCCGATTCTAGGGAGCGGTGCTCATCTCCGTTTCAAAGCCGAAGAGCCAGCGCTGTCCGAAGACACCGTGGTCATGTGGCCGGCATGACTAAATGCAAAAGGTGCATGGAACGCTATTACCTTCCCTATTTTTCTACTTGCATTTTTTACGTGCTTTCGAACGGCTAGGTTGGCAGAAGCTGGGGCAAGTAACAGGAGCTCACCCCGTTACGAGGCGCTAGGGATTTGAACAGCTGAACTGCCGACCTTTCTGATCAACAAGCTCAGCGTCTTAGCCACTGAGCCACCGCGTCCCTTGCTATAGAAGATACTCATCCCCAAAAAGAAGCAATAAGAATAGGAAATATTGATATTATTTTTATTCATTACCAGTATGAATTTTATGGCAATAGCTTTGGAGCAATCATGCAAAACAGCCAGACTTCAGACTATATTCCAGGGAAAAGGGGGACTCCCACGTATTGAAATGTAGCATTACACTTGTAATCTATTGTTATTATGGCTTGTAAAATCTGACTTTTCATTGATTATGCCAAGTGGAAAGAACTAGGCAACTGTTAAGTTGCAGTTAAGAAGATTTATTGCTCGAACATATGCACAAAGAAACTAATCAATTAAGGTTAAATACTAAATTGTAACCAGGTAAGGTTCAATGGAATGCAAGAGGGGTTCGATGTAGACTGTTTGTGAAAACACCGTGACTCTAGGCTGATGACTTGCTTAACTCTGCCCTCCAGCTCTTCCTGCTCTTCTCCTGCATCTCAGAGTGATGCACATTTACTGGTTGAGAATGGATCATGAATTTCAGAATTATGACATGTTTTCTGCAGTTTCCATCTGGCAGTATAAATCACATCCAGGTATTTGAAAGAGAGAGTGGGAGGAAGGAGATTACAGGATTCTTCTTCTTTTTTTTTAAATGATTCTTTGACTTCAGAAGGTGTTTGAACAGGTACCGTATTTTTTGGAATATAAGACGCACCTTTTACTCCCCAAAAAGAGGGTGAAAACTTGGGTGCGTCTTATACACCGAATATAGCCCCACCCACCCACCCACCCCCAACCTTTGGTCTCTGTCTTCCAGCAATTTACCTGCTTGCAGCAAACAGGGAAGAGCCTGTAAAGCCAAGCAAGTCAGTAGCAGCTTCCCGACCTACAGCTGATTTGCCACGTGCTAAAATGAAACTGAAACTAGCAGAGGCAAATAGCTGGGAGAGACATGCAGATTTTTATTTTCTGCTGAACTGGATGCAAGGGGGTAAGTGAATAACTATAAATGTCTGTAGAATGTTCAAATTATTAGACTTATTTTTTAAAGACTGCTTTATTATTTGCTTTGCTGACTGCTTTATTATTTGCTTTGCTGGCTGTGGACTTCTGGGAGTTGAAGTCCACAAGTCTTAAAGTTGCCAAGGTTGGAGACCCCTGTTCTAGACAACTTAACAAAATAAAGAAGCTTTTTAAAATAAATGCTTGCTCTGAAGAGGCCCAGTGCTATTGTATCTTCTTTTAAATAATAGAGAATAATGTATACTTCCAGAATTTTTAATTAATTTTAACAGCTCTGTACAAGTATAGTATGAAATGTAACAGTGTCCTGTTTAGTATTAGAGTTTAGTTACCTTGGAGTAGATCTATTTAAATAATTGGGAGGAGTTAGTGTGACTACATTTAAGAAAACTTTCTGGCATAATGTACATTTCTCCAATTCTTTGCTATTTCTATGGGTCAAGCACACATGCACAGAAATACACAGCAAACAGTGTATATCATCCGTGCTGCTTGCTATTTGCTGTTTGGCAAATTGCTGGGAGGCAGAGGCCTTTTTTCCTTGTTTTCCTCCCCCAAAACTAAGGTGCATCTTATACTCCAGTGCGTCTTATACTTCAGTGCGTCTTATACTCCGAAAAATACGGTATACTGCATAGTGTTGAAAGCAGAATTCAGCCTAGTGCAGCTCTGAAGATGCCAGGTAGACAAGTCATAGCATCCAGTGGTTGGAATCAGAATGGCGATCCACCATCTCCTTTGGCAAGCATAAAAATGTGTCATTGGAAGGGGCTGCTTAGAGTTTGGCGAAAGTTCAGTGAAAGTCAAAAAGGAAACAATAAAATAAGCAGCTCCACATCTAGTAAACATGCAATCTGCTGCAGTTATAAATGCTGTTAATTGGAGTGGTGCGGTGGCCTAGAGGTGGAACTCTGGCCTCACAATCAGGAGGCTGTGAGTTCGATCCTAGGTAGAGGCAGGTATTTCTCTCTCTGGGCACAATGAGAATATATCTGCTTAACAAAACTCCGCATTGGTGACAGGAAGGGCATCCGGCCAGTAAACCCTCTGCTAACTCCATTCAGTTGCCCAGACTCCACCCCTCAAGAGATTATGGTGCCATTAAAAGAAGATGATGATAAATGCTGTTAATTGGAAGAACAATTGCCATTATTTCACCAACTGAATGAAAGGAGAGGATGATATGAACTGTGAATCTGAATAAAAGAATCTGAAATTACAGAAAACAAAAGTTAGAAATTGGTAAAACGAGATGAATCCTTAGCCTCTAAGTTGGTTTAAAAAAACAAATTATTGTTACTGGGAAATATTTATTATTTATTATTATTTATTTGTGAAATTTATATACCGCCTCACAGTGCAAGCACTCTCTAAGCGGTTTACACCAGTAAGCAATGTATATTTACATTGCCCCCAACAATCTGGGTCCTCATTTTACCTACCTCGGAAGGATGGAAGGCTGAGTCAACCTTGAGCCAGTGAGATTTGAACCGCTGACCTGCGGATCATAGTCAGCTAAAGTGGCCTGCAGTACCCCACTCTAACTGCTGTGCCACCTCGGCTCATATTGATCACTGGTAAGCTGTCATGCTTATCATTCAGACTCCCTGCCTTAAGAAGTATGATTCTATTTTTCAAAATGCTCCCTCTTGGAGTAACCAATATTTTTAAAGAGGTCCAAAGGGACGGGAAGAAGCACATTCATATATTTCTATCATGAATGCTACATCAGCTAATTAAAAGGATCACAATTAGGTTCCTTGGTTATTACATAGTTAATGCCCCCTTAAATAATTACATTCATTACTCAAGATATAGATCAGCTACTTCAGAAGAAAGCTTAACTTAATATAATTAATTTTAAGATTGATGGTTTATTAAGTGACCCAATAAAAAGAAAAGTGAAAATAAGCTTTCTTGTTTTGGAATGTACATTATGAGCATATTGAACCCTTCGCTTGCTCATTCGTGGTGTATTTATTCCTTCATTAATGGGCGTCCTTCCTTTTATTCAGGAGCTCAAGGCGGTGAATATAATTATTTTATTATTTTCTCTAACAACAACCTGGGAAGCTTCTGTGCTTGATGGTAGAATAGAACTTAACAGAATAACAGAGTTGGAAGGGACCTTGGAGGTCTTCAAGTCCAACCCCCTTCTGAAGCAGGAGACCCTATTACATTTCAGACAAATGGCTATCCAATCGCTTCTTAAAAACTTCCAATACTGGAGCACCCAAAGCTTCTGAAGGCAAGCCGTTCCACTGTTTAATTGTTCTCACTGCCAGGAAATTTCTCCTTAGTTCTAATTTGCTTCTCTCCTTGATTAGTTTCCATCCATTGTTTCTTGTCCTACCTTCAGGTGCTTTGGAGAATTGGTTGACCCCTATCCTCTTTGTGGCAGCCCCTCAAATATCGGAGCACTGCTATCTTGTCACCCCTAGATCTTCTTTTCATTAAACTAGACATACCCAATTCTTGCAACCATTCTAATCATCTTTGTTGCTCTTCTCTGCACTCTTTCCAGAGTCTCAACATCTTTTTTATATTGTAGTGTCCAAAACTGGATGCAGTATTCCAAGTGTGGTTTTAGACAGTGGATATTCTTAGGCCAGCACCTTCAACACTAGACACACTTGAGCTGTTCAGCTGAGAGGGTTGGAGTGACCGAAGTCCCCCAGGAAGTTTCCATAGATTAAAGGTAAAGGTAAAGGTTCCCCTCATACATATGTGCTAGTCGTTCCCGACTCTAGGAGGCAGTGCTCATCTCCGTTTCAAAGCCAAAGAGCCATCACTATCTGAAGATGTCTCCGTGGTCATGTGGCCGGCATGACTAAATGCCAAAGGCGCACAGAACGCTGTTACCTTCCCACCAAAGGTGGTCTCTATTTTTCTATTTGCATTTTTTACGTGCTTTCGAACTGCTAGGTTGGCAGAAGCTGGGTCAAGTAATGGGAGCTCACTCCGTTACGTGGCTCTAGGGATTAAGGCACTAGGCACTAGGGATAACTCCAGAGGTGGGTTCCTCCCGTTTTGGACCGGTTTGCCCGAACTGGTAGCAAGCTGCTGGTGATGTCACGATGATGTCACGGAACCGGTTCTGTCAGTGCCGGTCCGTGGACGCAGCCATCTTTTTTTTTTGAATTTTTTTTGAATTTTTTTCATGCGCATGCGTTATCATCTTGTTTTTGGCTTTTTTGGGGGGGGTTGGATTTTTTGGCACTGTGCATGCGCGCGCGCAAAAAGCGTGCCTGCGCCCATGATGCGCGGCCACGTGGGGCGAGAGGAAGCGAACCGGCAGCGAGGTAAATTAGAACTCACCCCTGGATAACTCCAGAGATTAAGATGTACTAAAATCTGGATCTTCCTGCTGATAATTCCACGAACTTCACAACACCTAAAAGTTCAATGATATGCCATCCACATAGTGGTCCCAAGGTCATGCTGTTTGAAAATACATTAGACTTGTCATGCCAAGTTTCTTTTTTCCAATTCAGGACCCCAATTATTCCCTTGGGGTGGGGGTGAATGTTTACAGAAGATTATCTCCTCCACCCCTTCAAACCTCCCAAATTTGTGTAGTTCTGAAAGGAGGACCAGGTGCAGGCTAAAAGATGTGGACACATTTGGTGGAAAATTGGTCTGGATTGTAGAAGATCTTGAAGATTCACCAGGACACAACCCTTTAGAAATCTTACACAACAACACAAAAAAGCACCAGAGATGTGAGGTGGGAGGGAGGGGGACAGGCCAACATGGAACAATTATTATTTAATAGCTCACCAGCTGCTGTACCTGGGAGGCAGTGCAATTTTGTGTCTTGCTAACTGCTAAATGAATTCCCCTGAGGAGGGGAGAGGGAGTGACACAGATCCTCTATTAAAGAATAATTGTAGCCTATTGGCCTTGCCACTTGCATCTCCTGCCTGCTACTCCACAGAATACACAAAGTATAGATAGGAACAAAATGGGCTTGAGATGGAAAAAGGAATGGATGCAACACAGGCTGACATTCTTAATTGTTTTTTATAGCCAAGCAACATTTTTTCCTTTCTCTGCACATTTTGGTTTGGGGGAAGGTACCTTGTGATTTGACCCATAGCAGTATAGATTTGTAAGCAGTTGGGAATGATCAGGGAGCCAATTCAGCAAATCTAGTAGATAGGATAAGAGGGGAGGGTTTCAGTCATCCAGGTCATGGTTGTCCCAAAGGCGTTTTTTTCTTCTTCAAATGGCAACTAGGCTTTGTTTTTCCTTGAAGACATTTCGCTTGTCAACCAAGAAACGTCTTCAGGTTTGAAAAGCTGAAAAAGCTTCTCAGATGAGAAGAAAAACATATTCGAGGAAAAGTCCAGTTGCTTTTCGAACAAGGGCCTTTGGGACAATGAAGATCGGTGCTAAATTGTCAGGGATCAAGTCCAAAAGGAAATAGATCAATTGTCGTGAGTTACTGGAGGGAGGGAGGGAGGGAGGGACACAGGAAGATGGGAGGGAGGGAGCGGGGAGGGAGGGAGGAAGGAAGGAAGATGGGAGGGAGGGAGGGAAGGAGGGAGGGAGGGAAGAAAGGAAGGAAGATGGGAGGGAGGCAGGAAGGAAGGAAGATGGGAGGGAGGGAAGGAAGGAAGGAAGGAAGGAAGGAAGGAAGGAAGGAAGGAAGGAAGGAAGGAAGGAAGGAAGGAAGGGAGATGGGAGGGAGACAGGAAGGAAGATGGGAGGGAGGGAGGAGGGAGGGAGGGAGGGACGCAGGAAGATGGGAGGGAGGGAGGAAGGAAGGAAGATGGGAGTGAGGGAGGGAAGGAGGGAGGGAAGGAAGGAAGGAAGATGGGAGGGAGGCAGGAAGGAAGGAAGATGGGAGGGAGGGAAGGAAAGAAGGAAGGAAGGAAGGAAGGAAGGAAGGAAGGAAGGAAGGAAGGAAGGAAGGGAGGGAGATGGGAGGGAGATAGGAAGGAAGATGGGAGGGAGGGAGGAGGGAGGGAGGGAAGAAAGGAAGATGGGAGGGAGGGAGGGAGGAAGGAAGGAAGGAAAGAAAGGAGATGGGAGGGAGACAGGAAGGAAGGAAGATGGGAGGGAGGGAGGAGGGAGGCAAGAAGGAAGGAAGATAGGAAGGAAGGAAGGAAGGAAGGAAGGAAGGAAGGAAGGAAGAATGGATGGATTTCACATGGAGAACTCTTATCAGTCTCGGCTCCCAGACTCACCGCAGCAGAGAACTTCTAGCCAGTTTGATTTGAATTTGGTTTGCTTTTGTAAAACTTGTAATAAAATTTGAAAAAGTGTAGAAAGCACCTGGAATGAGCAGTTCCATCACCGGCTCTTCTTTGGGTAAACTGTCGTGTTATGACCACCACGACTGTATAGAAGAGGCCTTCCTGCAGAATTCCTTCCTCCATAAATTAAACCTTTAGCTATTCGGGTTAGAGTGCACTGCATCGAAGTCTGGTTGCAAGGAAGTGTAAATGCAACTTGCATACCAACACAGAAGGAAATCAGTAACACCCTTTCCTCCTGAAGGAGCCCTGAATGTGACGGGAAAATCATTCAGCAACTGCTCTTCTGGTTGCTTTCAATTAGCCTTGATTGAAAATTGATTGGTCTTTTTTTTTCCTTTTCATAAAAGTGTAGCCAATGGATTTTTAAATTATCGTAAATCAAGTCACCCCGGCAGCTTTGCCCATCACCATGGATAAGCATCAGTTTTACTCCGTAAGATGCTCATAGCTGCATTGTCTCTGGAGGACTTAATATTGGAATTTGAGAAAATATATCACCTTTACTGATTTTTTTTTGATGGATGATTTTACCAACGGAAGCTCTGACTGTTTGGCAGTTTTTAAGAGAACTACTGGATCTGAGCTCAAGAATTAGGATGGTTCTAGAATGGTAGCAAAGTGTCTCTGTATCACTTTACCAGTATCTAGTCGTGGTCTGAATTTTTATAACCCAAAACCTTCCCTAGATTTTGGGTTGGTTTTTTTTTTTAGAAATTTGATGCAGCCTTGAGCAATGCGATTTTATTACTTATGACTGCGGCCATTTCCACCTCATAGGCATGAGATCATATTGAATAGCTGATTGGTATTATTATGACCATTTTAAGGGAATGAATGAATCGAATGTGACTTGCCCAAGAAGTTATATAATAAACTCTTTATTCAATATAATGGACTCTATCTTTGATAACCAGTAATTTCTTCCTATGTGGAGATGTGGCTTTGCTTTGAAATAAGTCGCACACGTTCCTGGTTAAAAATGAGCTACCATTTATGTAAAAAGAAGCTAGTTTAAATCCACCAAGACTTATTTTTAGATGGTGCATAGAAATTGCCATTGATAGTTTGTTATGGGTGAGATTCAATCAAATGTAATAGTGCTTTGAAAGTCTTCTACGTATCTGTTCCACATAGTGATTGTTACCGTCCTTACACTGTATGCTGTAGATGGTGTTTTTCTTCTTTGTCACGTAGTGAATACTGTCAGTTGTATGTCTATGCAGGGTGATGCACCCCTATCCTAATATTATGGTACATTCCATTACAAGCAGGACACATGATGTGTGTATTGTTGATTCTCCGTTAATTTTTCTTGTGGTTTGGCTCTGACCGGGAGCGGTCGCATTTAATTAGCAAGAATGTAATTATTCAGAATTTATTGTTTTTGTACCGAAATAAATATTTTATTAGACATTTTAACTTCGGCTTTATTTCTAAATGTTTGAGCTCCGAGAGAAAGATCAAACATCGCCTCTAGGGAGATTTATTCTCACTTCTAACATTCTTGGCTACTAGGTCTTGGTTTACTATAGGATAGGATAGGATAGGATAGGATAGGATAGGATAGGATAGGATAGGATAGGATAGGATAGGATAGGATAGGATAGGATACGATAGGATACGATAGGATAGGATACGATAGGATAGGATACGCCGCCCTGAGTCCTCAGGGAGTAGGGCAGCATATAAGAACACTAAATGAATGAATGAATGAATAAATAGAATAGAATAGAATAGAATAGAATAGAATAGAATTGAATTGAATTGAATTGAATTGAATTGAATTGAATTGAACTGAATTTTTTATTGGCCAAGTGTGATTGGACACACAAGGAATTTGTCTTGGTGCATAGGCTCTCAGTGTACATAAAAGAAAAGATACGTTCGTCAAGAATCATAAGCTACAACACTTAATGATAGTCCGGGTACAAATAAGCAATCAAATCATATTAGGAACCAGTCAATTAAGATGTTTAGCAGAGAACATCCATGAATACCAACTAGCAGTCAGAAGTCACAATGAAAACTCCTTAATTTCACAGCACATGGATGGACTCGACCATGGTTTGAACTGGAAAACTGTGAGCATCCTAGATCAAGGTACATTCAAAACCACAAGGGAATTCCTGGAAACGTAGCATTCAAACAAATCAGCCATCAGTACACAAATAGAGATAAACTACAGTTACCCACCATTGAAAAGAGACAATACAAAAGCTAAGAAGGAAATTTTTAAAAAACCAGAACACATCCCCTAGCAACTAACACCCAGATAAGCAGGGATTAACACTAGACAAACAATCAAGCAGAAAACAGCATCTTATTTAAGGAACTATCAAATACAGGGCAGGGTACTGTGTATAAACAGGAGCAAACCCCACACTCACTGTTTTCATCAGCACAGATAATGTTATCTAGTCAGGTAATGAAATGTCTAGAACAAACAGCCAAGTTCAGAGAGCACCAGAGACCCCCCAATTCAATCCTGGGTTATATATATTATGTTCTATGGAAATAGCCTTTTTATATATTAGGATTTTCTTGAAACATAGAAATATAATTTATGGCTGCTCTTAGTGAAGTAAAAAATCATATGGACACCAAAAATGGACTTTCACTCCTAGGTTTAAACACACTTTGGGGATGCTGTGACTGTACAGCTAAATTATGTTGAATTTAGACTTGAGATTTTTGCTAGACTATAACCAGAAAATAGAAACTCTGCTTTATATTTCTGTCTCTAGTGATGAATACAATCAACAGTTGCAGATGGCTTCTTTACTTTTCCTTGGGAACAGATAAAAGAAATGGTGATCATTATAGAACAAATTATGTTTCCGCAGCCCTAATTCCAGCCCTGTAGAAAAAGAACTCGGATTTTTTTTTTAACTTTGTTTTTCAAGGATAAAATAATTTACGGGTCTTGTAAATCGGTAGACATTTTTGTCTGTAGGTATGCAAGATATAAGTAAGTGCAGGACAAAAAGACTGTTGCAAGTTGCAGATCACAGAATTCCTTCCCGGCTGTTTCTGAACTAAGATCAAACATCAGCCTGCAAAATGTAGACATTGTCTGCAAAATCCAGATTTCATCCATTTTTTTAAAAGTTGGGGGCTGCCTATTGAAAGCTTAAAAGCCAATGTAGGTATGCTTCCTTTCTATCGCATATTTTTTAGAAAGTATCTCTGAGCAGCTCATTTATATTCTCTGTTTCATGGAACAAAACTCTTCTCCACAGCAACTGAAGGCAGGACAAGAAGCAGTGGATGGAAATTAACCAAGGAGAGAAGCAACCTAGAAATCAGGAGAAATTTCCTGGCAATGAGAACAATTAAACAGTGAAGCCTCCAGAAGTTGTGGGTGCTCCATCAAGGGAGGTTTTTAAGACAAGTTTGGAGAACCATTTGTCTGAGATGGTATAGAGTTTCCTGCTTGAGCAAGGGGTTGGACTAGAAGACCTCCAAGGTCCCTCTTGTTCTGTTATCAGGCATGCCAGCCTGTTAGCACCTTATTCATTTCTTAGGGAAAATAGTTGAAAGCTTGGAAGTTTTGGGGTTCAGAAAAATGTCACGGATGGGCATTTCTCTTAACTATTCTCCTTTATGTAACTGTACCTTCTCTGCAACAGCTTATCCTAAACTTCTAGTTGCTTATTTCTGCACAATGAGTAGAATGATATTATGAGAGCAGCTCAGTGAAAGGAATCCAGAGAACGGAGTCAATTGCAATACTTTTTCTCCTAACTAAGATTGCTCTTTTGCTAGTGGTCACCCAAGCAAAGTTTCGCCCACTTCCTATTCTGTTTATTTAGGTCCGTGTCTCACATGTTGTGTTGCGTTGACCCAAGACCACAAGTCTATTTTTAAAAGTTGTGAGCAGAAAAGGAAATGAGCATAGAGTGGATACCATACCAGAGCCACAATCTGACTCCAGCTTTGGATTTTTATTTTTTATATATTTGGTGGTGTTTCCATAGCTAGCTCTGTCCTTTTGAAGCCTTGATTGATATATATTATATGCTCGGTTTAAAGCAGCCCGAGGCTGTCAGCCCTCTGGGTTCTTTATTGCCCTTTTGGGTAGGTCCTTAGCAAAGTCTTGTACAGAAACTCCTGCAATATAACTTTTTCACCTTTTATTTGAAAAGGTCTGACTTCTGTTTCCTGGTTTGTTTACCTGTTCACCTGGAACGTAGTATTGCTTCGTCTGCAGTTCCTTCTCTGTAGCAGACAAAGCAAAGCAAAGCAACCGACCCTTGGGATTTCCTTCTGAGTAAATGATTTTCCCCAAACAAATTCTCACGGTTTTTAAAGTTTATTTATTTATTTACCTCCTATTCAATCGACGAGCACATTGGATCCGCAAACCGCAACCCCGCGCATGGCTGTAGGCAAATTCACCTAGCATACACGTCTTTCCTACCGTGTGCTTTTTTTTGTAGGGTTTTCCCATCACAATCTGAAATGTGGTTTTGGATTTGTATCACAAGATTTGGAGAATCACGTAGCCAGACATTGAACAGAACAGAATAGAATAATTGAGTTGGAAGGGACCTTGGAGGTCTTCTAATCCAACCCCCTGCCTGGGGAGGAAACCCTACACCACTTCAGACAAATGGTTATCCAACATCTTCTTAAAAACTTCCAGTGTTGGAGCATTCACAACTTCTGGAGGCAAGCTGTTCCACTGATTAATTGTTCTAACTGTCAGGAAATTTCTCCTTAGTTCTAAGTTGCTTCTCTCCTTGATTAGTTTCCACCCATTGCTTCTTGTTCTACCCCCAGGTGCCTTGGAGAAAAGTTTGACTCCCTCTTCTTTGTGGCAACCCCTGAGATATTGGAACACTGCTATCATGTCTCCCCTAGTTCTTCTTTTCATTAAACTAGACATACCCAGTTCCTGCAACTGTTCTTCATATGTTTTAGCCTCCAGTCCCCTAATCATCTTTGTTGCTCTTCTCTGCACTCTTTCTAGAGTCTTCACATCTTTTTTTACATTTTACAAAGCTAGATGCAGTATTCCAAATGTGACCTTACCAAGGCATTATAAAGTGGTATTAATACTTCATGTGATCTTGATTCTATCCCTCTGTTTATTGGTCTGGGAATAACCAATTAATAGACCAATAAAATTCTCTCCATTGTAGTGGTACAATTGGTGTGTTGGATAAGGAGAGGGAGAGGGGGAGAGAGAGAGAGAGAGAGAGAGGGAGAGGGAGAGGGAGAGGGAGAGAGAGAGAGAGAGAGAGAGAGAGAGAGAGAGAGAGAGAGAGAGAGAGAGAGAGAGAGAGAGAGAGAGTTCAGATTTACTCCCAGAACCCGTACTTGGGTAGGTGACTATCTCTTATAAGGTAATTTCAATTAGCTATAGAATTAGCATTATGTGGGTTTTGTCTCTGTATGTTCTTTATGGCTTGTTGTATTGTTGTCATTGTTGTTGTTGTTGTCATCTGCTACCCAGAGTCACAGTTTGATTTGGGTAGCCTTATAAACCTAATTGGGGCGTGATGGCTCAGCAATTAAAGACATTGAACTTCTCAGTTGGACAGCCCATGTTTGAATCCTGAGCTCTGGGTGACAGGATGAGCTCCTGTTACTTGCCCCAGCTCGTACCCATCTAGCAGTTCGAAAGCATGCGAATGTAAGTAGATAAATAGGTACCACTTTGGTGGGAAGATAACAGCATTCTGTGTGCCTCGGCATAGAGCCATGCTGGCCAAATGACCACAGAAGCATCTTCAGAACAACGTGGCTCCCTAAGAAACGGAGATGAGCAGAGTGAGACGTGACTGGACTGGGGAAACTTTTACCTTTTTACCTTTGTAAACCTAACCAATCAAGCAATTAAATCTAGGTAGCTCCAATAATACTGTATATCTTTATATCTGGTCCTAGTTTTTGTGGTCAGGGAAAATACTTCTTGACCATGTCTCCAGGGGTGGGCTTCAAAACTTTTAGCAAGGGGTTCTCTGCCAGGTTGCTGGGTGGGTGTGGCCATGGTGGGCGTGGGCTAGTCAGCCTCCTGCACCATGGGGGGGCAGGAGGGTTAGGGTTAGGGTTAGGGTTAGGGTTAGAACATCCCAAATTCCTTCAACCTGTCTCCGTAGGGCAATCAAAAGTCAATCTAGCCAACTTGTAAACATGAACCGGGGGGGGGGAGAAGCCGCCATTTATTCTTTACCTCAGGCACTCAACATTTCTACAACTCTATATTTCACTTGTGCATGAACACCACCTCTCCACAAAGGGTTGTGCTTTGCCCTGTCGTGGTCGCACGTGTTAGAATCACAAATAGCAATAGCAATAGCACTTTTCTTATATACCGCTTCATAGTGCTTTACAGCCCTCTCTAAGCGGTTTACAGAGTTCAGCATATTGCCCCCAACAATCTGGGTCCTCATTTTACTGACCTCGGAAGGATGGAAGGCTGAGTCAACCTTGAGCCTAGTGAGATTTGAACAGCTGAACTGTTGAACTAGCAGTCAGCCTGCAATGACTGCATTTAACCACTGCACCACTTCAGCTAAGGAGCTGCACAATAAATGCCCCTAGTCATTTTTTATTATTTTTATTTTTATTATTTTGGTCCTTGATGCTGTGAAGAATCTGGAACGTTCCCAGGAGTAGCAATTCAGAGGCTGCCAAACTGTCTAAAAGTTTGTGTTTCTGTCAGCTGTAATCTATGCATAAACCCTGTGGGTTGTCTGCTGCTCTTGTGGGCAGGAACTGCAAATTAAGCAAAAATGAAACAAGCCTGACTGTTCTGCTAAAATATTCTTTCTTTAAAACAATATCTTTGGGGGATCCGATGTGCTGGGTTGTTTGGGGTTTTTTTTTTAAGTCCTCCAAAAAACTCTGAAGCTAATGTTTTATATCGCAGGGGAGAAAGTGGGAAGGAGCATAAGAAATTTAGCCTGAATATGGATTCATTAGCATACATTTGTTGATGAAGGCTCATTAAAAATTCTATTACAAGGTTGGCAATTATAGCCACACACTGCCAATTTTTTAAATTAACTGTGTGGATTTATTTAACTCTCTTTTTTTCTGGTAATGCTGACCTATTGCCCAGTCATATGCATTTGTGCTAAAGCTGTGATAGATGAGATAATTCTTCCGTAAAATGTTTGTAACATTATTCTCAATTGTGCATTTTTCATGGAAGGAAAGGAAAGGAAAGGAAAGGAAAGGAAAGGAAAGGAAAGGAAAGGAAAGGAAGGAAGGAAGGAAGGAAGGAAGGAAGGAAGGAAGGAAGGAAGGAAGGAAGGAAGGAAGGAAGGAAGGAAAGGGAAGGATGGGGTAGAGGTAGGGAGGGAGGGAAAGGAAGGAGGAAGGAAAGGAAGGAAGGAAGGAAGGAAGGAAGGAAGGAAGGAAGGAAGGAAGGAAGGAAGGAAGGAAGGAAGGAGAGAGGGAGGAGAGAGGGAGTAGTAGTGATGGGGTAGGGGAGGGAGGGAAGAAGGAAAGGGAAGGAAGGGAGGGAGGGAGGGAGGGAGGAAGGAAGGAAGGAAGGAAGGAAGGAAGGAAGGAAGGAAGGAAGGAGAGAGGGACGAGGAGTGATGGGGGAGGGAGGAAGGAAGGAAGGAAGGAGTTCTGGTTCTTGGGGTTTAATTCAAGCTAATGTTTGTATGCTTAAGCATATTATTTTGCCTTATTTTAATGATATAAGTTATAGGAGTACAAGGGAAATGAGGACTTTGGCCTTCAAATGCCTTAGCAATTCTGAGGGAAAGTCCTCCTTTAAAATGCTATGCTCACCTTGCAAAAGAAGTTTGGTTTGTTTATAGCCTTTTTTAATGTTAACAATCTCCCTGCCAAAAATAAAACATGATGCAATTAAGATAACAGTTAGGAAACCAAAGAGACTCATCTGCAAAAGCTGGACCTTGGCTCAGTTCCACAGGGGAGATTAAAACAGCTCCTTGCTTTGGCTGCTGCTTTGATATGGAAATGACATTGGCTGGCTTCACCTTCCATGTTAAGCTTGGATGTGTTTTAACCACGGTTTGTGTGCAAGCGCGTTAGGCGCGCACGAAGCGCGCAATCACTGAACCGGTTGTTAAACCAGTTGCAGCCCACCATTGCCCATGTATGTTATATTATATCTGTTTGTATCTGAGACTATTGTCTGAATGTACTCCCGTGTTCAGAATGAAGGATACCTTTGCATCATTATGTTAAGAGGAGCCTTGCTGGTTTTGAGGTTTGATGGGAGGTGATCAATCAAATTTCTGTGTCATTATTTTACTGCAGATCACAGAGGTGGAATTCTTGGGTTTTTTCCCCCCTGTTGGTACATGTTGCATTAAAGATTTAGGACTCGTTTAAAAGTTCATAATATTGTCATCCATATTCCGTAAATCAGATCTGTCAGACCCAGTTCACACTGGAGAAATAAAAAAAAAAAAAGAGGCAGTGTGGAGAAGATTCATGTGTTCATGAAGTTTTGGGTTTTGAGGAAATCTTAGATCTGGATCTGTCACCCTATTGGTTCCTGATCAGCAGCTGTGGCCAAGCCAGAGATAAAAATGACTGTTTTCCATTAACAAAAGGCTTTCTCTTATGAATTTTGATTTTCCTCTGTCCAGTTGTGTCCAATTCTAGGGGACGGTGCTCATCTTTGTTTATTTATTTATTTGTGAGATTTATATACCGCCTCACAGTGCAAGCACTCTCTAAGCGGTTTACACCAGTAAGCAATGTATAATTTACATTGCCCCCAACAATCTGGGTCCTCATTTTACCTACCTCGGAAGGATGGAAGGCTGAGTCAACCTTGAGCCGGTGAGATTTGAACTGCTGACCTGCGGATCACGGTCAACTAAAGTGCCCTGCAGTACTGCCTCTAACCACTGCGCCACCTCGGTTTCTTAGCTGAGGGAGCTAGCATTGTCCGAAGATGCTTCTGTGGTCATGTGGCCAGCATGACTATACCCCAAGGTGCATAGAACTCTGTCACCTTCCCACCAAAGTGGTACCTATTTATCTACTTGCATTTGCATGCTTTCAAACTGCTAGGTGGGGAGGAGCTGGGCCAAGGAGGTCGCACAGCACTCAGTTCTCAGAACTTTCCAGCTGACAAGCTCAGCATCTTTAACCGTTGAGCCATTGTCCCCCCGGTCAAACTCTTCTGGTTCCCACAAGAGGCCCTCAAAATATATACAAACGAATTTTGGATATACCATAGAATTAGAGAATTGGGAAAAACTGTGTGGGGGGGGGGGAATTATAAATTGACAATGTAACATAAAGAGAAAATTTATATAAAATGTTTTATAGGTGGCATCTACTGCCAGCAAGGATAGCAAAAATGTTCCCAAACAGATCACTTGAATGTTGAAAATGCAAACAAATACAAGGGACTTATTATCATATGTGGTGGACATGTCCATCAGCACAAAAATATTGGAAAAGGGTAAAACAATGGTTAGAGGAAATGGTAAAACAGCAAATAGAGCTAAAACCGGAACTATTTTTATTAGGCATATTAGCAGAGAAATGTAACAAAAAAATCCAATATTTAATGCTACGTATAATAACGGCTGCCAGAATTGTATATGCTCAAAATTGGAAAAATTGTAACATACCCTCGGCAGAAATGGTTATAAAGAAAATATTAGATTGCGCTGAGATGTACAGGTTGACAATGGAAATCAAAGATAAAAGAGAAACAGAATATTACATAACTTTGAATGTATGGTATAACTCAGTGATGGCGAACCTATGGCACGCGTGCCACAAGTGGCACGCAGAGCCATATCGTTGGGCACGCGAGCTCAGGCCTTCTGGGCCCACTGGGAGTCAGGAAACAGGCTGTTTCCAGCCTCCGGAGCGGGTGGGGAGGTCCTGTTTTTTGCTCTCCCCAAGCTCCAGAGCCTTTCTAGGAGCCTGGGGAGGGCAAAAACGGCCTTCCCCACCCCCCCGGAGGCCAGAAATGGCCCATTTGAAATTTGGGAAATGGGCCATTTCTGGCCTCTGGAGGGCCTTTGGGGGGGGGGAGAGGCTGTTTTCGCCCTCCCCAGGCTCCTAGAAAGGCTCTGGAGCCTGGGGAGAGTGAAAAACGGGAGTGCCATCATGTGCCGGGAGCGGGGGTCACATGCGCATGTGCGGGGGGGGGCATGGAATTATGGGTGTGGGCATGCACGCGTGACTCCCTCCCCGTGCTCCCTTCCTTTTGGCACACAAATCAAAAAAGGTTCGCCATCACTGGTATATAACTGGTTAGATAGTAGATGTAAAGATTAAGAAAATAAATGAGAAAAGATGATTAACAAATTGGAAATGAGAAATAAAGATAAGAATGATGATAGCCAAAAAAAAAGAATATATACAAATGTACATCAGAGCTAGAGCTAACATCACTAATTTTCCTTTCAGGTAACTAACATCCACCCTTTACCCTCCCTGGCAGATTTCAGAAACCTGACAGATCTCTGATTTGGTGATTCCTTCCCCTTTGCCCATCCCTCTCCCACCAGTGCCCTGTAGGTAACAACAAACAATCTTCCCTTTTCTGTGTGCTTAGAAGCTTCCTTCTTGTTGCCTTTGGATCATTTCCGCTAGTAATTTTAATGTTTAATAACTGCATATTTCCCTGTCTCCACTAATGGAGGACATCTGTGGCCTTAGCCTTTTAATTAGGTGGTAATTAGAATCTAAACAACATCTCTGACTTGCTGAAAATGATCCTGGTAACACATGAATTCTCTTGGAAATCTCTCTCCCTCCTCCCTTTCTTTTTTTAAAGGCATAGGTTCAGCTACGCTGGGGAGAACTTTCCTCTCTCTGGTGGGCTTTTCAACTGTCGAATAAAATTATGCAGTACGAAGGAGGAAGGGCCCCAAGTTGTTAGTTTTTGAATTACAGACACTGCAGGAGGCACCCAGGTCTTCCTCCGTAGGGAAGAGATAGATTGTATTCGTGTTTAAATTGCAAGGTGGTTTGTTCAATTTAGGGGCGCGATGGCTCAGCGGTTAAAAAAGCCAGGCTTAGGTTTGAGACCCAAGTGCCTCATGACACCTGTCCTCGCCCCAGCTCCTGCCCACTTGACAGTTCGAAAGCATGCAAATGCGAGTAGTTAAATAGGTACCACTTCGGTGGGAAGGTAACCTGGTGGTTCGAAAGCATGCAAATGCGAGTAGTTAAATAGGTACCACTTCAGTGGGAAGGTAACCTGGCGGTTCGAAAGCATGCAAATGCGAGTAGTTAAATAAGTACCACTTCGGTGGGAAGGTAACCTGGCGGTTCGAAAGCATGCAAATGCGAGTAGTTAAATAGGTACCACTTCAGTGGGAAGGTAACCTGGCGGTTCGAAAGCATGCAAATGCGAGTAGTTAAATAGGTACCACTTCGGTGGGAAGGTAACCTGGAAGTTCGAAAGCCTGCAAATGCGAGTAGTTAAATAGGTACCACTTCAGTGGGAAGGTAACCTGGCGGTTCGAAAGCATGCAAATGCGAGTAGTTAAATAGGTACCACTTCAGTGGGAAGGTAACCTGGCAGTTCGAAAGCATGCAAATGCGAGTAGTTAAATAGGTACCACTTCAGTGGGAAGGTAACCTGGCGGTTCGAAAGCATGCAAATGCGAGTAGTTAAATAGGTACCACTTCGGTGGGAAGGTAACCTGGCGGTTTGAAAGCATGCAAATGTGAGTAGTTAAATAGGTACCACTTCGGTGGGAAGGTAACCTGGCAGTTCGAAAGCATGCAAATGCGAGTAGTTAAATAGGTACCACTTCAATGGGAAGGTAACGCTGTTCCGTGCACTTTGGCATATAGTCATGCTGATTGTCAACTTCGAACTGAACCTGTCCGCAGCCATCTTTCTGTTCCTCAGTTGCCACACAGGGGAGGAAAGGGGGAAGGAGGTTGGAAGGCATTACTAGACACAACAAAGAGTTTTCTCATGAGAACCAAGGTTGTCTCTACTGGCAACAGGTAAGGTTGGAGAAGGAGTGCCTGAAGAGCCCACCAATTAACCCAATTGGCCAACGTGACCTGCGACACTTGAGGATTGGGTTATTTCCTAGTTTAATTATATTGAAACCGCGGGAAAGATTTAGATTTGGTTTTCCATTGAAGCTGTGCCGATATGATGTACTTGTTAAAGAAGATCTTTGAGAAAGAGCCAAGTCTCCGAGTTCTGATTTGCTTGAGTTTGTTAGCCCGAGCCTTGCCACTGGCCACATGACCACGGAAGCATCTTTGGACCACACTGGCTCCCTCTGCTAAGAAATGGAGATTTTATTTATCTATTTATTTATTTGAGGTTCTTCTATGCCGCCCTACTCCCTCAGGACTCAGGGCGGCGTTCAACATTTTAGGGAACATCAAACAAACCATTAAAACAATTTTAAACAATTTTAAAAAAAGAAACATATAACATCATACATACATGGGGGAGACGTCAGATGCAAGGTCGTCTCAAACTCACCCCGACTGCAGGAAGAGCCATGTCTTAATGGCTTTTCGGAAGGCCAGCAGGGTGGGGATGATTCGGATCTCTGGGGGAAGTTGGTTCCAGAGAGCAGGGGCCCCTACAGAGAAGGCCCTCCCCCTAGGCCCCGCCAGTCGGCACTGTTTGGCTGACAGGACCTGGAGATGAGAACCAGTCCCTAGAGTAGGACACTACTGGAGAGGGGAAACCTTTATCTTTTGTTCAGTTTGAATCCGCACCTCTAAATCAACAAAGGGAAATATTATGCAGATCTGTATCTATATCTAGTATAGAGAAGTAGCTATTTTATCCCAAAGGTGCTTTTTCAAAAGGCAACTGGACCTTCCTTGTTTTTCCTTGAAAACGTTTTGCTTCTCATCCAAGAAGCTTCTTCCGGTCCATGACCTGGATGACTGAGAATCTTCATAGATATTTAGCTATTTTATCCCTGCACTAGGATGGCATGCAAAGTCTTTGTATACCAGGCTTTGTAAAAAAAATTTAAAAAACACACCACAATATGTATCGGAAATCAGACTGATTCCATCCCAAATATCAGCCTTGAGTTCATCACTTCGTAACCGTGTGATTCATTTAACAACAGCAGTGGTTTGGTTAGCAAGTGTGGTAAAACATGTCATAAAATCAGACATGACTCACTTAACATAGCAATGGAAATTCTAGTGCCAATTGTAATCATAAGTTGAGGACTATCCATACACTGCCCCAATGAGTATTATGCTGAATAGGTGTCGAATTCTTTGTGCCCATAGACTAGATATTTCAATGCTGAAATTAAATGCGTTGCTCTTAAGATGTTTTTCTCAAAAAAATAATGATGGGAAATATCAATCCGAAGAAAATCTTAAGAAAAAGAAACCGCTTGCAAATTGTCCCCGCATTTTCTTTCACGGGGACTCCTTTTCAGGTTGAAACGCTTGATTATCCCTGAGATGTTCAGAACGAAATGTTTCTATATCTAGTTACAACAGATAAAAAGGATATGTATTTATATATCTATTCCTATATAGCTGATTGCATCAAGAGTTCTTCCATCTGCAGGCTTTGTGACAGAACGTGTTTCGATTTAGGGATGAATCAGATCTGCAAGGGAAGAGTTTTGAAACAGCTGGAGTTGGGGACGGTCTTTACCCAAAAGTTATAAAGCCAAACTTTAGCCAAAAGTGTGTCTTATTCCTTCCAAAATGGACACGTCCAACTCGCCCTGTCGGTTACATTTGAGAATGGAGTCAGGCCAGCAATTTTTACAAATAGTCTTATCTACTTTGGAAATATAGTAAGAAGTCTAAAAATGCATTTATAATAGTAATAGTAATAGTAATAGTAATAGTGATAATGATGATGATGATGAGTCCTTTGGGAGTTGGGCGGCATATAAGAATAACAAATAAATAAATAAATAAATAAATGATGATGATAATGATGATGATGATAATAATAATAATAATAATAATAATAATAATAATAATAATAATAATAATAATAATAATAATAATAATAATAATAAATAAAATAAAATAAAATAAAATAAAATAAAATAAAATAAAATAAAATAAATAATAAAATAAAATAATAAAATAATAAAATAAAATAATAAAATAAAATAAAATAAAATAAAATAAAATAAAATAAAATAAAATATAGCCGGAATTGTAACAATTTTCCTAATTTTCAGTCAAGAGAAGAGCCGAGTTGGCGCAGCGGTTAGAGTGCAGTACTGCAGGCCACTTTAGCTGACACTGATCCGCAGGTCAGCGGTTCAAATCTCACCGGCTCAAGGTTGACTCAGCCTTCCATCCTTCCGAGGTAGGTAAAATGAGGACCCAGATTGTTGGAGGCAATATAAATATACATTGCTTACTGGTGTAAACCACTTAGACAGTGCTTGCACTGTGAGGCGGTATATAAATGTCACTAAATAAATAAATAAATAAATAAATAAATAAATAAATAAATAAATAAATAAATAAGAGACTCTCCAATCTTCTCTGCTACTCCTAGTAATTCAACCTGGTAGACCTCTTCTCCCACGTCTCTTATGTTGACATTGTGAATAAATGACATTGTGCTTTGTAAAACATTGGAACTATATGTTGATTCTTCTCTCTCTCCCTCCCTCTCTGTCTCCCTCCCCCTCCCTCCCTCTCTCTCTCTCTCCCTCTCTCCCTCTCTGTCTCCCTCTCTCTCTCTCCCTCCCTCTCTCCCTCCCTCCCTCTCTCTCTCTCTCTCTCTCCTTCTCTTCCCTAGCTTCGGTATTCAGCCTCTGATTGTCCTCAGGAGGTAAGTCCTGTCCAGCTGGAGATTTAGTAATTTGTATTGTGCTGGCCAACATCACTAGCGCTTTCCATGTTTACAAAAGTGAAGCCTATATTTAAAGACTGCTTACCTTCGGTCAACAGCACAACCAGGTGCAAGGTCTTTTTAATTCTCCATTAGTTATTAATATCAACCCATTCATGTTGCAACTCCATCAGACCAAGCACAGGTAGTCCTAAGAGTTACAACAGCTCATTTAATGACCACGCAAAGATACAGTGGCGCTGCAGGGATGACTTATGACCGTTTCTCACACTTACCACCACTGCAGCAATCCCCATGGTTAAAATTCAGACGATTGACAACTGACTCATATTTATGACGGTCGAAGTCCTCCCGGAATCATGTGATCACCTTTTGTGACCTTCCGACAAGCAAAGTCAATGGGGAAGCTACATTGACTTAACCACCGTGTTACTAACTTAACAACTATAGCGATTCACTTAATGACTGTGGCAAAAAACGGTCGTAAAATTGGGGAAAACTCACTTAATAACTATCTCACTTAGCAACAGAAACTTTTGCTCATTGCGGTCATAAGTGCAGGACTACCTGTATATTCAAAGCAGTCTTTTAATGAATCTAACATGCTCTGGGATCCATATTGTCATGTATTGCCATACGTTACTTCTTGTCTGTTCCGTCTCTGATGCCAATAATTTCCTACAGAGGACCAAATCTGGACTGTTGTATTACTGCATTATCAATAGTGATGGTTTATTACCGCTGATTGATTTGGGATGCATGTTCTTATGAATTTCAGAGTTTATGGCTACTGCCAATAACAAGGACTGTGCAAATATTAAAGGCCGTTTGTTCCAGTCTCCAAATCGTTTTTCCCTTTCCAGCGGAAGGGTGCCAATTCCATCCCACTTGTTGGATGAAATTGGATGCATTAGGTTGGTTTGAACTGATTGGAAAGTTTTATGCATATCCACGGGTATTTTTCTGGTCCAAATAGAAGTGAATCGATATAATTTGGTTGATATTCAACAAGTCAAATGGCCCATCTGAACAGGAACATTCCGATTGAGTCAGTTAAACTGGGTCCAAATCACACCCTTTTAAGGATGTTTGTGGTTCATGTTTCCATGATTGATCCAAACATGAGTAACATATAATAATTGGTGCTACAGGGGCTGTTCTGTTATTCTCAAATGCTAGGTAGTATATTTCTTGTAATGGCCGCACATTAACACTGAAACTATCTTTGAAAATGCTCTAGAAATGTCAGTTAATCTTCAGCAAGGCAGCTACGCTGTTAACAAACTAGGACATCACAATATGGTTTAAAGCAATGACAATGTTTGTACTGTCGGATTTTTAATCACATTGAAAACAATACATGTATTAAAAAAAAGAAAAGAAACGGGGAGGGGAATTATAGAATGCTGGTCATTTGTCGTATGTGAGACAATGACTAGACCATTTCTGAGATTATGTCAAGTTGTTTGTTTCAGTCTTGAAAACCTGTTTATAACCAAAATAATAAGCAAGGTCGTAAAATGGGTCGTAAAACTCACGTAACCACTGCCTTGCTTAGTTGGGAAATTTGGGCCTTAATTTGCCATAAGTTGAGAACTTCTATCTATCAGCCCATGTTCTAGATCTTCATCAGAAGCTCTTCTTCGTAGGGTCCCCAGTCCCAGTTCGTAGGGTCCCCAGTCCCAGTGAGGTGAGACAAGATGGCGATGCATACCATCTGTGGAGCACCCTCTCCACAGGGGGCTAATTCTGTTGGGTAGTTTAGTGGTCTGTTGCAGTGGTGGGTTTCAATTTTTTTTAAACTGCCGGTTCTGTGGGTGTGGCTTGGTGGGCGTGGCTTGGTGGGCATGGCAGGGGAAGGATACTGCCAAATCTCCATTCCCTCCCCACTCCAGGGGGGAAGGATATTGCAAAATCTCCATTCCCTCCCCACTCCAGGGGAAGGTTACTGCAAAATCCCCATTTCCTCCCGATCAGCTGGGAATTGGGAGGCAGAGAATAGATGGGGGCGGGGCCAGTCAGAGGTGGTATTTACCAGTTCTCCAAACTACCCAAAATTTCCGCAACCTGTTTTCCGAACTATTCAAAATTTCCGCTACCAGTTCTCCAGAACTGGTCAGAACCTGCTGAAACCCACCTCTGGTCTGTTGTTGTTGTTGTTAGTTGTGAAGTCATGTCCGACCCATCGCGACCCCATGGACAACGTTCCTCCAGGCCTTCCTGTCCTCTACCATCCCCCGGAGTCCATTTAAGCTCACACCGACTGCTTCAGTGACTCCATCCATCCAGCCACCTCATTCTCTGTCGTCCCCTTCTTCTTTTGCCCTCAATCTTTCCCAGCATTAGGCTCTTCTCCAGTTTAGTGGTTAACCTACTTTTTCATGGTTGGTTTATTATTGCTTTTATTATTTTATTCACATATTTGCTCTCTAGAGAACTTGCTCCTATGTGGTAGCTTGGAAGTATAATTAATTAATCAGTGATAAAGACAGAACCATATCTACAAAGTGAAAGGGATCTAATGTGATCAAAACGCTGACTATCCAGACCCAAATTGGGGTTGAGAACCATCCTTGTTTAGATCTAATGCATTTTTGAAGCTTTCCAGTCCCTACTGGAAATGAAACAGTCCTTATAAATAGTTGTTGCTGGGGGGGAAAAACCTCCCCTTACATTAAGGTGGCTCAGTGGTTAAAAGCAGCACTGCAACCTACTTCAGCTGACTGCTAGTTCAGCAGTTCAGCTGTTCAAATCTCACCGGCTCAAGGTTGACTCAGCCTTCCATCCTTCCGAGGTGGGTAAAATGAGGACCCAGATTGTTGGGGGCAATATGCTGAACTCTGTAAACTGCTTAGAGAGGGCTGTAAAGCACTATGAAGCTGTATTTAAGTCTAAGTGCTATTGCTATTGCTATTAAATGCAATTTTTTAAAATGACAGTCTCCATATTAAGATATGAATTAAGACGGGGAATACACACTAAAGCAACCTCTTGGTGGTTGCGTTTGGGAGTTAAGCAGTGAAACAAGACTTGACTGAGCTAAGGGTTAGATCCTTGGAGAAAGAAATACAAGAAGAACAAAAGACTTTTTTTTTGTCTTCCCTTTTCCTTCATCGATGGATGAGCTCTTGACCTCTAAAGCTAGATCACACAACCAGACCTTTTGTCGGGTGTGTTGATCAAAGTGGCGCACCATTTAGCAAAAGACAGGCTTAAGGAAAGAAGGGTGAGTTGCAGTCCCTTGGATCCCTGTAATATAATATTTTAATTATGCTTTTCAGGACACATTGTTTAGGGCCCCCACAAAACTGCCTAATTAACCAGGTTGTTCAGTTTTCAAGTACTATCAATCAAAAGCCTTGCTGAAAATGTCTGGAACTCGTTTACAGAGATTACAATATGAAGGAGAAATACTGTGCTTCACTGTTAGTTAACTTAAAGGGTCATCTATAATAACTACATCCTGTTAAGCAAGACTACTTATTAAAATCTCAAGTAACGATTCCTGATGATTCCTGATCTCAAAGCATTTAGGCTTCTGCTTATTTTTTTTAGCTGTCTATAAAAAATAAGAGTTTGTTTCTCCTATCTCATTTTCTAACTTTTTTTAAAAAATGCAATATCTTCCAGATAGTTTTGTTTAAAAAGAAATTGCATAACAAGTCATTTCTATAAAGATCTATCAATCTAATCTATAAAACCCAAAGTCAAAGTTACATTCTTTTCCACATCAAGCGCAAAAATTCAGAAGCGGTTTCCATGTGGAAACAGAAGTATATACGAGCCGAGGTGGCCAAGCGGTTAGAGGGCAGTACTGCAGGCCACTTTAGCTGACTGTGATCCGCAGGTCAGCGGTTCAAATCTCACCGGCTCAAGGTTGACTCAGCCTTCCATCCTTCCGAGGTAGGTAAAATGAGGACACAGATTGTTGGGGGCAATGTAAATATACATTGCTTACTGGTGTAAACCACTTAGAGAGTGCTTGCACTGTGAGGCGGTATATAAGTCTCACAAATAAATATTTACTGTATGTTCTTTTCTTTAATCAGAGGACTTAGTTTTGCCAATGCAGCCAAAGGGATTGGATTGCCATCTTATTAATAGCGTTGGTTGACCATGAAGATTATCAGAAAAGGTTACTTGACCTGAAATGGAAGAGGATCATTTTGCATTTACTCAAGCGCACATGGGCACTGTAGTAACACCTCTGCTGTGGAACGCTGTCCCCTATGAAATTTGATAGGGAACCTCTATTAACATCTGTGGAAGACACATCTCTTCACTCAAACCATCACCGTATCAACGTTGGATGACTGATTTTCTTGTTTATTCCCCCTTTCCCTGTCTATCCTTTTAATGAATCTGCCTTATATTGTTTAAATTTATTGTTTTCATTATGGTACTGCATTTTATAATTCTATTGCCAACAGTCTCAAGATGCACTGTATGGAAAGCAGTATGGAATTATAATATACGATATGCATGCTTCAAGCTTTGGTAGCCCATTCTTCATGCAACTAATATTATTTCCCAGTGGGAACAAAACAGTGCCACTCAGCTTCAATTTAGAGCTCATGTCATTGCTTCTATTACCACTATATTTTTATTTGTCCCCTTCCTATGAACTTTGTGTAACCCACTGATGCTGTCTAGGCATAAGTTGGGAACGAAGCCAAATGTACTTTTCCAAAAGGCAACTGGACTTTCTTGGGTTTTTTTTTTCCTTGAAACGTTTCATTTCTCATTCAAGAAGGTCCTTCAGTCCTGAAGAAGCTTCTCGGATGAGAAATGAAACGTTTCAAGGAAAAAACCAAGACAGTCCAATTGCCTTGTGGAAAAGCACCATTGGGATAACCATGACCTGGATGATTGAGAATCTCCATAGACAGTTGGAGACAAAGCTCATTCAATTATAAGAATGAGCAAGCCCACCAAAGGCTTGGTTGGGCATGGATTTGGTTCAGGGGTGAAATCCAGCAGGTTCTGACAGGTCCTGGAGAACCGGTAGCGGAAATTTTGAGTAGTTCAAAGAACCGGAAAATACCACCTCTGGCTGGCCCCAGAGTGGGGTGAGAATGGAGATTTTGCAATATCCTTCCCCCAGGAGTGGGGAGGGAATGGAGATTTTGCAGTATCCTTCCCCTGGAGTGGGGAGGAAATTGGGATTTTGCAATATCCTTCCCCAGGAGTGGAGAGGGAATGGGGATTTTGCAATATCCTTCCCCTGGAGTGGGGAGGGAATGGAGATTTTGCAATATCCTTCCCCCAGGAGTGGGGAGGGAATGGGGATTTTGCAGTATCCTTCCCCCAGGAGTGGGGTGAGAATGGGGATTTTGCAATATCCTTCCCCCAGGAGTGGGGAGGGAATGGGGATTTTGCAGTATCCTTCCCCTGCCACGCCCACCAAGCCACACTATGTCCACCAAGCCATGCCCACAGAACCGGTAGTAAAAAAAGTGGATTTCACCACTGGTTTGGTTGCAGCAGTAGTAGCTAGAGTAATCCCCATAAACATCTAAAAAAGAAGAAGACATAACATTAAGTTTAGAATCTAAAATATTTGTTGCTCAGAGAAGGTTCTTGGGGCTCTCAGAGGTCTGGTCTGGGATCCTTTGTGATCTCCAAGGTTGGTTGTGTCCTTGCAGATGTTTCATTACCCAACTTGGTAACATCCTCATGTACCAAGATGACATCAATGGGACACAAACCCCATTGCAAAAAAAAAAAAAACCAACAACAACCAAGCTCAGAGAGTACCAAGGATCCCACACAAAAATTATCTATTGTACCATAAAGTTCTACCAAAACCTGGGGACCCTTTTGCCACTTCTATTAATTTGCACATTTCAAGACGAGCAAATCTAATCAAATCTCTATTAAGGTCATAGAGCAGCGTAAAGAGTATTCCCCAGCATTCTAAATAATAATACTGCCCATTGTCAAATGGTTGGCCAAGCAAGATACCAAGGTGAACTTTGATGTCCACCATGATTTGCTCATGCATTTCTTTCATTCTGAGTTATATGTCGATTAGTTGCCATTGGCCAATCTTCTCTGACATCACAGAAGGAGCCAGACAGATACCCAGAATGGTATTATAGATAGGTTTCACTCTATATATGCTTTAGGTCAGGTTGGGCTGCTCGGTGTTCGCAGGGGTTTGGGAGAACCTCTAGCTAAGATTCTGTGCAGTTCAGACAACCCCCAAATCCCACTCCTGCCTGGCCCCGCCCACCCCGCCCCTCCCAGGAGTTCCCACGCGACCCATTTTGGATGCAGGTAAGTGCAGGGCGCACACGGAGGCTTGAGGAGGATGAAAAACGGGCCTACCGGAAGTTTGGGAGGGCCTCCGGAGCCTGGGGAGGCCATTTTCACCCTCCCGGAGGCCCAAAGAAAGCCCCAGGAGCCCGGGGAGGGCAAAAATGCACCCCCGCCGTGGTGCAGGAGGCTGACAAGGCCATGCCCACCATGGCCACGCCCACCCAGCAACCGGGCAGAGAACCCCTTGCTAAAATTTTTGAAGCCCACCCCTGCTTTAGGTCCACCGCACCGTAATTCTACCGCACTGAGCCTTTAAGCCTTTCTAGCTGCTGCTGAAAACTTACTAATGCTTTCCTCAAGGTCCTTAAAATTATATAAACAACCGTGCACTTGTGAACACGAAAGCTATTCTATATATTTTACCGTAGGATATCATTTTTTTGTGTGTGTGTGAACAAACCCTCCAAAAGCTTTCACAGCCATTTAAATTATTCCCATTCTGAAGATGTCTTTTGGAAATAATGAGTTATTTCTTCTTTTTAAAATGTAATAATAGGAAGGGGTGACTACCAGCATATTGAAGCAGATTGTGCTACTCTGGGCTTTAAAAAAAAACCCCCAACAACAACCTTAAATTAAATAAAACCTTTTAGTCCCTCAGTTGTATATTTATCTTACAAATCCATGATGCAGTGCAGTTTTGCAGCTTTAATCCCTTTGAAAGAAGAACATTGCTTCTGATTAGGAATTGTTATCCCTCTGTATAAAAATAAACATGATTAGCTTCAGTCATTCACTTAACCTGCTTGTAATTGGGAGAATCTACTGTACGTATCCTGTAGCTCAATTCATACCATGGACTGACACATAATTACAGTACAAGCAGTCCTATCTCTGTTAATTACCATTGTCACCATCGATCCAATTAACCAGGATAACTAGCCGAACGGAAACGGGAGTCATCAAAGCTTTGTTGGAAATCCCTCGTGTTTGGAGAGGAGGTTTGTCGAGCGCCCGTCATTCAATTTCTTTCGGTTTCTCAAAATAGAAGGCAGAGACTCTGAAGTAAAGTGATATTTTTGTAGTATATGAAGGGAAACCCCCCCCCTTGTGATGGACATCCAGGTGGAGGAGGGGGGAGCAGTGGCAACATCTGTGTATGATGGTGCCTTCAAGGGATGTATTGTGAACATAGCAGCATCGCGCTTTGAAGATGGGCTACGTTTTCCTTCTTGTTCTGCGATGTAACGCCTTCCCTCGAGCTAAAATAAATGTTCCACCAGGGAGCGTGGAGTCTCATCCCTGCCCTGAGGTGAGTTTTAAAAGTTTTTGATCTAGCTGCACAAGGACGTTTTTTTCTCCAGGCCTTTTTGATTGGAACTCTCGGAAAATGTCCTTCTGCGCCAAAATATTTTATTGCTTGAGATAAAAGACGAGATAACAGCCATCAATCTTCTATCCTCAGCTTCCATTTTATATTCAGAAGCCAACTGTAAGGACCACCGTTGAATCCCCCAGGACACCAGAGAGTTCTGGAAGTGTGTGTGTGTGTGTGTGTGTGTGTGTGTGTGTGTGTGTGTGTGTGTGTGACATACACAACTTTGTCATCCAAGACAATAAGAGCTAACAGAGCGCAAACAGGGGAAAAAACAGAGTGCAAACAGGGGGAAATTTGCTAGATCAATTCTCGAATACAGCTCATCTGTCTGGAACCCGCACTGCATATCAGACATTAATACAATTGAGAGAATCCAGAAATATTTCACAAGAAGAGTCCTCCACTCCTCTGCTCGCCACAGAATACCTTATTCCACCAGACTTGAAATATTGGGATTAGACAATTTAGAACTACGTCGTCTTCGATCTGATCTAAATGTAGTTCATAAAATCATCTACCACAATGGCCTTCCTGTCGATGACTACTTCAGCTTCAGCCGCAACAATACTCGAGCACGCAATAGATACAAACTTAATGTAAACCACTGCAAACTCGACTGCAGAAAATACGACTTCAGCCACAGAGTGACCAATGCCTGGAATGCACTACCCGACTCTGTCGTTTCATCCCCAAACCCCCAAACCTTTAACCTTAGATAGTCTACAGTCGACCTCTCCCCATTTCTAAGAGGTCTGTAAGGGGCGTGTATAAGCACACCATTGTGCCTACCATCCCTGTCTTACTGTCCTATTGTCCTCTTTTATTGGTACTTTTTACTTATGTTATGTTTATACAAACACCTACTATCCTGTACATGTTTGACAAACAAATAAATAAAAAAATATCAGAAACTGAATGGTATTTTCTTCTTCCTCCTCCTTTGAAACAGGTCATGCATGCCCTACCTATAAGCCAGGCTGTTGTACACGATGCCAACTTGCTAACATTTACAGCTGTCCCTCTGCCTGTGAACTTAATCGTCTGTAGGAACATAGCAAGTTAACTCCTGGTCATATTCTCTCTCCATTTATCTTAATATTCTTCTACACTGTCTGCCAGACATTCTCCAGTAGTTTTTCCAGCTCTAGTGAATAGCAAAATCAGTTCTGGGCACTTTTAAGGCACATGAAGCCTTGATTTATGTAACTTTGGTTTTTCCAAAAGGACAGAAATTTTATGGGAGAATCTGCGTCTAATCAGGATGAATGTTGCAAGTTTTCACTGATAAAACCATTCTGTCCCACATTTGCATTAGTTGCATAGATGGGAAAATAGACAGAAAAGTTCGTTTTAAGTTGATAATGTCGCAGTGTGTCCTTACATTGCAACAAGTTGTTTTAAAATACATTCAGCCGTTATTTTCTTCTGAATGCTGCTCTGTGTTTTGGGGTCTATTCATCTGAGCCAAGAACGGCATCATAAAATTGGAAAAAAATATAAACATTGAACGATGGCTGTATCTGGAGACCTACACCTAGGAAGGAGAGATCAGGTTCCTTCAATCTCAATTGTCTATCAAATGTGATCCTGAAGTGCAATCCTAACGCCAGCAAAACTCCGTGAGAGAGCTAACCAAAGAGCGAACCTACCCCGTTTCCCCCAAAATAAGACATCCCCCGATAATAAGCCCAATCGGGCTTTTGAGTACATGGCAATAAGGCCAAGCGCTTATTTCAGGGTTCAAAAAAATATATAAGACAGGGTCTTATTTTCAGAGAAACACGGTAGCATAAAAAATCCCCACCTAACTGTGCCTTTTTCTGATTGAAGCTGCTTTTTCTTCCGCTTTTGATCAATCTGTGCATTATATTAAAGCTTCTACCCAGCTACCTTGGGATTTTGTAGCTTTAAGACTAGACTGACCAGTCCTTAATGGCAGAAGATCTTCAAACGGATGTTTTGTTGCAATCTAGGAGTGTCCTTGGTAGCAAAGTTGCCCATAAGCAATTTCCCCAATCGATGCTAAGACACCTAAATGTAGCAGTTACACAGAGATTATATCAAGTCAGATAAATGTTATGGAGTTGGTATCATTGTGTTGCTCTGTTTCTCAATTCCATTTTCAGTGAAGTTGCCCAAAAGCTCTAGGCAGGAATTGAGCTAATACTGAATCCAACACTCGTCCTTCGACATAACTCAGAATCCCTGTGATCCAGACGATGTTGGATGTACCAGGAGATGCTAAGAGCTGCAAAAGGCAGAATTGCTGTAAAGTGTGACACAAAGCCTTCCTCCCTAATCAGCAACAGCCTTGAAATAAAAATTATTTCATAATTCACACAGCCAGGTTTCAGACCCCAAACCCAAGAGGGACACATGGTGAAACTTTCAAGGTGAAACTTTCAACTTCCAGCACCTATAGACAGAATCGTGCCAGGTTGAAGACTTTGCTATCTGCATCTATACTATATTCTGTAAACTAGTAGAAGGAACTGTCTTCACCCTCTTTCTCTCACATTAACATCTAGCCTTAATTGCCTCTTTCTTCTCTGGAATGCAACCCCTCCCTTCTGTGAGTACATTCCATCACATCAGACTACTCCAGTGGTGGGTTCCAAATTTTTTTACTATCGGTTCTGTGGGTGTGGCTTGGTGGGCATGGCAGGGGAAAGATACTGCAAAATCTCCATTCCCTCCCAATCAACTGGGACTCGGGAGGCAGAGAATAGATGGGGGCAGGGCCAGTCAGAGGTGGTATTTACCAATTCTCCGAACTACTAAAAATTTCCGTTACCGGTTCTCCAAACTACTCAAAATTTCTGCTACCTGTTCTCCAGAACTGGTCAGAACCTGCTGAAACCCACCTCTGGACTACTCATACCTTTCTCCTTTGAGATACCTGCCTTCACCTATACCCAACCATGAATATTAATTTTATCTCAAGGATCTAGTTACAGTCTGATGTTTCTCCTGTCCGAAACCCTTTTCCTTCCTACCTGCCTGTCTACCTGTCATTGAATTTGTTGGTACTATTGTCCAAGTAGCAGAACAATCGCATGATGATTTTTTCCAAAGGTCTCAGAAACCAAGATAGCCATGGATTCCATCTTCATGAATTGTCCCTTGGATGAAGGTTTAGCTCCTCTTAGACTCCACATAGTTTTGTTTTGGTACTAAGTTCCGTCTTTATGTCTGGTTTCAAAACAAAGCCATCGCTCAGGGCTAAAACACATGTTCTGCATTTGGAATGGTCAAGGGTTAACCCATAATCTCTCCAGTTTAAGTTGCAAATGCCAGAAAAACAAAATAGACACTATTTGGGCTGCTAATCAGAGCAGATGTTATTGAGCTGGATAACCAAAATAGTTTGACCTACTGGAACGTCCTGTGTTCCATCACAGATTTCCTGTTCAATTCCCTAAAAGACAGTGACATCTTGCTATTTTGAAGAATAGTATTTGCTCATACCGAGGAACATGATTTATTATTTTTGGAGTGGTTTGGGAATTATTTTGTTGGTTGAAAGAATGAATGAGTTGGGAACCCACCTTTGGTGTATCCGGGATGCAGAGAGGACTGAGTAAAGATGTGGCTACTTCTGTTGAAAGGCTTCTGTACCTTCCCCACCTATCTTTAGACACCAGATGGTCCACAAAAGAACCATATGGAAAGCTCCGATCATGGATAAATGTCCCTATCTGCAGACAAACAAACATATGGCCCATTTCGGAATATGGGTTCCTTTATTGACAAGGCCATAAATGAATGATTCCAAACAGCCAATATCTTTGACATCTTTCAAGTTTTGTGATGCACTGTATTTGCTTGCAGTTGTGTGTATTGTGCCAGGGAAGAGCAAATATATGGGATTTTTGTGTGTATTGTGCCAGGGAAGAGCAAATATATGGGAGATAGTCATCATGAGGCTATATGTACTACTATGTTTCCCTGAAAATAGGACCTACCCCAAAAGTAAGTCCTAGATTTTTACACGTGCGCCAGAGGTGGGATCCTGCCTCTGATTGCCGGTGCGGTTAATCGCTGAGTTCGGAGCAGAGCCGAAGACGCTGCTCGAGCCTGCTCCTGTTCGCGGAGTGGGAGCTTTCCCCGGGCACTTTCCCCGCCCGCATGGATGCCGCCAATTGCGTTCTTTTGCCCTCTGCGCATGCCCAAAGCGTTCCGCATGCGCAGAGGGCAAAAGAACGCAATTGGCGGCATCCATGCGGGTGGGGAAAGTGCCCGGGGAAAGCTCTCACTCCGCGAACAGGAGCAGGCTCGAGCAGCGTCTTCGGCTCTGCTCCGAACTCAGCGATTAACCGCACCGGCAATCAGAGGCAGGAACCCACCTCTGACGTGCACCCAATATAAGCCCTACCCTCAAAATAAGCCCTAATTAAGACCCACCCACTCCAGGGTACATGGGTAAAAATTAAGCTAGGGTGGGGATGGGGGTGGAGCTGCCCTATTACTTACCTTCAGACAGTTGCAGCCAGGCCTCGCACACCCCAACATCTGCCTTGCTGACCCATTTCTTCTGCAGCCAGCAAGGCCAGCAAGGCTTTCCTGAAGGCCTCAGCAGCCAATAATAGAGCTCCAGATTGATCCAGAGCTCTGTTATCAGCTGCAGAGTCCTTCAGGAAAGCTTTGCCAGCTGCATAAAAAGTAGTTCCTGAAGGCCTCTGACAGCGAAAAGGAGGCCGGGGGTGAGGCCCGCAAGTGAGGTCAGTCAGTGGATGACCTTCCCCAAAAATAAGACCTGGTGCCTTTTTTGGTGGCAAAAAAAATATAAGGGTCTTATTTTCAGGGAAACACAGATATTGTATATTGCACAGACAAGATCGAAAGACCTGTGCATGGATTTGAGAACAAACGAAAGTATATGATATCATCAAGAGAGTAAAAGAATTGAAATGGAAATGGACTGATCACATAGCAAGAACTAATGGCAGGTGGACCAAGGCAGTCATAGAACAGATCCCACATGATAAAAAGCATCCACGAAAGAGACCTAAAACAAGATGGATCGATGACATCAACAAGTATTGTGGGCCCAATTGGCAAAAGAAAGCTCAGGGCCATATTGGTTGGAAACATGCGGAAGAGGCCTTCATTCTACAGTGGGCAGGCAATGGAAGAAGGAGGAGGAGGAGGAGGAGGAGGGGAAGGGGAAGAAGAAGAAGAAGAAGAAGAAGAAGAAGAAGAAGAAGAAGAAGAAGAAGAAGAAGAAGAAGAAGAAGAAGAAGAAGAAGAAGAAATTACACAGAGGTGCTCACATCTGGCATACAGTGATAGATGGCAACAGTCCATCTATTATGCTATTTGGCAGTTCGAATCTCACCAGGCTCCAGGTTGACTCAGCCTTCCATCCTTCCAAAGTGGGTAAAATGAGGACCCAAATTGTTGGGGGCAATAGGCTGACTCTGTAAACCACTTAGAGAGGACTGTAAAGCATGGTGAAGCGGTATATACCGTAAGTCTAAGTGCCATTGCTATTTGTCCTAATTATTAAATCAAAGAGGAAAATAGTAATGTGAGACAGGAAAAGGAGATCCTTGTCTGGTCAGTCATACTCAGCCAAGGAAAGAATGGAACATTTATTATGTTTACTTTGAGGAGACCACTTTAAACCCCTCCGTACTATATACTGTACCATATTTTTTTAAAAAGGACCCCCTACGTCTTAAAGAGTCTAGGACTGTGATGGCGAACCTATGGCACGGGTGCCACAAGTGGCACACGGAGCCATATCGGTGGGCACGCGAGCTCAGGTCCGGCGTGCATGTGTGCACCAGCTGGCTGATTTTCGGGCCTTCTGGGCCCACTGGGAGTTGGGAAACAGGCTGTTTCCAGCCTCCAGAGGGGGTGGGGAAGGCCGTTTTCTCCCTCCCCAGGCTCCTAGGAAGGCTCTGGAGCCTGGGGAGAGCGAAAAATGGGTGTGCCATTGCATGCTGGGAGCAGGGGGGTCATGCGTGCATGTGCGGGGATGCATGGAATTATGAGTGTGGGCACGCACACACGTGATCCCCCACATTCCCCCCCCCTTTTTGGCACGCGAACCAAAAAAGGTTCGCCATCACTGGTCTAGGACTATATAGTGAGAGCAGAGCAGTGGTGGGTTCCTACCGGTGCAGTCCACTCCGTCATTCCGGTAGGGGCCCGCTGATTGCGCAATGGCTCCAGGGCTTTCTTTGCCGGTCCGTGCGCGCTGCCATCTTTTTGGGGGGATTTTTTTGTGGCCTCTGCGCATGTGCGGAAATGAAATTGTCCTTCTGCGCATGCGCAGATAGCCGAAATTGTGCAAGAGGGCGCGCGCGCGCACAACGTCGCGATGTGCACCAGTAGGAGAAGGTAAGAGGAACCCGCCCCTGGAGCAGAGGGGGGGATCTTTGCATGGATAATTGGCTCTTTATGGATAGATGAGGTCAATCCAAAGTAGCTGGCTGCTTGATTAATTGGGTGTTTTTTCAATAAACCTGACCAAGAGGTAGCTGCTAAAGTAACGGAATTCTCTGGCTGAAAGTTTGCTTTGGAAGCAGCCCAATGTTATTTTAAGGGGGAGGACTTAGAAAAATTGATGTTCCAAGGCTGCAATTTTGGGATACTTACTTGTACGTTGAAAATCCTGTGATGTCCAACACAAACAAATTCCAGATAGATACGCCTAAGGTCTGGCTGGCAAAAAGGAACTTTGCAGGAGATTTGAGCTTTGTTGTGTTGGTTGTGGTTGTGCTTACTTCCCTCCAAACCTAGATGTTGCATTTTTAGGTGCGGATGAACAGTACCGATCGATCGTCAATTGCTCAAGTCAAAACAACGTTCTATCAACAGTTGCCATTAGGTGAAATCACTCTGCTTCTCCATAGTGGGTGGAGCTAACCTCCAAGATTGGGTTAAACCTGCCCTCTAGCCAATCAGGACTGAGTAAAAACTTGGAGGTTAGCTCCACCCTACGAGAAGGGGCATTCAGGTAAGTATACAACGCCCTTTTTCTCTTGGAATTTGGGTTTTGCAAGAGGGATGTTCTGAGGTGGTTTTCCCCCGAAACTTACTGAGAGATTTCTGCATTTAAGAATTGTCCGCTGTGTTCGTTCTTTGAACGTTGTGGTTTTATTGTGGCTATTATTTCACTATTATGGCTATTAATTCCCTCTCTTTAGGATTGATTTCCCGAAGGTTGCACGTTCTTTGTTTGTTTGTGTCTGTCTTCCCCTCCTCCTTTTCTGCATTACGATTAGGCCTGCGACAAAACGCTGCATAAAATCAATCTTGGTGTGATGAATGATTGTGATCAGTTTAGGGGCGGCGAGGGAGGGGAGAGGAGGTTACAAATGTCCCTGGGTACATCAGGGGGGAAAAAAGCCTTTCCAAGGAATATTGATGTAATTGTGTTATATCAAGAAGCACTTTGTTTATTTGCTTTTTCTGGTGTGTATCGGTAATGTGGAAATGCGAGATGGGAAGGAAATGAAATGTGTCAAATGAGGCTTCTTCCAGTTCAAGCATTAATTTCACACATGCGTTAAGTTGAACTGGAATCTGAGAATAGAATAGAATAACAGAGTTGGAAGGGACCTTGGAGGTCTTCTAGTCCAACCCCCTGCCTAGGCAGGAAAGCCTACACCACTTCAGACAAATGCTTATCCAACATCTTAAAAACTTCCAGTGTTGGAGCATTCACAACTTCTGGAGGCAAATTGTTCCACTGATAAATTGTTCTAACTCAGGGGCAAGTTTATTTATTTATTATTTATTTATTAGTTGCATTTGTATGCCGCCCACTCCACAGAGACTCTGGGCGGCTCTGGGTTGCTCGCTTACCAGTGCCGGTGCGCTGCGCTGCGTGCGCATCACCATGTTTCGGGCGTGCACACGCTCGCTACGCACACGCGCCCCCCTCACGTGATTTTGCTTCTGCGCATGCGCGGAAGCAAAATCATGCCAAAATCTCGTGAGGGGACGCCCGAGAGAGATTTCAGTGCAATTTTGCTTCCACGCATGCGCAGAAGCAAAATCGCCCAAAAATTCTCACAAAAAGATGGCGACGTGTGCAATGGACCGGCGAAGATGGCTCCGGAGCGGTTGCGCGCAAATTGCATAATCGGCCGCTCCCTACCGGAGTTACGTACTGGACAGCTCCGGCAGGAACCCACCACTGTTCTAACTGTCAGGAAATTTCTCCTCCGTTCTAAGTTGCTTCTCTCCTTGATTAGTTTCCACCCATTGCTTCTTGTTCTACCCTCAGGTGCTTTGGAGAATAGCTTGACTCCCTCTTCTTTGTGGCTGCCCCTGAGATATTGGAACACTGCTATCATGTCTCCCCTGGTCCTTCTTTTCATTAAACTAGACATAGAAGAGTGAACAGGTTCTACAACCTTGTGTAGCCTTTTTCTGTTGGGGATTTTGGCCACTGTTCTGTTCTTTCCCATTTCCCATCCGGTTACAGGTAGTCCTGGAGTTAGGACCATCATGGAGCCATCATTAAGGTCGTAAATCGTAAAGGTTGTAAAATGGATCTATCACACCACTGACCTGATTTTATGATGTTTTTGGCAGTGGTCATTAATCAAATGTGGTGCTCGTAAATGCAAATCCCTTGTTTGCCTCTGGGTGCGGTTTTGCTGAAAATCAAAAGTAAATGCTGGTGGTTTTTTTTGCAAAACCGTAACAAAAACACAGACATGTGATTGTGGGGCACCGCAATGATCAGAACTTCAGATCCAGGGCTTATGACCTGGACTTTCTCAGGTACATTGACACAATGGTGTCTAGGGCTCATTCAATGAGACATTTTGCAGATGGTCAGGAAGCACGCAATGAAGGTGGATTGTTTGCTGTAAAAATGGGCAGAGAAGGGTTTCCTTTGTTAAGACATTGTTTCTCAACTTCAGGAACGATGTCTGGACTTCAACTCCCAGATTCCCTAGCCAGCTGGCTGGGGAATTCTGGGAGTTGAAGTCCAGAATCTTCAAATTGCCAAGGTCAAGACCAGGGGTGTCAAACTTGATTTCATTGAGGGCTGCATCAGGGTTGTGTCTGACCTCAGGGGGGCAGGGGGGCGTGGCCAGGGGGCATGGCCAGCTCGACACCACTCGTGTCAGGGACACCTGTGGTGTCCAAGTGCTAAGACAGCACTTCCCTCAGACACTCCCTCCCTCTCATTATAATCTCCTCCCTCCCTCCCTCCCTCTCTCCCTCCCTCCCTTCCTTCCTTCCTTCTTTTCTTCCTTCCTTCCCTTCCTTCTTTCCTTCCTTCCTTCTTTTCTTCCTTCCTTCCTTCCTTCTTTTCTTCCTTCCTTCCTTCCTTCTTTTCTTCCTTCCTTCCTTCCTTCTTTTCTTTCTTTCTTCCTTCCTTCTTTCCTTCCTTCCATCCTTCCGTCCTTCCTTTTCTTCTTTTTCCTTCCCTCTTCATTCTCCTTTCGTCTTCCTTCCCCTCTTCTTTTTCCTTCCTTGCTCTCTTCCCATCCTTCTTTTTCTTTCTCTTTCCCTTTCTCCTTTCCTGTCCCTTCTTTGATGCTCAAATGCAAATGGGGAAACATGTCTCCTTTTGTTTTGTTTTTAATTTGTTTTGTTAGCTCTCTGCCAGTGAAAATGGAGCTAGCAGGAGGCCGTCGCAGCTGAAAACGGAGCCTGGGAGGGCCGCGCGCAGCCTTCCCAAGCTGTGTTTTCACTGGCAGAGGCACCGCAGGTCAGTCCTTCGCTGTTTCCAGGGCGGTGGCACGGGCCAGATCTAAGCATCCCGCGGACCAGATCCGGCCTATGGGCCTTGAGTTTAACACCCCTGTTAAACTCTAGACTATCTGTTGAAGATCGATGCAGGGTGATTCAAAACTGCTAAAAGGCAGGACTTTTTAACCTGTTCTTTAACACTATTGAACTAGGAAATCAGATGTGGAGTTATAGCTGCCAATTTTATAAAGAGACTCCTGGTTTAATGGCTCTTTGCTCTTTCCCAAAGCACAGCTTTAGATATCAGCAATGATGGAGCATAATGGACAACTATCACCCTCCTAGCTCTGCTTATGAATCTGTTGAATGCATCCGATTGGTTTAGTGAGAACTTTAGGGACTCTCCCGCTGCTTCTTCTAACAGTCAAAACATTAGAGCCAAAACCAGCTTTTTCCAAAAAAGGAGGAACAGCCCAGGCCACAACAAGTATGATCCGCTGGCTGCTCTCTCTACCATAGCTGCTACCTCTCGGCCATAGCTGCTTGTTTTGATGGCGCCTGGAGCAGCTTATGCAAAAGGGAAACTCTGGAGAAACCGCCAGGAGGCCCCACAAGGATTGTTGAAAGGAATTATGAGTGGAGTTAATCTGCAGCAGCCTGGGTCATACTCGGGTCATGACAGCTTGGTTTCACAATCCACGCACCATGTCCTGGTCCTGCCAAAACACGTACTCTCTCCCGTCTTAGTGTTTCTTCTTCTCTGCTGACGGCCTGTAGTCAAGAGTCCTGATCCTGCAGAGATGTCGGAAATGTAGTTCGTTTCTAGGCACGTACATTGGTGAGGTAGGAAACAGGTCAGATTGTGTCAGGCACCAAAGATCAGGACTGTATTTATTGCTCAAGACTATACACAAGAATCTAAACTAAAGCTCAACCCTAAATTGGCACCCGATTAAGGGTCAACGGAATTCAAGAGAAATTGGATTTAGACCATTTGTGGGAACGTAATGATTCTAGGCTGATGACACACTTAACTCCTCCCTCTCAGTTCTGCCTGCTCTTCTACAGATTGGGATGTACCATCTCACCTGAGCTGGGGTTGTTACTGTCTTTGAAGTGGTATTCCTTGTGAAGGGAAATGTAGCTTCACAAATGGGTAGGGACAAGGTCAAGAAATTGACAGGACCAGGAGAAAAATATGTCATTTGATTTTTTTTTAAATGGAGTTAAGGTAATTTTTATCTTTGCAGCTTAGGTCACAGTATAAATTTGTGTTTGGTGATAGCTACAAGTTAGACCTCAACTTATGACCAGATTTAAAGTTCCAAAAATACCTCCTTCCCATTGGAATGTAATTGCACTTTTGGCACTCAATACGTGGTCCGTGTTTGTGACCATTTGCAACACCCCATTGTTGCATCACTGTGTTTTATGACAGTTTACTTATGGTTTGGCAAAACCAGTCCCGCAGCAAGCTATTGGTTTGCTTAAAAACCACGGCATTTGCATAAGGACTGCTGCAAAAAGAGTCATACAATTGGGTCTGTCACATGACCGACCTGCCTGATGATCGTAACGGGCAAGGATGGCTGGCTGGGGAATTCTGGGAGTTGAAATCCACAGGCCTTAAAGTTGCCAAGGTTGAACACCCTTGACATAGACGGAGGTGACATTCTATCATGTAGCATAGATATTCTGCCATTCAGCTGTTAATTCCCTCCCCAATTGCCAATATTAAAAATAAATATGGGACCATCCATTGGTAGGAAACACTATAACAGTGATGGCGAACCTTTTTTTCCTCGGGTGCCAAAAGCATGCATGTGTACGCTATTGCGCACGTGCGAGTGCCCACACCCATAATTCAATGCCCCCTGCGCATGCGCGTGTGATCCCCCTGTGCTGCCCCACCCCTGTGCATGCGTGCACCATCCCCCCGCTCCCCCATTTCCCGACTTTGGGTGGGCCCGGTAGGCCCATTTTTCGCCTTCCCCAGGCTCCAGAGGTTTTCTTGTAGCGTGGGGAGGGCGAAGATGGCTTCCCCGCCTCCCAGAGGCCCTCCGGAGGCTGAAAATGCCCTCCCAGAGCCTCTGTGAAAGCCAAAAATCAGCTGGCCGGAGCGCACATGTGCACTGGAGTGGAATTAGGGCAACAGCTCGCGTGCCGGCAGATATGGCTCCGCGTGCCACCTGTGGCACCCGTGCCATAGGTTCGCCATCACTGCACTATAATATGATCTGACCATTGACCAAAACAAAATCGCCAACTATGGGTTGAGCCAAAGATTAAGGGTTTAAGTGGTCACTTCTGGAAGGGATAGAAAGAAACCTTTATAAGAATTAATTTTTGGTTGGTTTGTCTGGGGAAAAAAAACCACCCCGTATACGATCACTCAACTTGAACATTGTGATTCCGAGCAGCGTGCAATCAACCCAAAGCAAAACAAGATAAGCAAATTCAATTAAAATCCAATCAAACATTAATAGGCAATCAGAAACTTACTTTTGCATACCCCTCTGGATAGGGAAGCGGGAATTTATTGTCTTTTTGAAGTCCAACGGTATTGGAGCCAACTGAATTTCGGGGTGTCCCAGAAGGCAGGTGTCACAATGAAAAAAAGTTGCAACCCCGTCTGCATTGCAATTCACCACTAGTACAGTGCATTACAATTTGTTTAATTTCTTCTCAATCAAAGCAAGTTCTATTTTTCAATCTCTTATTTCAGGGAGCTTGTGAATTTGTGTATTTTTTGGAGTATAAGACGCACCTTTTTCCTCCCTAAAAGAGGCTGAAAATTTGGGTGCGTAGCTTTTTTGAAGCGTTTTTTCCAGCCCTAACGAGGTGCTAACAATCTTCCCTGCTTTCTACTCCATGGGAAGAAGTTTTTTTCCAGCCCTAAGTCTTTGCAGGCTTGTTTTCATTCCTACTCCCTCTGAAAAAGGACTTTTCAGCCCTAACAAGGTGCTAACATCTTACTGGCTTACAGCATTTTTTTTATTCCTACTCCCTTGAAGTAGTTTTTTTCCAGCCCTAAGTCTTTGCAGGCTTGTTTTCATTCCTACTCCCTCTGAAAAAGGACTTTTCAGCCCTAACAAGGTGCTAACATCTTACTGGCTTACAGCATTTTTTTTATTCCTACTCCCTTGAAGTAGTTTTTTTCCAGCCCTAAGTCTTTGCAGGCTTGTTTTCATTCCTACTCCCTCTGAAAAAGGTCTTTTCAGCCCTAACAAGGTGCTAACGATCTTACTGGCTTACAGCATTTTTTATTCCTACTCCCTTGAAGTAGTTTTTTTACCAGCCCTAAGTCTTTGCAGGCTTGTTTTCATTCCTACTCCCTTGGAAAAGGTTTTTTTCAGCCCTAACCAGGGGAAAAAATAATGTGCTGAAGCTGAACAGACTAAGAATGCTAGCCAGATGAATACCTAGTAGGTAGATTTTTCCCCCCTATTTTCCTCCCCCAAAACTAAGGTGCATCTTATACTCCAGGAAATATGGTATATTTGTAGCTCAGGATTGAAACGAGAGGTCCTTGGTGCTCTCTGAGCTTGGTTGTTTTCTTGCAGATGTTTCATGACCCAAACTAGGCACAGATGATGTTACCTAGTTGGGTAATGAAATGTCTGCAAGAAAACAACCAAGCCCAGGGAGCACAACCTTGTGAATGTCTTTTTGCATTTCTCTTGGTGGTCCTTTAAAGATATTTTTGTCCCAGGATGTGCTACTTAGGATATGATTCTGTTTATGACACATCTGTCTATCACTTGAAAGTCTGCTTACGTGTCTACACTTTGCAGTCGGGGAAAAAAAGTAAAACCTCTAGGGCAAAAGTTCCTTTATGATGATGTGTAATACACTAATAATAGAGTTTCATTTCTGAGTACAAGAATACCTTGTTCTTTCCTGAAATCCTCTTTTCTTCTGGGCAAAACAAAAAACAAAAAAACCCCACCTTACAAATATCCATTATTTTTCATCAAAACACTCCTCACCTTAGGAGGCTGTGCACGGCAATAACCCTCATGATGCATATCCGCTGATCAAAGTGTGACCAGCGTGTGTCAGGCACTCGGACAAGCCTGTTCCAGGCTAATGGGGGGGGGGAATATTTCTAACCAAAAGAGGGAAAAATTGTTATGCAAGGAAGCCTGATTGCACAACTCTGCTTTAGGCACTAGAGTTTTATCTCCTCGTTCTTAGTAATGCAATGGAGGGATGAAACCTGAGTAATGATTCCATTATTGGCTTGCCTTATTGGCTTTTTCTTCACTTTCATGTTGAGGGTGGATTTTTCCACGGTTTTGTCTTTAATTTGTTGTAGGCCTCTTGTGCAAATTGCTCATCCCAACAGCAGTGTATATATATAAATGCTGTATATATATGTATATATGTATATATACACTGCTGTATATATATATATATATTTGCTCCTAGAAGCAGGAAGCAGAAGACACCAGCCTGAAGATGATGAATGAGACTTCATCGAAACGTCACCAAGACACTTCCAATTTCACGCGGGAGAAAACCCGAATACCCAAAGACATATATATGAGAGAGAGAGAGAGAGAGAGAGAGAGAGAGAGAGAGAGAGAGAGAGAGAGAGAGAGAGAGAGAGAGAGAGAGTGAGAGAGAGAGAGAGAGAGAGAGAGAGAGAGAGAGAGAGAGAGAGAGAGAGAGAAGCCACAAGAAAATGTAGGTAGGACGTGACTCACCCCACCAGTAACATGTTAGAAGGTGCTTTTTCAAAAGGCAACTGGACTGGGTTTTTTCCCTTGAGGAAGAAGTTTCGCTTCTCATCCAAGAAGCTTCCAGTCAACTTTGACAGCTTTAAGATGTATGGACTTCAAGTTGCCAAAGTTGAGGAACATTAGTGTAAGGGTTAAAGAGATATAAATGCAATATTTATCTATGTATCTACTGATCTGCTATACAAAGTTCACTTATTTCTTTTAAAATGGAATTCAAAATGAAAGAAAAACATTGGAGCAGAAGAAAACATAACTTCCAGCCAGAATAGAATAGAATAGAATAGAATAGAATAGAATAGAATAGAATAGAATAGAATAGAATAGAATAGAATAGAATAGAATAGAATAGAATAGAATAGAATAGAATAGAATAGAATAAACAGAGTTGGAAGGGACCTTGGAGGTCTTCTAGTCCACCCCCTGCTTAGGCAGGAAACCCTATACCACTTCAGACAAATGGTTATCCAAACTCTTCTTAAGAACTTCCAGTGTTGGAGCATTTCCAACTTCTGGAGGCAAGTTGTTCCACTGATTAATTAGGAAGGGGCTATTCAAAATGTCTATTATTTTGAAAGGTTTGGGGGTACTGATTCCATAATAGCTGCTACCATAGTGTTACATAGCCAAGTCCCTAGGGCAGGGGTAGGCAAAGTTGGCTCTTCTATGACTTGTGGACTTCAACTCCCAGAATTCCTAAGCTAGCATGATTGGCTCAGAAATTCTGGGAGTTGAAGTCCGTGAGTCATAGAAGAGCCAACTTTGCCTACCCCTGCCCTAGGGAAATAACCACAATAGTTAGTTTAGAAATTGTCTGGCAAATAGATTATCATTGCCTGCCTGAGCAAAACACGCTTCATTTGGTGGATGAATTACCGGTAGCTCGTTTGGGAGGGTTGCACAATACATTAAGCCACAAACTAACTACAAAGGAGAAACCCACCCTTAACAAGGTTAATCCTAAGCAATGGAGCTTACCTGACCCTAACAGCAAATGAACCCAGATGTTTCTGCCTATAAGATTTAACCTTAGACTGTCTACTGTTGACCTCACCCCATTCCTAAGAGGTCTGTAAGGGGCGTGCATAAGCGCACCAGCGTGCCTACCATCCCTGTCCTAATGTCCCCATGTATTCGTAACCATATCATGTACTCATAACCATGTCTATACATTCATGTGTTCATAATTGTGTTTATACTTTCTCTGTAATCTTATATATGCTTGACAAATAAAATAAATTAAAGGGGAAGGGAACACCCAAAGAAATAATGTCTTCATCTGCAGGGGTTCCTCCAAGGACCCCAGGAAGAAAGATATGGGGAGAGGCTAACGCAGGGGTCCCCAAACTTGACAACTTTAAGACTTGTGGACTTCAACTCCCAGAATGCTCCAGCCAGCATAGCTTATAGCCAGCATAGCCAGCATAGCCAGCATAGCATAGCTGGCTGGAGCATTCTGAGAGTTGAAGTCCACAAGTCTTAAAGTTGCCAAGTTTGAAGACCTCTGGGCTAAAGGAATGGGACAATTGAAGGAGATAAACCCCCTAGCAACAGTGATTTATGGCCTTCCAGGTCTTGCAGGAGAAGGGGGAGAAGGCAAGAAGGATTAAAAGGCAGAAATGAGAGCGGGATATGTGATGCTAAATTGATTGCATCAGTCATAAAACTGGTGAAATAAATGTGAAATGAAATTAATGTGGCTTCAGTTGAAAATAACTTTCTTTCCCTGGTATCTTGGACTGGTATGGACACTAAATTGTACTTATTCTAATCGGAAGAAAGTTGGATGGATGGGAGCATGTGATCTTTCTTAAAGTGAAGGACAGGAGAGAACCAGGGGTGGTTTCTAACTTACCTTGTTGCCGGTTCGCTTTCTCCCACACCTCGTGGCTGCGCCTTGTGGGTGTGCGCATTCGCAGCGCCGAAAAATACCCCCCCCCCCAAAAAAAAGCCAAAAACAAGATGGCAATGTATGTGCAGTGCTGGAAACTCGGCTTCTGCACATGGGCAGAAGAAAAAAACCCGGAAAAAATTCAAAAAAAAGTTCCAAAAAAGAGATGGCAGCGTCCATGGACCGGCATCGACAGAACAGGTTCAGTGACATCATCATAATGTCACCGAACCGGTTCTGGTTCATCATGACGTCACCAGCAGCTTGCTACCGGTTTGGGTGAACCGGTCTGAACTGGGAGGAACCCACCTCTGGACAGAACAAAACAGAACAGAACAGAACAGAACAGAATAGACAGAGATGGAAGGAACCTTGGAGGTCATCGAGTCCAACCCGATGGACCGAGCTCAAGCAGGAAACCCTATATCATTCCAGACAAGTGGCTGTCCAGTCTCTTCTTGGAGGAGGCAACTTCTGGAGGCAAACTGTTCCACTGGTTAATTGTCCTCACTGTTAGGAAGTTTCTCCTTAGTTCTAGGTTGGTTCTCTCCTTGATTAGTTTCCATCCCTTGTTTCTTATCCTGCCTTCTGGTGCTTTGGAGATTAAGTCAAATATTGGAACATTGCTATCATGTCACCCTTAGTCCTTCTTTTCACTAGACTAGACAAACCTATTTGCTGCAACCGTTCTTCGTATGTTTTTAGCCTCCAGGCCCCTAATAATCTTTGTTGCTCTTCTCTGCACTCTTTCCAGATCTTTTTCATATTGTGCTGACCAATACTGGATGTAGTATTCCAAGTGTGGCCGTACTAAGGCTTTGTAAAGCAGTAATAGGTTGTTCTCCTGAGCTGTTCTCCTAATTTCAAAATTTCTTTTTCTTTAAAACAGCCTCCTGTTTCTTATTTCTTTCTCTCCTGTTCATTTTGTCCTTTTTTTTTTCACTTCACAATTTTCAGTGAGTCAGCCAAGAGTAATCTTCTGTTACAATCACAGCTCTTCGGTAATGGATATTTTCCAGTCATAGATTATAAGTACTTTAAAGAACATAAGCCCCAGCAAAACAGAATTAAAATGGCTTTCTCAGGAGCAACGGGTGAGGAGGAGCAGCAGCAGCAGCAGCAGAGCCCTAGCAATGCAACCTGATCAGGGAGATTTGTGGCAAAAGATTTAGTTCTGTCTGAAATGGGGAGGGGAGAAAGAGGCACTATATGACAGTAGAATTATTATTAGCCCCCTCACATTTCCCCTGTCTTGCAGAAGCAAAGAATGTGTCACTTACATGTTGCAGGGTGATAGGATTTGACAAGGTTGGCTATAAGGAAGGGAAGGGGAGAGAGGGGAGAGGGGAGGGGAGAGGAAAGGGGAGGAAGGGGAAAGGAAACGAAAGGAGGAAAGGAAAGGAAACGAAAGGAAAGGAAAGGAAAGGAAAGAAGGAAAGGGAATGGAAGGGAAAGAAGGAAAGGAAAGGAAAGGAAAGGAAAGGAAAGGAAAGGAAAGAAGGAAAGGGAAGGGAAGGGAAAGAAGGAAAGGAAAGGAAAGGAAAGAAGAGAAGGGAAGGGAAGGGAAAGAAGGGAAGGAAAGGGAAGGGAAAGAAGGAAAGGAAAGGAAAGGAAAGGAAAGGAAAGAAGGAAAGGGAAGGGAAAGGAAGGGAAAGAAGGAAAGGAAAGGAAAGGAAAGGAAAGAAGGGAAGGGAAGGGAAGGGAAAGAAGGAAAGGAAAGGAAAGGAAAGGAAAGGAAAGGAAAGGAAAGGAAAGGAAAGGAAAGGAAAGGAAAGGAAAGGAAGACAGAAGGAAAAGCCCCAGACTAGATAAGATAAGAGGCAGAGGAGATATGTACTTTCATACTTGCAAGATTCTGTTAGCAATAAAATTAGAGCTAGTACTTTTGGTTGTGCTTCTTGTTTGGACTACCTTGCAAGTCAGGTAGGAAGGAAAGGGAGGGAGGGAGGGAGGAAGGAAGGAAGAAAGAAGGAAGGAAGGAAGGACTGACTGACTTTGGGAGACAGAAGTAAGAGCCACAGATTAGGCAACAGCAGATAAGCAGAGGAAATGTGTACCTTCAGACTTCAAGATTCTATTGATGTAACTTTACAGTGAAGCTAGAGCTAGTACTTCTCATTATGCTTCTTGTCTAGACTACCTTGCAAGGCTGACAAGAAGGGAGGGAGGGGGGAGAGGAGAGAGAGAGAGAGAGAGAAGGGAGGGAAGGACAGAGGGAGGGGAAGGGGAATAAACACTCGGTTTCCCTTTAGAGATCCTTGAATTAAAGATGTTCAGGTCTAATTTCTTTAGTGGTATTTACCACTTATTGAACAAACTTAGCACGAGTACGCTGAGTTGACAGATGCCAACCCTCTGTGAAACATTGGTCATTATTCTGATACAGCTATTAGCTTTGGGCTTGGATTGCCCTGATATATTTGCAGTGACACAGAGCAAATCCAGGCCAGCTACAACATGTCCATCATGAGATAATTCACTGTACATATTGCTGACGGACCAGATTTAAGGCAGCGTCTAATGTGGGTTTCAATTGGGGTTCACGGATTTGCTTTTTTTTTTTAGCTTGCAAAAAGAAAGGGGGGGTTTTAATTGAGGGAGGCAAACGGGGGGACCAAAATATACAGGCGAGAATACAACAAATCTTTGCTTTTTATTTTTTTATGCCATGGCAACATATGTTCTCGGTGAATTGCCAATGAGATTTTTTCGTAAGCATATGGATAATAAAGCTACATGCTTTGGGTTAAATATGTATTGGTATCTTGCCTTCTGCTGCTAATTAAAGAAAGCGAATGGGATAAAAAAACCTCATCCCGGCCTATAAAGCTTCGTTGCTCCATTGTTCCATGTAATCTTTTGATTATCTGCGCTACTTGGCAGAAATTGAGCCAAACCATGAATCTCAGGTTGCTTTAGCGGTGAAGTCTTAGACACTGACTTTTGGCATGCGAAGCACAGGTCCTGCTTCTGAACATGGTGTGCTTACCTATCAATTTGTCCACTGCTCTTTCTGTTTATTTTCTCGGTACTTTTTAAAAATTTATTTACTTAGATTTTCTGTCCCAGGGCACCACGAGCTTTTGAAATTCTCATTTATAATCTCGTTCTCTCTCTCTGTGCGTGTGTGTGTGTGTGTGTGTGTGTGTGTGTGTGTGTGTGTGTGTGTGTAAATCGGGTGGTGTTAAAAACAGTCATATTCCACAGTATTATGACACTGCAAAATGTATTTAAGCGGGTGCGTTAAAAACCGCAAACACAGACTGTGGCTTTGATAGCACAGGAGCGTGATTCGAAAACGCTGCATTTGCTGTCATGTAATGTTTGACAATAATCATATGATAATGAAATGTATAATTAATAATAAAAGTGCCAACATCTGTTAGTCTACTGTTACAGACTGATCCTGACTGCGCTGTTTAGAAGATGTCACCACTGACTTAATTTATATTAAAGCGCCTCGGTTGCAGTCTGCTTTCATTAGCTTCTAATTTAGGACAGAAAATGTCACCTCGGGCAGGGCCTTGTTCTGAAAAAGACCTCCAGGGCTTCTTCTTCCATAGTCTGCCTCAAAGTTTCACAAAGGGCCATCCATGTCAGCCTGCCAGAATGGCTCAGAAGTTCTAGGAACAGATGGATCCATGAGTTTGGCTGGACTCCAAAACAATAGACTGGCCGGACATCTTATTCTCCTCTTGCTATCAGTACTAACAACTGTCCTTTTTTCAGTTATAATCATCTGCCTTATCACACCTTCCTGTCCAGGGATGGGTTCCGGATTCTGCTACTGCCGGTTCACTCAGGGATGTGCCGTGCGGGTGGGTGCATGTTGTGTGCGCATGTGCAGTACTTAAAAAAAGCTTCTGCGCATGCGCTGGAGCAAAAAACAAGATGGCGGCACCTACAGCGCCCCTGAGAGAACTGGCTCAGGGGCGTGGCAGGCCTGGGTTGCTGCTGGTTTCAGCGACCCAGGCCGCCAAGTTGTAAACAGTTCTGTAGAACCCATCCAAACCGGTAGGAACTCACCTCTGCTCCTGTCCCTTAACCAGGTTTAGGGATTGTGCTTGTTTTTTTTCCTTGCCATACGAAAACTGGGTGTTTTGGAGAGACGTTCACACCATTCCCTGTGAAAGCGTGACTCTTCTTCTTTCTTGTAAAATCCCATGTGCATTCAAGGGTCCTGGATGCTGTCTAAGCTTGGTTCTCTTCTTGCAGACGTTTCATTACCTAAATTAGGTAACATCATCACTGAGGATGTTACCTAGTTTGGTTATGAAACGTCAGCAAGAAAACAACCAAGCTCAGAGAGCACCAAGGAACCCCTCGTTTCAACCCTGAGCCACAAATATTCTCCTTTACTTGTGCATTCATTCAGAAATTAATCCGACTGATTTTATTAGGGTTTACATTCCACATGTAGAAATGTAGGTCTTGAGGATACAACACATTTTGTGAGACATTATCTAAATCATTTTTATAACAGCCCTTTAAAAATTGTTCAAGAATATTCCTTCACAATATTTAGGAGAATATGAGCTTAAGGCCATCTAACGTCTTCAGAATATATGACATCCAAGCGAGAGATTGATGTGTTCACAATCTCAGTTTCACAGTAGTTTTCATGGACATCTCCCAAGTTAACCAGTTCACAGGCTTCCCATATCTTTCATTATTGCTACTTATAATTATAGCATCTTAGCAGCAAATCATTTTTGTTCTTAGCTGTGATGCGATCTTTTAAAAATGGAAAAATATGGTTATCAACAAAAAAAAAGGTGGAAGGATACCCAAATATAAATTACCAAAAAAGGGCAAGAAGATGAGATCTTAGTCTTATTGTTGCATGACAATTGTTGGAGCAAACAGATGGATCTTATTTATTTATTTATTTATTTATTTTGCTGTTCTTATATGCCACCTTACTCCCTGGGGACTCAGGCCGGCATATAAGAACTTCATGAAAACAAGCACTGAAGATGTTCGTGAAAGCCAAACCAAACCCTTAAGAGCACAATAGATGTGTGTGCTTTGCTTTTGTAAACATGGCAATAGATTTGCTATGTTTAATGAACAAAGCATTCCCTGGAGGGGAAAAAAATGTATATTTCCTTGTTTGTTTAATGTAAGACAAGGTAATGCCTGTTTGAAAAGCTATTTAAAATATATTCGTGTGACATTCAGTTTAGTATTTCATTCAGTTTAGCTTCTTTTTCCTACAGGGTTCCATGGTAGGATACAAGTAGTCAAATGAAATTGTTTATTTACCAGGTCATCCATTCACAAAGCACAACACAGTAAAATGGTCAGGTTGTGGCTAAATGATCCTCTCTCTCTTTTTTTCTCATGCCGCTTCAAACAGACCAAGCCAATATACTTAAAATGTAGATGGGAAGAACCTATGAAGACATTTGAACTGTTTTCCTTCTCAATGTCCCCCATCATAGAGCTTCTGTGTATAAAGTTAATTTTTAATCTAGATACCGTGAGATGCCTAATTTTTAAAGGTGGGAGAGGAAGGGAGAAGGGAGGAGGAGGAGGAGGAGGAGGAGGAGAAGGAGAAGGAGAAGAAGAAGAAGAAGAAGAAGAAGAAGAAGAAGAAGAAGAAGAAGAAGAAGAAGAAGAAGAAGAAGAAGAAGAAGAAGAAGAAGAAGAAGAAACAGCAACAGCAGCAGCAACAACAACAACAACAACAACAACAACAACAACAACAACAATCTGGCGACCTGGCCATTGAAACTTCATGGCTATGGATGAAACATGTAACAGTGATACCCATTGTCATCGGGGCACTTGGTACCATGTCCAAGAATTTTACAAAACACATCATGAAATTGCAGCTTCCTGCAATAACACCAGCGGAACTGCAAAAAACTGCGCTACTCGGAATATCATACATCTTAAGAAGGTACTTGGTCGATACCTAGGATGCTGGCAGCAACCCGTATCAACCATCAGCACCAGTCAATGATATTTGTGACACATTTTTAAATGTTCAGTTGACTGAGTTTCATGTTTAATGAAATGATGATGATGATGATGATGATGATGATGATGATGATGATGATGATATTTTAAGAAGATACTTGGTTGATACCTAGGACACTGGCAGCAACCCATATCAACCATCAGCACCAGTCAATGATATTTGTGATGCATTTTTAAATGTTCAGTTGACTGAGTTTCATGTTTAATGAATAAAATAGATGATAATAATAATAATAATAATGCAGGAGTCCGTTTTTATATAACATGCAAATCCACCCTCATGGACAACTGGCATTTTGATTCAGAGCCTGGGGCATGCTTCATATTCCTACAATCCTAGAAATCAATAATTCCGATGCCGGCTGCCTTGAACTCAGTGAGCAAAGAACAAGATATCAGATTGAGATATAAATAAGTAAGGAAGAGTGGTCGTAACTGCCAAGATTTAGAAGGGAATTCACAGAGCAAACGGGCTAGAAAGAAAGCTTTTAAAGTTCTTATGGAGGGAGGGGATCAGGATTACTAGGTGTTTTCATCAGCTGTGCTGGGCAGCCAAGCATCCTGTTCCACCAAGAATTCCATAGCCCGCCATTTGTTCTTGCCATATTAGTCTAAGTCTCTCAACTCCGGTTACGGCTCTCCGAATATTTTGAGCATGGAGAGCATTTTACGAGGTATTGGATTTTAACTACCAAGATCTATGCCTCCATAAGTGCAGGCTATTAAAACAATTTAATAGTATGTCAACAAGGTCTGATGCGTACATAAAAACAGAATTGTTTTCTTTTTCATTGGTTGGGGCTGAGCTTGCTATGCCCCATCAACAGCTATTGAGAAGCACTCGGAGCTAACAGGATTACATGGCTGGAATTGTGCGTCGGCCCTGCCATCTCCATTTATTTTATTTTTATTTATTTATTTATTTGTCAAACATGTATAGTAGTAATTTGTATAAACATAAGTAAAAAGTAACGATAAAAGAGGACAATAGGACAGCAGGACAGGGACGGTAGGCACTGTGGTGCGCTTATGCACGCCCCTTACAGACCTCTTAGAAACGAGGAGAGGTCGACTGTAGACAGTCTAAGGTTAAAGTTTTTGGGGTTTGGGGAAGAAACCACAGAATCAGGTTGTGCATTCCAGGCATTGATCACTCTGTTGCTGAAGTCGTATTTTCTGCAGTCGAGTTTGGAGCACTTTACATTTAGTTTGAATCTATTATGTGCTCGTGTATTGTTGCGGTTGAAGCTGAAGTAGTCATTAACAGGAAGGACATTTTGGTATATGATTTTATGAACTACATTTAGATCAGATCGGAGGCGACGTAGTTGTAAATTGTCTAATCCCAGTATTTCAAGTCTGGTGGAATGAGGTATTTTGTTGTGAGCGGAGGAGTGAAGGACTCTTCTTGTGAAATATTTCTGGACTCTCTTGATTGTATAAATTGTATCCATTTGTCCAAAGGCTGGTTTCACAGGTTGAAACCAGACAGCCTGACTGACGTGCGGTGAAAGAAAGCAACCCGGGCAGCTGTCTGACAAGCTTGGCACCAGCCACCCCCTCAACATTACTAGGCTAAAGTTTGACTTAGCAGCCTCCAAAACCGTGGAAGTGGGTGGGTCAACAATAAAGAATTCATTGGATTCATTTGGACACTCTTGCAGGAAGATCTGACCATCCAGTAATCTCCTCCAAATGAATGTACTGCTTATCATTAATGGAGAAGCAGGCTGGTTGGATTTCATTAGTACTTTACAGACTCAGAGAGTTGGAACATGAAAACAAAGTTCCGTAGCCGCCCTTTCATCGTAAATCAAATTTCGCCGTAAATCAAAGGAGAATAGATTGAGCCTCCTCATGACTGCTAACTCAAATAAAAGAAACCGAAACTTAAAATTCTAATAAATGCTTTAAATTATAAAAGAAACAAAAATAAAAGAAACCGAAACTTAAAATTCTAATAAATGCTTTAATGATAAAAGAAACAAAAATATATATCTGACTACATGCTCACCAGTAGACAATAAGTCTGGCCGGATGGAATGAAAGCAAAGCAAGAGAAACAAAAGAACAGAAAATACACATGCGCAATAAATCAGTCAGTAGACACTTAGAGATAAGAATTCTCAGGTTACAAATACACAGGATAGCAATAGCACTTAGACTTATATACCGCTTCATAGTGCTTTACAGCCCTCTCTAAGCGGTTTACAGAGTTCAGCATATTGCCCCCAACAATCTGGGTCCTCATTTTACCGACCTCAGAAGGATGGAAGGCTGAGTCAACCTTGAGCCTTGTGAGATTCGAACAGCTGAACTGCTGAACTAGCAGCCTGCAGTGCTGCATTTAACCACTGCGCCACCTCGGATGGAAGCTCATCTGACGAACCAGAAAAGACGTAGGATATGCAAATCCATATCTAGAATAATTATACAAGGAGATACAAATCCATATCTAGAATAATTATCAAGAATTGTCAGAAAATATTTTCTGCCACCAAATGTTGGCTGTTTGAATGGACCTACAATGTCAGTGTTTACCAAATCAAATATGCGTGTTGACAGGCGTGTAGCGTGTTTTGGAACGGCTGCTGCTTTGGATTTGGCCTTTTTGCAGACAGCACAATCCAAAAACATCTTACACCTCTTTAGATCCAAACCTTTTGTGAATCCATTTGAATCAATTGAAGAGAGCTGGAAGGAACCTTGGAAGTCTTGCCATGTCAGACAAACGGTTGTCCAATCGCTTCTTAAAAACCTCCAGTGATGACGCACCCACAACTTCCGAAGGCAAGTCGTTCCACTGGTTAATGGTTCCCACTGTTAGGAAGTTTCTCCTTATTTCTAGGTTGCTTCTCTCCTTGATTTGTGCAACTGAACTGAAGTGTAACTTATCTGGAGAGCAGCAGTTTGGAGGGAAAGGTGAATTAGAGGAATAGTTCCCATTTTTTCCAGATTCGGGGCTTAACTTTCAGTAGTACCATTATAGCAACAAGAGAGTATATTTAGTTTGATTTTATTTATTTTTTTAACCCTTGGTAGTCATTGTTCTATGTTTTGGTCTAGAGGGAATGGAATAAAGACCGAGGCCATCCTGCCTTGATAACGATAGTATTTTATATGGGGTGAGAAGGTTACACTCAACTTCTACACAGCTGCATTTCAAGTCTACACTCGTCTGCTTAGAGGTTTGTTCTGCTTAATTTACTCAGACTTAATTCCAGGTAGCATTGATTCATAAGATAAGGAAGTATATTTCGTTCTTTGGCATTAGATCTCTCTCTCTCTCTCTCAATCTCTCTCTCTCTCTCTCTCTCCCTCCCTCCCTCCCTCCTCTCTCCTCTCTTCTCTCTCTTCTCTCTCTTCTCTTCTCTTCTCTTCTCTTCTCTTCTCTTCTCTTCTCTTCTCTCTCGCTCTCTCGCTCTCTCGCTCTCACTCCCCTCTCTTTTCTCTTCTCTCTCTTCTCGCTCTTGCTCTCTTCTCTTGCTCTCTCTCTCTCTCCTCTCTCCTCTCTTTTCTCTTTTCTATTCTCTCTCTTCTCTCTCTTCTCTCTTCTCTTCTCTCGCTCTTCTCTCGCTCTCGCTCTCCTCTCTTTTCTCTTCTCTCTCTTCTCGCTCTCGCTCTCTTTTCTGTTCTCTTGCTCTCACTCTCTCTCTCTCACTCCCTCCCTCCCTCTCTCTCTCCTCTCTCCTCTCTTTTCTCTTCCCTCTCTTCTCTCTCTTCTCTCTCTTCTCTTCTCTCACTCTTCTCTCTCTTCTCTTGCTCTCACTCTCACTCTTTCACACACACACACACACACACATTTTGCTCTCTTTTTGCTATTGTTCATTTTATTTCTTTAGCTGAGATGTTTTATCAGCTGCAGTATTTCACCATATCTACCCTTCGTCCTACTCTCAGGTGCCTGCACCAAGCTTTGTGGGGCATAAAGACGATCGCACTCCAAATATGGTCAAGAGTGCCAAGGTGTTTGCATTGTGCATCCTGCATTACCCCAGGAGTTCAAAGGGATAAAATAAAAAGATATCTTAAACATGGGCAAATGTTTAAGGTTTCCATTTGTCCCCCTCCAAATAAGGGGAATGCTGCAGTCATTATGAAAACGGGATTATCAAACGAAAATTCAGGATCTTCTAAATCCTGCAATTTATAAGAGACAAGATCCAACTACAAGCATCTTATGGAAAACTGATTATCTAATTAAGGTATCATCCATCTTAGCCAATTTTCTCAAGAGCTTCTGCAAGATGGACGCCTCTTCCCACCCTCTAAACCCATTCATTTAGTGACCATTACAACAGCACTGTTGTCACTTACGGTCATTTTTTCACATTTACGACTGTTGCAGCATCCCCATGGTCACGTGATCAAAATTCAGACGCTGGGCAATTGACTCATATTTATGACGGAATCACGTGATTAACCTTTGGGGACCTTCTGACAAGCAAAAGTCAATGGGGAAGCCAGATTCCACTTCACAACCATGTTACTGATTTAACAACTGCAGCGATGCCCTTAACAGCTGTGGCAAGAAATGTCGTAAAATGGGACAGAACTCAGTTTACAACTGTCTTGCTTTATAGCAATGGAAATTTGAGGCTCAGTTGTGGTCGTACGTCAAGGAGAATCTGCGCTGGCCATTTCTATAACGACAAACTCATCAGCAACAAAGCTGGTCTACTTCAAATTACCTATGTTTGGCAACAGAACAGAATAGAATAGAATAACAGAGTTGGAAGGGACCTTTGGAGGTTTTCTAGTCCAACCCCCTGCTCAGGCAGGAAACCCTATACCGTTTCAGACAAATGGTTGTCCAATCTCTTCTTTAAAACTTCCAGTGTTGGAGAATTCACAACTTCTGGAGGTAAGCTGTTCCACTGGTTAATTGTTCTAACTGTCAGGAAAATTCTCCTTAGTTCTAGGTTGCTTCTCTCCTTGATTATTTTCCACCCATTGCTTCTTGTTCAACCCTCAGGTGCTTTAGAGAAGAAAGAATAGGGGTTGGCTGACATGAGTTATGAAACCCATCTCTTGGTTGGTTCCCTCAGTTCCACTTTGTCCCTCTTTTGAATCATTGTTCTGCCCCACAAAAACCTCTCTAAAAAACAGGATTTTAAGGCAGTGTTAAACAGTAACTGAGAAGATCTAGGTTTAAATCCTTATCTAACTATGATTTTTAGTGGAAGAAGAATAGAATAGAATAGAATAGAATAGAATAGAATAGAATAGAATAGAATAGAATAACAAAGTTGGAAGGGACCTTGGAGGTCTTCTAGTCCAACCCCCTGCTTAGGCAGGAAAACCTATACCATCCCTGACAAATGGTTGTCCAATCTCTTCTTAAAAATCTCCAGTGATGGAGCACCTACAAGTTCTGGAGCAAACCATTCCATTGATTAATTGTTCTAACTGTCAGGAAATTTCTCCTTAGTTCTACATTGTTTCTCTCCTTGATGAGTTTCCTTCCGTTGCTTCTTGTCCTGCCTTCAGGTGCTTTGGAGAACAGGTTGACCCCCCTTTTCTTTGTGGCAACCCCTGAGATACTGGAACAATGCTACTATCATGTCACCCCTAGTCCTTCTTTTCATTAAACTAGACATATCCAATTTCTACAACCATTCTTCATATGTTTTAGCCTCCAGTCCCCTAATCATCTTCGTTACTCTTCTCTGCACTCTTTCTAGAGTCTCAACATCTTTTTTACATCATGGTGACCAAAACTGGATGCAGTATTCCAAGTGGGGCCTTACCAAGGCATTGTAAAGTCTAAACCCCTGGAACTGGTGGATTTCTCAAAATTGCTTCTCTCAACTCCAGACGGCCTGAAGTAATTCTGCAAGCTGCTTTTGTAAAACTGCACCGCTCTGTTCATAATTATTGCTTTACGGGAACTCCACCACAGCCACAGGGGTGCAGGCCATAAATTCAACAGCTTGTTCTTTGACTGACTTCAAGGAAAAAGCAAAGCAATATTTCAGGTCCTGCGCTAACTGTTTCAAACCACAATAAACTTCTCGGGGCCTCTTATCTTTTGCCAGCAGTTATGTCTGTACATTTCCATGTGGTAAAACGTAGCCATTCACCTTGCGGAAAATAAGGTGTACTCTTACGTTTTGCGAGTTGGATAAAATTGAAGAGATAAAGGAGGTTGGGAAGGGAAGGGGGGGATTCTTGTATAATGTAGGCCATACAGTTTCTCCAGAGAAAGAAAGGGGGGAAAAACATTTCGCACGGAGTCCTTTGTGCTCTCTGAGCTTGGTTGTTTTCATGCAGACGTTTCATTACCTAACTAGGTAGCATCATTAGCACTGATGATGTTACCTAGTTGGGTAATGAAATGTCTTCAAGAAAATCACCAAGTTCAGAGAGCACTAGAACTGAGAGTCGTCATCATCACCATCATCATCATCATCCTCTTCCACTCCATAAACCCCACCCTTCTAGCACTGATGATGTTACCTAGTTGGATAGCAAAATACCTGCAAGAAAACCAGCAAGCTCAGAGACTACCAAGGACAGCGGTGGGTTGCTCCCTGTTCAGCCCAGTTCTGCGAACCAGTAGCGGCGGTGGGAGGCTCCGCCCACCCACCCAGGATGCTTCTGCGCATGCGCAGAAGTGTCGCAAGTGCAAGCATGCACGCAAACCAGTAGCAACGGGTTTTAGAACCCACTACTGACCAAGGACCCCACAGCCATCCTCCTCCACTACCTCCTCCTCCACCTCCACCTCCTGCTTTACACAAGCCTCACTCCTTTCTAGCACTGATGATGTTACCTAGTTGGGTAATGAAATGTCTTCAAGAAAATCACCAAGTTCAGAGAGCACTAGAACTGAGAGTCGTCATCATCACCATCATCATCATCATCCTCTTCCACTCCATAAACCCCACCCTTCTAGCACTGATGATGTTACCTAGTTGGATAGCAAAATACCTGCAAGAAAACCAGCAAGCTCAGAGACTACCAAGGACAGCGGTGGGTTGCTCCCTGTTCAGCCCAGTTCTGCGAACCAGTAGCGGCGGTGGGAGGCTCCGCCCACCCACCCAGGATGCTTCTGCGCATGCGCAGAAGTGTCGCAAGTGCAAGCATGCACGCAAACCAGTAGCAACGGGTTTTAGAACCCACTACTGACCAAGGACCCCACAGCCATCCTCCTC
>JALIGW010000012.1:14302858-14350358 GCA_023053685.1 Diadophis punctatus similis | reverse complement strand
TCTATGCAGGGTGATGCACCCCTATCCTAATATACATTCCATTACAAGCAGGACATGTGATGTGATCTGAGTGCAAAGTGACTCAAGACTGATAGTGTACTTGACTCCTCCCTCAGGCTAAGTGTGGTCATCTCCCACAATAACCTTGTCTCTGCTTTTCTGGTTTACTCCAACAGGCTGGGTCCACTCCAGTCCCATCAATTAAAAGTCTTCAGGTAGGACCAGGAAATACATCCACTCTATTGCAATGTCTGCCTGCTGGAATGATCTCTCCCACGGAGAGTCACGTGGCTCTCACTTTTATGTCTTTTGGGACATCTTTGAAAACGTAGTTGTGTGCTCCTAGACCTTGGAAACAGGGTGATTACGGAGCCCCTGTTTTGCTCTGTTTCATTGCAGTTTAGTTTGGTCATTTGTACTTTGGTCTCCTAGTCTGTTGTATTTTTCTTTTCATAAATTGGTTTTTAGTTGTAATCTGCCCAAAGACATTTGGGAATCGGGCAGCGTATCAAACGAACAAACAAAGGCAAAACAAATAATGTTTCTAAGAGAGAGAGAGAGAAAAATGGCAATCACCATTGGTGTGATGCTATTTCCCCCCGTCCCCCGGCAATGATTTGGGAAGAGAAGCTGGAAAATATTGGCAAAATAACTCCCCAGAGTTGCTTTTGAAATACCAGGAAATCAAGAAACACATTAATGTAGGCCTTAGCAATAGCACTTAGACTTAGATCACTGCTCCATAGAGCATTACAAGCGTTTACAAAATCAGCATATTGCCCCCAACAGTCTGGGTCCTCATTTTACCGACTTCGGAAGGATGGAAGGCTGAGTCAACCGTGAGCCATACCAGGATCGAATTCCAGGCTGTGGGCAGAGTTTTCCTGCAATACTGCATTCTAACCACTGCGCCACCAGGCTCCTACACTAGTTAACTCCTCTAAACAGAGATTTAGATCTAGGATTAAATTTGAGATGAAACATGATCTGTCAAGAGTTTCTCCCATCCCAAGGTAATCCCATCTGGACAAACCTCATTGTCGAGCCTTCTGGAGCAGGGGTCTCCAACCTTGGCAACTTTAAGACTTGTGGACTTCAATTCCCAGAATTCAGCTTTGCTGGCTGAGGAACTCTGGGAGTTGAAGTCCACAAGTCTTAAAGTTGCCAAGGTTCTGGATGATGGTTTCTTTTTTCGGGGAACAGCTTGGCCCCAGATATTCAGACCACATCCTCTCTCTTGAGTTTCCAAAGAGCCATGAAGATGTGGCTCTTCAGGAAAAGATGTTAGCCTTCCCTTAATTCATGGCAAACTGAGTCGTCATTTGTGAGAGTTGTCGATACCACTGTGTTTATTTATTTATTTATTTACTTATTTTATTTGTTTGTCAAACATATACAAGATAGTAGGTGTTTGTATAAACATAACATAAGCAAAGAAGTACAGATAAAAGAGGACAATAGGACAGTAGGACAGGGACGGTAGGCACAGTGGTGCGCTTATGCACGCCCCTTACAGACTTCTTAGAAACGGGGAGAGGTCGACTCTAGACAGTCTAAGGTTAAAGTTTTGGGGGTTTGGGGAAGAAACCATAGAGTCAGGTAGTGCATGCCAGGCATTGATCACTCTGTTGCTGAAGTCGTATTTTCTGCAGTCAAGTTTGGAGCGGTTCACTTTAAGTTTGTATCTATTGTATTGTTGTGGTTGAAGCTGAAGTAGTCATTGACAGGAAGGACATTTTGGTATATGATTTTATGAACTACATTTAGATCAGATCGAAGGCGACGTAGTTCTAAATTGTCTAATCCCAAAATTTCAAGTCTGGTGGAATAAGGTATTCTGTTGCGAGCAGAGGAGTTTTCAATCCTATGCTTATTGTCACTCCAAGCATTTGAGAATTGAGTTGCATAGAAGTTGCTATAAAATAGGTACTGTGGGGAGAGAGATGTATACCTGAATGTGACACATGGACATCTGTCGTCTTCTTTTCAACAGCCAGATCAGGGCAGGCCGATTCAAATAAACCAGCCAACCCCCAAATACGCTTTTATTGTGCTTTTGTGCGGAGGCCTTGAGCTATGAAGAGGTACGAAAGAAAGGAGCCGATGTTAAGAGACACGTATCACTTCCCAGCAGCAGTTTGACGTAACTCACACTTTGCTATTCCTCTCTCCTTTTCCTTCACTCCCAGCTGTGAAGTTTGGCAGCATCCTGTAAAGCAGTTGGGCGAACTTCCATCAAAGATAAAGCAGGTGGATAAGGCGGCTGGAGGAAAAAAAACAGAGACCTGTTGGTTTTGATGCATATTTTCTTCAAAGAGTGGAAGAGCCCTGTGGCTTCCTTAGAAATATAATCTGCTAAATTGGGGGCAAAAGTCATTGAACCCAATCAAAGAGCTGAGAATGTGATTTTAAACAGATCCAGTTGTTTTTACCTTGGTGTCGCCTCTGCTCTTCAACTTCTGTTTGTTACCGAAACACGACATCAACCCCTCCATGGAAAGGATAAATTGGCCCCATGCTCAAATTAACAGAATAACAGAGGGAGGGACCTCAGAGGTCTTCTAGTCCAACCCCCTGCTCAAGCAGGAGATCCGAGACCATTTCAGACAAATGGCTATTCAGTCTCTTCTTAAAAGCCTCCAGTGAAGCCTCCAACTTCTGGAGACAAGCCATTCCACTGGTTAATTGTTTTCTCTGTTAGGAAATTTCTCCTTAGTTCTAGGTTGCTTCTCTCCTTGATTAGTTTCCATCCATTGTTTCTTGTCTTGACTTCTGGTGCTTTGGGAAATAGCTTGACTCCCTCTTCTCTGCGGCAGCCCCTCAAATATTGGAACACTGCTATCATGTCAGCCCCAGTCCTTTTCTTGTTAAAATAATATTTATTGAATTTTCCTTTAAAAACATAACAATTAAATGCACACAACAACAAAAATAAACAACAGAAAAAAACAAATACAAAAACTAATGCAAACCATAAAAGTGAAGTCATGCTTCTTTGACAGCCTATTAGCTATTACTACTAATCTTTATACACTCGATTATATATTATATCTGCATTTATACATTATAGATCTTATCTTCTTATAAACTATGTCTGTTGGAATGTCAACTTTTATTTCTACAGCTAATTTACCCAATTCATATTTACTCGCACTATATATGTATGTATAAGTATATATATATATATATATATATATATTCCATCTTTAATCTTACTGTTTGCAAACATTACTTCAGTCAGAAAGTGAGGTAAGGTATCATGGTATATGAGAGTCCTTCTATATATAGTCCTTCTTTTCATTAGACTAGCCCTACACAATTCCTGCAACCGTTTTTCATATGTTTTAACCTCCAGGCCCTTAATCATCGTTGTTGATTAAATTAGTTGAGGGTTGGTGGAATACCCTCCACAACCTTCAAAAATTGATAGCCAACACAGCAATCCCCAAAAGCAGAGATAGGAATCCCACAGATTATATCCTCAGAGCCTCCCAGGGTGTTCATTTGCATAAAGAAACAAGGATTATTTTCAGGGGTGAGATCCAGCAGGTTCTGACAGGCTCTGGAGAACCGGTAGCAGAAATTTTGAGTAGTTCAGAGAACTGGCAAATACCACCTCTGGCTGGCCCCAGAGTGGGGTGGGAATGGAGATTTTGCAGTATCCTTCCCCTGCCATGCCCACCAAGCCACGCCCACCAAGCCACACAATGCCCACCAAGCCACGCCTACAGAACCGGTAGTTTAAAAAAATGGATTTCACCACTGGTTATTTTGGCTGCTTTGGGCGACTGAATGAAGGCTGCCTAGATTAAGAGAGTTTGCAACTGTGCCTACCTGCATTGCAGAGGTAATATCTCGGCAAGGGCCTTGGGGTGCTATTGCATATATATTTTTTCATTCCTTCTAAACCAGGCATATGCTAAGGAGAAAAAGGAAATGCTAGGGTTGTATTTTCTTGCCGTGTCTCTTGAACCTCATTCATCTTGGCTCCAGATTGCATGTCCAGAGAGATGTCAAATCTCATCGTGAGGAGCAAGGGAGGGCCTTGGCTCCAATCCTCAGGCAGAAAGAAGGAGATGAATCCATGTGATCCCTAGCTCCATGCAATTTTAAGGACAGAAGACCTATGTACCAGCAGGACAGTGGTGGGATTCAAGAAATTTTTACTACCGGTTCTGTGGGCGTGGCTTGGTGGGCATGTGTGGCGTGGTGGGCGTGGCAAGGGAAGGATATTGCAAAATCTCCATTCTCTCTCCACTCCAGGGGAAGGTTACTGCAAAATCCCCTTTTCCTCCCGATCAGCTGGGACTCAGGAGGCAGAGAATAGATGGGGACGGAGCCAGTCAGAGGTGGTATTGACCGGTTCTCCAAACTACTCAAAATTTCCGATACCGGTTCTCCGAACTACTCAAAATTTCCGCTACCTGTTCTCCAGAACAGGTCAGAACCTGTTGAAACCCACCTCTGCTGCAGGAGGTTGATCATCTGACCTATTTGGGGACTTCATCCCTGATAAATAATTCATCACTCGGCATAGCTTTGAAGACTCAAAGATCTGTACAAACTGGAGATTCCTGGTTGATGTCATTGTCATTGGTCCTGGCAAAGGCAATATCCAAAAATGTCATATTTTTTTCATGTTTTAACTAACAACATGATTGCAACATTTATTCCCGATGTTCTCTTTCCCTCCAATAACTTTCTTCTAACAACACAGCAGAGGCTCTTCTGTCACAAAGGAAAGAATTCTGTGCTGGCTGAATATTTATACTGAAAATGTACATCTGACCTTGGGAATGAAGCTAAAAGGTCTACAATCACAACTCCCAAATTGTGATTTAAGCAGTTTCTTCGGGGTTACAACCCCAGAAATCGAAGCTGGTGAGAACAAGCCCAGATGTGATTTTTCTCCCAGGAAAAATCATTTTGCAATCCATATTGGAACTATCTCAGTGGGAGATCTTTCTATACAAACACCATTGAAAGGAAACACTATGGTGGGAAAATGTATTCAAACATGATCACTGTTCGTTTGGAACAAAGAAGTCGTAAATCTTTATTTCACCAGGTTGTGAACTTTGACTGGATATTTATCCCACTAACTTCATCACTTCAGAATAATAATAAGGCTGCATTACTATTAGTATTAGTTTTTCTCATTGTTCCTATCACCCATCTCCTCCCACTTATGACTGTATGACTGTAACTTGTTGCTTGTATCCTTATGATTTATATTAATATTGATTGATTCCTGATTGTTTATTTGTACCCTATGACAATCATTAAGTGTTTTTTACCTCATGATTCTTGACAAATGTATCTTTTCTTTTATGTACACTGAGAGCATATGCACCAAAGACAAATTCCTTGTGTGTCCAATCACACTTGGCCAATAAAGAATTCTATTCTATTCTATTCTATTCTATTCTATTCTATTCTATTCTATTCTATTCTATTCTATTCTATATTTCTCCTTACAGACAAGAGGACTATCATCTTAGCATTGCAAATAGTTCTTTTCTTTCAACGAGTGTTGGCCATATCGCCAATAACACTTAAAGCAGGTAAAAACAGGCTCATGCTCATATGCACACATATGTACCGACCATTCAACAAGGTCAAACCATTTCCTGGAAGTATCACGTTTTCCAAAGTATAAGACGCACTTTTTTCCCTCCTAAAAGAGGCTGAAAATGTGGGTGCGTCTTATACACCGAATTTAGACCCGCCCACCTGCCGGCCCCTACCCTTCAGCCTCCGCGCGTCCTCTTCCTGGCTGCAGAGATTGCCACCAACAATGGCTTGTGTTTTTGGGCTCCGCGCGTTGCATTTTTAGCCTCCAAACGCTCGTGCGGTGCCCAAAATGGCTACCCGGAACAGCTGCTGCCTTCTCTTACCCCTTCCCCGCTTTGCCTGCTTAAGTCACTGGAGCTCCCTCCGACGATCAGCTGTGCTTTTGAAGCTGTTTTTCAGCCCCAACAGGAGCTAAGCGATCTTCCGTGCTTTGCCTGCTTGTCTAATTGCTGCTCCTTCCGATGATCAGCTGTGCTTTAGAAGCATAGCCCCAACCATCCCCAACCTCAAAACCAGCGAGCGAACGAATGTGCTGAAGCTGACCAGGCTAAGGACTAGTCAGATGAATACCTGGTAGGCAGAATTTCTCCCCCCTTTTCTTCCCCAAAAACTAAGCTGCGTCTTATAATCCGGTGCGTTTTATACTCCGAAAAATACGGTACGTCAAGGAACAAGAGAGGTGAATCTATGCTTGCTAAGAGCCTCCAGTTGGCATCACAGGAATGTGTTGGGCAAACCCAGGCGAGCTTTGATTGTTCAAGAAATCATAAACAAACTCTGTATTGGTCTGGAATTCAACTTCAGACAGCTACCTCCAGAGTTCGTGAAAGCTTGTTATTGTGCCTGTCCAGGAATATTAGCTGATAACTTAGTTATAATGCAATCGAGTTCAAGAGCCTGCAGTCATGGACATGGTCTAAATCTGCCTATCTAGCATTCTTGATATGAGGAAATAAGAAGGGCTTGCTGAACTAATCTCACGGTGTCAACATTGTTTTCCACAAATATATTTATTGCAATGCTTTCATGTAGAGCAAGAGAAGCTGTTGCCTGATTAATTCAGGATAGTGGTACTAGGTAGCAAGAACCTATCAATAACAAGATTTGCTTATATGCTAAAGCCATGTACGCTGTTGTTCGGTTTTACCTGCCATTAAGTCTTAATTGGTTCCATTTGGTGAGAGGTCCATATTTTCCACTCTTGGGTCATTCTTTTGCTACAGCAAAATTATTCACTGCATTCATCGATTGTGCCGTATCCTGGTTTGTTGAATACCCCTGAATTGGCTAGTTTCTAGCATTTAGATTCTGATTGCAGTCATAAATTGTGCTATATTACTGTAATTCGCTCTACATGGGGCTACCCTTGAAAAGTATTCGGAGACTGCAATTGGTGCAAAATGCGGCTGCGCGAGCTGTGGTGGGTGTTTCTAGATACACCCACGTAACACCTATACTCCGCCAGCTGCATTGGTTGCCCATTGGTCTCCGGGTGCAATTCAAGGTGTTGATTATCATCTTTAAAACTCAACATGGCTTAAGACCAGGTTATCTTCGGGACCGCATCCTACCTCATACATCCCTACGACCAGTTAGGTCCCACAGAGTCGGTCTCCTCCAGGTCCCTTCAACCAATGTCGGTTGGCGGGCCCTATGGAGACAGCCTTCTCTGTGGGAGCTCCGGCTCTCTGAAACCAACTCCCCCCAGAGATTTGAACTATTCCCACCTTGCTGACCTTCTGGAAAGCCATTAAGACATGGCTCTTCCTGCAGGCAGAATATTGAGACTATTGCTTGTGTTGTTTTTATCCTTTTAATCATTATCTTATTATTGTTGTTGTTTTATAGTATTTTTTATAGTATATAGCTGTTCTTATATATGTTGTACGCCGCCCTGAGTCCCCAGGGAGTAGGGCGGCCTATAAGAATCGCAAAATAAAATAAATAAATAAAATAAATATATTCTAGTTTGTTGAATACCCTGAATTGGCTAGTTTCTAGCATTTAAATTTTGATTGCAGTCATAAATTATGCTATATCCTAGTTTGTTGAATACACCTGAATTGGCTAGATTCTTATTACACCATCAGTCATAAATCATGGCTTACAAAGCACAGAGGCTGGATTGACTCAAGGCATCAAGCCTAAACCAAACCCCATTATAGCTTTGCAAATTTGGGGAGCATTTTGCGCCACGGTGGCGCAGTGGTTAGAATGCAGTACTGCATGCTATTTCCACTGACTGCCGGCTGCCAGAAGTTTGGCAGTTCAAATCTCACTAGGCTCAAGGTTGACTCAGCCTTCCATCCTTCTGAGGTTGGTAAAATGAGGACCCAGATTGTTGGGGGGCAATAGGCTGACTCTGTAAACTGCTTAGAGAGGGCTGTGAAGCACTGTGAAGCAGTATATAAGTCTAAGTTCTATTACTATTGCTATTTTACGAGTATCTATAACCATGCATCTACCCTGTGGGGCAAATGGGATCATCCATATCCCAAAGGCCTCCTAATGCTGAGCAAAATTTGAATGTTCTTTCAATCCGAATTGCCAAACTTTAATGGAAGCAGAAGCCTCCTAATACTCTGGAATCACACCCCTATCCATCTGACCAGCCTTCACAATGGTCTGATAAATTGCCCAGCAGTTAGCATTCTAGGTCATGTCTCCTCTGAAGCTGCTACATACCATCCCGATGAGTAGTGGCCATTGATAAATTTATCCTCCGTGAGTTTGTATAATCCTCTTTAGAAACCATCAGCTAATCCTCTTTGTGATTTTCATTTTCCATTCACTGGTGCCACTGGTTTATAGATACCCCTGGCAGGAAGAAAAGAAAATACCTCTGGATTTTGTGATGAGCAAGAATGCAGTGTTTGTGGCTGGGATTAAAGCATTCAGAACGGGGCTCCAAACTCTTTGCCTAAGACAAAGAAGGAACTGTCATGATCCATCAAACCTTTAAGTGCTCCATTTAATAAAAGGGGGATATAGCCTTGAAGGAACCAAACGATGGAATGAGATACATTCATCCTTGTCTTGAAAGCCTGAAGATGCCACATTGGTCGGTGCCTTATGAGTGGCGAATGAATTTTGTGCTGGAAAAATAGCAAAGAATTTGTTAACATCAGAAGGCAGTCGCGCTCTTTCAGTAGTAGTAGAACGTATCCAAGCGTTCCCCACAGCTACTGTCCAGCGGGGGGTTGCTCCCGGTTCAACCCAGTTCTAAGAACCAGTAGCGCCGGCAGTGGGAGGCTCATCCCACCCGCCCGGGATACTTTTGCGCATGCGCAGAAGTGTCACGCGCATGCACACACACAAACCGGTAGTAAAGGGTTTTAGAATCCACTACTGCTACTGTCCTACAGATCAGGAGTTGGTTAGGTAGAAGTTACTACCAGACTGCAAGTTCAACCATCTACTGTATACTTAGGAAGTAAGACAAAATGGTCTTACATCAGCGGTGAAATGCTCCCGGTTCGCTCTTGTCTGTCGGTTGTCGGAGAGCCGATCGCGAAGGCAGCGCGACGCTCCGCCCACCTGCTGGGACACTGCCATTTGAGTTATTTTACCCTCTGCGCATACGCAAAGCGTTCTGTGCACGCGCAGAGGGTAAAAGAACTCAAATAGCGGTGTCCCGGCAGGTGGGCGGAGCGTCGCGCTGCCTTCGCGATTGGCTCTCCGACAACCGACAGGCAAGAGCGAACCAGGAGCATTTCACCCCTGTCTTACATATATTAGCCATCTTGGCTATAGGAGATGCAATATATTCCAAAGTCTCTAGCAGTGTGAATGGGTACCAATAGAAGATAATATTTGTAGCTCAGGGTCAAATTGTGGAGCCCTTGGTGCTCTCTGAGGTTGATTATTTTCTTGCAGATGTTGCATTACCCAACTAGGTGACATCAACATACTTAATGATCACTATCGTCATCAGAGGAACCTCAACATCATCGGAGCACTGATGATGTTACTTAGTTGGGTAATGAAACATCTGCAAGAAAACAACCAAGCTCAGAGAGCACCAAGGACTCCACAGCGTGAGTTGGAGCAAATTGTCTCTTGCCCTGCGTTGCTCCTGTCCTTTCACACGAAGTTGACCAATGAGACCCTTCAAAACCTGGTAGCCAGAGGACTGCTTGCTGAATCTTTTTGTGGCCTTGACACTGTCTGCTTCTGCAGGCGTCAGCTCAGCTCCTGTAGCTTCAGGTACGCTTAGCTCATTGCTGTTTTCCTTCTGGAATTAGTTGCTTAGCTTTATCTGTTCCACTCTTTGCTGGAAGTAAACTTCCATCTCTTTTACAGAAAATTGGAGGGGGGGGTATTGTGCTTTCTCATTTCATATATCTATATCTTCGGGGGGGGGGAATCTCTCCCATCTCTCTGAACTCTAAACTCCAGCCTTTCATCTTAGCAGCTCCATCAGTAGAAGAAGAAAAGCCGCAGAGTAACAAAAGCAACAGAGGCAGAGATTTTCTTCTCAACCCATGCAGATCCTATCTTATATATACTGTACTTACAGCAGAGGTAGCTTCCTCCTGGTTCATCCGAACTGGTAGCCACCCGCAGGTGACGTCACGATGATGTCACAGAACTGGTCCCGTTGGTGCCGGTCCGTGGGGGCTGCCATCTTTTTTTTTTTGGATTTTTTTTAAATTTTTTGGATTTTTTTTTCTTCTGAGCATGCACAGAAGCCGAGTTTCTGACACTGCGCATGCGTCGCCATCTTGTTTTCAGCTTTTTTGGGTGAGGATTTTTTGGCACTGTGCATGTGCCACACGGCGCGGGAGGAAGCAAACCGGCAGCGAGGTAAATTAGAATCCACCCCTGACATAAGGTTACATACTGGCGTTCTCTTGACTAGAGTCACCTCTAAATGAGACAGGTAGCAGGTAAGATAAAGGTAAAGATAAATGTTTTCTCTTTCCAGTCATGTTCCACTCTAGGGCAGTGATGGCGAACTTTTTTTTCCTTGGGTGCCAAAAGCATGCGCACGCACGCTATTGCGCATGTGCAAGTGCCCACACCCATAATTCAATACCCCCTGTGAATGCGCGTGTGATCCCCCATGCTGCCCCGCCCCCCCCCCATGCATGTGCACACGATCTCCCCGCTCCCCCATTTCCCAACTTCGAGTGGGCCTGGTAGGCCCATTTTTCACCCTCCCCAGGCTCCAGAGGTTTTCTTGGAGCCTGGGGAGGGTGAAAACAGCTTCCCCCGCCCCCCAGAAACCCTCCGGAGACCGAAAACGCCCTCCCAGAGCCTCTGCATAAGTTGAAAATCAGCTGGCTGGCGCATATATGCACACTGGAGCTGAGTTAGGGCAACGGCTCGCGTGCCGGCAGATATGGCTCCGCGTGCCACCTGTGGCACCCATGCCATAGGTTCGCCATCACTGCTCTAGGGGGTGACGTTCATCTCCGTTTCTTAGCCAAGGGACCCAGCATTGTCTGAAAATGCTCCCATGGTCATATGGCCGGCATGACTAGATGCCAAGGTGCCAATAATGCTGTTACCTTCCCACCAAATTGGTACCTATTTATCTACTCGCATTGGCATGCTTTCAAACTGCTAGGTAGGCAGAGCTGGGGCAAGTAATGGGCGCTCACCCTGTCACATGGCGTTTGGGTCTCGAACCCGGGCTTTCAGTTTCCAAGCTGACAAACTCAGTCTCTTCAACCGCTAAGCCCCAGCTCTGAAACGGGTGGCGCGCAAATCAACTAAATATTAAATAAATAACATGATTGCCAATTAATTTGGTCTTTCAAGCAAAGACCGGTGACGCCTTTAAGGTAAGAAAATGGAAATGGCTCTCTAAACAGTCTCTCCCAACTTCACGCCATACATAAATTCAGAACCCCTTTTATGCTTTGCGTAGGGTTGTGTATAATGTTGGCTTCTTCTGGCTATTTGGAAAGTGGTCCCCTTTCAACTTCCAACACCTGTTTCGAGTTCAGAATGTTTCTAAAACAAACTTCCCATCGGAAGCTCAAAATAACTCTTTCAAAGTTCAAAAACGTTTCGCATTTCAAGCGTTTGGGGCATCCCTAATGTTTCATTATACGAGTGGTTCTCGACGTATGGCCTCAATTGGGAAGAGAATTTCCTTTGCTAAGCAAGATGGTTGTTTAAGTGAATCACACCCAATTTAACAACCGTTTTTCCCGCAGTTGTTAAGCCAATCACTTCCATTGTTTAAGAGAATCAAGTGGTCATTAAGCAAATGTGGCTTCCCAGATTGACTTTGTTTGTCAGAAGCTGGCTGAGAAGGTCACAAATGGTGATCACATGACCTAGAGATGCGGCACCCATCGTAACTACATGGTAGTTGCCAAGCACCCAAATTCTGAACCTGTGACTCTAGGTTGTAAGTGCGAGAACTGGTTGTAAGCCATGTTTTTCAGGGCTGTTGTAACTTTGAACGATTGTTAAATGAATGGTTCTAAGTCAAAGTCTACTTGTACCCTTTTAGATCTAAATAATTTATGACAGCTTGGCGTTTTTCATATCAATTGGGCCCTCCATTGCTTTTTTAATGCGCAAAGGTGTTGAAAAACAAATCGCCATGTGTGAATGAACATAGGTAAGGTAAGAACTGGGGAACACCATGGAAAAGAATTGAATATCTCCTATGTTCGCCCTTTAAAAAGTAGAGTTAGCAGATGGGCAGGAAGTCCTATTTTGATGCAGTGGTGGGATTCAAATTTTTTTTGCTACCGGTTCTGTGGGCGTGACTTGGTGGCTGTGGTGTGGCTTGGTGGGCGTGGCTTGGTGGGCGTGGCAGGGGAAGGATACTGTAAAATCTCCATTCCCTCCCCACTCCAAGAGAAGGTTACTGTAAAATCCCCATTTCCTCCCGATCAGCTGGGACTCGAGAGGCAGAGAATAGATGGGGACGGGACCAGTCAGAGGTGGTATTTACCGGTTCTCCGAACTACTCAAAATTTCCACTACCGGTTCTCCAGAACTGATCAGAACCTGCTGAATCCCACCTCTGCTTTGATGTCCATCTTGTCTACAGGTTCTTCAGCCATTCTGTCTGTCGGTGGCACTACTTTAAGAGACAGTTGTGTTTCTCTCTTTTGTTAGCCCTTGAGCTCCCGTGTCATTATTTTTCTGCCGAATGTGTGATCATAAATGCAGTTTTCATCATTAATAGTTTTCAGGTCCGGTTTCTTTCTTTCTTTCTTTCTTTCTTTTTAAGCCCTTGTGCTCGTGTGTAATTATTTTTCTGCCTAATGTGTGATCATAAATGCAGTTTTCATCATTAATGCTTTTCAGGTCTGGTAGACACGTCATTGAGCAGCCATTTATGACTTCACATGCTACCGGTGACCTTCCATTATGGTTTAATGATGCTGAAATAAAATAAAGTTATCCAATGAGATGTCTGGCATGCAGAGAGAGTTTCTGAATCTCAGCAGTTTGATTGATTCCAGCAGCCGCTTGGCAGGTGATCCCTTCTCTAAAGAACATGCCAAGTGTTATAGTTGGATGACATGGGGGTCGCTGCATCTTTGGGAGCCGAATATACTGTATTATTATTTTTCAGTATATCAGGGTGAGGAATGACAGTGAAAGTAGGCGGCCTAAAACGTTATAGAATACCACACAGAGTCCTCAAATTGAGAAATTCTGAAAATTAGGGAACAATAAGAAAAATCTACTTGTCCGAATTAGGAACTGGTTTGTTTCTTCTCCCCAACTTTTAGGAATTTGACTATTTCCTGTTTATAGAATGTCCCAGAATTAATAATGAATCCAGATTTGGCAGGAAATCTGTGGAAAGTGAAAAGAATTAAATATTTATTTTAAAAAATTAAGTGATTAGGTATGTGCAGGAGACCATAATGAAATAATAATAACAGTGATAATAACGGGAGCATCGGCATTGACAGAATCACCATCAGTCAATTGCAAAAGGCAGCTTTATTCAGAACTGCTTACATCCTCAATAATACTTTTAGCACCATCAAACAACATCTGCCTATCCTGGGTCCTTGGGAAGAACTCGATAGGTGGATAAAAATGCCAAATCCAGTCTGAACATCTGGCTGACTATGCAACCAACCACAATAATTGTGGTGACTGCTATTTATTATTTATTTTGGTGACTAGTTTATTATTTCTGTGACACTGTACAGTGTCGCTTCTTGAACCTTCACGAGGGGACCCAAAAGTACTTTTTCAAAAGGCAACTGGACTTTCTTTGTTTTTCCTTGAAGACATTTCGCTTCTCATCCAAGAAGCTTCTTCAGTTGTCTTCTTCAGAACTTCTGCTGAACTGAAGAAGCTTCTTGGATGGAAAGCGAAACCTCTTCAAGGAAAAACCAAGAAAGTCCAGTTGCCTTTTGAAAAGGCACCTTTGGGACAACCATGACCTGGATGACTGAGAATCTCCATAGATCTTCATGAGAGGAGTTTTCACTTTTAAAGTTTGTCCCAAAATATGTTAAATAAACAAATCAAGTCAGTTTTCATATTTTTAAACAATTTTTTCATGGGCTCCACCATCTTAAACAAGATGAGGATGAAATGACAGTGATAATATACCGTATTTTTTGGAGTATAAGACGCACCGGAATATAAGACGCACCTTAGTTTCTGGGGAGGAAAATAGGGGGGGAATCTGCCTACCAGGTATTCATCTGGCTAACGTCCTTAGTCTGGTCAGCTTCAGCACATTATTTTATCCTCTGGTTAGGACTTTAAAAAACCTTCTTTGGAGAGAGTAACAATGAAAGAGCCTGCAAGCCAGTAAGAGCTGGGAAGATCATTAGCACCTAATTAGGGCTGGGAAAAAAGCTCCGCAAAAGCTACATTCAGAGTATAAGACACACCCAAATTTTCAGCCACTTTTAGGGAGGAAAAAGGTGCGTCTTATACTCCAAAAAATACGGTATATTATTGTATTGATGTATTCTTGTTGCATTCTTTTTTTATTGTTTATTTTATTGCTCTGGTATTTTATTCCTGTTTACACACTTTTCATTTCTTCTTTGGTATTGTTGTAAGCCGCCCAGAGTAGCCCAAGGTGAGATAGGTGGCAAATAAATTTAACAAACAAATAAATAAAATAATATTTATTTATTTTATTTATTCATCAAATTTATTTGCCACCCATCTCACCATTCAGGCAACTCTGAGCCTAAATAACAGCTAATTGGAATGAGACATGGAGTGTAAAGCTAATTTCTAGATGTGCAAAGTTTTCCTTACTGTGAAATAACAACTGTGGGTAAGGCAATATGTAGAAATCAGGACCAGAATAAAGATAAATAATTCATTTCTTCCCTCCCCTCCACATGGTAGGCCTCCTAACCGAGAATTCCACAGAACACACCTGTTTCCCAGTCCTGTGCAAATCAATGAAAATCCCATTCAAATTGTCAATTTGATTCAAAATCTGTATCTGTTTCAGAATCATCAAAGAGCAGTTGATTCGATTTGAAAGCCTAAATCAGATTGGAAGAAGCTATTCCCCTTCATTGCGCCCAAATCTGAATCAATTTCATTTGATTCGATTTGGCAGTTTTACAGTTCCATCAAACTGCCTTCCAACTAAATCTCGGAATTGAATATTGGTCCAATTTTGCTTTTGGCTTAAAAAAAAACCACCCGCACACAAATCAAATATGGGCCATCTTTGCTTTGGTGTTTGTTCTTATTTGCTAAATGAAGCTTTTGCAAGCTGGTGGCTTTCAGAAAGAGATGATTTCTTGAACACTTACGGTAGTTTTTGACTGTCCTTGTTTAGATATGTTGTCCAGGCCGTCTATTTGGAGGTCACTCTACTGGGGGAAAAACTGACAGAGGTGGCCATTGTCTCCATAAGGTTGACTCGGTTTTGTGTTGCACAATACGAGCATCCTAGCTGACTTAGAGAGCTCGTTCGGTGTAGTGGTTAAAGCACCAGGCTAAAAACTTGGGAGTTCTAGTACCTCCTTAGGCCCAAAGTCAACTGAATGACCTTGAGCCAGTCGTACTGTCTCAGCTCTAGGAAGGAGGCAATGGCAAACCACTTCTGGAAAAAAATTGCCAATAAAACTGCAGGGCCTTGTCTAGGCAGTTGCCAGGAGTCAACACTGACTCGAAGGCACACACACACACACACACACACACACACACACACACACACACACACACACACACACACACACAATTAACTCCAGAAGGAATCAAGTTTGCTGTAATGGTTAAGATATCAGGTTAGAAATTGGGAGACCATGAGTTCTAGTCCAACCTTTGGCATGAAGCCAGTTGGGTGACCTTGTGCTAGTCACTCTCTCATAGCCCTAGGAAGAAGTAGACAGTGGCAAACCAATGGTGGAAAACCTTGTCAGAAAAACTGTAAGGGCTAATTTAGACAGTCACCTGTATTTGTATTTGTATTTGTATTTTGTTTATTTGTCAAGCATATATGATTATAAACAAAGTATGAACAGTAAAACATGATTGAATATATATGTAATAGTACAAGCATGAATAAGAGTAAAAGAGGTAAGAATATATGGGTACATTATGACAGGAACGGTAGGCACGATTGTGCGCTTATGCATGCCCCTTACCGACCTCTTAGGAATGGGGTGAAGTGGATGGTAGATAATCTGAGGTTGAAGTTTTTGGGGTTTGGGGAAGAAACTACTGAGTCAGGTAAAGTGTTCCAGGCGTTGACAACTCTGTTGTTGAAGTTGAATTTTTTGCAATCAAGTCTGGAGCGGTTTACATTAAGTTTGTATCTATTGTGAGCTCTTGTATTATTGCGGTTGAAGCTGAAATAGTCGTTAACAGGTAGGACATTGAGGCAGATAATTTTGTGAGCTACACTTAGGTCAGATCGAAGGTGGCGGAGTTCTAAATTTTGAAGTCCCAAAATTTCAAGTCTGGTTTCATAAGGTATTCTGTTGTGAACAGAGGAATGTAATACTCTTCTTGTGAAGTATCGCTGGACATTCTCAATTGTGTTAATGTCTGATATGTAGTGTGGGTTCCAGACTGACTTTAAGTTACCAAAAAAAAAGGTAGATTTATGTCTGAAATGCTTCATGTTACAATTATGGCTTAGAAAAGCAATAATTGGGGGACTGGAGGCTAAAACATATGAAGAACAGTTGCAGGAATCTGATATGTCAGGTTTAATGAAAAAAAAGTGGCATAATAGCAGTCTTCCAATATTTGAGGGGCTACTTCGCCAAACCACCTGAAGGCAGAACAGGAAGCAGTGGATGGAAACTAACCAAGGAGAGAAGCAACCTAGAGCTAAGGAGAAATTTCCCAACCGTGAAAATAATTAATCAGTGGAACACCTTGCCTCCAGGTGGGTGCTCCATCACTGGAGATTTTAAAGAAGTGATTAGACAACCATTTGTCTGAAATGTTATAGGGTTTCCTGCTTCCCTTCCAACTTTTGTTATTCTGTTATCTTTTCTAAGTAATCTCTATAGAGAGGCCAAGCAAATTAAGAGAAGTATTGTACTGAGCTGTGGCGGCGCAGTGGTTAGAGTGCAGTACTGCAGGCTACTTCTGCTGACTGCCGGCTGCCTGCAATTTGGCAGTTCGAATCTCACCAGGCTCAAGGTTGACTCAGCCTTCCATCCTTCTGAGGTGGGTCAAATTGTTGGAGGCAATATGCTGACTCTGTAAACCGCTTAGAGAGGGGCTGTAACAAAGCACTGTAAAGCGGTATATAAGTCTAAGTGCTATTGCTATTGTGTGGGAGGTAGATGGATTAAAGATGATGATATAATTGCAGCAACTACTTAAGCTCGGAAACCTCTTCCAAGCGAACGCAAAGGGAGATTCTCTTTCCATCTTACTCCATTGTAAAACACAGGTGACTTTTTAATCCTTTCATTCTGTTTCATCAGTAACCAACCTTTACATTTTATTTAATTTGGTTTGATATTTGTGTAGGTATGTATTTGCTGCGCTTTCAGAATCCAAGAGCAAATGTCTTCGCCTGTGCATAGAATATTTTAAGTGATGATTTTTTAAGTAGGAAAAAAATAATGGATGTATATTAGTCCATGAATGATTAATTCTTCTTGGTGACTGCAAAAGTGGCTACGGCTGAGTAAAATATTGATGGCACAAAGGAAATGAGCTGCTGCTTAATTCAGTTTTTGTTCTTGTAATGTGTAACTAATGTTGTTTCCTTCCAGCAATATGCACGCAGTGACCCTTTCAAAATGTTCATTACTGAAGGTAACTAAACTGCCTGCTAGGTAGAATAGAATAGAATAGAATAGAATAGAATAGAATAGAATAGAATAGAATAGAATAGAATAGAATAGAATAGAATAGAATAGAATAGAATAGAAATTAGACCAGAATAGAACGGAATAGAATGGAATGGAATGGAGTGGATAGGGATAGGGATAGGGATAGGGATAGGGATAGGGATAGGGATAGGGATAGGGATAGAATAGAATAGAATAGAATAGAATAGAATAGAATAGAATAGAATAGAATAGAATAGAATAGAATAGAATAGAATAGAAATTAGACCAGAATAGAACGGAATAGAATGGAATGGAATGGAATGGAGTGGATAGGGATAGGGATAGGGATAGGGATAGGGATAGGGATAGGGATAGGGATAGGAATAGAATAGAATAGAATAGAATAGAATAGAATAGAATAGAATAGAATAGAATAGAATAGAAATTAGAACAGAATGGAATGGAATGGAATGGAGTGGAGTGGAGTGGAGTGGATAGGGATAGAGTGGAGTGGAATGAAATGGAATGGAATGGGATAGGGATAGGGATAGGAATAGAATAGAATAGAATAGAATAGAATAGAATAGAATAGAATAGAATAGAATAGAATAGAATGAGTTGGAAGGGACCTTGGAGGTGCCGGAAACTCGGCTTCTGCGCATGCTCAAAAGAAAAATAAATAAATCCCCCCCAAAAAAATCAAAATTTTTTTTAAAAAAGATGGCAGCACCCATGGACCGGTACCGAGCGAACTGGTTCCGTGACGTCATCGAGATGTCACCAGCGGGTCACTACCAGTTTGGGCTAACCGGTCCAAACCAGAAGAAACCCACCTCTGGGCAAGATGCTGAACTCTGTAAACCGCTTAGAGAGTGCTGTAAAGCACTATGAAGCAGTATATGTCTAAATGATATTGCTAGTGCTGTTTCTATTTCTATTTAAATTAAATATTTTTCTGAATGCTTGCTTATCCTTCTTAATTGACCCATACCCAGGAACTGTAAGGAGGCATCGCAAAAGTATGAATTGGGGAACTGTGTTAGACCCAAGCTTCCAAGTTCATAACTAGTGTATATTTCCACAATCAGATATTCCCATATGGATTTATGGGTAGGTGTTTTGAAAGCATACATGCACCTTCCAGCTCATATGTAATTTGACATGCATGATGTAACTGGGAGGTTGCTTTTCCTGTGAAGAAAGATCTACAGAGCCCTGTGAATTTTGCCAAAAGTAAACAATTTTTTCCCCTTTCTCTGTCACATTAGGGATTAATGTTACCGCTATTCCACTGACCTTTTCCCTCCCAAACTAAAGACTGTTTGGCAGCCTTCCTAATAATACCAGCAGGGTTCAGTAGCTTATTGTACAATTTGCGGTGCTAATAACACAAGCACATTTAGTGAATGTGAGTGGATTTTCCATAATTATGCTGGTGCTTTTCAAGAGGAAAAATGGATCGGCTTCTGATTGACTTTCCCCAAAAATTTGCCTACTCATAATCCTATTTTCTTTAGGTCTTGTTTTGTCTTAATGGCACATCCCTGAAAGCTTTAAAAAAAATTGAGCAAAATCACATCGTTATTTGGAGCAGCCTTCTCGGACCATTGTCCTCTAAATATGGTTGTATTTTAGTTCCCCTAATCTCCCATCAGTGTGCCCCCTGACTAGGCTAAGAATAATAACCTCGCTAGTCAGTGCCAAGTTGGGAAGCTCTGCTTGTAGTCTTCAGATGTTGGTTCTCCTAACACAGGGGTCGGCAACCTTAAACACTCAGAGAGCCATTTGGACCCATTTTCCACAGGAAAAAAAAACATTGGGAGCCACAAAACTCTTCCCGTGCCTGACTATTTCCTAAGCGGCCACAAAACTAGCATTTGTAGTTGAATTAAAGATTCTGTTTTCTTCTGAAACTTGTCTTTTCTTGGATTTATCCATGGTTGGTCTACTGGGGGTCGAAAAGCTTAATAAATTGCATGTGGGTGGCTGTCGCACATTGGCATATTTTGAGTGGCAGGGAGCCGCACAGTGGTGGGTTCCTACCAGTGCGGTCCACTCTATAGCACCGGTAGCGGCCCACTGGTGACATCACAGTACCGGTGCGGTCGGTTGCCGCACATTCGAGGCTTCTTGAGCTGCTGAGGGGAGGGGGAATGGGCGGCAGGGCCTATCTCAGTTCCCCTCCCTTCAGCAGTCTGAGAAGCAACGAACGCGCGGTGATGATCCCAGGCATTTTCGCACGTTCGAGGCTTCTCGAGCTGCTGAGGGGAGGGGGACTGGGCGGCAGGAGCCTAGGATCATCGAATGGGGAGAAGCATTCAGGCCGGACAGAGCCTCCTAGAAGAACCGCTGCTGTGGTCTTGCTGCTCCCGCTGCGGGGGGCTGAGTTGAGGGTGGGCAATGCCCTCGTCCTGCTTCTCCGGCTGCTGCCAAGCTCCCGAGGCCCACGCCCACCTGGTCACATGGCTGGCAAGCCACACCCACAAAATAAGCCACACCCACAGAGTGGTAGTAAAAAAAATTGGAACCCGCCCCTGGAGCCGCAGCAGAGAGATGAAAGAGTCACATGCGGCTCCAGAACCGCGGGTTGCTGGCCCCTGTCCTAACAGTATAGATCATCTGTAACAGTATTGTGCTTCCTATAAACCACATCATACTGTGGTTTCTCCAGAATGGCGTATCCACTGCAATGAACGGTTCGGTTTGATTGAGGCTGCACACCTGATAGATCTTCACAACCCATCAAGAAGGAGGATGTTGAGGTTGATAATGATGACATTTCCATGCTGTTCTTCTTCCTGGTTGAGCCCAAAACAGTTTACAAAGGAACCATTTTTAAAAAATCTTGAATAAAACCATCAAGAATCAAACCAGCAGCCCATCAAAACTAACTGTAATAATTATAAAGCAATATAATAATTATTATACGTGACCATTTATATACAGTAATAAATAAATAATACAATGAAACAATTACAACCCTAGACATAATAATTATAACAATATAAGGGTCATAAGCAAGGGGGCACAATGGCTCAGTGGTTAGAGATGCTGAGCTTGTCAGCTGGATTCGAGACCCGAGGGCCACACGATGGGATAAGCTCCCGTTCCTTGCTCCATCTCCTATCCACCTTGCAGTTATTTATTTATTTATTTATTTATTTAGTGAGATTTATATACCGCCTCACAGTGCAAGCACTCACTAAGCAGTTTACACCAGTAAGCAATGTATATTCATATTGCCCCCAACAATCTGGGTCCTCATTTTACCTACCTCGGAAGGATGGAAGGCTGAGTCAACCTTGAGCCGGTGAGATTTGAATCGCTGACCTGCGGATCAGTGTCAGCTAAAGTGGCCTGCAGTACCTGCCTCTAACCGCTGCGCCACCTCGGCTCTTAATAATTCAAAAGTTCAAAAGCATGCAAATGCAAGTAGATAAATAGGTACCACTTTGGTGGGAAAGTAATAGCATTTGATACATCTTTGGCATGTAGTCATGCTGGCCACATTTGTATTTGTATTTGTTTATTTGTCAAGCATATATGATAATAAACAAAGTATAAACAGTAAAACATGATTGAATATATATGTAATAGTACAAGCATGAATAAGAGTAAAAGAGGTAAGAATATATGTGTACATAAGAGCTGAAGTGGTGCAGTGGTTAAATGCAGCCATTGCAGGCTGACTGCTAGTTCAACAGTTCAGCTGTTCAAATCTCAGTAGGCTCAAGGTTGACTCAGCCTTCCATCCTTCCGAGGTGGGTAAAATGAGGACCCAGATTGTTGGGGGCAATATGCTGAACTCTGTAAACCGCTTAGAGAGTGCTGTAAAGCACTATGAAGCGGTATATAAGAAAAGTGCTATTGCTATTGCTATAAGGACAGGAACGGTAGGCACGATTGTGCGCTTATGCATGCCCCTTACCGACCTCTTAGGAATGGGGTGAGGTCGATGGTAGATAATCTGAGGTTGAAGTTTTTGGGGTTTGGGGAAGAAACTACTGAGTCAGGTAAAGTGTTCCAGGCGTTGACAACTCTGTTGTTGAAGTCGAATTTTTTGCAATCAAGTCTGGAGCGGTTTACATTAAGTTTGTATCTATTGTGAGCTCTTGTATTATTGCGGTTGAAGCTGAAGTAGTCATTAACAGGTGGGACATTGAGGCAGATAATTTTGTGAGCTACACTTAGGTCAGATCGAAGGCGGCGGAGTTCTAAATTTTGAAGTCCCAAAATTTCAAGTCTGATTTCATAAGGAATTCTGTTATGAACAGAGGAATGTAATACTCTTCTTGTGAAGTATCGCTGGACATTCTCAATTGTGTTAATGTCTGATATGTAGTGTGGGTTCCAGACTGATGAGCTGTATTCAAGAATTGGTCTAACAAATGTTTTGACATTTGACACATGACTATGGAAAGTGTCTTCAGACAATGCTGGCTCCCTTGGCTAAGAAGTGGAGATGAGCACTGCTCTCTAGAGTCGGAAATGACTGGACAGGGGAAACCTTTACCTTTAAGGGTTATTCAAAAAGAAAAGGAAAGGCAACGTATCAATCTGAATGACAGTCTAAATCTAGAAGTGTCTGTTATTCATACTGAACCAAACTCACCTATGAAATATCTCCAGTTCTTCTTAGTCCATAATTGGATCGACTGAGAAGGCAGCATTTTAAAAAACCAGGGTCCAAATCCATTCAGACGACCAGATGTCACAGCTACCCAGTACCCAGTATGTTTTCAGAACTGGTATTGCATTTAGATGTTCTGCCTATTCTCCTTTCTCCTTACTCATTTTGTGAAAGTGACCGCTACAAGCTTTCAACATTCCAAATGGATTCTAAAAAGATTGCCAAGTCCAGATTCAGACAACATAATGTTAGAGGAGTCTACTATCTGTTTTAGGGTAAAGCCGTGTAGCTTGCCAGCTTGATAGCTGCTGTATAGCTTGCCAGCTTGATTTTTTTTTTTTTTTTGAAACGAGAAAGCCTACATGATTTAAAAATTCTTGGGAATCTCAACGAAGAATTGATAGGGCTAATATGAAGATGAATAATTGATTGGTCGGTTGGTGTTTTTAATGCTGCCTTTCCTCCAAAAGGCATTAAAGGTGACTAAAGCAGTTATAAATAGAAATGCAGCACCAAATACAATCTGAAGAAAGGATTAAAAGAGCAGTCAAAGCTAAAAGAGCGGGCATCTAGATCAAGCACAGATTAAATGAAGAGAGAATCCAAATGTAAATAAGACGGCCAATTAAATGTAAATAAGAGTTCAAATGATAGGCATTCAATTCTTAGATAATTGCCTTGTGTCTCCACATCAGCTTGCGATATGGAAATGAGTTTTGATCATATTAATATGCTAATCTAAGCAATGTCACCCCCCCAACCCAACCTGTTCCCATCCCCTTCACAGCTCAAACAGAGAAGATGGAGATGAATCTTCTGTACTTGGTTTGTAGTCTCCATTTCAATGAGTAGGAAGAATGAGCGTTGAGGACATTTCCATCCCAAGATCGAGACTCTTGACCAGGAGAGCTTCAGAAGCAGATCGTGATTTTTTCTGCTTTATGATCTTGCAGTCAAAGTATTTCCCCAAAGAGTTTGACCATCAGTTGGTCCAACATGCTGAATGTATGCTTCACAAAAGAGTGTTTGACAAACTGAAATGGTTAGTGATGGAAGAAAAATGATTACCGTATTTTTCGGAGTATAAGACGCACCGGAGTATAAGACTCACCTTAGTTTTTGGGGAGGAAAATAGGGGGGGAAATCTGCCTACCAGGTATTCATCTGGCTAGTGTCCTTAGTCTGGTCAGCTTCAGCACATTATTTTATCCCCTGGTTAGGACTTAAAAAAACATTCTTCTGAGAGAGTAACAATGAAAGAGCCTGCAAGCCAGTAAGAGCTGGGAAGATCGTTAGCACCTAGTTAGGGCTGGAAAAAAACTTATTCGGAGCAAGTAGAGCAATGAAAAAAACCCTGAAAAGACTTAGGGCTGGAAAAACCTTCTTCAGAGAGAATAACAATGAAAAAGCCTGCAAGGTAAGAGCTGGGAAGATAGTTAGCACCTAGTTAGGGCTGAAAAAAAAGCTCCGAAAAAGCTACATTCAGAGTATAAGACGCACTCAAATTTTCAGCCACTTTTAGGGAGGAAAAAGGTGCATCTTATACTCCAAAAAATACGGTAGGTCGTGAGTGGGTGCTTCTTCTTACCCAACAGTTCTTAGCACATTTTTTAAGGACAAATCCACCATAAAAGAGGAAAACAAAATGTCCTTCCATGTGCACACTCACACTGAGAAACCCAAACAACCAAGAATACTTCACCAAACCATAATTGTTTATGAGATCAGCAACAGTGAGGGCTAATTGAAGGGACCAACCAGCATTCTTCTGAATCAAGAAAACTTTCTGATGGATGCTCAAGGGCCATGGTTCTTTGTAGAAAATCTTGGGAGCATTGCCATAGATCAAATGTGACATGTTGTTACAGATTGCTCTTGTATCTTTGGCGAATTCTCTTTTCCAGGATCTCGGGTGAATTATGATACCTCGTTTTTATTTCGGTCTGGTTTACAAATTTACTCACACACAAAGACAAACATAGCTTTCAGTTTGGGAATTTAGCACTACCATAGAAGAGCCTAGACAACTCACCAGTCTTATTTTGACCAACAACAGCCAGATGGTTGGCTTTTCTCTTGGTCTTGAGAATATGAGGCAGTCATAATCAATTCTTACACAAAACCAGTTCTCTAACAACTTTAACACATTTTTATGTTTGAAAACGGTACAGATGAGTCCTTCACACTCATCCATACCATGTCTGATGTTGTAACATCTGCTTTATTTGTGCCTCTTTCTGGAATATAATTTGTTACTTAGGACCAAAAAAAACCCAACCCTAAGAGCTTCTCTATCTTTACTTACGACAATCAAATTGCAATATATGAGGTGATCACTGTTGGGTTAAAGACCACTGAAATCCTTCATGCACCCAACTTCTGGGTAATAGGAATTTAGTGTATGCGCATGTAGATCATTGATTCCCTTCATGAATGAATTCTGAGAGGACCTCCAGATGTCCTTCCATAGGATTAAACTCTCGTTTCTTCCCATTAAGCTCCACAAATGCATTAATCAGATTGTCAGGATTAGCCATATTTTTTTTTTGTAATCTGGTGAACGTGTGTTCCTGGGCGATGGGCCAGAAGCACTGCTTAACCTCACACTGACTCCAGAGTCTTGAAAACTCTGAGATGCCCACCCACCCCCAATTCTGAAGCTCAGAAGCTCATCAGGGTCTTTTTAGGGTCATTCATGAGGTTGGAGGGACACATGGGGGAGGTGGTACATGACCAAAAGTAGGCCAAGAAGAAAAAGTGAGTATGAACATAGATTCCACTCAGATTAATTTATTATTAAATTAATTGTTAGGATGTAATAGGACCAGTCCCGTATACTAATTATTTACTACTGTGTTATAAAATATAGTTAAGTATTGTAGCAAGGTTTGGAAAGTTTAGAGGATGCTGGAGGTTTTGTTTTTTTTTACAAATAGTAGGTTGCCTGGAGCCTCATAGTATTCAATTCAGAGATGGAATGTGCATCTGAAGGAGAGGTGGTGGTGGTTGGAATATCGGCAGTAGCATCCTAGCTTCCCAGGGAGGAGGCACAACATTCCATAACGGGGCCCAAGACAAGAGACTGTGTAGTCCTGACGAGCATTGGGAGGGAGGAAACGTTTCAGGGTAGTAGCACCCTAGAAACTCCAGGATATAGCTGTTAGGTTGGAAGGTTATAGCTTTGGTCGGGCAAGATTCTGTCTATTAGGAGAAAGAAAGGCAGAGCTGGGGGGTGGAGTTAAGCATATCATCAACTTAGAGTCATTACATTTCCACAAGTGATCCAAGTCCAGCCGCTCTTTGAATTCTGTTGACTCTCCTCTAGTGCCAATTTGGTGCTGACCATTAGTAGACTAGATTCTTGTATATGCTTGAGCAATAAATCTTCTGAACTGCAACTCAATATTTAGTCCTAATCCTTTGTGGCTAACAGTGAGCAGATAAACCTCTGGACTCAAATAGGTCTTGTTGTGTCAAATCTGAGCTTTGGACTTGACAACTTCTGAACTACAAGATATTACCGAGGGAAGGAAATAGCAGCCACTCTAGATAGATCGGATGAGGAAATTCAACTCTACAGGAAGGCTAAAACTACTTATATTGAACTTGGCTATTCTGACAGAATATTGGAAGTCTGATTGTACTTTACCTCCTCCCCCTCCCCCTTGGGGAGGGCGCCGTGGCGGCGCCGTGGTTAGAGTGCAGCACTGCAGGCTACTTCAGCTGACTGCTAGCTGCAGTTCGGCTGTTCAAATCTCACCGTCTCAAGGTTGACTCAGCCTTCCATCCTTCCGAGGTGGGTAAAATGAGGACCCAGATTGTTGGGGGCAATATGCTGAACTCTGTAAACTGCTTAGAGAGGGCTGTAAAGCACTATGAAGTGGTATATAAGTCTAAGTGCTATTGCTATTGCTATTGTAATAGTTCAGTGAATTTGAGGGCTGTCTGTCTGAGCCCCTTCAAAATGCTTTTCTGGCTTAGAGAACTTTGTGGACTTACACAATGGTTTGATCCATTTTGTTGTGGCCCGCCAGTGGCCAGCAGAGCTGGCAGCAGATTTGGACAGTGAGGAGGTTGGGGAGGAACATGGGCCAGTCCTGGAGTCTGGGAAAGGCTCTGACGAGTGCTCTGCATCGGAGGCAGAGATGGGGCATGGGCAATCTGACAGTTATCAGCTGCCTTCGGAGTCAGACATCAGTGAGGCAGACGAACAGCTGGAGCCTGTTCCCAGTATGCGTATGCACAAAGTTGTCAGACGAAGGGAACAGCTGAGGAACAAGGGTCGACTTGGGAGTAAGGCCACAGGTGGACAGTGAATGGCCTCTCCCATATGGAATAAAAGAGCGAAAGGGGAGGGGAGTTTGCAGGAGACAATTAGTCTGCTTAATTGGTTCGTGACTCTCAGAGACTCCTTGCCAAGTTTTGAAAATATCGGCCTGGCAGCTCTCCAAGCCAGATAAGGTCTGTGACTGTAAATGCACCCTTAAAAGACTTTGCTGGATGTGAATGAGAGAAATTCACAGTAACTTGATAAAAAGGGATTTTTGTTGGGGCAAGGAGTCTGCTTCATGGTGTGTGGAATCCTAGGTCAGAACACATTTTGCCTGGGCAAGTAATCCTTCATATCGCATTTTGCTTATTGTGTACAGTAGGGTTTAAGCTGCATTCCCATTGACCTCCTTGCCGTCATTTGCATTTAATCAGATGATCTCAGTCTTCTCTCAATTCTGAGGAGAAAAGGACGAATTCAAGATGGCCGATTACACTGTGGCAGGACCTGCCACACCTGGTCGTTTTAACAAGAATAATTGAGGCTGTGCTATTGGGGCTGGGGTGTCACCTGAATCAGAGCTTGTACTATCCGGAGCTATCAAGTATAACATGATGAAATATTGTTGGGACAAATCTAATATATTACTTTTATGAGCTCTTTTATTTAGCCGAGTTGTGAAAATTCATATTCTTAGCTGTGGGTAGTGAACCCAGCATAAAGTACACATCTGAGTCTAATAAAATCTGGATACCCTTTATTGATAAACAAATAAAGAGCAGGATCCAGCCTTAGTTAGGCTTATTCATTGAGATGGATGTGATTTATTAGCAATGATTTGAATTAAACCCCAGTGATTTTTCAATACATGTAGTAGCTGAGTGTCTCGGAGCCAATCATATATAATTGCAAAATAATTAAAAGAGCACATATATACTAGAGGCATTTTTCTCCTCTTTTATATAGCTCACACTTGTTCTTGGTTTTCTTATAATAAATTCCTTCAGCTTGGGAAGAAAAGTCTTTTTATAAGTGAGCAGACCAATCTTGTGAATGTCTTTTTTGAAGACAAGCAAGCAAACAAAACCTTATCACAAACCACAAAATATGTAGGAGAATACATAAAAATGACCCCACTATATACCAAAGAAGAACCCTGAAATCTTCTTACAGTTCAATAGTGAAAGAATTTCCAAATTATTCTTAAGGATCATTCAAGGTTGCTACACACGTCTTGTCTGTCTATCTACTATTTGCCTCTGGAAAAACTCCCTACGTAACTATTGAGAGGAAGTCTGGATTTTCTTACCTCCAATACATCCTTCCCTTTCTCTTCCCAGTATTTAAAGCCATGCATCAAAATTAAATGTTTTTCCCTTGATGTTGTTCTTCTCTGCATATCTCTGAATAGACTATATCCCAGGCTCAGGGGTGAAATTCAATTTTTTTTCCCTACCGGTTCAGTGGCCATGGCTTGGTGGGCATGACAGGGGAAGGATACTACAAAATCTCCATTCCCACCCCACTCCTGGGGGAAGGATATTGCAAAATCTCCATTCCCACCCCACTCTGGGGCCAGCCAGAGGTGGTATTTGTCAGTTCTCCGAACTATTCAAAGTTTTCGCTACCGGTTCTCCAGAACCTGTCAGAACCTGCTGAATTTCACCCCTGTGCCAGGCTAAGCATGAGTTTTCCAAATATGTTGGACTTCAATCCCTATAAGACTCATCATAAATGGCAGATGAAGTTGAACTTCAACATATCTGGAGAGTGTCATCGTGCATCTTCCCATTAGAAAGGGAAAATAAGAATGTCCATGCAGTTGTAGGACAGGTGTATCCGTGAAGGCAGCCATTTCCCATGTTCTAATAATTTTACTTCATCATCAGGAAAAGGCTTCCAAGCAGATCAGACATACTCTTTTCAACAGACATGGCAACTGAGTCACCAGGCCATGGCTTTGCTTTTAGGTATCCAAGAATAAGAGGGAGGGATATCAAGGAACATGTATTACAATGCCTATATCAGTCTCAGGTCCAAAGGATCAGGATCACACATTAAGTTGCAGCACATAAGACTTATTTAACCCTATACACAAGAATCAAGTCAACTAAAGATTTAATTTAGTTTATTTAGGGGCCTTAATGGTGCAGTGGTTAGAAAGCAATATTGTAGGTGAACTCTGCCCACTGCCAGGAGTTCGATCCTAACTGGCTCAAGTTTGACTCAGCCTTCCATCCTTCCAAGGTTGGTCAAATGAGGACCCAGATTGTTGGGGGAAATATGCTGACTCTGTAAACCGCTTGGAGAGGGCTGTAAAGCACTATTTAGCGGTATATACAGTAAGTTTAAGTGCTATTGCTATTTAGTTCAATACTAAATTGGCACCAGATAAGCATCAACAAAATTCAAGAGAAATTGAACTTGGACCATTTGTATAAAAAGATTCTGGGTTGATGACATGTTTAACTCCGCTTCCCTCTGCTCTTCTCCTATCTCGAGTTCCCCTCCTCTGCCGTGACCTCTCCCAACCTTCAGAAAAGTTTTTGATAAATATCTCTCAGAAGGTAGAGGGTTTCATATGGCAAAAGACTTGGCTCTCTTCTAAAGATAACTAACTTGGACCATCCCCAATAAGGAAATAATTCCAAATTCTGGATCATGTTACTTGCATTTTTTTTACGGCTTTACTCAGTCTGTGTTATGTTTCCTTGAATGGGGCAATTAAAACTGGATTCATTATTCCAAATACTCTAGCTTTTAGCTATTTTGACCACAGAGAGCATCTCTTTAGGTATCTACGTTACAATGGGAAAAAGTTTTTATTCTTTTTAGAATAAAAACTATGCAAAACTATTAAAAGCACATTTCACCAAACTAAACAATCGTCGAATGTCGTCACTTGTTTTCCATGGAGCATGCTTTTATACAAGATTTGAAATCTGAGCCTTCCAGCCAAGCTGATTCATGCTGCATTTTATGTAATTTAGCCTGAGAAATACAATACTAATCTACAGATAAATGTATTGCTCAGTATTTAAATGGAATGAGTAATGACTTATCCCACGAACCACACATTTTCTTGCACAATGCTAAGTTTCCTGGGAAGTTCTGGAGTTCCATAGCACTATTATGAAAATAGGCCATGCAATGTTTATGCTAGCTAGAAATATTCCCCCATTGACTTCCTGGAGGAGTGGCTGAGAATTTATAATTCAGTATGCAAAAACAGCAATGATTTTGTTGCAAATGAAGACAGATTCATATGTCAACAGGATAATGTTGCAAGATCTAATCAGTGTTGGTCACCAGGACCAGAGGTTTAGTCTTCCAAGCTTTTGCATTTGTGCTGGAGCCCATCTTCAGGGAACCTCTCTCTGTGCTTTGGGCTATTCTGTATGTTGTATTTACATAGTGCCTGTTGTATGTGGCTTTGTATGTTGGTTGTTGTTTCCTTGTGCTTTCTTGTACACAAGGAAACGAACAACCGATGACTTTATTGTTCAAAAGGAAACAACAACCAACGACTTAACTGTACATAAGGAAACAACAACTGATGACTTGATTGTTCATAAGGAAACAACAACCGATGACTTAACTGTACATAAGGAAACAACAACCGATGACTTGATTGTTCATAAGGAAACAACAACCGACGACTTAACTGTACATAAGGAAACAACAACTGATGACTTGATTGTTCATAAGGAAACAACAACCGATGACTTAACTGTACATAAGGAAACAACAACCGATGACTTGATTGTTCATAAGGAAACAACAACCAACGACTTAACTGTACATAAGGAAACAACAACCAATGACTTAATAGCCAGTCATCAACACCCCAATCAACTTCTAAAAAACCACATTCAACAGACATTCAGTTCTGTTTTCATATTGAATTTAATGGATAATTTGTTCATATTTTTATTTGATGAGTTGTCCACCATTGACACTTTATAATAAGGAGATAAGTAGACATATAAGATAGGACTCCAGAAACCATCTAATCTAGCACCATGTAATGATGAGTTCATCATATCCATGATAGTTCTGAAAGGATCAAAAGGGGAAGGGGAGGGAAGGGAAGGGAAGGGAAGGGAAGCCATCATTTACAAAACAGTTGAATGTATGCTTGATTTCAAATTCCTTAAGATAGAAATCTATTTCTGTCCTCTTTTACTTTGAGGGATCTCATGGATCACTGTTAGTCTTAGTAGTATTAGATTACTATTTGGATGGAAGCATAATTTAGAGAAACTTTTAAACCCTCCTCAAAGTATTCCATTTCTCTGTTGTTTTATCTCCACCATTCAGTATTTGAATAGACCCTTTGTAGATCTTCAGCTGTTGTGAGCTGGCTGATTTTCATAACGGTGTCGAACTTACGTGGAAGAGTCTTAACTTAGCTAGTGGGCACAGCACAATAGAAGGCCACAAACTGTTCTCTGTTGCCTTGGAATCCAAATACAAGTCAAAATTATGGCAAGGCAAATTTTGGCTGAATATTAGGGAACACTCCTAGGGAGGTGATGCGCTCATGCTATCCAGCAAACATTCAAGCAAAGGCTGGAAAAACCATCTTTGGAGATGCATTAATTTGGATTCCTGAACTACGGTCTTTTCCAGCTCCATGGTTAGAGTTACATAATACAACAAGCCATGATTTATTGGCAAAACTACAGAAGTCTGGGCTCTCAGGACGCAAATGCCAAACCAAACAGACCACAGGAGACCTTAGCAAAACAGATGAACCCATCCTTCGATTCCATGAACTCAGTCATGGACACACCTTTAAGAGCGCTCAAGAACTTCCTCCTAACTTCAAACCCTTTGCTCATGTAATGGAAAATCAGTAGTTCGGTTTCCTTTCTGGAGTTTGGACGAGCGTATGCACCCCTCCCTGGCGTCTCAAATACAACCACCCCCTTGCAACAGATCTGATGAGGTTTGGAGTTCATAGAGACTTTGCCACGGTTGGAAGAAATATTTATTTTTATTTATTTATTTTGTGAGATTTATATACCTCCTCACAGTGCAAGCACTCTCTAAGCGGTTTACGCCAGTAAGCAATGTATATATTTATATTGCCCCCAACAATCTGGGTCCTCATTTTACCTACCTCGGAAGGATGGAAGGCTGAGTCAACCTTGAGCCTGGTGAGAAATATCCATCTGGTTCATTTCCAAACTGGGAGAAAGACACTGGAAACATGGAGGCAGATTGGAAAGATGGTTTAATGATGAAGCAGAACCACCAAGCACCTGTGATTCTGGGTAGCTGGCCACACATGGAGTTGAGAGTGAGGGGTTTTTATACCTTCTCTTAGGGCTTTGAACTTGAGCTTCCTATTCCTGTGCAAGAACATGTATTCTATTGGCTGTTGTAGGGGGTCATAGCTGGCTCTGTAGGTTGTCTCAGCTCCCGGGTTTGGTTGAAGTTTGGCTGATGCAATGAAGGGACTTGTTGGGCAATTTCTATTGTGGCTGAGGTCTAATCCTACCTTTGTTCAGACCTTGCTGCAGGGAAGCCAAAGCACCTGAGGGCAGGACAAGAAGCAATGGGTGGAAACTCATCAAGGAGAGAAGCAACTTAGAACTAAGGAGAAATTTCCTGACAGTTAGAACAATTAATCAGTGGAACAGCTTGCCTCCAGAAGTTGTGAATTCTCCAACACTGGAAGTTTTAAAGAAGATGTTGGATAACCATTTGTCTGAAGTGGTGTAGGGTTTCCTGCCTAAGCAGGGGGTTGGACTAGAAGACATCCAAGGTCCTTTCCAACTCTGTTATTCTATTCTTATTTGCTTATAAATAGAGCTAGCTATCTCTTCATCTCTTAAGTGCTGAAATCTGCTGAGGACTATTAAGGAAGGTGGGGACTGCTTTCCAAGAGCATGTTTCTCCATTACTCATCCAGGGAAATATAATATTCTGCTTTTTTAATATTTCTCAAAATATCCCATTCTTCTAGGAGAGGGGTGGGTGCTAACTTTCTACACCACTGATTTAAACAAGTTTCGGATCAAATCTGGAAAGAATGAGTTAATTCATCACAGCTGGGCTTTGGCCTCCGCATATCCCAGTGTGTCAGGGATACTACTTGTACTAAGATTGCGCAGCTGGGGCGCTTTCCTCCCCAGACCGAGGATGTCCTTTCTCTGCCAGTCACTGGATGTGATCTATACATCCCTTTTACACTCGGCTCTTTATGCAACAGCTCTGTTTATCAATTTGCAGAGTGTCCATCTCCAACCCATTTTCCATGGCCCTGTGGCTGAAATACTGTCACTGAGCAAACCAAAAGATACCTGCTTTGGGGGAAATACAATCAGGCATAGATCATAAACTTTGAAGTTTTTCCCATCGTTCCTATCACCCATCTCCTCCCACTTATGACTGCAGGACTGTAACTTGTTGCTTGTATCCTTACGATTTATATTAATATTGATTGTTTCTTGATTGCTTATTTGAACCCTATGACAATCATTAAGTGTTGTAGCTCATGATTCTTGACAAATGTATCTTTTCTTTTATGTACACTGAGAGCATATGCACCAAAGACAAATTCCTTGTGTGTCTAATAACACTTGGCCAATAAAGAATTCTCTTCTCTTCTCTTCTCTTCTCTTCTCTTCTCTTCTCTTCTCTTCTCTTCTCTTCTCTTCTCTTCTCTTCTCTTCTATTCTATTCTATTCTATTCTATTCTATTCTATTATGAGCCGAGGTGGCGCAGCGGTTAGAGGCAGGTACTGCAGGCCACTTTAGCTGACACTGATCCGCAGGTCAGCGGTTCAAATCTCACCGGCTCAAGGTTGACTCAGCCTTCCATCCTTCCGAGGTAGGTAAAATGAGGACCCAGATTGTTGGGGGCAATATAAATATACATTGCTTACTGGTGTAAACCGCTTAGAGAGTGCTTGCACTGTGAGGCGGTATATAAATCTCACAAATAAATTAAATAAATAAATAAATAAATTATTGATTTAGTTGTTTGATCATATCAAAAATATAAAACCGATACAAATAGACACAAATAAGATAATAGGACATGTTCATAGTACTGTGTTTCCCCGAAAATAAGACCCTGTCTTATATTTTTTTGAACCCCGAAATAAGTGCTTGGCCTTATTTCCGGGGTGGTCTTATTATTTTGGGGTGCATAGAGCAAGACAGGGCTCCTCTTGCCGTCTTACCTGATTTCCAGCTCTGTCTCCCTAACCCTAACCAGAGGAAAGGATATTTTGGGGGGAGGGCTTATTTTTGGGAAAACATGGTAAGACGTCATCTCTACAGTTAACCTATCACACTATAAGTAAGCGTAGTGTTTCAAAGGGTCTGAAATGTATTTCTGGTAGTGCTGATTCAGAACATAGAATAATAGAGAAAGAAGGGACCTTGGAGGTCTTCTAGTCCAACCCCCCACTTGAGCAGGAGACCCTGTAACATTTCAGATAAATGGCTGTCCAGACCCTTTTTGAAAGCCTCCAGTGATGGAGCACCCACAACTTCTGAAGGCAAGTCATTCCACTAATGAACCATTTCATTAGTTCTAGATTGCTTCTCTCCTTGGTTAGTTTCCAGCCACTGTTTCTTGTCTTGCCTTTAATGTAAGACTTGAAGCAACCCATTAGCATTAAATGCCATGAAATATCCATGCCCACCCCCCCTCTCCAAAAGATCAGGCTATAGCCCAATAAGTTACAGAATGCTTTGCACATGGAAGATATTGAGTTCAAGGAGGAAACGAGAAAGACTTGTGTCTGAAAGTTAGAGAGAGTATTCGGAATACTATGAAATTTGGAATGCATTTTATGATTGGCTTGAAAAGAGAAAGTAAAATAAATCTGTAAATAATTAATTTAGTAGTATACAGTATATATGACTTTGAACTACGTTAAGTTACTATAATTATATTTATGAATAATAATGAAATATGTTAATGAAAAAAATTATATAATTACGTTAATTATAAAAATTATATAAGCATGAATTTACTGTTGATATAAATTGCTGTATTATAACCCTAGAGGTTACATAGTGTAGTAGTATGTATGTTAGTGTATTGTTTTGTTTTGTCTATTTTTTTGTATATATGTTTTCTTTTATATAGATAGATAGATAGATGATAGATAAATAATAGATAGATAGATAGATAGATAGATAGATAGATAGATAGATAGATAGATAGATAGATAGATAGATAGATAGATAGATAGATAGATGATAGAATGAATTCTTTATTGGCCAAGTGTGATTGGACACACAAGGAATTTGTCTTTGGTGCATATGCTCTCAGTGTACATAAAAGAAAAGATACATTTGTCAAGAATCATGAGGTACAACACTTAATGATTGTCATAGGGTACAAATAAGCAATCAGGAAACAATCAATATTCATATAAATCGTAAGGATACAAGCAACAAGTTACAGTCATACAGTCATAAATGAGAGGAGATGGGTGATAGGAACGATGAGAAGACTAATAGTAATAGTAATGCAGCCTTAGTGAATACCGGTAGTTTGACAGTGGTGTTGTTTTTAAATGTAAATAACTAAATAAAAATTATTTTTTAAAAAAGAAAGTTAGAGAGAGTAGATAGACCAAACGTCTGGCTGCATGTAAGACAGCACCGTACATTGCTATGCTTAGAAAACCCATCACTTCTTCCCAATGTCCTCATTATTTCTCTTAAGTTGCGAAGGTGCCAGGTTTTCTCCCTGTATGTGTTTATGTGTACATGTGTGTGTGCGCCCGTGTTCAAAACGCTTCCAGCTGACAAACCTTCATTTGGAAAAATGTCTCTCCCCTTCTCCAGCCTTTCTCTCTCCCCCCCCACCCACCCACCCCCCTTTTTTTTGATTTGTAGAAAGTGCAAGTAATAGGCCTGTCATCGACGAGGCGCAGCAATAGGTTTCTGCCAACACCTCTGGCGTTTGTGTCATCACTTTGGTTAACTGACTTCAAGTCTACGCTGGAAATTCTTTGCAATTCTTTTTCTTGTTTTGAGATGGGGTGGCATTTTTATTGCATCAAAATGCCACAACCAAAAGCAGACATCAGTGTAATGGGATCTAAACATAAAGTCATTTCCACAACAGCAACAGAAATGTCTCTTAAGTTAAATCTATTTTCCTTGTTGTAACTCCCACGTATGCTCTTCAAGCAGATATACAAAACAGTGCCGTTTCGTAAGCCTCGAGGTCATTACAGGCTTCGCTCTGGCTTTCTTTGAGTAAGCGGGAGGTAGGTAGATAAGCAACCTCGAGTCCACATCCCCTACCCAGTCCCCAAAACTTCCCATATGAAAGAAAAGCTAAAAAGAGTTATTTATTTATTTTAATTTATTTTAATTTGTCAAGCATATATGATTACAAGCAAAATATAAATAAAGTATATATATGATTGTGTGTGTGTGTGTGTGTGTGTGTGTGTGTGTGTGTGTGTGTGTGTAACATTTTTTGCTGATAAATGAAAATAAAGGGAGACTATTATAGATATATATTTGAGCTATTTTGCTCTCGTCAGATAGTCATACCCTTAGTGGTATGCTTGTAAGTTTGGTTTGGGGTTTTTTGGAGGGGGGGTGAATCCAGGGTTTAGGAAGACAAATGGCTACTTTTATTGCAAGCCTTTGCCCATAAGGCAGCAATGGATAGGCCCCATGTTTGTGTTCTCTAAGGGGACAGAGATTAGGAGAGATGAGCAGGAAACTTGGATCAAATCCCTTGTGACAGATTGAAGATTGGTCTTACTGCTTGCCAAAGGGGATTTAAGAGAAGCTAAATAGGATAATGGCTGTGAGGTTAATTTGTGAAGGGAGGAAGGGAAGAGCCGGAAAGAGTAGAGACTCATTCACAATTAACTGAGAACATTGTACTGGTTCCTTCATTCATTCCCAAGGAGGAGAAGGATTTGAGTTAATGGTTCATGCCATTAGGAGGAGGAGGAGGAGGAGGAGGAGGAGGAGGAGGAGGAGGAGGAGGAGGAGGAGGAGGAGGAGGAGGAGGAGGAGGAGGAGGAGGAGGAGGAGGATAGTATACTGTAAAATTATATACAACATCCAGTAGGAAGACATCAGAGGGCACCAAAGGCCTGGATGAAACATGCATCTTGCACAATTGGCAACATTAAAACACTGAAGCAGCCTGATAGTTCTATAATGAAGATGCCAGGGTCATGATTTGAATAACCACTTCCTCAGATGTTGCCAACATTGCCATAAAGAATCTCAAAAGTTTGGTAGTTACCGACTTCCAGTTCTAAATACTTGGAATATTTCACCATCTTCCCGAGTTCTGTCACATATTGTTTTGAATTTCCTAGCCCCAGGAGACCAGAAACCTCCCTCCCTTCCACTGTCTCCTTCCTTCCTTCCTTCCTTCCTTCCTTCCTTCCTTCCTTCCTTCTTTCCTTCTTTCCTTCCTTCCTTCCTTCCTTCCTTCCTTCTTAAAAATAGAGTAATTAAAAACAATAAACAGGACAAAAAGAGGTGCATGGGGAATAAGTATAAGATGCAGCATTCATCTAAAAGTAGACTGGCAAAGTGATCCAACTTAACCCAGTATCCTGGCAGCAATAGAGTAGCAGCAGAAGAGATGGATGGATGGATGGATGGATGGATGGATGGATGGATGGATGGATGGATGGATGGAGACAGATAGATGATAGAAGATGGATAGATGGGTAACAATAGCAATAGACTTATATACCGCTTCACAGTGCTTTACAGCCCTTGCTAAGTGGTTTACAAAGTCATCATCTTGCCCCCAACAATCTGGGTCCTCATTTTACCAACCTGGAAAGGAGGGAAGGTTGAGTCAACCTTGAGCTGGTCAGGATCAAACTTCATTCTAACCATTACGCCAACACAGCTCTTGGTGTGATGGATGGATGGATGGATGGATGGTTGGAGAGAGAGAGAGAGAGAGAGAGAGAGAGAGAGAGAGACAGAGACAGAGACAGAGACAGAGACAGAGACAGAGACAGAGACAGAGACAGAGACAGACAGAGAGACAGAGAGACAGACTCATGAAAAATCTTATTCAATACCAGGGTGGCACGCAGTCTGTCCCACCCATTGCTGCAAAGTCGTCAGTAGAAATTAAGCATTTTAGAATGGAACCTTATAGGAATTCTAACTTTATTAATCTGTTTGCTTCCTTGTGGATGAGCAGGCTGTTGCTTTGTATACAATTCTGCCTTGGCATCTTCTACCTCCCTACAAAGGAAAACAATTAAGCAAACCTGGATAGTTCCAGCCATAGTTTGTTCAGTTTTATGTGCAACCTGATTACTCAGCCTTGCTCTTGGCTAATGGTGCGTTCTTGGCTTAGGATTTGTTAGGAGGGAAACAAGCCAGAGTTCCCAGTCTGCACATAAAACTAAATAAACCATGCAGAGAACTGTCCAGGTTTATTTAACCACTCCCCTTTATTTAGCCATTGGGAACAACCAAGCAGCCCAGCACTATAAACCAGAATTTAACATGCCATCTGACTAAGACCATAAGATGTTCTTAGGCAAGAAATCACTGGTTTTTTGTACGCAGCTAGACAGAGAGCTTTAAATCCTCATCAGAGGCCCTATATTTTCTATTATTATTTTTCCTGCTACTTATCTACAAGCTCCCAGATAATTATGATTGGTCTGGTGCTTCTGATTATTGGATTCTTCCCAAGGATCTAGGATAGTTACAGATATGATTGTAACATATATGTGCTGTTCCAAGTAATACAAATTGAGTTGAGTTCTTATTATCTTCAAGAGTTTTTCCAGGTCTTTTTGGTTATGGGATTATTGTAGCTGTCTATGGAGATTCTCAGTCACCCAGGTCATGGTTGTCCCAAAGGTGCTTTTTCAAGCGGCAACTGGACTTTCTGGTTTTTCTTTGAAGACGTTTCGCTTCTCATCCAAGAAGCTTCTTCAGCTCTGGCTGGATGGTGGGGAATGGAAGGATGTACACTCCTTGCAGACAGCTGGTCATTTGCATTCTTTTAGTTGTTGAGGCCACTTGGAGGTTTATCTGTGTCTTCAGGGTCACCTGAATAGTGCAAATCTGTGTGGAGCCTTCTTGGAACTGTTGAAAGGACTATGTTGTAGACTGGAGATAGATGATGTCGTATCCCTCCCCCTCTGTTGAGATAGGGCTGTTCAATTTTGACATAGCTACCTCTTTGACCCCTCTTTCAAACCAGCAGTCCTGCAAATGACCAGCTGTCCGCAAGGAATATAAATCCTTCCATTCCCCACCATCCAGCCAGAGCTGAAGAAGCTTCTTGGATGAGAAGCAAAACATCTTCAAAGAAAAACCAGACAGTCCAGTTTCATCTCGAAAAAGCACCTTTGGGACGATTATTGTAGCTGTTGTTATATGTGAGTAATCTACAATAGGACTACTTCCTTCTTTTCAATAACTGTTACATCAGACATGCTGTGAATGAGAAGCCTGGATCTTAAAGTCCCATAAGATCTTAACCCACTCATTATTGTTCTTATGGTTGGTCACAAATCAGCCAGATGTTTAGGCTGGATTTGGCATTTTCCTCCACCTATTGAGTCCTTCCCAAGGAGCTGGGATAGACAGATGTTGCTGTTTGATGGTCTCAAAGGTAACATTGGAAAATGAAAACTGTTCCAACTAAAGCTGCCTTTTGCAATTGACCGATGGCAATTTTGTCAATTCTTGATGGTGTTCAAGTGACGCTTTAAATGTTTTGGGCTTATTATTATTATTATTATTATTATTATTATTATTATTATTATTATTATTATTATTATTATTATTATTATTATTATTATTATTATTATTATTATTATTATTATTATTATTATTATTTCACAAAAAATGTAATACACAGCAAACGAGATTTATATGCTGGATTTCGTATCACTATATCACAAGTCGAACACTTCCCAAGCGTCTAGGACTGTGTGATGTATTTTCGTATGATGCGCGCAGATCCAAGTACGATGGCCTTTTGCAACTGACAGATCATGATTTTGTCAATGTTTATTGTTTTCAAGTGCCGGTTAAGGTCTTTTGGCACAGCACCCAGTGTGCCGATTACCACTGGGACCACCTGTACTGGTTTATGCCAGAGTCGTTGTAATTCGATTTTAAGGTCCTGATATCAGTTAAGTTTTTCTTGTTGTTTTTCATCAATTCGACTGTCACCTGGTATGGCGACATCAATGATGCACACTTTTTTCTTTTCCACAATCGTGAGGTCTAGCGTATTATGTTCCAAAACCTTGTCAGTCTGAATTTGAAAGTCCCAAAGTATTTTGGCATGTTTGTTTTCAACTACTTTCTCAGGTTTATGATCCCACCAGTTGTTTACCACTGGTAGGTGGTAGTTGTGGCACAGGTTCCAATGAAGCATCTGGGATTATTATTATTATTATTATTATTATTATTATTATTATTATTATTATTATTATTATTATTATTATTATTATTATTATTATTATTATTATTATTATTTCACAAAAAATGTAATACACAGCAAACGAGATTTATATGCTGGATTTCGTATCACTATATCACAAGTCGAACACTTCCCAAGCGTCTAGGACTGTGTGATGTATTTTCGTATGATGCGCGCAGATCCAAGTACGATGGCCTTTTGCAACTGACAGATCATGATTTTGTCAATGTTTATTGTTTTCAAGTGCCGGTTAAGGTCTTTTGGCACAGCACCCAGTGTGCCGATTACCACTGGGACCACCTGTACTGGTTTATGCCAGAGTCGTTGTAATTCGATTTTAAGGTCCTGATATCAGTTAAGTTTTTCTTGTTGTTTTTCATCAATTCGACTGTCACCTGGTATGGCGACATCAATGATGCACACTTTTTTCTTTTCCACAATCGTGAGGTCTGGCGTATTATGTTCCAAAACCTTGTCAGTCTGAATTTGAAAGTCCCAAAGTATTTTGGCATGTTTGTTTTCAACTACTTTCTCAGGTTTATGATCCCACCAGTTGTTTACCACTGGTAGGTGGTAGTTGTGGCACAGGTTCCAATGAAGCATCTGGGATTATTATTATTATTATTATTATTATTATTATTATTATTATTATTATTATTATTATTATTATTATTATTATTATTATTATTATTAACCAAAAGCTATTGAGAAATAAACCTCAGCATGTTACTGCAATCTAAGCCAGATACTTTTTTTTGTATTCCTGATTTTTTAAAAACTGTTTGCTTGTTTTTGAAAAAAAGGGAAAGGAAAACAAGACATATCCTTGGGGGGCAGAGGGAAAAGGAGGGAACGATTGATAGCATGGAAGCTTTTGCAAAAAAAAAATTATCATGGCTTGTCAGGGCTTAACACATAACTCACTCTAATACAGAGGAAGAGGAAGAGGAAGAAATACCTGAAACAGTAAGGCATTAAGCTAAACCTTTCTTGCAATTAGCTTTTTAGCCTTGATGGCGGTGTGACTGTATCTGAAGACCATCTGCTGGAAACTAGATGGTCTACTTAGTTGGCCATCAGCAGAACAGATGCTGGACTATAGGGGCTAGGAGTGTAATCCAGTAAGTAAAGCCCATCTTATGTGCTTGTATTCTAAGTAGAAGATGGGTTTTCTTTAATTAATCTATGAAGACAAACCTCCTTTTTTTTCTAGAACAGTGATGGCAAACCTTTTTTTCCTCTGGTGCCAAAAGCGCACGTGCCCACATAATTAAATGTTCCCCCAAGCGCCCCCCTGCGCATGTGCGCGCAACCCCGCTGCTGCCCCACCCCCATGCATGCACGCATGACCACCCCCGCTCCCCCATTTCCTGACTTCCAGTGGGCCCGTTAGGCCCATTTTTTGCCCTCCCCAGGTTCCAGAGGCTTCCCTGGAGCCTGGCTAAGGCAAAAATGGCCTCCCCCCCCCCCCGGAAGCCCTCTGAAGGCAAAAAAAACGCCCTCCCAGAGCCTCTGCGCAAGCCAAAAATCAGCTGGCCGGCACGCACATTGTTGGGGTGAGAATAAATCTCATAGAGGTGATTTGGATCTTTGCTTGGAATTCAGACAGTTAGAAATAAAGCCGAGATTAAAAGTCTAATAGAAATATTTATTTCGGTACAAAAACAATAAATCCTGAATAATTACATCTTTGCTAATAAAAACTCGACCATTCCGGTCAAGAGCCAAGTCAAAAGTGATTAATGGTGGATCAGGAATGTAGACATGTGTACAAGATCATATCACGTGTTCTGCCTGTATTGGAATATACCATAATATTAGAATAGGGGTGCATCACCCTGCATAGACATACAACTGACAATATTCACACCGTGACACCCATGCACGCTGGAGCTGAGCTAGGGCAACGGCTCGCATGCTGGCAGATATGGCTCCGCGTGCCACCTGTGGCACGCGTACCATAGGTTCGCCATCACGGTTCTAGAACATATTTTAGTTATTTTTCTTTTTCTTGTTTATCTTTCCATTCACATTCATGGCTCCCCTCCTCTTTAGAATCCCTCCATCATTTCAGACCAGGGAGGCTCCGAGGAACTCAAAACCTTCAATGAATGTGATTGAGAATTACTGATCTACGGTAAACCAATATTATCGGATAAGGATTGATATTTACCAGTGACTTCGCTTATGGATTGCAAATTAGTCTCTAAATACCCCTTTGAATGCTAATTTTTAGCCCTAATTATAGGCAGCCTTAATAATTACACCCTATTTCATTGTTATAATTATCCCCAGTTCACAAGACTCTTTCCTATGCATTTTGTAAGTGTGATTCCAAAGCCGTTAGCATGATAAACAAGTATTAAAGCTACATGGTAATTAGTTGCATACTCATTTACATTTGAATTGTGTACACTTGGGGAGAAAATAGCATGAAAAGATTTCAGGAGCCCTCAGAGCCACAAGAGAAGCTTCCGGAAAGGAGAAGAGAGTTGCGTTGACGGGGAGAGAAAACCAGAAATGCAGCAGGTTGCCTTGCTAGAAATGGCACAACGCCTCCCTGTTAGAATTTGTGATCTGGTAAGATTTGATTTGATTTATTATTAGAGTTGGAAGGGACCTTGTAGGTCATCTAGTCCAACCCCCTGCTCAAGCAGGAGTTCCTACACCATTTGAGACAGATGGCAGTCCAGTCTCCCCTTGAAGGTCGCAAGTGTTGGGGCTCTCACAACCTCCGCTGGCAAGCTGTTCCACTGGTTGATCGCTCTCACCGTCAGAAAGTTTCTCCTCACTTCCAGGTTGAATCTCTCCTTGGTCAGCTTCCATCCGTTATTCCTTGTTTGGCTTTCTGGTGCCATAGAGAACAGCCTGACCCCCTCCTCTCTGTGGCATCCCCTCAAGTACTGGAACACTGCTATCATGTCACCCCTGGTCCTTCTCTTCGCCAGACTGGCCAAGCTCAGTTCCTGCAACCGCTCTTTGTATGTTTTATTTATTTATTTGGTTAAATCATGTCCCCATGGGAAGGAGCGGCAAGTGATTAGTGCTTGCAGTTTGATAATAATTGTAGACCTCAGACTAATATTTGCCATTCCCCTGTTTGGAGGCTAATGTCTATTACCTCATTTATTCCAGTAGTAGCAAGTTATGTTTTCACTGGAATCTCGTCTCATCTTCTTAAGTAGGGCTTTGGACCTCTGCCCTACACGTTGTATCCTAAGTGCAGCACTTAATCTTTACTCTAAGCCAGCCCCAAACCAGCTATTACTGGACATTGTTTATGTCCATTAGATAATAGGAATATTTTCCCAGACGATAGAAATGCTTTTCCAGTATTTCCTTTTTCACTTGAAAGGAGATCAGTGATGTTAAGGTTTCTTTTATATGTCAGATGTGATTTATGAGCCGAGGTGGCGCAGCAGTTAGAGTGCAGTACTGCAGGCCACTTTAGCTGACTGTGATCCGCAAGTCAGCGGTTCAAATCTCACCGGCTCAAGGTTGACTCAGCCTTCCATCCTTCTGAGGTAGGTAAAATGAGGACCCAGATTGTTGGGGGCAATATAAATATACATTGCTTAATGGTGCAAACTGCTTAGAGCAGTGGTTCTCAACCTTCCTAATGCCGCGACCCTTTAATACAGTTCCTCATATTGTGGTGACCCCCAGTTCATTAAAGTTTCCTATGATTTACCATTCTCTGTGTTGTTTCCATGGTCTTAGGCGACCCCTGTGAAAGGGTCGTTCGACCCCCAAAGGGGTCCCGACCCCCAGGTTGGGAACCACTGGCTTAGAGAGTGCTTGCACTATGAGGCGGTATATGTCTCACTAATAAATAAATAAATAAATGAATGAATGAATGAATGAATGAATGAATGAATGAATGAATGAATGAATGAATGAATGAATAAATAAATAAATAAATAAATTTATGACCGTTTTTCACCCTTAGGAGTGTTGCCGCATCCCCATGATAGATGAGAGAGAGAGAGAGAGAGAGAGAGAGAGAGAGAGAGAGAGAGAGAGAGAGAGAGAGAGAGAGAGGGAGGGAGGGAGGGAGGGAGGGAGGGAGGGAGAGAGGGAGAGAGAGAGAGAGGATAGATAGATAGATAGATAGATAGATAGATAGATAGATAGATAGATAGATAGATAGATAGATAGATAGATAGATAGATAGATAGATAGATAGATAGAAAGAAAGAAAGATAGATAGATAGATAGATAGATAGATAGATAGATAGATAGATAGATAGATAGATAGATAGATAGATAGATAGATAGATAGATAGATAGATGATAGCAGTACATAGAATCTGAATTTTGATCACTTGACCCTGGGGATCTGCAACGGTCATAAGTGTGAAAACTGGTCATAAGTCCCTTTTTCCAGTGCCGTAGTAACTTCGAACTATCACTAAATGAATGATTGTAAGTCAAGGACTACCTCCCTTTAATTCTGTACGAGTGTCCCAGTAGCATTTTATTAGATCAAAATGCCACCCGCATAGTGCAACGGAACGGAATATAAGTCACCAGACTATAAAACTGACAGCAAACCCCACTCCTTACTAGCACTGATGATGTTACCTACTTAGGGTAACAAAACGTCTGCAAGAAAACAAGCAAGCTCAGAGGGCCCCAAGGAGCAGAATCTTCGGGTGCTTCGTACAATTTGATTGGTGAAGCTGTGATCCCGCCCTCTGTAGTTCCTGCTCTTGTTATTTTTTGGGTTGCGGTTGCGGCTTCATTCACCTTGCACCCTTTTTCTGGTGCTTGGATTGTGTTATCTTGTTTGGTACCTTAAATTTATCTGCTGCCGGAGAGCTGAGCCTTGCTGAGCAGTCTAAAAGTATAAAACAGAAAGCGTGGCAAATGTAGAACCTATAAATATCACTGAGGCGAGACTTGACTAATGGGAGATATTTGTGCCCAACTTTAGAGTACAAGAGAGTTGGTTGGAGACCCTTGTGAAAGACTTTCTTGGCTGGATTGCTTTTAAGGATGGAAGTGTCTGCAGACACTTAGCAGGAGAACCTTGAGTCTTTTTTCATTTATTGCAATGGGTTCAATGTTCCGTGGGTTTTTTTTTTTTTTTGAAGGCTCGTGCATCCTTCTTGCGTGTCCACTTCCATCAGCACCACTTCTGTGTCAATGTCACACTTTCTCTCCGTTTTCCATTTAAACCAGCAGCCCGGGAAACTGCAACACGTGGGGAAACCTAATAAACAGAAATAATTCTGGCCGTTCCATTTTCATTGCTTGGTTTTTTGACTGCTTTGAATGACATTTATCTGATTCAGCAGATGTTTTCAAATATTGGACTGCAGTTTGACCCCAAAGGTGCTTTTTCAGGAGGCAACTGGACTTTCTTGGTTTTTTTCCTTGATGTTTTGCTTCTCATCTAAGAAGCTTCTTCAGCTCTGATAGGATAGTAGGGAATGGATGGATTTCCTGTTTCCTGTTACAGTTGTATAGTTGAGCAGTAAAGCACATGGTGACTGTACTCTTTGTTTGCTCTGTGTGGTGCTTTATATAAAACAGAACTGCTAACATTAAGTTAGGGATTACAGGGAGGTTGCGCTCTTGGCTATAAGACGGGGAGGACGCTCCTCTCAGTTTTATGTTATTTTATCAATTTATATTCCTTGCAGACAGCTGGACATTTGCATCCTTTTAGAGGGTCGTTGAAGCAGTTGGTGTGTCCTCAGGGTCACCTGAGTGGTGCTCCTGGTTCCTGTACTCTGCAATCCCCTTCCCTCTGGAAATCCATTCCTACTCCCACACCATTCAAAGGGTGTTCATCCCAAATTGTATAGCTATAAAAGATCCTGTCAAAGCTGAAGAAGCTTCTTGGATGAGAAGCGAAACGTCTTCAAGGAAAAAACAAGAAAGTCCAGTTGCCTCCTGAAAAAGCACCTTTGGGACAACCATCACTTGGATGACTGAGAATCTCTACAGACTAGCTTGAGTGGGGGACTTGCATGCTGTATGTCCCGTTCCCCCTCCCCCATTGGGAGTGATCCAGATATTCAACATGGTGGCTGTGATGTTGCAATTGAAGCTCTGCATGTTTTTAAGTACATTACATATTAAACAATAGGGAGAGATTTGATTGCACCATTGTGGGACATTTTTTTAAACCATATATTTTTTTCTGGCCATATCTCGTGGACACCTCTGTTTCTACTTGTGGGGCTGTGTCCACATTGCCACTATCCCAGACTTCTTCCGTCTTCCTTTTGTGATCTTTTATCATTCTTTCTCTTTTCCCGCCTGGCTTTGCCTCCTCTTCCCAAATTGGTATGTAGGTAGTCCTTGTCTTACGACCAAAATTGAGACTAGGATTTCCATTGCTAAGCAAGGCGGTTAAGTGAGTTTCCCCCGATTTCGCCACCTTTCTTGCCGTGGTGGTTAAGCCAGTCCCTGTACGTATGACGTGAACCAGGCGGTCCTTAAGCGAATCTGGCTTCCCTTATTGAGTTTGCTTGACCAGAATTCAACAGGGAAAATTGCAAATGGGGATCACATGACCCAGGCGTGCTTCAGCCGTGGTAAACACATGCCCATTGCCCAGTGCCTGATCATGTGATTGCAAGGATGCTGCAACAGCCATACGTGTGAGGACCGGTTGTAAGTCCGTGCCATTGCATTGTTGAGCGGTCACTAAATGAATGGCTATAAATATAAGTCAAGGACCACCTGTATCCTTCTCTCTCCTTTCCTGTTTTTCCTCTGGTGCTAAATCCAAATTGCATAGTTTTTTTTTTTCCATTCAACATGCAGTCGATGTCCTTCCCTGTTTTGGGTGGTTGCTGGAGGGAAAGAAAATGAGAATATTCTTGCACGTCTAAAGAAAGCCAATCTTCTAATGTCAGAAAACAGATCTGCTGAATGTCAGCTACACAGAAGGCTGCAGTGATGAAGCCTTGAGCCTGTCACCACCCAAAAACCTCGGAGTGAAATATCCCAAGGGCTGCCAACCAAAACTGCCCAATTCCCATGGCTGGGAAACAGTGTTGGCAGCGGCTGAAGAGAAAGACTCACGGGCCAAATGTTTAAGTCTCTCCCACCACCCACCACCACCCAGTTCCATAAATGCACCAGCTATTTACTCTCCCAGCATACTCTCATTGGGGGGGGGGGGAAAGAGAGGAGATTTTGGTCTACCTGGGACTCATTTTTGGAGACTCAAACCCCCAATGTTTCTTGCAAAGGAAATGCTGGATGGGGACGGAGTCTGTGGGAAAGATCAGTCAAGTGACTTTGAAAGGTGGATTGCAAATTTTCGTTTTCAGCATGAAGCCATTGGTAAAGAATCCCAGAGCGTAACCATCCTTGGGGGCTAGGCTAAAAAGATCTCCAAAATCTCTGGCGATTTC
>JALIGW010000012.1:14155358-14295358 GCA_023053685.1 Diadophis punctatus similis | reverse complement strand
GGCTTTGCGGGAATTGGAGGAGGCGGCTGGGAGTGGAAGTCGGAGCCCGGTGCGGTGAGGAGGAGGAGGAGGAGGAAGGAGGAAGAGGAGGAAGGAGGAGGAGGAAGGAGGAGGAGGAGGAAGGAGGAAGAGGAGGAAGGAGGAGGAGGAAGGAGAGGAGGAAGGAGGAGGAGGAAGGAGAGGAGGAAGGAGGAGGGAGGAAGGAGAGGAGGAAGGAGGAGGAGGAGGAGGAAGGAGAGGAGGAAGGAGAGGAAGGAGAGGAGGAGGAAGGAGGAGGAGGAGGAAGGAGGAAGAGGAGGAAGGAGGAGGAGGAAGGAGGAGGAGGAAGGAGGAAGAGGAGGAAGGAGGAAGAGGAGGAAGGAGGAGGAGGAAGGAGAGGAGGAAGGAGGAAGGAGGAGGAGGAAGGAGAGGAGGAAGGAGGAGGGAGGAAGGAGAGGATGAAGGAGGAGGAGGAGGAAGGAGAGGAAGGAGGAGGAGGAGGAAGGAGGAAGAGGAGGAAGGAGGAGGAGGAAGGAGAGGAGGAAGGAGGAAGGAGGAGGAGGAAGGAAAGGAGGAAGGAGGAGGGAGGAAGGAGAGGAGGAAGGAGGAGGAGGAAGGAGAGGAAGGAGAGGAGGAGGAGGAAGGAGGAGGAGGAGGAAGCTGGCGAACGGGCCGCGAATGGTCGGCAGCGGGGGAAGGGACCGGGCTTTGAGCTGCTCAGCTCCGGCTGGTAGCAGCCGCCGCAGCGGGCAGGGTGAGCCAGAAGCGCTCCGCTCGAAATTTGCCCCCCTCGGGGGGTCTTCAGGGGGAGCGTCGGCCTGGCAGCGCCGGGGAAACGAACCCGGGAGACTGAGTCCCTCTCCCGGCGAGCCTCGCAGGGGACGTCTCGCTCGCAGCCCCGGGGCAGCTTCGCCGCTAAAACTTCGGCTCCGGCGCTTTGCTTTCGCGAGGTCCCTGCGGGGGGGGCGGGGGGTTTGCCGTGCGGAATCGGGACAGCAAAGAGTCCGAGTTGGCGAGACCCTCCTCCTCTCTTCTAGCCCTGGTTCTGAGGAGCGTGCGATCTCCGGGAAGACCCCCATCCCCTAACTCGGTTCCTCCAGGTTCTTTTTCTTGGGCAGGGGGGGTATAAGACCCCTGTCATCCCCCCCGTATTTTTTGCTGGAAAATCTGCACGGATTAGCTAACAGGTGTGTTTGGGAGGGTAGGGGGAAAAACGGGTTCGGAGAAGTGAGTAGCTCTTGGGTTGGTCTGATGATCTCTGGGTGTCCCTGCCTGCAAACTGATCCCCTCATTTATAGAAGACAGCCTCTCTCTCTCTCTCTCTCTCTCTTTCTCTTTCTCTTTCTCTTTCTCCTTTGGGGTGGGGGGGGGTCTCACCTCCCTCTTGGCAGCTGGAACGTTTCATGGGGCTAAACCAAAACAAAAGTGACACCCTCCCCCCCCTCCCCAAAGGAAAAGGGTGAGCCAATCCAGACGACAGAGCTGCTGCCCCTAGGTCACTAGGGAAGACAGGCTTAATTATCCACAGGTCCCAGAGATGGAGAAGGGGTGGCTCCCTACCTCAAAAGTGTGGGGTATGAGAATGGGCGTGAACCGGCTGTAAGCCCCTCCCTCCCTCCCCAACCCGGTTGACACTCGAACCTCATTTGCATATGTGGGTCTCCTGTCCCACTGGCCCACCCTGCCTGCCCAGTGCTAACTAAACTCTGAAAGATTAAATAGCTTCCTTTGCTGGATCTGATTAGAGTCAGCCTTGGAATTGGGAGGTAGAAGCAGCTGCCTGTCAGCCTTTCCATCAATTATGGATGGAAACAGGGCAAGGCTCATGCCTGGCCTTTCCTTCCTCTTCCTCTTCCTCTGAAAGCCAAGGCTTGAAATGCAAAAAAAAAAAAAAAAGCAAAACTTATGTCTCCTCCCATCTCTTCCCTTTACAGAATTGCTCTATGGGTCCCCGTTGGCTACACTGAGAAAGTTGTAAAAGGTGCCTTCCATTCCTGAGGAAAAAACCCTGGGGGGATCCCTGATGGTTTGCCTCCTTCTCTTCGGTTCCTTTTCCACTGGTTTTGAACTCCGGCCTTCGTAGACAACAAAAAATGGAACTGGATGTGTGACGCAGTGCGCTTCGGAGATTCTGGGGGACTCTCGCTTTAGTAATTTGGGGGTAAGTTACAATGTTGTGGGTTGGGTTGGGTTAGTCCCAGCGACAGCCTTGCCTTAAAACTAGTGAGTCACTTCTCCCCCCCACCCTTTCCTGGTTGTGTGTAGTAGTAGATAACCCACTGCCTTTGCTGCTGTATAATTTCTGTTGGACGTGCATGAAATGAAATGCCAGCCTTGTGCAGTTCTGGTGTGCTCCGACATTGTTTCAGATTTATGGAGGGGTGGTGGCGGTGGAGGCAGAACCTAATCCAGAAGAGGGCATAAAGGGAAGATACATTTATTTTTATTTCTGTGTACATCAGCAGTAAAAACAACTGACTGGCTACAATCCACGGATAAATGCTGGGCTTTGAAGATTAACGTTTCTGAAGAGTTACTATTGCTCTTGCCAGTTGAGCCTCCCCATCAAAAGTCTCCTAAAAGTTGTCTCCAGCTAATGTTACCCTTTCCAAAATAATCCCCCGGGGGTCGTTATATAAATGTTATTTGGCACTCCTTTCAGAAAAAGCAGCCGAGCTGGGCTTTGCAAACTTTTTCAGAAGTTTTGTTCAAACTCTTTGCTGATCAAAACATAAGCCGCGCTGTACCCAGAGAAAGGTATTGTTGGAGAACGTTGCTTTGAATTGCAATAATAATTCTGCAATATTTCTATACAGCTGCACGCAGGTTATCAAAGCTACCGATAATATTTGCTGCTTTCTTGCTGAGGATGTGGGATTGCTTCCAAACCTAGGGGATAATTTTAAAAGAGGGCTTAGTTTTGAAAAACGTGTTCAGGCAAGGTCTCTCAAACTGCATCTTGTGCACACAATAATGAGAGGTTGTCCCTTCGTTGCTGTTGTGTTACCTCTGTTTTGAAAGAGAACTAGGGTTTTTAGTGCTGCAGAAAATCCAGAAAATGATCACCATGTTTAGTGTATTCAGTGAGGAGTGTTTTATATTCAGCTGGCAGGCCCTGTATAAACATTTATTCTGCCTCCAATAAATAGAAATTTACAGAAGTTGCCTATTTCCCCCCCCCCCACACACACACACACTTGTCTATCATAAACTTTAACTACCTCACCGAATGTCTAACAGAAAGCTGAGCTGTAGAAATTCACCTGGAAATTTTTCAAGGCAGGAAAGCGGAAAGCGAAAGCTAGAGGTTTGTTTTAAACGCCTTCTTGCTTTGATGTGCATCTTTGGCTCCTTAAGCAAGTTGCCATCCTTTCCTTCCTACCTGAGCTCATCTGTACCCTCCATGTCAACATCCCATCACATCCTCAGCATACTTTGTGTGATGGTAGTGCCTCTGCCAGACAAACAGGCAATGGTCCGGTCTGTTTCTGTTCCAACAGCTAACCTCCCAGAATGCATTTACCCTTTCCTATTGAATCACAAGAGGACCAGGGGACGCCCAGCTGAACATTCTAGCTTTTTAGCTCTTATTTGGCTGCTGGTTCTAAGCTGTCATTCCAAGCAGAGAGTCCTTCTGTGACTGCTCATGTCAAAGCTTAGCGTAGAGAGTTCGCCTGTCCTCTTTGAAAGCTGGTGCATTGCTGAATACTTTCACATTTTTCTATGCAGAAAGGAAACATCATATCAGGATGCAAGGGGACCAAGGTGTGCAGATGAAGTGGGGGTCAATAGTCCAATATTTGGAGAGGGGGGTACGGCTTTTATTATTAGTATTATTACTCTGTTGCTTTGCACGTACATTAAGAGCTTCTGCATCGGAGACAAATTCCTTGTGTGTCTAATCACACTTGGCCAAATAAAGCCTATTCTATTCTATTCTATTCTATTCTATTCTATTCTATTCTATTCTATTCTATTCTATTCTATTCTATTCTACTCTACTCTACTCTACTCTACTCTACTCTACTCTACTCTACTCTACTCTACTCTACTATACTATACTATACTATACTATACTATACTATACTATATTATACTCTGTTTTTTGTTCTGTGGGTTTATTGTTGTGAGCCCCAAAGAAATAAATTCAAAGTTTGCACTTTTTTAAAAAAAATGCCACGCTGTTGTCGCAGTTCCTACAAGTCAGACTGAGCTATCTTGATTGTAGGCTTGGTTTTGTTTGCAAGAGGATAGGCCTCAAGCCTAGATTGTCTACTCCACTTATCAGCAGCCCAAATACAGCACTTAGAACTGGGTGCAAAAGATATTAAGCATTTGCAGTCAGGAAATTGGAATTAAGTGCCAGAACTGACTGTGCAAAAATCCATGCCTGAGTTATTTCAGGTCAGTTCTTTGGTTGTTGCTACAGTATTGTTCAGGAGATGGGAGTAGCCGGCCTTCATTTCTGATCTTCAATGTTTTACTGCACACTCCAGTGTCAACTTGTTGCTTGAATGGCTGACAACCTTTCATTTAGTGATCATTCTAAGTTACAACAGCACTGAAGAGAGTGACTTACGACCATTTTTCATGCTTGCAATTATTGCAGCATTCCCCACGGTCATGTGATCAGAATTACTTCGGATGCTTGGCAGCCGGCATGTATTTATGACGGTTGCAGTATCCCCGGGTTGTGTGATCCCGTTTTTGCGACTGTTTAACAAGACAAGTCAATGGGGAAGCTGGATTCACTTACAACCGTGTTACTAACTTTAACAAATGCGTTGATTGGCTTAACAACTGTGGCAAAAGAAAAGCCGTAAAATGTCGCTTAAACACTGTCTCGCTTAGCTACAGAAATTTGGGGACTCAGTCGTGGCCGTAGGTCGAGAGCTACGTGTCCTTCAAAGCAGATGAAACCTAGGTTGGAACCAGGGGTGGGTTTCTCTTACCTTCCCTACCGGTTCGGAAGTGCGCGTGTCACATCTGGAGTGCTCACTACACAGGGCAGGGCGCGAGTGAGGAAGGTGGCGGCGACAGGGACGCCCCACCCCATCCCCCGCCCCAAACCCCCAAACTCCTTCGGCAGCGTTTTGAAGGGATGCATTTTGCCTGCGATGAAGGGACCGATGCTTGCCTCCTGTTCTTTGCAGGCAGAAGCGCATTTTAAAACGCTGCTGAAGGCAGCCCAGAGCAGGCGAGCCAGTAGGCAGTGAGCCTCTGCCTACGTCAGTTTGAAACACCCAGATGAGCGCAAGGCTTGAGAAGCAAACTTCCTTGTCGCCGTCCCTTTCGGCTCCGCCTCTTGCCGCCGCCTCCCTCACTTGCTGGACTGGCTCGCCTGCACTGGGCTGCCTTCGGCAGCGTTTTAAAACGCGCTTCTGCCTGCGCGGAGGCAGGGATCGATGCTCACCCCCTCTTCCTCGCGGGCAGAAGCGCGTTTTAAATTGCCGTAGGCAGAGCCCAGAGGAGCCGAGCTAGTCCGCCGCAAAAAGAGCGGCTCCTGGCATGTCCCCCCCCTTTCCCCGGAAGTAGTTGAGGTGGCTTATTTTCAGGGCGGGGCTTATTTCAACGCATGTCCCGAAAAGCCCTGTGGGGCTTATTTTCGGGACATGTCTTATTTTCGGGGAAACACGGTATTTTCCTTCCCCTAGACTGCTGGATTTTTAGTTTTTTTTAAATGACAGGATAAGAAGTAGATAGATTTCTCTATTCCTTTCAATATCCAGCAAGGAATAATTGCCAGTTGAGCATGGACTTATTGTGGAAATTCTGAGAGCTTTATGCATGGCTGGGATGTGTTTTTTTTATGTAAATAAAATGTATTATCACCATTATGGCTTTGATCTGCAATTGCAATGACTCACAGAAGAAAGCTTCTTAATTACTATTTTTGCTCCATTAAGAAACAAAGTGATTACATATCTGCTCATTACATATATCTGTTAATTCTAGCCTAGAATGTCAACATGACTTTTCCCAGTTGTAGAAATTAAAGAAAATTCCCCAGTAGCAGCTCTGGAATTTGTTGGACAGGAGATCATTTATTATGGCAAAGTATTTTTTTTTGGTCTCTTTAAAATTTGGCATCCAAATTAAAACATCCCAATTGTTGATTCTGTCAAAATTCCTGAGAGGCCAGCCGATCTGTTTCTTTGCTTCTGATAAGCTGCTACGGTTTGCCGTTAAAATTCATCTAAGCTGTTTTATGAAGTTGTTACTCTGTTTGGTGAGTGGCTGCCAACTTCAGGCTAAAAGGAAAATATGTTGAGATCTTTGTTCCCACGTCCCATGGAAAAACAGCTGAGTGAAAAATCCCGTTATGAACCTTATCACACTGTTTTTCAGCCCCATCTCTGTGGGTCGGGATAGGAATGCCTGTTTCCTTTCCCTTTTCATGCCTTTAATGGTCATCCCAAACAGCTGTTCCCAAAAGCCTGGGGTTTTGTTGTGGTTGTTGCTGTTGTGGTTGCGGTTGTTTTCAACGCTGAAGTCCTCAAAGAGAGGGAAGCAAGGGTGCTTCTACTTCTGGAGGTCCATTTCCAGGTGACCAGAAAGATGGAATCTGAAGGACTTGGGTTGGACTATTTAAGAGCAAAGGAATTTTTCAGCTTTCTTTTCAAAGGTTCCAGAAATATGTGTAGCACCAACAGATTGTTGCATATTAATTTCAACATTTGCAAGGTGGGCATATGGTTTGGTGGGGGTTGGGTGGGGAGGGGGGGGAAGATTGCTTTGAAATTTAAAGACTTGTTTTGCCTCTAACAATAGACCGTCAAGATGACTTCCCAAGGTTGCAACTAACTCTAATTTACAGTCGAGGCAAAATGGGAACAAACATTTGCGATCTGCATCGCATCCGGGTATGAAGTGTATTCCCCCAAACTTTTTTTTTCCAGTTGCAGTAAGCTTTTGTTAACTAAACCAGATTAGCATTTTAACAACCCCGAAGTGAACTTCCACCATTCTTTTATCTTGGATGCTGTATGTGTGTTGTTAATCCATCATCTTGTCTTTGGCCACACCAAGCTATTGGCTCAATAACCCTTTGGAGGAACTATTCAGTTGTGAACAATGGAGCTGGCAGCAACCCTTCCTCCGCCCCCCTCTCCTTCCATGCCACTGGCAGCATTGTCTGTCTCTGATGACTGAAGTTAACATCCAAAACGGGATGTTTCTTTTGTGTTCACTGGGTTTAGTCACTTGCTCCAACACAGCTTAGCAGGCACACCTGCAGAGGAATAGAAGCGAGGTTACCAATAGCTGCCGGGACATCTGGCACTGCCAACCTCTCCGAAGGGGTACCTTTATTGATTTGTGACATTTGTCATTGGCCAAAACAAATCTTCCTTCCTCCATCTGATGCTGTCCAGACGTAACAAACCCTGTTAACTTCATTGGCATGGCTTGTCTGGTGAAGAGAAGGACCAGGGGAGACATGATAGCAGTGTTGCAATACTTGAGGGGCTGCCACAGAGAGGAGGGGGTCAAGCTATTTTCCAAAGCACCTGAAGGCCAGACAAGGAATAATAGATGGAAACTGACCAAGGAGAGATTCAACCTGGAAATAAGGAGAAATTTTCTGACAGTGAGAACAATCAAACCAATGGAAGAGCTTGCCTTCAGAGGTTGTGGGAGCTTCATCACTGGAAGCTTTCAAGAAGAGACTGGACTGCCATCTGTCAGAAATGGTGTAGGGTCTCCTGCTTGGACAGGGGGTTGGACTAGATGACCTACAAGGTCCCTTGCAACTCTGTTAATCCTGGGATGATAGTGGAATTGTGGGGTCCTTGGTGCTCTCTGAGCATGGTTGTTTTCCTGCAGCCATTTCATTACTCAGCTAGATAACATCATCAGCGCTAGAAGGGAGTAGGTCTTGCTCTCTTTTTATTTACTAGTCTGACTGTATCTTGTCAGCATTGGTGGGAGTGTTCTTGGTGATTCCTTGATTAGGCTGTTGTTTACTGTTAGCTTGTTGGTCTAAGTTGGTAGGTCCTTGATTGGGGTATTATTTATTTCTCGACTGTTGGTCTAGTTAGTATTACTCTTGGCATTAGTCTCTGCCTATCTGAGTCTTGATTGCTAGCGAAACGGTGGATAGCGAAACATCTGCAAGAAAACAACCAAGCTCAGAGAGCACCAAGGATCTCATGGTTCAAACCTGAGCTACAAATATTGTCTTCTATGATGGTGGAAGTTGTACTGAAATCCAATATATTAGAAGGCATCAAGCTGAAAATAAAAAAAAAAATTCTTGTATACATTTAAAATAAGGAAAATGTTGCTGAACCAAGTGAAAAGCTTGTCTAGGCCAGTTGAGTTTCTTGCAGACTGATTATGATCATCTAAGAGGTATAGAATAGAATAGAATAGAATAGAATAGAATAGAATAGAATAGAATAGAATAGAATAGAATAGAATAGAATAGAATAGAATAACAGAGTTGGAAGGGACCTTGGAGGTCTTCTAGTCCAACCCCCTGCTTAGGCAGGAAACCCTACACCACTTCAGACAAATGGTTTGTCCGATCTCTTCTTAAAACCTTCCAGTGTTGGAGCATTCACAACTTCTGGAGGCAAGTGGTTCCACTGATTAATTGTTCTAACTGTCAGGAAATTTCTCCTTAGTTCTAAGTTGCTTCTCTCCTTGATTAGTTTCCACCCATTGCTTCTTGTCCTGCCCTCAGGTGCTTTGGAGAATAGCTTGACTCCCTCTTCTTTGTGGCAACCCCTGAGATATTGGAAGACTGCTATCATGTCTCCCCTAGTCCTTCTTTTCATAAGAGTAGAAATATCCAGTTCCAGCAGCCGTTGTTTATATGTTTTAGCTTCCAGTCCTCTTAATCATCTTTGTTGCTCTTCTCTGCAGAGCCCCTAAAAAAAGGAATAAACTCTTACCTGGGTCACCTAGCAATTGGTATTCGAAGTCTTGCATTCTGGAGGCATCACACGGCCATCTGTAAGCATTGGTAGATCTGTCCTACACGGACATCAGATTGAGTTCACTCCTGAGCAAATCTGTGTGGCATTATATTCTTCTTAATGCCTTTGTTTTAGAGTCATGCTTATAAATTGCTCCTGGAAGTGGGAATATTGGATTAACTGATTTGGATAAAGTGGATCAAGTGTTTGATGGCTACAGTAGACAAAGGATTCTCTGTGTTGATGAGAGTTCCAAATATAACCCTTCCCCTCGACTCTGAAGTGGTTCCAGCAATATTACTCAACTTTAATTTTCGACACCACTGTAGGCCAGGTGCTTTGTGAGTGTCTAGGAACTCGTCTCTCTAGAGGACTCGGAACTAGAGTTCAGTAAAGGGAAGACGGTTGGCAGGGAAATGTTGGGGAATGAAAGTAAACAAGGCAGGAAATAAACCTTAATCCTGAATTAATTGGCTCACAACCATGTCATGAAGTTGTCATTGGGCTGTTAACTTGATTGGAAATTGGCAAAGAGCTAGGATAAGTCATTAGACCTCGGTTTTATAACAGTCTTTCTCTGTATCCCTTTTATGTGAAGATTTCAGAAGTTCTTGTATAGGTTTATAATTTATTGAAAATCCTGTTCCCCTCTGTCTAATCCACGTATTGAATGTGGCAGCGTACTTAGATGATCAAACGCCAACTCATGAGCAGGTAGGTCTCCAGTAGTGGGGTTAATGAATCCCATGAAATAATCACATTATTTGAATTTGCACTATTTAAAGTGATATTTCTATAGAAAATAAGGTCCTTGACAGCCATTCTTTTAGAACTGTTCAAAGTTACAACAGCACTGGGGGGATGGGGTGGAAAAGTGACTTACAAGCGGTCCTTGCACACGTGTGTGTGTGTGTGTGTGGTGTGTGTGTGTGTACTGTATATATGTGGGGGGGTTCCTACCGCACCAGTAGCGGCCGGCCCATTATGCAATTTGCGCGTGATGGCTCTGGTGTCGTCTTCACCGGTCCATCGCGTGTCGCCATCTTTTTTTCAGAATTTTTGGGCTTTTTTTGCTTCCTGTGCAGGGGGTTGGACTAGAAGACCTCCAAGGTCCCTTCCAACTCTGTTGTTGTTGTTGTTGTTGTTGTTATTGTTCAGAGTCATACAGTCTGGGCAGCCAGTAAGTCTTACAAAAGGAATGAGTAAACAGATGAAGTGGACTTTGGAATGTGCAGGTAAATATAAGTCACTCTATTCCAGTCCTTTCTCCTGAAGCCAGAGGTGGGTTCCTCCCGGTTTGGGCCGGTTCACCCGAACCGGTAGCAACCCGCTGGTGATGTCACGATGATATCACAGAACCAGATCAGTCGGTGCCAGTCCGTGGAGGCCACCATCTTTTTTTTTATTTGTTTTTATTTTGGGGGGGTTGGGGGGAGATTTTGGGGGTTTTTTTCTTCTGCGCATGCGCAGAAGCCGAGTTTCCAGCACTGTGCATGTGTCACCATCTTGTTTTTGGCTCTCTTTTTTTGGCTTTTTTTCTGATTTTTTGCTACTTGCGCATTTGCGCGTGCAAAGCACGCACCCACAAGGCACGGCCATGCGGCGCGGGAGGAAGCGAACTGGCAGCAAGGTAAGTTAGAACCCACCCCTGCCTGAAGCCAATCTTTAACGCACTGCCCTGATCATTTTTGCATGTTACTATATAAATAAGAACAGCTTTCAGCTCTTCCTAAGAAACCCTCCCTAGATAATGCTTCTTGAATGCCCTGCCTATGGAGTATTATGATTTTTTAAAAATCTCTTTTTATGCTGTAACATTTGACAGACTTCTGGTGAACCTTTTCCACCATTCTCTCTAGAGAAAGCTTGTGGAAAACCAAATCTTCTCACTTCCAAAGAGTAAAATCGATAAGCAATGTATAAGGCATGGGGCTCAGTCACAAATTATGCTTCGCAAGCCATTATAGTTGAGTGTACTCAATACACTAAACCAAAACCAATTAAATCATTGGCCCAGTAGGAATGTGGTCCCGCCTCCTAGGCCACCTTTTATGATCCAAACTGTCAGTCACCAGCGACATCCCCAGAGGTTCGGTATATTTAATTTGCCTTGGCCAACTCAGTATTTATTTTTAGATTGTTCATTCTGAGATCAGAGGGCTGGTAGCAAAAAAAAATGTAGTAGAGACGTTAAAGAAAAAATAAATATTTCCAGTCCCTGGAAATTTCAAGTGCGGGGATCAGAAGAAAATGAGAAATTGGCGGGGAAAGCAAAAGAGAGGGGTGGAATCATGAACTGACACAGCACAGATTCAGATGAATAATGCAACCCTCAGAAAAATTGCTGTTGGGCAGAAGATGGCATAATACCCTCAAAAGAAAAATGCATGAGGATGAATAAACTCTTTAAGTGGTGAGACTTCTATGGATGTTTCATCCCTTTGGTGATGAACTTCCTAGCCAGTTATTCTGGTTTCCAATAGAACTCTGTTTTAGGGTTGAATAAAATAAGAATAAAACAAGATACATCCTGGAACAAGAATAAAATAAAGGCACCCCCCAGGAAGAAAGAGAAGAATAGAAAAAAAAAGGAGGAAGAGATTGCATTTTATGTTTTATTATATCCTACCTAGAAGATTTGAACAACTTGGGCACTTTTTAAAAAAGTGGCAAATGACCTTGAAAGAAAATTGAGTCTTTGTAATTTGTAACCCCCTACCTGTTCATCTGCATTTCCTTCAATAAATCACCCATTTCCCATGGCAGCAATAAAGGATGAAAAACAGAGTAAAGAAGAGCTTGACTTTCAGAGGAAAATATTTTTTGGGAGGATGGGGGGAATGGAGACACATCCTGTTCAAGTCAAACCTGACTTCACACATCATGTTAAGCTAAGGTGACCAGACGTCCCGCTTTTGGCGGGACAGTCCCGCTTTTTAATAATTTGTCCCGCGTCCCGCGGCTTTTCAAAAAATCCCGCTTTTTAAATTTGAATTTGCCCTGCACACCCCTCTGCCTCCTGCCTCGCCTGCCTCCTCCTGCCAGGCGGGGAGGGAGGGCAGTGAGAGGGGCAGCGGTAGTCTTGCCTGTTCGTCGCTGCAGAGCCGAAGAAGCTGGTGGCGTTCGCGGTGCGGGGCTTCCCCCGCCCGCTTTTCCCGACCGCCGGGATGCCGCCATTTGCGTTCTTTTACCCTCTGTGCAAGCAGAACACTTTGCGCATGCGCAGAGGGCAAAAGAACGCAAATGGCGGCGTCCCGGCGGCCGGGGAAAGCGGGCGGGGGAAGGCCCACGCCGCGAATGCCACCAGCTTCTTCGACTCTGCGGCGACGAACAGGTAAGCCTGCACCGGTAGGAACCCACCCCTGGCTGAGATGAAGGGGGGGTCTTTGGGGGTGGTGCACAAAGCTGCAGGATAAGAGAGACGGACCCCTCCCGTCTTGCTCCCCTAGAAATCCCCCCCCTCAATGGTGTCCCGCTTTACAAAAAATAAAATCTGGTCACCTTATGTTAAGCCATAGAGAGGTCTGTATTGGTTTGGGCTTAGTATGTTGTATAACTCGGCCACTTCTTAGCCACACCATGGCATAGTGTGATGTTAAATTCAGCCATAGTTGAAGGAAGATTTCAAGAGACAAGTCAGGGTTGAAGGATCCAGTCTTAGGAAGACTAAACCTCTGGTCCCGGTGACCGACTCAGATTGGATCTTGCATCATTATCCTGGGACATGTATATTTGCCTTCATTCGTAAGTCAGGGTTGACTTAAACTTTTCATGTGTTCCATGAAGATAGGTCCAAAACCTCATGTGTAGCTTAGATTAAGGAAATGTAATTTTCAGTTGAGTATTACAACCTCTTGGACAGTATATGTGTGGTTTCATAATGAGACCAGTTGCTTAGACTGAGAATAAGCTCTCTATCTGTAACTCTAGGCTTTGTATATTAAGTAAAAGGTTGGGCCAACTAACTAACAAGGTCCTTGATCCTATGATTCCTTAGAAAACTTGTATTGCTTACATAAACACTTCCTTTTTCTTTGTTGGCCAAACATTGTCAAACTCAGGTTTATAAAACCTATCTACTTCCATTGAGTATATTCAAATAAAATTATTATGGAGAGAAGCAGCCTAGAATCAAGGAGACATTTCCTAATGGTGAGAGCAATCAAGCAGTGGAATGGCTTGCCTTCAGAAGTCGTGGGTGCTCCATCACTGGAGGCTCTCAAAAAAAGATTTCTCTGAAATAGTATAGTATAGGGTCTCCTGCTCAAGCAAGAAGTTGAATTAGAGGACCTCCAAGGTCCCTTCCAACTCTATTATTTTATGTTCTATGCTTCCTATGATAGCCTGGTGTATATCAAATGCTGAGATTGTAACCAAATTCCCAAACTGGGTAGAATCACAAGAATTAATACAAAAGGACTATGCAGTCCAAGAGACGAACATGGCATCCCTGCCTCACCTGTTGATTTCCTGCTAGCTTGAGCCGTATAGCAGTGGAAATCCAATGCTTATTTGGCTGGAAACCCAGCGGTAGCCTTGAAGCAGATGTGGGTTCCTCCCGGTTCACATTGGTTCTATAGAACTGGTAGCAAACCGCTGGTGACGTCACGGAACCGGTTCTGTCGGTGCCAGTCTGTGGACTCCGCCATCTTTTTTTTGGAATTTTTTTAAAAAAAATTGCTGATTTTTTCTTCTTCTGCGCATGCGCAGAAGCTGAGTTCCCGGCACTGCGTATGCGCCACCATCTTTTTTTTTACTTTGGGGGGGGGTTGTGAATTTTTGGCACTGTGCATGCATGCCCGTGTGGTGCGCCCACGTGGCATGCAATGCGCGCGCAGCCACGCGGCGCGGGAGGAAGCGAACCGGCGACGAGGCAAGTTAGAACCCACCCCTGACTTGAAGGTGGTGGTATGGGGACTAGGCAGGGTTAGAAGCACCAAAGCATGGTTGGGTGGGTGACAACCCTACATTCTGAGCCAGTGTGAACTTTTCAGAAGGGATCTTCACATGAAAACACATCGCTGCTTTGTAACCCTTCCGAGACTGCGCCTTCCTCTCCACTCACCGGAGTTAAAGCCAATGCGGCAGAGGTATAATTGGCAGGACCTGCCTTCCCATTTGTACACAACTGAAATAATAACCTCTTAGACATACTGCAGCCCTGGAAAGAACAAGCTTGGTATTGTTCCGAGAAACACATTCACTCCAAAGCATAGAAAAATCAGCAGACTTGCCCAATTTTACTTCCCAGCTGCCCAAACACTGCTGTTGGCACCGGTTGCTGAGGTAAGACGCTCTTTGCTAGTTTGCCACCTACACTGTGGTGGGTGGAAGAGTGTACGTGTGTGCAGAGTGTGTCAACAGTCTACGGAACAGACCAAGAACTAGAGAGGGAGAGAAAGAGTGAAGTTCAGTTGGTCCATGAAACGAATCCGTCCCATCCTTGTTACCTTTTCTTTCCCGAGTTGTAGAATAATCGTCGGACTGTAATTTTTTGTAATTGGGCTACTTAGATACAATTCTGTCATTTTGGACGGCGGATGAATCTCTATACCTATAAAGAAGCAGATGATGTGACTCCAGATTGCGAGTGGGTAGCAGTGCAGACTTAGAATGTCTTGTTTATTTCAAAACAAGGCAACGAGTGATATTTTTATAAGTAGAAAATGAGTGTCTAGTTCACAGAGCTGGCCAGCCTGTTTTTCTTGGAGGTGCTAGTTTTTTTTTTATTATTATTGCAAACAGAAGTCTTTGTAATGGACGTATAAAACTGTAAATATTTACCATGGTCCCTGCTGTAGTCTCAAAGCAGTCCTGTCCCTTTTAGCACATCCTTTTGCTGGATAGATAGAACAAAAACTCTAAGCCGTGTGATCTCATAATGAGAGATGCTTTACAGATATTTTTAACCATATGTTCTTTTTGGATATTAGGAGAACAAGCCGATCGTATTACACATTTTGCTGAATAACTGGATTTCCTGCCACGGTCAAAGTGAAAGCTTTGGGCTGTCTGGGTTGATTTAAGACATAAGATTTCATGGACGTGTGGTGGCAATTAAATCTCTTGTAACATCAAGAAGCACTGGATCTTACATTAGTGGTCCTAGGGATCCGTTTTATTTCCCCTTAATCTCTGAATTTAGTTACCCTGGAAAAACAGACCTTTTTTTTTTTAACCAAGGATTGTTTTATAAGTAGCTCTTCTGGTTGTTGCTTATTCTGCCTTTGTTGTTAGATTTGGCCTACTTAATAGCAATAGCACTTAGACTTATATACCGCTTTATAGTGCTTTACAGCCCTCTCTAAGTGGTTTACAGAGTCAGCCTATTGCCCCCCAAAATTTGGATCCTCATTTTACCCACCTCGGAAGGATGGAAGGCTGAGTCAACCTTGAGCCTGGTGAGATTCGAACTGCCAACTTGCAGGCAGCCGGCAGTCAGCAGAAGGAGCCTGCAGTACTGTGGCTCTAACCACTGCACCACCGCAGCTCATTGATGTATGAGAATATTTGTAGCTCTGGGTTGAACAGTGGGGTCCTTGGTGCTCTCTGAGGTTAGTAGTTTTCTTGTAGACTTTTTATTACCCAACTAGGTAACATTATCAGTGCACCTGCATGAAAAGTTTGCAAGAAAACAACCAAGCTCAGAGAGCATGAAAGACCTAACATGAGTCTAACACATATGGTTGTGCAGGTTTTTTTAATGGATCTTCATACTGATAAAGTCTGTTTCTGCCTATAAATGAAAACCAACCGACAATATCAGTGGAACAAAAGTTGATTCAACTTTTCCTCGGTTGATTCATAGAAAATGTTGGATGATATATTGGATTGGTTTCCAGAATAGATCTCTTGTTCTGACCACAAAAGTTTGACACGACAGCAAATAGGTACCAGCTTCCTTCAAGGTCCTGGTTTATTTTATTTTTTCATGTCTCAGAGTTCATGCTGACAATAGTTGCCCCAAGTTGGAAGACCTTGTTTCCTATAATTTTAAGACTGGAGACATCTCCAAACAGAACCATAAATCCCCAAATAGACTTAATATAGTTTTTTTTCAAAAGCAAAGAATCCAAGCCCGAGTTTTAAACAAAAATCAGACAATATTGGATGCCACCAACACATAGCTCCTGCCTAGAGCTACTGTAGTTTGCACCGTTATAATTTTCACCCTCTCAGATAATGTTAACTGCAACCTCTGGCCCCTAAATGCGACTCCAAGCCTTGCCTAGTTGGATCAGTGCATTCATTACAAGACAAAATGCTTATTCTCAGTATTTTGCTTTTGTTTATGACCGTTTATTCACATTAAAATAGTGCATTGCTTCATCACAGGCCTTGTTTTGATGATGTAAGCAAGCACAATGTTTTCCGGGAGGCTGCCGTAGAGATCAGTGGTTTTGGTGGAGAAGAGAGAGAGAGAGAGAGAGGGAGAGATCTTTGGAACACATCCAAAACAAAGCAATGGAACATTTAATCAGAAGCAAAAAAAAAAAATCATAATGACTTCTAAATCCAGACAGGGTCTGGATGCGAATAAAGGCAGGATGGAAAGAAAGCTGGTTTGTCTGGCAGTCCAACTGGTAAGTTGACTTCCAAGAAATATAAAAGGATGCATTTGTAGCAGACGAGATGGTTTGGCTCATGCCAGTTGGCTCTTCCTTGCAAGCAGGACCGCTAGGAAACGGTCATCCACAATTTGCTGTGTTATCTGTCTGGTGTTTACTTCCAGGATCAGCTAAACTTAGAACATCTTTGCACTTAAGTCTGTCCCAGCATTTCTGTTCAGGGTCACCTCGAACCATGAGATGGGTGGCTTATAAATTTAATAAATAAATCTGCAGGAAGTAAGGGGGTGTGATTTCAGCAGTGCCAAGAGCCATCCTTGTTTATTGTTGCAGGCTATTTAGGGTGTCAGGAAAAGACAGGTTTTTTTTAAAAAAATGTGTTGATTATTTGGGCTCTCCTTGTTCATTGAGTCACTTGAAATCATCTGTCAATCTGAGACATGCTTTACAGAGACAATGGGGGAAAAGGAGCCTGAATTTGAATAAAAAGATTTCTGGTTCCAGAAATGACCAGATCTGAAATTATAACAATAGCATTGAGGTTTGTATCAGGGGTCAGCAACCTGCGGCTCTGGAGCCGCATGTGGCTCTTTCATCCCTCTGCTGCGACTCCCTGTCACCGGCCGGCACCACAATTTTGAGAGAAGCTTCTGGTTGGGGTGGGGAGCAGAGCGTGCCAGGAGGAGACTCTATGGCAAGGGGCAGATTTTCCGGTCAGCTCCACAATTGATAGGGCTTTTGGTTAGGACTGGTAGAGGAAAAAGGACGCCGCGCTAGGAGGAGACACTATGGTGGGGGAACCGGACTTCCGGCCAGCTCCAAAATTGAACGGGGGGCTTCCGGTTAGGACTTTTGTGGCTCTTTGAGTGTTTAAGATTGCCAACCCCTGGTTTATATACTGCCTCATAGCGCTGTCTGGGTGTTTTACAATGTCAGCTTTATTTATATATTGCCCCCAACAATCTGGTCCTCATTTCACTGACCCCGGAAGGATGGAAGGCTGAGTCAACCTTGAGCCCCATCATCAGGATCGAACTCCAAGCTGTGGGCAGAGTTTGCCTGCAATGCTGCATTTTAACCACCAGGGCTCTGCAAGTTGATGTCTTGGCATGGGATGCGAGACTGTCTAAAGACATTGCTTTTCTAATGTTGCATTTCTAAATATCTGTGCTGGGCAGCTGAGGAACAATTGGCTGACCAAGGCTGGATTCACACATTGTTCTAAACTGTAAGTCAGTTTCATTTGTTTTAATTTGGGCATGCTGTGCGAACCCAGCCATTTGTGAAATATGCTGCAACTCATGGTTAGTCATCCTTGAACACAATCATGGAGCTCCAGAAACTTTCAAAAGCAAGATACATGCCTCAAGGATGCAGAACCTAGCAGGTCCTCCTTTCTCTAGCCAGAGAGTAAGTAATTCATTAGTAACCCGCTGCATTTAGACATTTAGACTTCAGTACAAAAGGCAAACTTAATCCAATAAAAAATGCAATGCAAGTAGTCCTTGACTTTCAACCACAATTGAGCCCAAAATTTCTATTGCTAAGTGAAGACAGTTGTTAAGTGAGTTTTGGCCCACTCACATTCGGACCGGTTCTTAGAACCGGTAGCGCTGGTGGCGGGAGGCTCCGCCCACCCGCCCGGGACGCTTCTGCGCATGCACAGAAGCTTCTGGGCATGTGCAGAAGTGTTGCGCGCACGCACCAGCTCGCTCGCAAACCGGTGGTAAAAAAAAATTCATAACCCACCACTGCCACCGAGCTATAAAACCTGCGTGCTTGCTCTGCTTCAACTCAGCCTATGGCAGTGTTTCCCAACCTTGGCAACTTGAAGATATCTGGACTTCAATTCCCAGAATTCCCCAGCCAGCGAATGCTGGCTGGGGAATTCTGGGAGTTGAAGTCCAGATATCTTCAAGTTGCCAAGGTTGGGAAACACTGGCCTATGGGACACGCAGCCCTTGCAATATGGACCACGGCTTTGCCAAGTGCTTTCCCCGGAGAACTCTGAGTGCTCTCGGGAACATCGCTTTGGGTAAGGGCTGAGGGGAGCTGAGCCTTGCGGAGAGAAAGCCTCAAGACATCTCTCGTCTTCATCTGGGATTCGTAGGGTGTCGGCAGAGCAAATAGCGATCCATCAAGCAGCTACTTTAAATTAACAGTATATATAGACCTTTCATAGGAGTTAATCACAAGCTGGGGCAAACAATAGGACCTTGCCCTTTGTCCTAGCAATGTAGAATAAGTGCAGGTCCTGGCAGACTGTCAAGGGGACTTTTGTTCTCCAGGCGTGAAACTCAACTGGGAAGGGATTTTTTTTTGTGTGTGGTTTTTTTAAAAAAATCTGGTGTTGGAAACAAAAGTCAGCCTTTCAGCTGCTGGCTGATTCTCACTTCATCCCGGCAGAGGGGAGGTGTGGAGGGGAAGAAAAAGGGGGCCTGTCGAATTTTACTTTCATGTCAATTAAATAGATGCTTTCAGGAAAGTTCAGCGTGGTAGCTTGCTTTTCACCTTCCATTAGCAAGGACGTAATTCCCCCCCCCTTCTGTTTTTTTTTGGGGGGGGGTGACTTGAAAGTTGCCCTCCAAGCATCTAATCAAGCCAATGAGTACTTGGATCATTAAAAGTCATCCTCACCATTTACAAGCCTTCTGTCTGCTTATAGGGGAAGGAAGAGGAGGGAGGGAGAGAGAGAGAGCAGAATTCTCTCAGAAAAGTTAAAGGCTTGCAAATAACTGCAGCCAATTAAGATCAAAGCTGTGATATTCAGTAGTAAAGTTTTGTGTTAAAGCTTGGAAGGGGGGGGGGGAGAATAATGCATTCAGTTACTTCGAAACAGATCAAGAGGTGTTAACACACAACCCTTTGTTGTTCCTGAAAACCTGAACCGTTGCTGTTAAAGCAACAGATTGGTTATTTGCTCTTCACCTACTGGTTTTTTCCCCCCACCCTCCCTTTAGAGTTGTCGATATTTTCTATAAAAAAAATTGGAGTCCTGATTATGCTCTATTGTAATTGAAGCACCAACTAATTAAATGTGTCCATCGATACGCAAAATGCACCCCTGGAAGGCAGGGATCAACAGATGCTTATATGTTAATTCATTGGATGCTACAACCTTGGGGGGGGGGAAGAGAGAGAGAGAGAGAGAGAGAGAGAGAGAGAGATGGGAGAAGAACGAGAAAAGAAGATAGAAAGTTTTCAACTTTCTGACTAAAGAAAGAGAAAGATATTACATTTTTGGCTTTGTGACTTTCTAGTCATCTTCTCTAATTCTGTTGGACACTTGCTGTTCTACCACTAGACAAAATAAATCATATGTCCAATCCCAAAGATGCGTTTCCCAAAAGGTAACTGGACTTTCCTTCTTTTTTTTTACTTTGAAAATGTTTCGCTTCTCATCCAAGAAGCGTCTTCAGTTCTTTGTTTCTTGGATGAGAAACAAAACAAAAAGGAATATAAATCCTTCCATTCCCCGCCATTCAGTCAGAACTGAAGAGGCTTCTTGGATGAGAAGCGAAACCTCTTCAAAACAACAACAACAACAAAGAAGTCCAGTTGCTTTTTGAAAAAGCATTTTTTGGGACAACCATGACCCGGATAACTGAGACTCTCCGTAGGAAGTTTTAATATGCGTAATAATGGCCTCTCTAACCTTAGCAGTCTTGGTTCACATCCCCACCCGCCTTGCTTCTCTTAGGTGTTAGTGGAAGAAGCCGATTCATTGTCAGTGTGGCAGTAATAATAGCCTGCCAACCTCGTTGGCTTCTGTACATGGAAATTATGCTCATTGTCTCCATCTCAAAGCGAACAGCAAAGAGAAGGAGAAGAAGAGTTAGAGTTTCTTGAAGCCAATCCAAGATTTTTTTTTTTTCTCCAGCTACCTACCAAGGACAAAAAAGGAGGGTGGTACTCTATAGATTTCGTCTTCATAACTCAAAGAAAGCCATGCTGTGCTCCAATTCTGATTGGCAGTAATCACAGCAGCCACACCGCTAATGGTATCAGATGCATTTCTCGCTGATTGACCTAGTGGTGTTCTAAATAAGCCACTGTGGATAAATAGCTCATTTTCCATGTTTTATTTACAACAAGCACCAATTCTTCCTCGCTGTTGCAAACACAGTTTTTTTTTCTTCTTCTTCTTTGCTTTGTTCCAATGTCAAGATCTGACACTTTTCTTGGAAACAATCGCCATAAGGCGATTGCGACTTCCAACCTACCACTTTTTAATGTTTAATTACCCCCGTGACATGGAGCTAAGCAGGTCTGGAACTCATAGTCCCATTTTCTTATCTCCATGCAGCAAATTTCAGGAGATGAAAGCATCTGTTCATTTGAATTTTGACTACATTTACCGTGCAGTTGTGTTAGTCGGTTTCTTTAAATAAAGGCGCTGTGCTAACACACGTTTGATTCTGTTGGCTAAGACGACTGCAGTGGTCTTACAAACCATCTTTTGCCACAAAACAAAAATAACTGGTTTTGCAAAATGGGGATAAAATACTGATAGAGCACAGATGGTTCTGGACAGAAGAAGGAAAGAACGAAAGGAAGAAGAGCCAGACAATGTACCGTCAAACTATTGTCAGCATCTTATTCATAGTTGACTCTCTTCACTACCAGGAGTTCGATCCTGACCTGCTCACGGTTGACTCATCCTTCTGAGGACAGTAAAATGAAGACCCAGATTGTTGGGGGCAATAGGCTAACACTATAAACCTCTTAGAGAGGGCCGTAAAGCACTGTGAAGTGGTACATAAGTCTAAATGCTATTGCTATACCCCTAGACCAATCTATGACTACTCCCAGTGGCTATATGTGAATCATCTTCTTTTAAAGAACCCATAATCCCTTACGGGGTGGAGTCGGGGCAACTGAATGGAGCTAGCAGAGTGTTTACTGGCCGGATGCCCTTCCTGTCGCCAATGCGGAGATTGTTTCCGCAGATATATTCTCATTGTGAGTGGCTATATGTGGATAGCAATAGCAATAGCACTTAGACTTATATACCGCTTCATAGTGCTTTCCAGCCCTCTCTAAGCGGTTTACAGAGTTCAGCATATTGCCCCCAACAATCTGGGTCCTCATTTTACCGACCTCGGAAGGATGGAAGGCTGAGTCAACCTTGAGCTGGTGGGATTTGAACAGCTGAACTGTAGCTAGCAGTCAGCTGAAGTAGCCTGCAGTGCTGCACTCCAACCACTGCGCCACCTCGGATATAGAGATCAAATTTGTATTTCTATTTGTAGTCTTTGATTTACCACCAGTTGTTCAGCTGCTGGTCAAAGTTTCAACGGCACTGAATAAATGGTGGCAAAGTGGACGTCTGCCTGGACATTTGATTCTCGAGCTAGAAATAGAGGATGGGGTGTCTATGGAGATTCTCAGTCCTCCTGGTCATGGTTGCCCCAAAGGTGCTTTTTCAAGAGGCAACTGGATTTTCTGGTTTTTCGTTGGATACGTTTCACTTCTCATCCAAGAAGCTTCTTCAGATCTGACTGGATGGTGGGGAATGGAAGGATTTATACTCCTTGCAGACAGCTGGTCATTTGCATCCTTTTAGAGAGTTGTTGAGGCCACCTGGAGGTTTACCTGTGTCCTCAGGGTCACCTGAGTAGTGCAAACAGGTATGGAGCCTTCTTGGAACTAATGAAAGGAGTGTGTTGTAGACAGGAGATAGCTGGTCTCGTGTTCCTCCCCCTCTGTTGAGGAAGAGCTGTTCAGTTCTAACATAGTTGCATTCTTTTACCTCTCTTTCAAACCAATGATCTTTGGGTGTGGAAATCCTTACCTACCACATCTAAATGCAGAGCTTCCCAAGTCCCTGGGCTTGCATCTTGGAGAAGTGCATTTCCACTAATGGTGCAACATCCTGAGACTCCCACAGACCACATACACATCGGCTCATGGGCAGCGCGTGTGAAAATACCTGGAATAATTGGCTGCCAGAAGTTCAAAACCATTAGGAGACGTTGATCATAAGGAAATGCAAAAGTTCTAAAGGCCTTCTATTGTCTTGAGAAAGGACTCCTTTTCTGCTCCATGCACTCAAAAAACTGTGCCTGTGTGTTTGTGTTGATGGATACTCTCTGGTACCCAATTTCCCCTGAACTACTTATATCCAGTTCAAGGATGGATGAACAGACCAGATAGCATAACCTGGATAAAACATCTTAGTGGCTTCGTGCGTTTTATTTCCGTCTGCCCAAATACTTCAGTAAAAAAAATATTAGACACACACACTCACACAAAAAAAAAGATTTCTTTTTCGTCAGGAAAGATGTTGCAAGACCTAATCTGGCTCCAATTAAAAATGTTTATCTTGCATAGGGCAAATGGTGTCTCCTTTTTCAGAGGGACAGCTCTGGATACTTCGGAAGGGAGAAGCAGCAGAAGAGGGGCTTTCTGTAAAAGAGATCGCTAGAGATCATAGAAGGAAACAAACACCGCTTTCACCTTCTCGTGAAATGTTGACTTCTGCAACAGGTTTTATCTTTAATGAGGGTTAGGCTGGATGTAGCTCTCAAGGTCAGCTCTTGGCTGCCAGCAGCTCAGAGACAAATATTATTTGTAATTTGCTGGCAGCTTTCATAACTCAAACCAGAGGTGGGTTCCTCCCAATCGCCCGAACTGGTAGCAACCCGCTGGGTGACGTCACTGTCGGTGCCGGTCTGTGGGCGCTGCCATCTTTTTTTTTTTAATTGTTTGCGAAATTTTCCCTGTTTGGATGGTTCCTCTTCTTCCGCTGCTTGAAAAAGGGCCTTCCCGCCTGCCCCTGGGTTAATACTGACCTTTATTTCTTCGCCCGAAGCATAGCTGATTTATTATTTATTTATTTGTTCAGATTTGTATGCCGCCCAACTCTCAGGGGACTCTAGGCAGCTTACAGCAAAGAGAAAACATGTGAATGAACAAATAGGTAAAAACGTCATATAAAAACATTTAAAAATACATATAAAGTTAAAAGACCAATCACACATAATAACAGCTCTTCAGCTGTGTTTCGGGCTGATTCCTGCTACTGAGCATGCGCGGAAGCCAAATTGCACGAGGGGACGCGCGCATGTGCGCAAGCGGAGCGAGCGTGAGCGCACAAAGCATCGCAATGCGAACCGGTGGGGAAGATAAGTGGAACCCACCCCTGACTCAAACCACCTTTCCCCACCTCTCCAGAAAAACACCAAATCTAGGAGTTTCCGAGTCTTCTAGGGACATGCTGTTCCTTCAACATTTTGCCTAGGAAAATTCTGTTCATTGGATCGGGTACCATAGATGTTCTTGATGGATCTGTGTTCTCTTTAGGAGTGGGTTGAAATAAGTGTCCATGGACCCTCATAAGTTGTAAGTTCCATTGTTCCATTTCTAAAAACTTTTTTTTGAGAGTTTCTTTCTTTCTTCCTTCCTTTCTTCTTTTCTTCCTTTTTTCTTTCCTTTTTTCTTTCCTTTCTTTCATTATTTCTTTCTTTCCTTCCTTCCTTCCTTTCTTTTTTCTTTCCTTTCTTTTGTTATTTCTTTCTTTTCTTCCTTCCTTCCTTCCTATCTTCCTTTCTTTCTTTTCTTTCTTTCCTTTCTTTTGTTATTTCTTTCTTTTCTTCCTTCCTTCCTTCCTTCCTTCCTTCCTTTCTTTCTTTCATCCTTTTTTGAGGGGATACCAAAGGTGCTTTCCAAAAAGCAATTGGCCTTTCTTGGATTTTTTTTTCCCCCTTGAGAACATTTCACTTCTCCTCCAAGAAGTTCTGACTGAACTTTCAGAACTGAAAGTTCTTCAGAACTGAAGAAGCTTCTTAGATGAGAAGCCAAACCTTTTGAAGGGGAAAAAAAACCCCAAGGAACTCCAGTAACCTTTTGAAAAGCATCTTTGGGACAACCATGACCTGCATGATTGAGAATCTCCGTAGACTGTTGAGAGAGCAGTTGCAAAATATTGTCAACTTGCACCGGGCTGTACCGTACAGATCATTTTGCTTCTTCTCGCTGGAGTTTAGTCATTCTGCTTTGTTTACATGTATTCATTAGCAGTCTGATGTTAGACAGTGCATCATGGGAGGCTGTCAGGATAAGAGATAGAGCAGAGGAGAAGTGCCAGGAATTGTTTCTTGTTCATCAATCTTGGCAATGAGGCTAGCCCATCAGTTCTGGACCGGTAGCCTGAACTGCAGCAGCATCATTAACAGTTAGGGAAAGCATCTTTTTCAGGTCAGCTTCTAATGCCTAAAAACTCCCTCACACTTTTCATTGCCAAGTTGTCTTTCCCTATCTAAGCTAATTCCATCATGACTTCAACCGAGCAAGCTGCCACAGAAATCAATTAGAGACTGGGATGAACTCAACCTTAGAACAGTAGCCTTGACTCACGCCTTGATTTTCCAAACATAATCAGCTCTTATCTGGGACAGCTGAGACAAGGGAAAGTTTTCCAACGTCTGTTACAAAAAAAAAAGCTTTTTTTGGCTTCCTTTTCCACTGGGTGCTCGACTTCCACGAGATCTCTCACCCTAGCTCTGCTTTATGTAGCAGACTAAAAGCCGTCAGGAGTTCTTGTTATAAGATGGGTGATTATATAAATGGATATACAGTAATCCCGCGCTATATCACAGTTCACCTTTCACCTTTCTCGCTGCTTCACGGATTTGCATCATGCATTGTGTTCTGCATTCTGATTGGCTGATTGGTAAAACAGCTTGCCAAGAGCAGTGAAATACACGTGAGGCCAGGGGTGAAATCCTCCCGGTTCGCACAGCTCAACAACCTGGTGGCGTTCGCGGCATGGGGCTTCCCCCACCCGCTTCCCCCGCCCACCTGGATGTCGGCATCTGTGTTCTTTTGCCCTCTGCGCATGCGCAAAGCTGAAGTTACTACTTCACGGATTTTGCCTATCACGGGTTCTTTTTGGAACGTAACCCCATCGAAAAACGAGGGATTACTGTAAAGCAAAAAAAAAAAAGTGGATTTAGTGTGGTTATAGAAAGGGGCCAAGAAATGAGACTTGTGTTTTTTGTGATGGATCCCATTTTCTTTGTTCCCTCAGGAAGCTGAGGGCCACTTTTGAGTAAAGAGGACCATATTCCTTCTAGTTGAAGTTATGGTTAACAGAGAGGAATTCAGCTAATTTTTCCAATCATCCGTTTCATCACTCAGTTTGCACAAAAACAGCTGTTCAAAATCTTCTGGAATGGGCAGCCATCCTACATTTGATTTATTTATTAATAAATTGGCCTAGCTATCTGAGGGGCTGAAATATATGGAAGTTACCAGAAAATTGCAAGGCTTCTGCAGTTTGACCTATGACAGGTTACAAGTTCTTGCGTGGAACTCAGTTTGAGAGGGCTGTATACTAAAGTGAGCTATAATAAATACATGGGAAGAGATGCTATCGTCTCAATTGTTTTTAAAGAATTATTTATCTGCCAGGGTCTGTAGGTACCATTTAGAGGCAGTATATTCCTGATCATTGGACTAGTAATCTGGGTGTAAGAATGGAGTGGTAACTGAAGAAGGTGTGTGTGTGTGTGTGTGTGTGTGTGTGTGTGTGTGTGTGTGTGTAGATAGACAGATAGACAGATGGATAGACAGATGGATAGATAGATTGATTGATTGATTGATTGATTGATGATAGATAGATAGATAGATGATAGATAGATAGATAATAGATAGATAGGTAGATAGGTAGATAGGTTGATAGGTTGATAGGTTGATAGGTTGATAGGTAGATCTGATAGGTAGATAGGTAGATCTGATAGGTAGATAGGTAGATAGATAGATGATAGATAGATAAATAGATAAATAGATAAATTAGATATAGACAGACAGACAGACAGACAGACAGACAGACAGACAGACAGACAGACAGACAGACAGACAGACAGACAGATAGATAGATAGATAGATAATGGAGGGAGGGAGGCAGGGAGGGAGGGAGACCATAGATAGATATAAATATATGGATAGATATAGAGAAAGACTATTTGCTTTTTTTCAAATAACATCAAATATTTCACACAAAGTATTGGCAATTTCATTTAAGTACTGCTTCCCCAGACATATGTTTTAACTGGTAGCCTTGAGGTATAATCCAATGCATATAAATTTGAAAGTAATTCCATTGCAGCTTCAGTTGGCAAAGGACAGTTAATTGATTATAGGTGGTCATTATATTTTCTGCAGATTCATTTTGCATCATCTTCCATCAGCAAATTCTAGGAATTGCAGTTTAATGGGACATTAGCTACATACCGTGAAACAGGCTATGCTTTGGTTCACAATCTAATCTAGAAAAAGACAGACCATGCCTCTAATAAATAACTGTATAGTATTTTTTCCCCCTAGATGGTAGCAGTTTTTCCTGTATGGCATCAATTCCACATAAGAACAAAAGTGTTTAGTGTTCTTTTTTAAAAAAAATTTTTTATCGAATATATTTTTTTTCAACAGAATGAAAAACAGGACAAATTTTAAATGAAAGAAGAATAAATAAAGTGAAAAAGAAATATAGAAAAAAGAAATATAGAAAGGATGGGATGGTTTTCAATCTTGACAGCAGTTATTGTTGCACTTATATTTTACCTCTTCTCTCTAAGATTATATCATAATGCCTTTCTTTCCATAAGCTACCCTTTCCAATCTTCATATGCATTCATCACAAATTCATGTTTGTCTTGTATTTTTCAGCAAAAGGTCCATAAAGGGTTTCCAGTCAATAGCAAATGTAGTCATTGATCTTTCATCAATTAAATCAGTTAATTTTGCCATCTCTGTCACCTTCACCAACCAGTCCTCTGTTGTGGACATTTCAGAATCTTTCCATTTTTGCACATATAATAATACTCTTGCCCTGTGGGTAAAGATAGTCTCCCAGGGCTTTTTTCTAATGGACTGTCAATTAAAAAGTATGTAGATTTCTCAATGCACCTCCAGCTGTTTATTTCCTTAGAAGTCCATGGTTTGGGTTGTGCATTTCAAATTGCCAATATACCCTCCATGCAATCAAAGTCAAATCAGAATTGCAAACCCTTTGCTACAGGTAGTCAAGACAAAAGGGGTCCTTGGTGCTCTCCGAGCTCGGTTATTTACTTGGAGGGGTTTCATTACCCAAACTAGATTGGGTAATGAAATGTTTGCAAGAAAGCAACCAACCTCAGAGAGCACCCAGGACCCCTCATTTCAACCCTGAGCTAATAAAGATATATTTGCACAGAAATTCCATGCGCATCTCTGCACCTAGAAATTATATAATCATAAAAGATCTGTTTTGCACAGTTCTTCTGACAGCATTCAGAAAAAAACAGAACTGCAGAAAAAACAATTACTGCCAACCTGCCTTCCACTGAGGACCTGTATACTGCACGAATCAAAAAGAGGGCCGTGAAAATATTTACAGACCCCTCGCATCCTGGACATAAATTGTTTCAACCCCTACCCTCAAAACGACGCTATAGAGCCCTGCACACCAGAACAACTAGACACAAGAACAGTTTTTCCCAAACGCCATCACTCTGCTAAACAAATAATTCCCTCATCACTGTCGAACTATTCACTAAGGCTGCATTACTATTATTATTAGTCTTCTCATCATTCCTATCACCCATTTCCTCCCACTTATGACTGTATGACTGTAACTTGTTGCTTGTATCCTTACGGTTTATATTAATATTGATTGTTTCCTGATTGCTTATTTGAACCCTATGACAATCATTAAGTGTTTTTTACCTCATGATTCTTGACAAACGTATATTTTCTTTTATGTACACTGAGAGCATATGCACCAAAGACAAATTCCTTGTGTGTCCAATCACACTTGGCCAATAAAGAATTCTGTTCTATTCTAAAATTCACAAACAAGATCAGAATAGCAGAGTTGGAAAGGGACCTTGGAGATCTTTATTTATTTATTTATTAGTTGCATTTGTATGCCACCCACTCCACAGAGACTCTTCTAGTCCAATCGCTTGCTCAAGTGGGAAACCCTACCATTTCAGACAAATAGTTGTCCAATTTCTTCTTAAAAACCTCCAGGGATGGAGCACCCACATCTGGATGCAAGTCTTTCTCCTAATAAATTATTCTATCGTTACATTCACCTGTACCTATCTAACGTCCCACGTCCCTCAAAACGTACGTTAATCTGGGTGAGAGATCCTTTTCTAAACCATTTCCCCCCCAATTTGGCACCCTCCAAATATTCTGTGTGAGCATTACCATCAGACCCAGGGAGCAGATTGGCCCAACACCATGTGAGTTGTTGTGTAAAATATTTAGAGGTAACAATTTGGGAGAAAGTACTGCACATGAACAAACGATAGGCTGACACTTTCATCAGGACTAAAATGTGTTAACTTTCACAGTATGTGGTTATTTTGTTGTTGTTGTTTTGAGTACCTGAGAACGTCTCCCAATAATTTTGAAACTTTGCATATGCTAAAACTATACTAATGAGTGAATACCACTTTGCTCCCCCTGCATTTCAATGACTGGATAGTAAGCTAGAGAGTTTTTTTTTTTAATACTCCGCTCCAAAAGGGAAATAAAGTGTATGTAAGAGGTAGTTTCTGAGGCCATAGGGATGGTGATCAGAAACTTAATTAGTTGGAAACAATCGTCCCTTCTCAGCTGAAAGAAGTTTTGTTCTCCAAAAAAAAAAAACCCGTTCTGGGTGAATATATAAGGACACCATTAGCATCTTCTCAAGTATCCCAAGTCTCAAATTTTGGGTGAATTCCTAATTTGTAACTTGCTATAAGTCAGAGACTGCAAATTCAGTCTTCATTAAAACGAGGATCCTAAGCTGTAATGTGACAATATGATTCTTTAAACAGCGGGCAATCTTATTTCTCTTTCTTTCTTTCTTTCTTTCTTTCTTTCTTTCTTTCTTTCTTTCTTTCTTTCTTTCTTTCTTTCTTTCTTTTTGCCTTTCTCTATCCCTTCCTCAGTCTGTCTCCACAATCTTTCATCTTTTCGAAACAATCATTTTAAAAGGATGTGATGGCAACTAGGCAACTATTTTTCAAATGAGCATTTGAACTATTTTTCAAATGAGCAAGCCACCGTTCATGACTTGAAAACTATCATGGGTTTTTGATAATCCAGAATGGGTTGCAATTGATTTGGGGAGATACTTCGAACGTTTTGTGGTTTGTGGTTAAGGACAGATGGTGTCAGGTGCAAGAAGTCAGGAACCAGGCTTGTTCAAGTGAGTACAAGTTTATTCTGTGTCAGCTCTAAACAAGAAACTGAACTACTAAGAGCCAAGGGAAAATGGTGGCAGATAAGAGTCAATGGAATTCAAGGGTGGAGTTATAACTTTTGTGGGTGCACATCAGGGGTGGGTTCTGGCTTACCTTGCTGCTGGTTTGCTTCCTCCCGCGCCGCATGGGTGTGCACGCACGTGCATGTGCAGGTGCAGAAGCAAAACACAGCTTCTGTGTGTGCGCAGAAGCGAAAAACAAGATGGCAGCCTACAGCGCTGCCAAGAGAGCCAGTTCGGGGGCATGTCCAGCCGGCTATTGCTGCCTGTTCGGCAAGTGGGGGGAAATTCCCACTACCGGTTCTATAGAACCGGTCCGAACCAGCAGGAATCCACCTCTGGTGCACATGGTCTCCAAACTAATGACATATTTGACCCCTCGGGCTCAGCCTGATCATCCTCTATATCTGGACTGAGCAAAGATTTGTAAACTTTTCTTGGTCTTCTCAAAAGCATGTTTACTGCTGATTTATGGCTATTAATTTTTACATTGTCATTGCCTTTCCCCATTATTGTTCTTTTTTAATCAAGATGGGGTTACAAATAGAAAGACCATATGGATCAATAAGTTCCTTGTTAGATTAACTCAAGGTCAGCAATCTTCATTTAAAAGGATTAGGAATTATCCATAAAGAAACCTCTATCAGATGAAGTAGATTAGTTTTCCAGTACTCTTACCATTATATTCTTTTAAACTTGTTAATTTCTTTTTAACAAATGGAAACACAGCACCACTCTGGTGCATTGTCTGAGGGGGTTTATGGTTTTTATGTTATCGTTTTTAATGTTGTGAGCTGCCCAGAGTCACCTCTGTAGGAGTCAGACAGCCATGTAAATTTATTTGATAAATAAAGAAATAATTTCTATTTGTGAAAATTCCTCTGACCACCACCAACCCTCTCTAAGCATTCTTAGAACATAGAAATGATGGAATTAGTGGGCCAGTAGATATATCCATGTGTACCAATCTGCCAGAAATGGGATTATAGAGAGCATCTGGAGTGGTCCAAAAGACAAAGAAGGAGCTGTTATAAAGCCATTCATTGTGATTTTATTCTATTATGGTTGCTATATGAGGAAAGTGCCTGTGACATGACCTCCAAATCAGGGGTGAAATGCTCCCGGTTCGCTCGTGCCTGTCGGTCGTCGCAGAGCCGGTCGCGAAGGCAGCGCGAGGCTCCGCCCACCCGCCCGGACGCCGCCATTTGGGTTCTTTTACCCTCTGCGCATGCGCAAAGCATTCTGTGCATGCGCAGAGGGTAAAAGAACTCAAATGGTGGCATCCGGGCGGAACCTCGCGCTGCCTTCGCGACTGGCTCTCTGACGACCGACAGGCACGAGCGAACCGGGAGCATTTCACCCCTGCTCCAAATACACCTGGTTACCCAGAAAGGGTTCTGTCCCAGCTTACATAGGTATCCAGTCTAACTTGGTCTTCCATAGCCTTGAAGTTGATCAGAGTTCAAGTCAAGCAACAAATGGGCAGACATTTGTCTGAAATGGTATAGGATTTCCTCCTTGAGCAGGAGACTGGACTAGAAGACCTCCAAGGTCCCTTCCAGCTCATTCTATTCTATTCTATTCTCTATTCTCTATTCCATTCCATTCCATATTTTCTGTTCTGTTCCGTTCCGTTCCATTCCATTCCATTCCTAATGTATTCCTAATTCAATTCTATTCTATTCTATTCTATTCTATTCTATTCTATTCTATTCTATTCTATTCTATTCTCTATTTCATTCCATTCCATATTTTCTGTTCTGTTCCATTCCATTCCATTCCATTCCTAATGTATTCCTAATTCTATTCTATTCTATTCTATTCTGTTCTATTCTATTCTATTCTATTCTATTCTATTCTCCATTCCATTCCATTCCATATTTTCTGTTCTGTTCTGTTCTGTTCCATTCCATTCCTAATGTATTCCTAATTCTATTCTATTCTATTCTATTCTATTCTATTCTCTATTCCATTCCATTCCATATTTTCTGTTCTGTTCTGTTCCGTTCCATTCCATTACATTCCTAATGTATTCCTTATTCTATTCTATTCTATTCTATTCTATTCTATTCTATTCTATTCTATTCTATTCTCTATTCCATTCCATTCCATTCCATTCCATTCCATTCCATATTTTCTGTTCTGTTCTGTTCTGTTCCATTCCGTTCCATTCCATAAATTCCATTCCATTCCTAATGTATTCCCTATTCTATTCTATTCTATTCTATTCTATTCTATTCTATTCTATTCTATTCTATTCTATTCTATTCTATTCTATTCTATTCTAGTTTGGGTAATGAAACGTCTGCAAGAGAACCACCAACTTTAGAATGCACCAAGGGCTGTCATTTCGGTTTGGGTGTTCTGCTTTCACGAGGTTAGTCTAGTGGTTAGAGCTTTGGGACATTAAACATATCCTAACCAAACGCATTTCCTCCATTTGCCAAAGGCAGCCACCAAGCTTTAAAGCACAAAAGATTGGCTTAACGTTGATGTGGATTTTATGCCCTTCGCGAAGGCACTCTGGTTAATTTGCAGGCAAAGGTCTTGACTGAGAACCATGCGTCAATTAGTCGGGGAAGGGGGGGGGGAAGAGGTTGCACTTTAATTAATATTTTAATCCCGACGTTAGCAGCCTTCCTGCCAAGTCAGCAAAGCTGCCGATTCTGTTTTGCCATCCTTGTGATTCAGCCAGGCTGACAGTTGTCACCTACTTCCAAAAGAGAAACCCCACTTGTGAAACGAGCACACACACACACAAAAATTAGCAAATGTCACCGTGTGTGTCGCTGAAAAGTTTTAATCAGGGCTGTCATTTAGCAGTTTTTTTCTGTCGGCAAATACAAAAGGACCTTTCAGGCTGGAATCATTTTCTCAGACTTCCACCAGCATGGAGGATGTAAAATGAAGAATTGGCTTGCTAGCCGAGGGCGCCTGGAGAATGGAGAATCAACCCAGCCGGGTCAATGCTGCTTTCCTCCCCCTCTTGCAGGTAAACCGCTTTGCCAGTTGTGCTCTGTCGCCACCACCCATCCATCCCACGCAGCAGCCATGAAGTTTCGCCTCCTCACGGCTTACGCACTTCTCCTTGCGATCTCCCGATGCTGGGCTGTCAGCTTTCCAGAGGATGACGACCCTATTAACGTGGTTGACTACCATTGTAAGTGAGCAGCAAAGCCGAACGTGTTGCGAGATTGCCGGTTTCTTTGCCTTCCTCCTTGCTGGATGACGGCAATTCTTCCTTCTTCCAGCTGCCAAGTTTTAGGTGGACTTTAATGGACTCTCTCTCTCTCTATCTACTGCAGCCAAAAAGGCGGCGGGAAGTGCAAGTTTTTATTTATATTTTTAAGTTCATTGGCTCTTGCTGGCCATCTTTTATTCATTGATATTCAAGACATTCCACAAAGAATTTAGTTTAAGCCCTTCTGCTCCCGGTATATACAGCTAATCAATGCTGCTTATTGATTCTTCAGTTCCATCATCCTGACTGATGACATAACTTATTTTTACTTGCAGATTCCAAGCAATATCCAGTGTTTAGAGGACGCCCTTCAGGCAACGAATCCCAACACAAGCTGGACTTTCAACTGATGTTGAAAATTCGAGACACACTTTATATAGCTGGCAGGTAAGTTTCCTGCAGTCCACTGATTAAATTAAAATCCCCACCACCACCGCCCTCCATCTGCTGCCTGGTTTTGCATTTCATCTATACAGGTTGTCTTAAAATAATCCACTCGATAATTTCAGGAAAGGAAGGAGGGACTCAGCACGTGGAGGCAAGACAGGGAGAGGGTGATTTATGGCGTAGAAGAAAAGCTCTGATATTGATGCATGCAGTTCCAGATTCTGTTTTTCACCAAGAACTTGATTTGGACAAACAATTGTTTGTACCAATATAAGAGCTTGGGCAGAATGAACCTTGCAAAAAAGTTTGGCAGCTGGAAACTAGGTCATACTTACGCTGACCTATGGATTGCTTTTGTGATTTGGGAAACCAGCCACCATTAATTCACCAAAAGCCACCAAAAGCCACCAAAAATGATTAGGGGACTGGAGGCTAAAACATATGAAGAACGGTTGCAGGAACTGGGTATGTCTAGTTTAATGAAAAGAAGGACCAGGGGTGACATGATAGCAGTCTTCCAATATCTCAGGGGTCGCCACAAAGAAGAGGGAGTCAAACTATTCTCCAAAGCACCTGAGGGTAGAACAAGAAGCAATGGGTGGAAACTAATCAAGGAGAGAAGCAACTTAGAACTAAGGAGAAATTTCCTGACAGTTAGAACAATTAATCAGTGGAACAGCTTACCTCCAGAAGTTGTGAATGCTCCAACACTAGACAATTTTAAGAAGATGTTGGATAACCATCTGTCTGAAGTAGTGTAGGGTTTCCTGCGTAAGCAGGGGGTTGGACTAGAAGACCTCCAAGGTCCCTTCCAACTCTGTTGTTGTTGTTGTTATTATTATTATTATTATTATTATTATTATTATTATTATTATTATTATTATTATTATTATTATTATTATTATTATTATTAATTCAGTTTGTATAATATGCTAAGCCACAACACATGGCTTATCCAGCTCTCTCACCCACAGTGATTTTAGCAATAGCAATAGCGCTTAGACTTATATACCGCTTCATAGTGCTTTGTACAGCCCTCTCTAAGCGGTTTACAGAGTCAACATATTGGTCCCCAACAATCTGGGTCCTCATTTTACCCAACTCGGAAGGATGGAAGGCTGAGTCAACCTTGAGCCTGGTGAGAATCGAACTGCCAAATTGCAGGCAGCCAGCAGTCAGCAGAAGTAGCTTGCAGTACTGCACTCTAACCACTGCGCCACCTCAGCTCTTTTTTGCCTGCTTCTGATTTTGGATGATACATAAACTCAGTTGCGTGGTTCAGCTCCCAACAGGCTGAGATGCAACTTTGCTGTCTGAGGGTTGTACCTCCAGAGAGTAGAGATTGTATAAAGATAACTTATAAAGACAGAAGGAAGCAAAAGCAGATTAAAATGATCTATCAGAAGCAAACTAGAGCCTATGTTCCAGGGATGGGTTCCTCCCGGTTCGGACTGGTTCGCCTGAACCGGTAGCAACCTGCTAGTGATGTCACAATGATGTCACAGACCCGGTTCGGTCGGTGCCAATCCGTGAGTGCCGCCATCTTTTTTTTGCATTTTATTTTATATTATTTTTGCTAGGACATGGGCGGCAAATAAATTAAATGAAATCAATCAATCAATCAATCGGATTTCTGATATGTTTCTTTTTTTTTCTTCCAGGGACCAAGTTTATACAGTAAATTTGAATGACATTCCAAAAGGGGAAGTTGTTCCAAGCAAGGTTAGAAAATGCTTGTAAATACCTTTTGTGGTTTGTTTGTTTGTTTGTTTGTTTGTTTGTTTGTTTGTTTGTTTGTTTGTTTGTTTGTTTTGAAAAACAAGCATTCTTGGTCAAAGACAAAATTGTCTTATTCTTTCTTTTATCTGAACAGAAGTTAACATGGCGGTCAAAGCAACAGGACAGAGAGAACTGTGCTATGAAAGGAAAACACAAAGTAGGTTTGTCTTTCAAAGCAAAATACTTTAATTCACCAAAATCTTTTAGAAGGTCATGATGGATGCTGTTTTAGAACTGCTAATTAACTAATTGATCTCTTTTATTGCTGCAAACATCTAATTCTGGGGTAGGCAGAAGAGAGGGGCAAGTGCAGGGGTGGGCTTCAAAAATTTTAGCAAGGGGTTCTCTGCCCGGTTGCTGGGTGGGCGTGGCCACGCTGGGCGTGGCCTAGTCGGCCTCCTGCACTATGGCGGGGGGACATTTTTGCCCTCCCCAGGCTCCGGAGGTTTTCCTTGAGCCTCCAGGAGAGCAAAAATGGCCTCCCCAGGCACCGGAGGCCCTCCCCGAACTTCCAGTAGGCCCGTTTTTTGCCCTCCCCGAGCCTCCATGTGCGCCCTGTACTTACCTGCATCCATAACGGGCCATGTGGGGATTCCTGGGAGGGGGGCAGGGGGATGGCATGGGGCCAGCCAGGAGTGGGATTTGGGGATTCTCCAAACTGCACAGAATCTTAGCTAGAGGTTCTCCCGAACCCCTGCGAACCCCCAGCAGCCCACCCCTGGGCAAGTGGGATGTTGCATGGTCCTTTTCAGACTGATTTTCACAGCAAAATTGAAAAGTCCAAATTAACATTCTTAAGAAATGAGTTGCACTTGATCAGATTGAGAGAAAGAGAACTTTCATTTGCACTGAAATTGCAAGCGCTTTGTTAGCCCTGGATTGTTTTTTTCCCCTCCTTATTTCCAGCTCACTGAGCACATGTTCAAAAATAATATTTGCTAGTGACTAGTGATGTGAGCCATTCTCTCTTCTTCTTCTTCTTCTTCTTTTAATTTTTTTTTAGGATGAATGCCATAATTTTATTAAAGTCTTCGTCCCCAGGAACGATGAGATGGTCTTTGTCTGTGGAACGAATGCTTTTAATCCTATGTGCCGTTATTATCGGGTAAGGACCAACGCCCAGATCAGTAAGATTGTTCCCTGCCAAAATTCAAAGAGTACCGTACTTTTCGGAGTATAAGACACACTTTTTTTCCTCCCTAAAAGAGGGTTGAAATGTCGGTGCCTCTTATACACCGAATACAGCCATTTTTGGCCTTCCGAAACCCCGCTCCACGCATCCCGTTTTCATGAAAAATTGGCCTGTTTTTTGCAAAAATGGACTGCATAGAGGGTTTAGGAGGCCTGCAGAGTGCTCCTGGGGGCTGGGGAGGGCAAAAACTTTATTTTTTCTTGTTTTCCTCTTCGAAGTCATGGTGCGTCTTATACTCCGGTGCGTCTTATATTCCGAAAAATACGGTATCTTGGTGCACTTCAAAGATTCCTTATCAATCTTATCATTGTCTTTCTCATCCTATTTTGTCTCCGGAGAGATCGGAGCATAAGTGTTTATCATTCTTTCCATGGCCACCTCCTTCGCTCTCACAACAATCCTGCTGGTTATATTACAGTGAAAGAAATGTGAACCAACCCACAACCCAACCGTCTACTGAGTTTCCTAGCTAACTGCTAATTGAAGATTAGAAATTAAACCTTCCTAGTCCTTATCCAGTTTTCTAACCACTCTGTAATAAAGTTTTTATTTAACAGAGCGTTCGGGGGAAGCAGTTCTGTTGAATTCAAAACATAGTTGTGCACCTCTGCCCTTCTGCATTTACATTAGAATAGGTATTGGACCTCTGATGATTTGAAGGACTTGGTATCTCAAGTCCCTATCTTGTCCCCTGGTCCATCCATAAGTTGTCACCACAGCTTGCAGATTCTTTCAAATGAACATAAGAGCCAGCAGCCAATGTAGTCCAAAGGTTTTCATTCGTATGATGGTTGAAAAGGTGATTGCAATAAGGCACACATTTTAATACAGTAAGCCTTTCCCAGTAATTCTAATTAATTAATGTTTAACCTCAAGGAAGCATCTATCCATCACGGAAGGTAGTCTTGTGGACGCAAAAACTGATCCCCTGTGTGGTTCCCTGAGCAATATGTCTTCAGCATTGTAGGAGAGATACGATCAGATTTAAGAGGGTCAATGAAACTGCAGGCTAGCCTTCTCAGTTTGGTTCCCTTCAGAAGTGCTGGGTTTTGACCATGCTGGTTAGAAGCTATGGAAGTTGAAGTCTCGCATATCTAGAAGGTACCACTCTGAGGAAGGTTGGTGTATGAATACCTGATTTTTGTTGACCTATTGCCGTGATGTCGAACCTATGGCACACGTGCCACAGGTGCCACGCGGAGCCATATCTGAGGGCACGCGAGGCATTGCCCTATGTCAGCTCCAGCATGCATGTGCGCGCTGGCCAGCTGATTTTCTGCCTTCCGAGGGTGGGAGAGGTCTTTTTTCACCTTCCCCAAGCTTCAGGAAAGCCTCCGGAGTCTGTGGATGGCGAAAAACAGCCCAATGGCCCAACCGGAAGATCATTTCCGAACTTCCTGTTGGGCCGTTTTTCACCCTCCCCAGGCTTCAGGAGGCTTTCCTGAAGCCTGGGGAGGGTGAAAAACAGCCCAATGGCCCAACCGGAAGTTTGGAAATGAACTTCCGGTTGGGCCGTTGGGTTCGTTTTTCGCCATCCACAGGCTCCGGAGACTTCAGTGATCCCTGCACGCATGTGGGGGAGGCAGCATGGGGGGGTTTGTGCGCATGCACGGGGGGAAAGCATTGCATTATGGCTGTGGGCGAAGGCGCTATCACGCGCGCACATGCCCTTTTAGCATCCGAGCAAAAAAAGGTTCACCATCACTGACTAATTGCACGGACCCGGGGAAGCTGAAATAGCCTAATGCCCAAAATGTATATTTCTTCTTCAGCTGAGTACCTTGGAGTATGACGGTGACGAAATTAGTGGCTTGGCCAGGTGCCCGTTTGATGCCAAGCAAACCAATGTTGCCCTCTTTGCTGGTGAGACCCTTTTTCTTCTAACGGACCATATTGATAGATGACACAAAAAGGGAAATGAATAGGCCTATGACATCACTGGGTCTTCGTTTTTTTTTAAATGCTAATACACCTTTTGTGGAATTGGAAGCTATTTTGTACGCCAGTTCTTGACTCATTCACTCTTGTTCCGCTTGATACTCAGATTCTAAGAGCTGCTAACCAGAGTGAAGTCCCAAAGACCCATAGTTCAGATTTGTTCAAAAGACCTGACCAGACTTTCTTAATTAACTTCAGCCATCTGAATGAAGTGAGGAGAGAGAGAGAAAAAACACATTTCCCTGCTTCTGTTGTGAAATGCTTGGAAGTGAGAGCTCAGATGACCTCCTGTAAATCACCCGGAGATTTTTATGAGGCCCCTGCTCTGCGCTCTTTTTATTAACTGTTTACTGTGAAAAGTGGTTCTGAGGTAATAATAGAGCTTTCGCATTTCCTAGAACCAGTTGCTCTGTCCTACGAGGCGTTTTCTTCACAGGGCTCTGATGAGTCTTCCAACTCTAAATTAAAAAGTATGAATAAATATATAACGTGATTGAGATAATGGCAGCGTGGGAGGGGGAGGGAGAAAGTGGAAAGGTAGAAATTATATAAATAGCTGTTGACGGAGGAGATGACAAGAACGCTGCAGCAGTAGAAGAAGGCGACATCCCTATTTGCAACTGAACGCTCTTTGTGTGTTCGTTTTCTAGATGGCAAGCTCTATTCTGCTACCGTTGCGGATTTCTTGGCCAGCGACGCCGTTATTTACCGGAGCATGGGAGACGGGTCGGCCTTGCGAACAATAAAATATGATTCCAAGTGGATAAAAGGTACTTCGGTTGAAAGTTAAATCGCTACCTGCAATTTTCCTCTTTTCCCCTATAGCCTTTGTTCCCCAAATTAAGAGAGTTGAAGTACACATTTCAGGAGCGTAATGATTGTTCACCTTTCTGAATATGTGAATTTTAGTCCATTGTTCGCAGGCATCCTAAATTGGAAGCATGCTTTTTGGATTAATAAAACGGGGAGGTACGTTTGCTCTCCCACCCACCCCCGAAAAGTCTGTGTTCTCCCCACCCCTTGTGGACCACTTAGCAATCAACAGCTCTCAGACAGCCTGCCAAGAACAGCTATTCTAATTTCCCATCTCTGCTACCTTTCAACCAGCAGGCAGAGAAGCTGGCATTTTAGGTGGTTTCTTTGCCGAAACTAAGGCTTTCAAAAGCTGGGAGTTTCATTTCTTCATTTCCATGTCTGAATTGTGCTCCAAATGGATTTGTGCTTAGGTTTGAATTTCTGTGACTTTAAAAACTAAAACAAAAAAAAATGTGCTTTGCAGTTTTGCTTCTGGGTTCTAGGGAATTGTAAATCTCTAATACTGTCATAGCCTTTGCATACTTTTTATAGGGAGATATTGATTTTTTTAAATGTTATCTCTTTCCACCGCTTCCATCTTCTTTTGCAATATTTTTTTTAAAGAGGGAGGCTAAAAATACAGTAAGTTGTGGAGACTCGTATTGTTTAGCCAACTTGGAAAACATTTGGCAAAAAAAAGAATGGAATGGGGATTAAGTAAATAAGAATATTGATTTGTGGGTCAACTCTTAAGTTCTCATCTTTTTCTAGTTTTGGATCTCTTCAAATTCAGAAACTCCCATTCCCAAAGAATGGCTGTTTAAAGCGATGGTTTTCAATCTTGGCAACTTGAAGAGTTGTGGACTTCAGCTCCCAGAATTCCCCAGCCAGTATGCTGGGGAACAATCCAAATGCAGTACAATCCAATTGCTGGCATGCTGGTTGGGGAATTCTGGGAATTGAAGTCCACACATCTTGAAGTTGCCATGGTTGAAAAAACCACCGGTTTGGAGAGTTGGCTGTTGATCACCCCTACCATGGAATTGACCTCAGACACTTCCCGAGGTTGCCAAGTTGAGGAAATATGTTGCAAATGATGGGCGGTCTTCGCTATGTTTAGTGGAAACAAGCCAGGTTTATAATGATCCGAGTTGGCTGGCTTTGGGTAACTGGGTTCCGATGTAATTGGCATTTCGGCAATTAGCAATCGTTGCATTATCCAGCCATCTCTGTGGCGATATAACACAAACAGCTTTTTATTCCCAGAGCTATGGCTGGGTGGTGCTATAAACCACTGGTGCAGAAATGCTCAATGCTCAGCTGTAGTTTTCCAAACACTCACAACTTCCAAACTCCTCTCTGGAGAGGAGAAGGCTTGCACAGTTCAGTGGAAGTTAGTCCCGTAATGATCAACTGTTTTTATTGACTCAGACAAAATGGGAGTCAGTGAGTACAAATAAGAATTTTAGCTTCTGTAGAGTTGTCCTTTCCTCGCTAAATCTGACAGTTCCCACTTTGAGATGCTAGTTATGGAAACATCTGTAGGACATCCTGATCTGTGGCTGAGCACTTTAGAAACTCTTGATTACAGGTAATCCTTAACTTACAACCATTTGTTTAGTGACCGTTCGAAGTTACAAGTTACAAAAAAAAGCGACTTATGACCATTTTTCACACTTACAACCGTTACAGTATCCCCATGGTCACTTGATCAAAATTCAAGTGTACTTATGACGGTTGCAGGGTCCTGGGGTCATGTGATCCCTTTTGTGACGACCTGGTAAGCAAAGCCATTGTGGGAGCCAGATTCACTTAAGAACTGTGTGACTTAACAACTGCAGTGATTCACTTAACAACTGTGGCAAGGAAGGTCGTAAAATGGGGCAAAAGCCACCTAACAACTGTCTTGCTTAACAACAGAAATTTTGGGCTCAATTTTGGTCGTAAGTCGAGGACTACCTGCAATTGAAGTACTTAATCCATTATGGTACATTAGCAAATTTCCCCGGGCGTAATTTCTTTTATTCCCCTGCGTCCTCCCCCCGCCTTTTTAAAAATGTTAATTGTAGATTTAAATGTCTTCAAAATTATGCATTGCATTAAAACCCATCAGAGCTAGAACCAAAAAAATTATAATTTCTTTTGAAATGACAACAGCCACAATTTCTATATACAGTTATCTGGAAGCTCCTGTATATTCAGTAGGAATAAATCTTTTAATCAAACCTGTACAGGATCGTTCTATTACTCTTGTATAATGCGGAAAACATAGTAAATCAACCGAATGTGCATTTTTCTCCACAAGAGCAATATTTTATTTTGTTTTTTAACGTGCCTGATGCTAAGCATTTTTCTTGCCAGTCCCAATGTCTTGGTGCACTGACATAAAAGATCCACCAGCTACAATATTTATGTCCAAGCTTTTCTGCTCCAAACTTTCAACATAGAACAATCCAAAGTAGGAAACCTACTTTTTTTTTTAATTTGGCCCAAGAATAAAGCCATTCTCCCCCTCCAACCAATCAACTCAGCAAATGAATGAAGCCGTAGTAACAAAGACGGTGGAGCTGTAGCCCAATTCCTCGGGGGGCTTTTTACAGTCCATTAGCCGGCATTAAGAGTCTTACAGTTTCACTGGAGCTTAACTTCATCCATAGTAGGTGTTGTAGCCCGCTAGCTGCCAGCGGAGCTGGCGGCAGACTCAGACGATGAGGAGGTTGGAGAAGTACTTGGGCCAGTTCTGGAGCCTGAGGAAGGCTCTGATGGATGCTCAGCATTGGACGCAGAGATAGAGCCAGGGCTGTCCAACATTTCCCAGGCAATGGAGAGGCAGCTGCCTTTGGAGGCTGAGATGAGTGAGGAGGAAGAACAGCTGGGGCCTGTTGCAGATGCACATATGCGCAGAGCAGTTAGGAGAGGAGAACAACGGAGGACAAGGAGTCAACTCGGGAAGCAAAACAAACGTGGACACTGAATGGCCCCTCCCTGGCTGGGGAATAAATAGACGGAAAGGGGAGTGGTTGTCGTAGGAGACAACAGTTCGTATTTCTGGAGATTTTGCTCATTGTGTTTCATGCCACAAAGGCTACAGATCTTAATTTGCAGCCTTTCAGCTGGGAGCTCACAGCCTTGCAATTATCAAAGGAACTGATAAGGTCTGTTACTGCAGTTAACTCCTTAAAGGACTATTGCCTGGAGTTTTCGGTGGGTGAATAGCAATAGCACTAGCACTTAGACTTATATACCGCTTCATAGTGCTTTCCAGCCCTCTCTAAGCGGTTTACAGAGTTCAGCCTATTGCCCCCAACAATCTGGGTCCTCATTTTACCCACCTCGGAAGGATGGAAGGCTGAGTCAACCTTGAGCCGGTGAGATTTGAACAGCTGAACTGCTGAACTAGCAGTAGCCTGCAGTGCTGCATTTAACCACTGAATGCCATTAATTCACAAGAGGTAAATAACGAGGGAGTTTTTGTGACAAGGAGTCTGTTTCTTGCTTCTGCTAAGGCTGGGTCAGAACAGTGGGATGTCCTAAAGTGCTTTGAATAACCAGAGCGAAGCCCTTGGCATCCACATCTTTTGAAGCATCAACACCCCCTGTATGAATGATAGAATTTGTTTTAACTTTTATATGCATTTTAATTTTTTTATTGTTGTTTTAATGATTGTTCATTTTTCTGCTGTACGCCGCCCAGAGTCCCTTGGGAGTTGGACGGCTTATAAATTTGAAAAATAAATAAATAAATAAATAAATAAATAAATAAATAAATAAATAAATAAATAAATAAATAAATAAATAAATAAATAAACAAATAAACAAACAAACACACTTGTGTTTGTGCTATCAGAAAGGCTCTAACAAATAGGAAGAGTCCTACTGAAACTAACGGAAGGCTTGGTCAGTTCACACAAGAGTTGATGGGCCTCTGGGAAGCCACCAGACAAATATGATACCGAAAGCTTGTTTTCCAGCAACCGGTATAGAATGATGTTCTACCTCTGGTTCTGAAGGATAGCCCTAACCATCAGGACTAGCAGATGCTGATGATAATCATCTCCTCCAGAAGTTATTTTTAATTCACTTTTGAGACCTTCTAAATTGGGGGTGGGTGGGCTATCATTGTTAAGTTCTCTACTTCCAAATGAAGAAATTATTAGGACTAGGGGAGACATGATAGCAGTGTTCCGATATCTCAGGGTTGCCACAAAGAAGAGGGAATCAAGCTATTCTCCAAAGCACCTGAGGGTAGGACAAGAAGCAATGGGTTGAAACTAATCAAGGAGAGAAGCAACTTAGAACTAAGGAGAAATTTCCTGACAGTTAGAACAATTAATCCGTGGAACAACTTGCCTCCAGAAGTTGTGAATGCTCCAACACTGGAAGGTTTTAAGAAGATGTTGGATAACCATTTGTCTGAAGTAGTGTGGGGTTTCCTGCCTAAGCAGTGGGTTGGACTAGAAGACCTCCAAGGTCCCTTCTAACACTGTTATTATTATTATTATAAATATCTCGTAACTTCATGGTTTTCATGGTTTGCCTGAGGAGATATGAAGAATCGCAAATCCTGCGACTTGAGTTTTCTGTGTGCCAACTAGGCAATGGCAGACATTTAAGCCCCAAATATATGACTTGCATCCCCCAAATTCCTGGTACAGTCCCTTTCATTTCCCATAAAAATTGCTTTTGGGTACCAAATTTGCAGGGAAAGTCCTTTTACTGAACCAAGCAAAACAGCGGCAGTAGATTAGATAAACCAATAATTGGATTCTCGGTTCCTGATTCCATTAGTCCGATGAGCTAAATATAGGCTATTCGTCACCTTACAGCAGATGACCAAGGTTCATCTAAGGACTTCTTCCAACCATTTCCAGAAATGATGGAGATTGAATCTAGGCATGTAACTTTCTCCATCCACTCTGTAGTATCAGGCCTACAAGGTGCCCCAAATCCAGAATTAACTCCATAGGAAAACTATACCTACACTTTATTGAGTCTGTAGTAACAAGAACCTTGCATGCAAGAGTGTGTGCTTTACCTTCTGCTATAGCTATATTTTCCTGGGTTTAGAGAGGGAGTTTTGTTGAAGGAAGGAGATTATATTATAATTTAGCCTTTTTAAAGGCTTATAAGGCAGTTCTGTCTCTTTTCCATCTCTTAAAAATAATGAAGAATTTAAAGTAGAAAAAAGAAACAAAAAAAGATGAAAAAACACAAGAAAAACAAAATTAACAAGCACCATAACATTACGTAAATTAAATAAGGGAGGGAGGGAGGGAGGGAAGGAAGGAAGGAAGGAAGGAAGGAAGGAAGGAAGGAAGGAAGGAAGGAAGGAAGGAAGGAAGGAAGGAAGGAAGGAAGGAAGGAAGGAGGATACTGAAGAAACATCACCATCCTTTCCAAGCCAAGGTGGCGCAGTGGTTAAAAGCAGCACTGCAACCTACATCAGCTGACTGCTAGTTCAGCAGTTCAGCTGTTCAAATCTCACTGGCTCAAGGTTGACTCAGCCTTCCATCCTTCTGGGGTCGGTAAAATGAGGACCCAGATTGTTGGGGGCAATATGCTGAACTCTGTAAACCGCTTAGAGAGGGCTGTAAAGCACTATGAAGCGGTATATAAGTCTAAGTGCTATTGCTAAGTGCTAAGACCAGTAATTGATTTAGTCAGAATAATTCAACGTCTGTGAGCAAAACGTTTTGACTGCTTTCCTTTCCCTTGTGCCTTTCAGAGCCCCATTTCCTTCACGCCATCGAATACGGAAACTTTGTTTATTTCTTCTTTCGAGAGATTGCTGTGGAACATAACAATTTAGGCAAGGTAAGAATAAATGCAGCCGCTTGTTACGATAAGTGGCAGAAAACGTCTCAGAATTGATTTCTTGGGGGCGAAAATAAGAGGCTTACATAGGCGTGGACCGTCTTCTATTTGTTTTACTTGTTTCTACAAGGGTGGTATTTTCATACTTGGGCTTGCTGAAGAAGGCTGTGGAATGTCCCTCTTTCTTTCCCCTTTTCCTCATTTGGTTGTACTGCTTTGTTCTCAAACCAAGACCTCACGTTCAGTTATATTTTATTATGGTTGAAAACCTAAGTAGGACCCCCACAGTCACAGGTGGTAACTTTTCTCCTCTTCATTTTGTCTCCCTCAAAAGTCACATTTGTCGTTTGTTTACCTTCCTCTATTATTTTTCTTTCACACAATATAATACAGCCATAGCAGGGGCAGGTTCCTCTTACCTTCTCCTACCGGTGCGCATCTCGACATTGCGTGCGCGTGCATCCTCTCATGCGATTTCAGCTCTCTGCGCATGCACAGAAGGACAATTTTACTTCCACACATGCGCAGAGAGCCAAAAACCGCAAAAAAAATCCCAAAAAAAGATGGCGGCGTGCACGGACCGACAAAGAAAGCACCGGAGCCGTCGCGCTGACATTACGCAATCAGCGGGCCCCTACCGGAACGGAGCACCGTACAGCACCGGTAGGAACCCACCACTGAGCCATAGCATTATTGTCACGGTGTGATTTATTGCCTGTTACATGTATATGCAGGGAGCTGCATCCCTATCTAATATAATGGTTTATTCCTGAGCACGTAATTGATCTGTTCTTGTACGCATGTGTGCATTCCAATCTCCGCTGTACCCTTCTTCTTCTGGCTTCCAATGAGAGAAGTCGCATTTTATATCAGACATGTAATTAATCAGGATTTATTGTTTTTGTACCAAAATAAATATTTTAATTAGAACTTTAAACTACGGTTTCATTTCTAATGTCTGAAAAGATCAAACATCACCTCTGTGAGATTAATTCTCACTCCGTCAATTATTCACATTCGTCTTAAGACAGAAACCCTCTTTTTTTTGATAAAACAAATAGTTTTGATGTCATTTGCAGTTCAATGTGAACGCTATACTTAAGTTTAAGAGTCAGATTGGTATACCGTAGTGGTGAAGGCGCCAGGCTAGAAACCAGGGAGAATGTGAGTTCTAGTTCCATCTTATATATGAAGCCAGCTGGTTGACCTTGAGCCGGTCACTCTTTCTCAGCCCCTGCAAGGAAGCAACGGCAAACCCACTTCCAAAATCTTGCCAAGAAAACTGCAAGGACCTGCTGAGGCAGTTGCCAGGAGTCAAAATTGACCCCCCAAAAAGGGACAATGAATTAATTAATTAACTTTGTATGCAAAATGTAAATAACCTTGTGTCTAATAACATTGATATTTCAGTCATAGTTAACTCTGATACAAACTGCTTACGGATCTAAGCTGTCTTAGACAACTTAGCATAAATACCACTGGGTTGAAATCCTATGATGCACTAACGGGGTGGGCAAACTATGGTTCTTTGAGGACCTGTGGACTTCAACTCCCAGAATTCCTGAGCCAGCCATGCATGCATGGCTGGTTCAGGAATTCTGGGAGTTGAAGTCCACAGGTCCTCAAAGAGCCATAGTTTGCCCACCCCTGCCTGACTAACCTATGTCTTATAATAATATAATAAAACCTTTTAAAAAAAGAAGTCACATTCCTCAAGAGACATCTCCTAAATTCCTCATGCCGATGCTAGCTGGGGCTGAACTAAATGTGTAGTTCAGAAAGAAGACGAGCAGCAAAGCCCATTTCAGCCTTTTCTGGTGTGTTTTTTCCTTCTTATTTTTCACCTTCTTGACCTTTTACTCCTTCTCCCAAGAAGCAGGCTGTAAGGAAGAGAGGGTAAATAGTTCTTACACCAGTTTGACCCTTTACAACAGGGCTGTCAAACTCAAGGCCCTCAGACCGGATCCGACCCTCGGGGTGCTTAGATCTGGCCCACGAGGCAACCCTGAAAAGAGCGAAGGATTAGCCCACGGTGCCTCTGCCGGCGAAAACGAAGCTCCATTTTTGCCAGGAGAGGGTTGCAGGAGGCTGGCGCAGCACAAAATGGAGCTTGGGAGGGCCACCGTTTTCACTGGCAGAGGGTTGCAGGAGGCCATTGCAGCCGAAAACGGAGCTCGGGAACCCGTTTTCACTGTCAGAGCGCTCAGGCCGCCACAGGCACCCCCGACACAAGTGACGTCAAACTGGCCACGCCTACCCCAGCCACGCCCACCCTGGCCCCCTGAGGTAAAACATAACCCTGATGCGGCCCTCAATGAAATCGAGTTTGACACCCCTGCTTTGCAACAAAGGCTTTGAAATTAAGCCAAGAGAGGAAACCTTTGGGATCAGTGCAGGTTGCTCTAAACAAAAAAGACAGATGTTCGTGATCCTAGCATTCAACTATTGGCGATTTTCTCTCTCTTTCAAATGAACTTTTAGTATGGACCCCACTCTTTCATGCCGCTACCGCTTTGTTTCGTCATTTGGAAAAGAGAAGTAGTTTGGCCTAGGACATCCTTTTGGCTGACTGAATTTCATCATGGACTGGGAGATTTCAACGAAGTACGAGACACTTGCCTTCCTTGTTGTCTCGAACGTCGTCCATTTTTATGACGGCCCTCGTCTTCAGAGCTCAGGGCAGCATGAACAAACCTTCCTTCTTCATCTCATCAGAGCCTTATCTATTTATTTTTATATTGTTATAATCTCATCAGAGCAGACTCTGGGCAGTTAACTTCGCAAGGCATAAAAACCATAATAAAATGTGGCAATCAAGTGGAAGTAGAAAACCTCATAAAATAATCATAACAATCTAACCGACCAAAATCAAAACAGATCCTGTCCATTGTTTCCCCTAAATCCCTCCCAAAGAGTTCCATCTTAACTAAGTTTTTTTTCAATTACCAGCAGAATATAATGTGGAGAACAATCAAGGTAAGTTGCATGGCTGAGCGGAGCTAGAGGTGTAAATCTCCTTGCTCTGAGGCCATTATTCTTGCTACTTTGCTAAATGACCTATTCCATTATTGCCTCTTCCCTCCCTCTTCCTTCTCTTCACGTTGCTCTTGGGGTCTCACCTGGCTTGTCTGTATACGTGGACACCAGTGGCAGGTTGCCCTCTTACCGGTGCCGGTGCGCTGTGCGCACATCTCCAAGTTTCAGGGGTGCGCGTGCTCGCTACGCGCGCGCCCCCTCAAGCGATTTTGCTTATGCGCATGCACAGAAGCAAAATTGTGGCGAAATCTCACGAGGGGACCCACGCGCGTGAGAGATTTCGGTGTGATTTTGCTTCCATGCATGCGCGGAAGCGAAATCTCACCAAAATCTCGTGCGTGTGCACATCCCCTCGTGAGATTTCGGCTCGATTTTGCTTCCGCGCATGTGCAGAAGCAAAATCGACCCAAAATCACCGGGGAAAAATGGCGACGCACGTGGTGGACCAGCAGAGAGTGCTCCTGAGCGGTTGCGCAATCCGCCGCTCCCTATTGGAGCTGCGCAACGGGCAGCTCCGGCAGGAACCCACCTCTGGTGGACACGTCAAAACTTAAAAAGCCCCAAACTTGGTTCAACTAAGGAGAATCATTTTAAGTCCACCTTAACATGGAAGCCAGGAAGACCGAGATCCAAACACTATTATTTTCTCTCCCAAAAAAATAAAAATACATTACTACAGTGTATTAATCAGTATCCCAATGTATTAATCAGTATTCAATTAGGGGGAATAATAGGTGTATATGTGTTATTGTTGTGGGGTGTTGGGGTTTTTTTTTTTTTTTGATGCACCTTTTTTTCTTTTTTAATGTTTGATATTTTTTTTTGTCTTTTTTTCTTTTGGGAGTTTTGTATTTTAACTTTTGTCTTGAATGAAAACAACAACAAAAAAGATATAACCATTGGTTTACTTCCTTAACCACCTGTTTTATATCTCTGTTCACAAACTGGGGAACCAGCTGAGGATGCTAATATATTTGAGAACACAAGGATATTTTGTCTATCATGTTTCCCCGAAAATAAGACCCTGTCTTATATTTTTTTTGAACCCCAAAATAAGCTCTTGGCCTTATTTTCGGGGAGGTCTTATTATTTTGGGGCACGTGGAGCAAGACGGGGTTCCTCTTGCTGTCTTACCTGATTTCCAGCTCTGTCTCCCTAACCCTAACCAGAGGAAATGGCGGGGACCGGCTGCGCATGCGTTTAAATATTTTCATGGGAGGGCTTATTTTCAGGGGATGTCTTATTTTCGGGGAAACACGGTAGATGTTACCAAGTTGCTAATCTATAGTCAAGTCTTGCTTCCTTTATTTTTATTTATTTATTTGTGTGTTTGTTTATCCATCTCAACCATTGACTCTGGACTTTTTTTCTGTGGATTTAGAATAGGACAGAGTTGCATAAGTGAAGCTTGGAAGCATATTTATTTATTTATTTATTAGTGACATTTATATACCGCCTCACAGTGCAAGCACTCTCTAAGCGGATTACACCAGTAAGCAATGTATATATTTACATTGCCCCCAACAATCTGGCTCCTCATTTTACCTACCTTGGAAGGACGGAAGGCTGAGTCAACCTTGAGCCGGTGAGATTTGAACCGCTGACCTGCAGATCACAGTCAGCTAAAGTGGCCTGCAGTACCCCACTCTAACCGCTGCGCCACCTCAGCTCTTATGTTTCTTGAGGGCATATGTGTGTGTGTGTGTGTGTGTGTGTGTGTGTGTGTGTGTGTGTGTGTGTGTGTGTGTGTGTGTGTGTCTCACTCACACACACCCAAAGAACTTCGTTGTGGCCCTTAGAGCCTCTCCAAAAAATTGTTGGCAATTTTGTAATCTTGACTATGTCAGAAGTGGTAAATACAATGAATTAGAATTAAAACAAATATCATGTTTATCTCGGCCCCATCAACTTGTCGGAATGCAGCTGGAATTCCACTCAAAGCCAAGGACGCTGTGATACCCTCCGGCATAAACACTCTAAAATCAATCTCATCAACAAAGTGATAGATAGAAAGGGTGGGAGAATTACTCCTGAGCCAATCCAAATCAAATCCCAAAGGTGCTTTTTCCAAAAGGCAACTGGACTTCCTTGGGGATTTTTTTTCTTCTTCCTTTGAAGTCGTTTTGCTTTTCATCCAAGAAGATTCTTCAGTTCGTCAAATCCAAATCAGGATTAATTAATTAGTTGGCTTAATTAATGCTCTTGCTAGATCTTATATTTGAGGCTGATTTTAACCATGTTATTGTAATGTGGGTACTGATGAGTCAATGCGAAATGCTTGCATTGACCTTCATTCGTCTTTTGGCTGTATTGTTTAAATCCGATCAAACCCATTCCGATCTGACTTGGTTCAAAAATAGGATTTTTGTGGGATGAGATGGATTTCGTGTGGTTTCTCCAAACCAGCCTCAAATTAAAGCACGTTTCTTTTCAGGTGTAGAAGCCTTCGGGTTATCTGATTCAACAATCCAATTGGACGTTCTGATTCAAGTCGGAGAATCCGTTCAATGGAGAGATTCAGTGAAATCCTCTTTGAACCGACTCTCCAAATCAAAGCTTTGCCTACCTCTTAATCTATCTGTCCATCGACTTGTCTGTCTTAACTCAGGCTTTTGTGATTGTGGTTGTGGTTATAATAATAATAATAACAGAGTTGGAAGGGACCTTGGAGGGCTTCTAGTCCAACCCCCTGCTTAGGCAGGAAACCCTACACCACTTCAGACAAATGGTTATCCAACATCTTCTTAAAAACTTCCAGTGTTGGAGCATTCACAACTTCTGGAGACAAGCTGTTCCACTGGTTAATTGTTCTAACTGTCAGGAAATTTCTCCTTAGTTCTAAGTTGCTTCTCTCCTTGATTAGTTTCCACCCATTACTTCTTGTTCTACCTTCAGGTGCTTTGGAGAATAGTTTGACTCCCTCTTCCTTGTGGCAACCCCTGAGATATTGGAACACTGCTATCAGGTCTCCCCTGGTCCTTCTTTTCATTAAACTAGACATACCCAGTTCCTGCAACTGTTCTTCTCATGTTTTAGCCTCCAGTCCCCTAATCATCTTTGTTGCTCTTCTCTGCACTCTTTCTAGAGTCTCAACATCCTTTTTGCATCCTGGCGACCAAAACTGAATGCCGTATTCCAAGTGTGGCCTTACCAAGGCATTGTAAAGTGGTATTAACACTTCACGTGATCTTGATTCTTGCTCTTCTCCCTCAGGCTGTGTATTCCCGTGTGGCTCGCATCTGCAAAAATGACATGGGAGGCTCTCAGAGAGTGCTGGAAAAACACTGGACGTCATTCCTGAAAGCACGTCTCAACTGCTCAGTGCCTGGGGATTCATTTTTCTACTTTGATGTGCTGCAGTCTATCACAGACATCATTGAAATCAGTGGCATCCCTACCGTGGTCGGTGTTTTCACCACACAGCTGAACAGGTGAGAGGGGAACAAACTTTACCTCATAAAAGGGGAAGTCCTGCCTTTCGCTGTTGGCACGAACCGCACACAGCCCAGCTTTTTTTTTCCTGACAGCCTCTTTGTCTTCCTCTTTGGCAGCATCCCTGGCTCGGCAGTTTGTGCTTTCAACATGGAAGACATTGAGAAAGCCTTCAAAGGGAGATTTAAAGAGCAGAAAACCCCAGACTCTGTTTGGACAGCTGTACCCGAAGACAAAGTACCGAGGCCAAGGTAAAATATTTGTATACGTGGGCTGTGCAAAGCTTCCCTGGCCTGATTGGATTCGAAGGTGTTTTGATTGCACAGAACTGCACACTTGGACAGTTATCTCAAAGCAGCTTATCAAGGAATCAACCCCACCTTTAGAGGCTGAAATATGGTGCCTCCAGGGCTTTGCATCGAGCAGATAACTTTGCTCTGCGGCTTGAAGTTCACCCAGAATCCTACAATGTCACAACTACCCAACACTGGAAAAGTTTTGTCCAGCAGTAGGAATTCACCCCATCTTTAACAGACGTTAACAGATGAACAGAGTTGGAAGGGACCTTGTAGGTCATCTAGTTCAACCCCCTCACCCAAGCAGGAGACCCTACACCATTTCTGACAAATGTCAGTCCAATCTCTCCTTGAAAGCTTCCAGTGATGAAGCTCCCACAACTTCTGAACTTCGCAACTTCTATTCCATTGGTTGGTTGTTCTCACTGTCAGAAAATTCCTCCTTATTTCTAGGTTGAATCTCTCCTTGGTCAGTTTCCATCCATTATTCCTTGTCTGGCTTTCAGGTGCCTTGGAAAATAGTTTGACCCCCTTCTCTCTGTGGCAGCCCCTCAAATATTGGGACACTGCTATCATGTCTCCCCTAGTCCTTCTCTTCATGATCCACATCTTGGATCGCCAGAACAATTTAACTAGAGTGCAGACAGAGAATCAGAAGCCCAGAATAGCAAGAGTTGGAAGGGACCTTGGAGGTCTACTTACTCCAACCCCTTGCTCAAGCAGGAGACCCTATACCAGGGGTCTGCAACCTGCGGCTCTGGAGCCACATGTGGCTCTTTCATCCCTCTGTTGTGGCTCCCTGTCTGTCAAAATATGTGTCACAACCACCAATGTGCGACACCCGCCAGCAGGCGATTTATTGAGCTTTTTGACCCATCTTTTTTTTTCGGAGTTCAAAATGTTTTTGTTGCATGCAGAAATAAAAATTTGTTTTCCATGTAGCAGTTTATTGATTACATAAATGCAACACACTATAGTTTTTTTATACATAGCAGAAAGGTAAAAAAACGATATATGCAGTTAGTGTTATCTTCATTTTAGATGTCAAAAGGTTTTTGTGGCTCCCGGTGTTTTCTTTTCTGTGGGAAACAGGTCCAAAGGGCTCTTTGAGTGTTTAAGGTTGCAGATCCCTGCCCTATACCATTCCAGACAAATAGCTGTCCAGTCTTTTTTAAAAAAAACCTCCGGTGATGGAGCTTTTACCACCTGCAACATCTGAAGGCAAGCCGTTCCACCAGTTAATTGTTCTCACTATTAGGAAATTTCTCCCCCTAAAGGGGCATGCTTTTTCATTTGCTGGAAATATAAAAACAGGAGAGAGAGAGAGAATGCAAAATCAGGCAGTCTTCTTTGAGAGTCTTCTTTGTTCTTCTCTTTCTGGTCAAGGGAGCCCTGCAAATCTTGAGATAGATCTCAGAGGTATTTTCACAAGATGATCATCTAAGGCAGTGCTTCTCAAATAGTGGGGCGGGCCCCCCTGGGGGGGCGCGGAGCAATGCCAGGGGGGGCGCATGACCCCGGGGAACGTGCTTTTTTTGCCGCAGGGAGTAGGGGATTTTTGCACCAAACAATAGCACACAGCACAGAGCAGGAGATATGAAGTGCAGATAACAAACCCTTAAGAGACACCATGGAAAAATATTTAACAGGGATGAAAAGAAAGGAGGAGAGAGACGGAGATAATGAGACAAACGTAAGTCTCCCGAAAGCTAAGACGAGGAAATATGATGAAGCGTATGTAGCGCTTGGCTTCACTGTGACTACGGTGGGAGACGAGGAAAGACCGGTATGTTTACTGTGTCTAAAAATGTTTGCAGCGGACAGCATGAAGCCAAATAAATTAAGGCGTCACTTAAACACATTACATCCCAATCACGCTGATAAACCGCTTGAATTTTTTCAGCGAAAACGTGCCGAATATTGCAAGCAATCGTTCCGGCGGAGAGTTGGGGGGGTGCAAAATGTTTACTTCTTCCTGGGGGGGGGGGGGGCGTAATAGAAAATAATTGAGAAGCACTGATCTAAGGTGAAAGAGTATTGGCAATTTGAAACTCCCTCTTAAGAAATTTTCTCTAGGAATTTGTACCCAACCAGGTAATATTCTGAAGGGTATCTTACTGACAGTATGCAGCACCACAAGTTGAAGGCAACATTTTAGATCAGGGGTCTCCAACCTTGGCAACTTTAAGACTTGTGGACTTCAACTCCCAGAATTCTGGGAACATTGCTGGCTGAGGAATTCTGGGAGTTGAAGTCCACAACTCTTAAAGTTGCCAAGGTTGGAGACCCCTGCTTTTACATCACTCTGGTTTCATAGAGCAGATTTTGCCCTAAATCCTAACAAATACCATAGTCCAACAAATTAACTGCATTATGATTTAACACGATGGTCTGATTCGCACAACTGGTTGAGACAATGGCTATGAATTCCCAAAATACTAGTAGCTGAAATTGCTAACCACTCAGCCATCTTTACGCTTAAGTTAAGCGTGTTGTGCAAATCCAGCAGCAATATCCTTGAAAGAATTTTGAGTTCCAGCAGATAATTTAGAAATCCTTTCTAAAAATGATTCTAGGGCAGCAGTTTTCCGTCGGACCCTGATTTTATGGTTTCCACCCTTCAGCCTTTTTTTTTTTTTTTTTTTTTTTTGCTATTTTTACTTTTAAAAAAAAAACATCGGGAAAATTTGTTGCTTTCCTTTCAGACCTGGTTGCTGTGCAAAACATGGTCCGGCAGAGGCTTACAAAACCTCCATTGATTTCCCAGATGAAACACTTTCTTTCATCAAGTCCCATCCTTTGATGGATTCCGCTGTTCCATCTGTCATTGAGGAGCCGTGGTTCACAAAGACTCGAGTCAGGTAAGAGGCATGGCTGGGACGCTGGGCCAAGGAGCAATAGTTCTGAAATAGAATCCAACTCCCCCCATAATGACAGAAGCTCTTGGAGCTCTTCTGCACAGATTGGAGAGGAGGCAGACAGTTGAATTTTGCAGATTTTGTTTGCTAGAAACAGCAATAGCACTTAGACTTATATACCGCTTTACAGTTCTTTTACAGCCCTCTCTAAGCGGTTTATAGAGTCAGCACATTGCCCCCCCAACATTTTGGGGTCCTCATTTTACCCACCTCGGAAGGATGGAAGGCTGTGTCGACCTTGAGCCTGCTGAGATTCAAACTGCCAAATTGCAGGCAGCCGGCAGTCAGCAGAGGGAGCCTGCAGTACTGCACTCTAACCACTGCGCCACCGTAACTCAGGGATGTATGAGAATATTTGTAGCTCTGGGTTGAACAGTGGGGTCTTTGGTGCTCTCTGAGGCTAGTAGTTTTCTTGCAGACCTTTTATTACCCAACTAGGTAACATTATCAGTGCACCTGCATGAAAAGTTTGCAAGAAAAGAACCAAACGAAGGACCTAACATGAGTCTAACACATACGGTTGTGCAGGTTTTTTTTTTAATGGATCTTCATACTGACAAAGTCTGTTTCTGCCTATAAATGAAAACCAACTGACAATATCAATGGAACAAAGGTCAAACTTTCAATTCAACTTTTCCTCGGTTGATTCATAGAAAATGTTGGATGCTATATTGGATTGCTTTCCAGAATAGATCTCTTGTTCTCTCCACAAAAGTTTGACACGACAGCAAATAGGTACCAGCTTCCTTCAAGTTTAGCCATCCTACAGGCCAGTCATGTGTATGGTCCTGATTCAAACTGCCAAATTGCAGGCAGCCGGCAGGCAGCAGAAGTAGCCTGCAGTACTGCATTCTAACCACTGCGCCACCACAGCTCAAATAGGCGTGTGATAGCCTGCTCTGGAAGAAAAAGACAGCTGGATACACCCAGGGGTGGGTTCCACTTACCTCCGCCACCGGTTCGCATCGCGATGTTTTGCACGCACACTCACTCCGCTCGCATGTGCACGCGCATCCCCTCGTGCGATTTGGCTTCCGCGCATGCTCAGAAGCACAGCTGAGGAGCTGATCAGCTGTGCTTCGGGCGAAGAAATAAAGGTCAGAATTCACCCGCGGGTGGGTGGCGGACCCTTTCTCAAGCCGCGGAAGGGGAAAAATTCGCACAAAATCCCAAAAAAAGATGGCGGCACGCACGGACCGGCACCGACAGTGATGTCACCAGCGAATTGCTACCAGTTCAGGTGATCCGGTCCGAACTGGGAGGAACCCACCCCTGGATACACCCTAAGAACTCTCAAGCAGTTTCAGAAATCATTGTTTGTCTGAATGTCTGAATTTTACCCCATCCATCTATATCCACAGACCTTTGTAACATGGGATGCCATCACATAAGACTTTGGGCAGAGGACCAGGTTATCTCCCCATCACAGTAAACTTTGTGGAGTTCTTGGTGGTCTCTGACCCAGCTGTTCCTCCTCTTTCTCATCAGCCACCTCCAGACCTGTTGACTCTCCATCTGAGGGCTGATGGATGGCCCAGGCTCCGCCTCTGTATCTCTCTCTCTCTCTGACAGCTCCATTCCCTCTTCCCCCTCGGAGCTCTCAGGTTGCCTTGATGCTGACCCTGACTCCCACACCTCCTCCTCCTCTGATTCGGCTGCTGGAGGGGCCGGCGGCCGACAGGCCACAACACAGTGCTAGGTGATGATGCTAGGTAATTGATGTTAGGTAACTGGGTAATGAAACATCTGCAAGAAATATATGTCAGTGACGATTCTCAATAACCGAGGTAGAGTTGTTCCAAGGTTGAGTCATTGCAACTGGACTAATTTTTGTTATTTGTTTGAGACTTTTCACTGATCATCCAAACAGCTTCCTCAGTCAGAGCAAGTCCAGCAGAGAGTCATTGGAATGTACCAACTCCTGCTACAACAACCTCAGGGGTTTCCTCCCCAAAGCGCATTGCAATACGTTGATGAAAATTCTCAATAATGCAGGCAGATCTTTTTGAAGGTTGCGTCATTGCAACTGGACTAATTTTCCTTCGAACATCTGCGAGAAAACAACCAAGCTCAGAGATCACCAAAGACTCCACTGTTCAACCCTGATCTACAAATATTCTCTTCTATTGTTACAATGAGATTTTCTTCTCAGATTTGGAGTCATTGAAGTGGCACAGACGTTGCCATTCAATGGAGCTGATATAACATCAGCAAGCGCCGTAAATTAAGACACAGGCCTCAGCAAGCAAAAGTAACTTGTTAGTTTTGCTATCTATCTTAGAAGACGTTTGCTCTGCTGTTCTAGTTTTTATTTCCTGGGTGGTTTTGAAGTTTGTGTGTTACTATTTTAAAGTTTTGCTTTTTAAAGTTTTTAAAGTCAATGTATTGATGTGTACACTAGTTTGGTATAATGGTTAAGGTGCCCATCTGGAAACCAGGAGGCTGTAAGTTTTAGTTCTGTCTTAGACATGAAAGCTGGCTGGGTGACTTTGGGCCAATTGGTCTCTCTCAATTCAACCTACCTCACAGGGTTGTTGTTGTTGTTTGGACAATATTAGGAAGGAGGAGTATTAGTTATGTTCGCAGCCTTGGGTTACTTATAACGTAATAAAGGCGGGATGAAAATCAAATAAGTAAATAAAAATAAATGTGTCCATTTTCAAGTGTATCATACTGTAAATTGGTGTGAAATCTTCTAAGCCAATTTGCAGCTCAGATTTAGTATATCTTAATGATATGTTCCATGTGGACCTATCTGAGTTTTAAAATGGGCAGTGTTAGCTTTACAGTGCCTCTCATTAAACAGGGATTGGTGGACATTAATCAGAGTGCTGGATTCTGGGTTGTGTAATTCTCTCCAGGGAGAATCCAGGGAGTAGAAGGATCAACCACTTCCGCCTTTTCCAATTTGGTATCACCTGCTCTCCAGTACTAGTTGGCTTCAGTGCTACCATCATGTTTCTTCATCTTCATCATCATCATCATCATCATTTAAACATGAAACTCAAGTCAACTGAACATTTAAAAATGCATCACAAATATCATTGACTGGTGCTGATGGTTGATGCGGGTTGCTGCCAGCATCCTAGGTATCAACCAAGTACCTTCTTAAAATATATGAAGTTCCGAGTAGCGCAGGTTTTTGCAGTTCCGCTGGTGTTATTGCAGGAAGCTGCAATTTCTTGATGTGTTTTGTAAAATTCTTGGACATGGTACCAAGTGCCCCGATGACAATGGGTATCACTGTTACACATTTCATCCATAATCGCGTAGTTTCAATGGCCAGGTCACGATATTTTGAGATTTTTTTTCTCTGCCGTCTTCCTGGTATAGCGATATCAATAAATTGTATGCTTTGGTTTTCGACAACTGTGATATCTGACATGTGTTCCAGATGATGATGATGATGATGATGATGATGATGATGATGATGATGATGATGATTACTACTACCCATGTTTCCCCGAAAATAAGACCCTGTCTTATATTTTTTTGAACCCTGAAATAAGTGTTTGGCTTATTGCCATGCACTCAAAAGCCCGATTGGGCTTATTATCAAGGGATGTCTTATTTTGGGGGAAACAGGGTATTATCTGTTATCTGTTGTGCATTATTGTTGTTGCTGCTATAATGTGTCTTTATTGTTCATTGGAAAATGAATGAAAATTATAAATAAGTTTAAAAGCACATACATACAAACCCAACTGCTCGCCTTCCTCTTTCTCACCAGGATTGTAAAACAGGGGAAGGCTGATTAATGCAGGTGCCATGAAGAATGGGATTTCATAGTTATTGAGCATGTTGTTGTTTTTCTTTCTTTCCCACATACAAAATATGCTCTACCTATGACGGGCAACCTTTATTTGATTAATGTTGTGGCTGCTGCTATCAAAAGGCAGCCTAATTCACACACCATTGGCAAAAGCTGTGGTGCTTCTCTTTCAAAGCTACGGAAAACAAGCTTTCAGAGGACGGCCTTCCTTAAAGAAAGTTGTGTCTGCCCTCGATAGAATCTACTCCCCATCGTCCTCACAAAGCTCTCTGTGAAAATCCCATCGTCCTTGCAAAGCCAGACAGGACGTGAAGGTGGAGAGAGAGCAGTTATGACGAGAGGTGTCTTGATCTCAAACAGGTATCGGTTGACCGCAATAGCCGTGGATCGTTCAGCTGGCCCATATCAGAACTACACAGTCATCTTTGTGGGCTCTGAAGCTGGAATGGTACTTAAGATCCTGGCGAAGACCAAAGCGTTTTCTTTGAACGACAGCATCTTACTGGAAGAGATTGATGCTTTCAACCATGCAAAGTAGGTCTTATTTTATGAGAACCAGCTGCGAAAGATTTGATGGTGTCCATCTTGTTCGAGTCCCTTTTTAGTGTTAGCCACTTGATTGAAAAGAGCTTCCTTCCTTCCTTCCTTCCTTCCTTCCTTCCTTCCTTCCTTCCTTCCTTCCTTCCTTCCTTCCTTCCTTCCTTCCTTCTCTCTCTCTTTCTCTCTCTCTCTCTTTCTCTTTCTTTCTTGTCCCCTTTCACCTGTTTTCTTTCTTTCTTTCTTTCTTCCTTCCTTCCTCCCTTCCTTCCTTCCTCCCGCTTCAGTGACATTTCACTCCCTCTGTCATCTCAACCTGTCTTAGTGAAGCCCGGTCTTTAAAGAAATGTGGGTTTGCATAATTTAAAAACCTAGTTGGGGCATGTTTGCTTTGAGGTGAGCACGTTTTGTTTTCATGTACGTATGCGTGGACATGCCCCAGTATGTTGCCGATACTCCAGAACTCTGCAAGTACATCAACATCCTCTTGTTATCCTCTGGTAAAAAAAAAAAAAATAGGAGAAAAAGCTGATGTAGAGAAGCCGATGAAGTCATTAATAATGATCAAAATGATAATTGGTAATGAAATTCTGGAGGTTTCACCAGATCTTCTCTTTTCATAACATAACAACAATTGGCCTTGTCTAGAAGTCTAGCTAATGGAAATTGCTCTCTTGAAGAACACATTTTAGTGCTTGAGGTTTTGTCAAAGGTTGGGGAGTTACTGGTTTGTCTTAGTTTGGTTTGTGCTTGTTTGTCCCTTCAGCATCTCCTCTTCTACCACCCAGGCAACTTGAAGAGAAGAGTTGCAGAGGTTCATCCATCACTTTAATCCTGGAATTCTACTTGGTTTCTCTGACTATGTCAGACTTCCCTGACATATCATTGTCCTTTGGGCTAGAGCAGGGGTCAGCAACCTGTGGCTCTGGAGCCGCATGTGGCTCTTTCATCCCTCTGCTGTGGCTCCCTGTCACCAGTCGGCACCACAATTTTGAGAGGAGCGTCCGGTTGGGGGGTGGGGGAAAGCAGGGCATGCCAGGAGGATTCTCTATGGCAAGGGGCGGGTTTTCCGGTCAGCTCCACAATTGATAGGGCTTTCGGTTAGGAGTGGTAGAGGGGAAAGGATGCCGCGCTAGGTGGAGACTTTATGGTGGGGGAACCGGACTTCTGGTCGGCTCCAGAATTGAACGGGGGGCTTCCAGTTAGGACCTTTGTGGCTCTTTGAGTGTTTAAGGTTGCCGACCCCTGGGCTAGAGGGTACAAAATTGTGGAAGACTTCCATATTGTGGAAATTGTGGAAGACTTCCGAGTTGCACTGGCTTCCGGTGGTCTACCGGGTGCGCTTCAAGGTGCTTGTTACTACCTTTAAAGCGCTCCATGGCATTGGACCTAGGTATCTCCGAGACCGCCTGCTGCCACAAACTGCCTCCCATCGACCAGTGCGCTCCCACAGAGAGGGCCTCCTCGGGGTGCCATCAGCCAAGCAGTGTAGGCTGGTGACACCCAGGGGGAGGGCCTTCTCTGTGGGAGCACCCACCCTCTGGAATCAGCTCCCCCCAGACTTAAGAACCATTCACGACCTGTCCACCTTCCGCCGTGCCCTCAAGACGTATTATTTTTATCAAGCCGGGCTGGCGTGAAAAAGTTTTTGGAGTTTTTAAAATTTTAAGATTTTACTAAATTTTAATTGTATTAAATTAGGGCCACATTGAATATTTTCTTTTAAATGTATTTTAATGTTTATATGTGTTTTTTACTTGGCTGTTCACCGCCCTGAGTCCCCTGGAGAAGGGCGGTATATAAATTTAATTAAACTAAACTAAACTAAAACATATGTCTTCTTTCAACTAACTGAGGTCCTCAAAACCCATGAGGGATAAGTGCTTTTAACAAAGTAATGGAAAGACAAAGTAACCAATGTCTGTGTAGGCTTGAGATGATAAGCATCAACAACTGGATACCCAAAAAGTAAAAATGTTAAAATTTCTGTGTCCCACAGATGTACAGGGGATGGTGAAGAGGACAAAAAAGTCGTTTCTCTGCAACTGGACAAAGAGCACCATGCGTTGTTCATTGCATTCTCCAGCTGCATCATTAGAATTCCCCTCAGTCGTTGTGAGCGTCATGGATCGTGTAAAAAGTAAGGCATCTCTGCAACCTCTTGCTATTGGTTCTGCCAATCCTCCAAGACAATGGATGACTAATATCTTACTTGGTTTTGCTGTAGGACTTGCATTGCTTCTCGGGACCCTTATTGTGGCTGGTTGGCCCACGGATCCTGCGGGAGAGTGAGAGCAAGCATGTTGTAAGTAGAGCAATTTTATTTTTTGAGTTTTACATCGCCGCACAAAAGGTTATCAAAATGACATTAAACTCTCTTTTGCAACTCTGTAACTTCCCTAATTTGGGGTAGAGTCAGGGCAGTTGGATGGAGTTGAGGGTTTACTGGCCGGATGCCCTTCCTGACACCTATGGAGAGTTCACAGCAGATACTTTTTCTTTGTCCCCTAGGAGAGAAATATCATCTGCTACCTAGGATTGAACTCTCAGCCTTCCGAGTGGAAGGCGAGCATTTTCACCACACTGCTCCCCGTTATCAAAATGACATTCTGCCCCATAAAATACTTTAAACGTTAATGTTGTAGAATAAGCTTTTAAACCCTAAAAAAAAAAGCTTCTACTGAGACTTTTTAAAGAGCTACCTTCAATTACAGTGGATCATCTTTAATTAAGACCCAAGCGGTGGCACAGAAACCATCCTTCGCACAGATTTCTTTCCATGGGAACTGTGGCAGGCTCCATTCATGCCTGATTATACTCTTCCCTAAATTAAGGCTATTCTTGTTGCTGTTTGTTCCTTTTTTAAGACTCCAGGATGCTGTTCATTTTTTATGTAATGTTTATGGTTTTTTTTTAATTCAAGTTTTCATGAAAACAAAAGATGGCAACATAGGGCTAGATTAACTGCAGTTTGTATGTGAGCTGAAGTTCAGTTTTTGGGGGGAACAATTCCAGCATTTAGGTGGTCCAATATCCAGTTACCCACTTTGGAAATTTAAATCTAGGAAATGTGAATGTTAATTCACATTTGCTTCAGAACAGCCCGTCATTTAAGACTGCCATTGTCCAAAGCCTCCATTCCTGCCCTTTCCCTGCCCTTCTCTCCATCCTCTTCCATCCCATAATTGTGGCACAGTAAATGACGATGGATGGGAGGAAGGCTTCTTTTCTACAGACTGGAAGTTCTCCATGTCTTCCATGGTGGTAGACAGAAAGATGTTTTGTGGGGCTGCTTTGTCAGGAAATAGCTCATAGGTCAGACACTCTGTTCAATAGCTTAATTGTGGGTAATTTGGGTCATGGTTTAATGAGAAGATCCTTAGGGCAAGGGCGACAAAATAGGAAGAGCAACTGTGAGCTAACACCAAAGGCTTGCTAGAGTTGGCCTGCATTCATTAGCTGTGAACTGTGTGTCAGTAGGAAGCATAGGACCACTCATCTTTGCGTGGATCATGGCCAAGAAGACCACTCAACACAGTATGGATCGTGATCAAGAAGACTATTAAAGTTTGTTGCAAAATCAAAACTCAACAGAGTGCGCTTCAAGGTGCTAGTTACTACCTTTAAAGCGCTCCATGGCATGGGACTTAGGTATCTCCGAGACCGCCTGCTGCCACAAACTGCCTCCCATCGACCAGTACGCTCCCATAGAGAGGGCCTCCTCAGGGTGCCATCAGCCAAGCAGTGTAGGCTGGTGACACCCAGGGGGAGGGCCTTCTCTGTGGGAGCACCCACCCTCTGGAACCAGCTCCCTCTAGATTTAAGAACTATTCATGACCTGGCCACCTTCCGCCGTGCCCTCAAGACGTACTATTTTTATCAAGCCGGGCTGGCGTGAAAAAGTTTTTGGGGTTTTTAAGATTTTACCAAATTTTAATTGTATTGTCTTAAATCAGAGCCACATCTAATATTTTCTTTTAAATGTATACATATTTTAATGTTTATATTGTGTTTTTACTTGGCTGTTCACCGCCCTGAGTCACCTGGAGAAGGGCGGTATATAAATTTAATTATAAATAAATAAAAAATAAAGAAAAAGAGGAAGCGCACACAGATAACTGATTCAGCTGGATTCAATAACTTCTTTATAAACATAATAACAGATGAATTTACAATATCATTAGCAGAGTTCTTTCTTCAAGTAAACACAAGCAGGAGTTAGTTTCATTTCAGCAGAGTTCAGAGTGGAAGAGTACAGAGTGCAGAGTGCAGAATGGGCAGAGAGCAGAGTAGAGAAAGGACTGGAGCCACACCCAGCCTTAAGCTTAAATTCCAGTTTCGATTCTCTGCACAGACTCAGAAGCGGTTAGCTCCTATTGGCTGATTCAGTCGCTATGCCTATTCATTGGCTAACCTTGTTAACATGGCTCTCCCAGTCATGAATATTCTAACACAGACTGCCTACTAAACCATTAGATTAATGATCTGCTATTGGAAATGAGGCCTCCCCTTCATTTTTTGTCTAACACATCCTTTCTTGAGTCCAGTGCCCACCCCCATTCATAAACAGTGAATAAATAAATACATACATACATACATACATACTCAACTTATGACCGCAATTGAGCCCAAAATTTCAGTTGCTAAGTGAGACAGTTCTTAAGTGAATTTTGTACCATTTCACGACCTTTCTTGCCACAGTTTTTAAGTCAATTATTTCAGTTGTTAAGTTAGTTATGTGAATTTGGCTTCCCCATTGACTTGGCTTGGCAGAAGATCGCCAAAGGGGATCACATGACCCCGTGACACAGCAACCATCATACGTACGAGTGGGTGGCCAAGGGCCCGAATTTTGATCACATGGTCCCAAGTTTGGGTCGTAAGTGTGAAAAACGGCCACGAGTCACCTTTTTCAAGGTCGCTGTCAACTTTGTCAATGGAGAATTATCTGAGTATACATAGACACATACATACATATCACGTTGCAGTTCTTGCATTTGTTGCAATGATGATGTTGTTGATGATGTTGCAAGCCCTCCTTGGTTTGATAATGGTGTTAGATTGACTTCTTGATTTAATATAATTAAATATTTGTATTGATGTAGAAAACAAAGAGTCAGAGAAAGTGGAATTTTTGATTGATGTTTAATACATGAGATTTGTTTAAATGTATTTGAAAAATTTATTATGTTAAGAGTTGAAGAATTAATTGATCTGGAATAATGTAGATAGAATAATGATTAATATGAGAAGTATGAATGATAAACATGGCTACGAGATCTTAAGATAAATTATATAATTGAGGTTTTTAACTTTTATGGGGTATTTAGTTATGATAAAATAGGGGATAAGGAAAACAAATGATGAATAAAGAGATTAAGAAAGGGGAGGAAGCAATATGGCTTAAAATTAAGAAATAGGAGAAATAATAGCTATCTTGGTAGATGATGTTGCTGATGATGTTGCAAGCCCTCCTTGGTTTCCCCAACTAATGCTGTTAATTGCAGGTTGTCTCTGTTTGTTTCATACAACCACAGCATTGGAGGGTATGAGCAAGACGTGGAGTACGGCAACACTGCCCACCTGGGGGATTGCCATGGTAAGTGCCTCCCCCTTGGACGTCCGCTTGAGAATGCCGCATGGTTTGGTTTGTGAGCCACACGGTGGTGTGGAAGATCCTTATTTAATGGCACTGAGCACTTGCCCTCCCTTTAAACTGAAAGCTGTTTTATCTTGGGTGGTGGATTTCTTCGACCGACCGTCTTTTTCCCCCCCAACCATCACGCTGGTTCGTGAAGGTCCACAGCCACTTTATGATTATATTGTGACCCTTTTTTATTTTATTTTTTTAACCCCCTGTTTTTCCCTCCCTTTTGGGTAGCCAATTGTGTTTTATTTTCTGATTTTTTCCGTTGCTCAGGCTTTGAAGATCTTTTGCTTTTCCTTTTGGTTACTTTTCACTGATTACGTGTTCCTTTAATTCTTTTAGAAATTTTGCCTACTACAACTACACCAGATTACAAAATATTTGGCGATCCAACATCTGGTTAGTTTTTTCCAATCATTTTTTTCCTTCCCCCCAATTAATGAAGCTTTTCTTTCCTTCAGTTTGAATATTTTCAGCTTTTCCTTTCTTTCTTTCTTCCTTCCTTCCTTCCTTTCTTTCTTCCTTTCTTTCTTTCTTTTTCTTTCTTTCTTTCTTCTCTTTCTTTCTTTCTTTCTTTCTTTCACCCTCCCCCTCTTTCTTTTCGTTATCTACCGTTCCTTTGGGTGCAGTTGGCAATCTTTCGCTTTTTTAATTTATATTTTTGCTTCTCTGCTTTTAATCATATTCCCACTGATGGACAAGATAAAGCCAGTCGGTTTTGGCTCACTCAATACTTTTCACCTCATATAGCTGCATGTTTTAACAGCTCATTATTAATTGAGGTCCTTCTTTTATTCACCCACAAATCTGATCGACATGGATGAGATTTTCTCACCTACTCTTTCCACTTTCCACCCAGTCATACATTTTTGAATGCTAACCACCTCCTTGTCATAATTCAATATATGGATGCCTGCCTGATTCTCCCTTTCTTTATTTTTTCTGTGTTTCCCAGTTCCTTTATCTCAAATACGCATTTTCCAAAATGTGTATTTCTCTGTTTGAATTGCGTTGATTTCTCCAGTAATAAGAATGTGTTTGTGCTGATAATTATACTTAGCATTATAACTTCTGAAGTTGTACATGTGGGGGCTTTTTTTTTCTTCTTCTTCAGAACAAAAATTGTAGAGAAAATAGGGAAGAGTGTGGGATCTTTTGAGCCACTGGGAATGCATTCACACCAGCCCAGAAATCAATTATTCTTTTCTGGATTAGTCCTGAACTGCTAATGGAATGATTGACAAGCTCAGCTAATTTATTTTTATTAACCATACAGAAAGCATATATAAAACATCCACCCTAAACATCCCATTCTAAGCATATCTTTGAACTTTTAACACTTATTAAGACGAGAAGCTGTGCAGGTTTTAACAAAACTTGTCTCGTTTCGACACCGGAATATCTAATTTGAGTTCAGTGACCAAAATAATCCCATGACATGTTAGTCTGACAACAGGGGTCCCCAACCTCCGGTTCCTGGACCACTGGGCCACGGCATGCCAGAAACCGGGCCACGCAAACAAGCAAAGCCATCCCATCCATGGGATGCAGGCAACACACGAAACCTTCCGGTCCATGGAAAAGCCTCTCTCCAGCGAACCGGTCCATGGTACCCAAAAGGTTGGTGGCCCTGCCCTACAAGGTAGGCCAAACTCAGGCACCAAATCATATGAAAACTATTTTTATGATAGGGTTACCGTAGTGGTCTTGCAACTCTGAATGTGCCACCCTCTGACCTGCCTTTCTCCTAAAGAAAACTCAGGAGAGTCATTCTGAGTTGCTTTCTCAAACCCCATTTCTGCTCTGGGCTCAGATGTCTCTTATTTGTTGCTTCAGCTGCGAGGTTATTCTCACTTCCCACTACATGATCTTAGATTAGAGGATTATTTCGTCCTAACATGCCTAAATTGATTAAATTTGCGAATCCCTGCCACCCACCCATCCTCTACCCATATAAAGACCCCTCAGCTGTTGCAGAAGAGTGTTGGATCAACCATGCACAGAGCGTTAAAAAACAACAACACCATCCGTTGCTAGCTTGCATTTTGATGAGCATCCAAATCCAGCCTCTATCCTGGGTTTTTTTTTACGTGGAGCCACAACACATGAACGCCCTAAGGAAATGGAATTTATTGTCTCCCTTGGACCTGATGCCATAGATTTTAGGTGTCACATTTTTTTTAAGACTATAAGCCTTGGACTATTTTGAGGCAACTCCCACACAGGCTTTTGCTGAGCCTGGAGAAATTCAGACTCTGACATCTGCCTGGACAACAGTCATGATAGCAAAAGGCTTACCTAGAGGTGCCAGCCGAAGTTGACAGTAGTGAGCCAAATGGAGAGATAAATTAGATTTTACCTCTTGACACGATCTGTCCATCTCGCTTCAAGCGGTCTAATAAGGCCAATCGGTTATATTGAACTGAGCTTTCATTTTAATCTGATTTGGAGATTTAATTCACAATTGCAGCTTCGTGCTTTATTGTCTGTCCTTTTTCTTGTACAGATTCTCATTAAACATCTCCCTCTAAATCAGTGTTTCTCAACCTTGGCAGTTTGAAGATGTGTGGACTTCAACTCCCAGAATTCCACAGCCAGCGTTGCTGGCTGTGGAATTCTGGGAGTTGAAGTCCACACATCTTCAAACTGCCAAGGTTGAGAAACACTGCTCTAAATAGTACTTAGCAGCCACTGAGTAAAGCCAGCAGTGGATGAGGGGGTTAAAAAGGAAAAAAAAAACAAGAAAAACAACTGTAATGCACATTAATAAAAATCTGTTTGCCACACAGAGATGATGTTATCCTCAGCTTCCATTACCACAGTGGGAAGCATCCCTGTTATCTCGCCCAAAGTGATTGGTTCCTGGAAACCTAAAGTGACTGGCTCTCGGAAATTTGTAGCTCAAGATGACCCAAACACTTCCGATTACTCTGAACCTTTATCAGGGGTTCCAAAGGGTAAGGCCGAATCAGGGAATCTATTGCAGTTGAAAGAAAACCTGATACCTTCCGCCATTTTCAAAGATTCGGTCCATAAGCTTGGACCTCCCTCACACAATGGATATGCAGAGGGTGTGGGGATCAAAGGCAGAGCGACATAAGCAGCTTTAAAAAAAGAACCAAAAAGGTGAAATGTGGAACTGAGGGAACCAACCAAGAGATGGGTTTCATAACTCATGTCAGCCAACCCCTATTCTTTCTTCTCCAAAGCACCTGAGAGTAGAACAAGAAGCAATGGGTGGAAAATAATCAAGGAGAGAAGCAACCTAGAACTAAGGAGAATTTTCCTGACAGTTAGAACAATTAATCAGTGGAACAACTTGCCTCCAGAAGTTGTGAATGCTCCAACACTGAAAATTTTTAAGAAGAGACTGGACAGCCATTTGTCTGAAGTAGTATATGGTTTCCTGCCTAAGCAGGGAGTTAGACTAGAAAACCTCCAAGGTCTCTTCCAACTCGGTTATTCTATTTCTACCCATCTGTCAATATTCCAATATTTATTGTTGTTTAGTTGCACCATGCGTGTTTCTAAAACAGATCAGTAGAAGTGTTATGGATTTTATGTTAGCATAGCATAAGATACCTAAAAACAGCTGCATCTTTTTAGACTTCTGCATGAGATTGAAGTAGGATGCTGTTGCTTGAAGGAATAGAGCCATATATCTTCTAAATCAGGAATCTCCAAGCTTGGCAATTTTAAGACTTGTGGACTTCAACTCCCAGAATTCCTCAGCCAGCTGTGTTGAGAAATTCTGGGAGTGAAAGTCCAAAAGTCTTAAAAGTTGCCAAGTTTGGAGATCCCTGTTCTAAATAAGTTGAGAGAGAGAGAGAGAGAGAGAGAGAGAGAGAGAGAGAGAGAGAGAGAGAGAGAGGGAGAGGGAGAGGGAGAGGGAGAGGGAGAGGGAGAGGGAGAGAGAGGGGGAGAGGGAGAGATCTGCAATTGACCTACCAATGTTGGATGAAGTACCTTACATTCTGATCAAAACCCAACCCATCTTTTACTGGAGAATAGAGGGTAGCTATTTTGGAATCAAAGTTAAGCAGTAGAACAGGCTTGGGCTCAAATATCCTTTCTGTCATGGGATTATTTCACGGGATTACTTTTGACCTCTCTGTCTTGCTCTCAGACCCATCAAATCATGAAATTTGATGATACACCACTGGATTGCTATCAAAGCAAAATAGGACCACCGTCTCAATCTGCTCAGTTTCTCTAAGATTTTGACAGAGGTCTAAAGTCACTAAGTCAGTTTCTTCTGTATTCTTCATATTTAAACCCAGGTCTCAGTTATCCACTCACCTGAACTGCCTTATGTTTGCCTACCTCTTAGTAGATTCTGCATATTTGCGCACACTTGTCCCTATTTTCTCCTTGTTTAAATGATCAGAACCTTGTTTGCATTTTGATAGTCCCTGGAACGTATCAGGTTTCCTTTCAAGCCTTCTCACATTCTTTGCTTCAGGTGTTTTATAGCTTGAGTGTCCTTTGAAATCTTTATCCAGATTTAATCACAGGCTCTCGATATATATGGTGGCACTTTTTGTCTTTGGCCTCTCTGTCCTTATCTTACCCCTTCTTCCTCACAAAGCCATTAAAATCAATAACCCTGAACACATTTAACTCTCGTCAAAAGCCTTGCCTCTTAACAAATAATAACAACACTAATAGTAGTAAGAATAATGTTCCTCTTCATTTTAAGTTTTCCGCCTGGTGTTAGAATAACACAAGTAGATGCATTCTTCCAAACTAACATTTTCCTTTGCCAGAATGATGTCTGTGGCTGCCTTAACACAAACAAATAATAAAACTGCTGTCAGAAAAATATGCAAGCTCCGTTAATTGTGTGTTAATTGCGATTTTAATTATTCTTCAAGACTCAATCAGATGCATTCTATAGTTTAGGAAAAACTAATATATTTCATTAATCAACCATTTCTAAACCAGCATGAGATTCCAAATGTGCATTCCTAATTCAAGCATAAACCATAAAAATATGAAATCGTTCTCTCTCTCTTTTTTTTTTTAATCTGCAGACAACCTAAGAAAAAGTTACAAAACATTATTGGAAGAGAACCATAGCTCTATTGATGCAATGAACAAATTATGCATGTGTATATATATATACATATATAATCCTATATTTATATGCATAATCCTATCTCGCATTTGATTTCTGATTTATGAGTCAGGCAGGGAATTGAGAGAGAAATCCTTCCATTGAGTTATTAATTGCAGTCTGACAGAGAAACACCTTCTAACCTCAATTTTCCAGCAGAAATTGTTAAAGTTAATAACATGGAAGCTACTATTTGTGAGTCTTAAAAGGAGACTTGGGGACAGAAGGAGAATAGATTGGCAGAATATCGCATTCGGCAAGTTATCCAAGCTGATCAACCCAGAGGTAGAAGTCACGTCTTGTATCCCAAGCCTACTTCTGAGAAATTCTATAGGTAGTTGTGGAAGGAGATCTTCACATCAGCCTTCAATTTTGCTCCATGGTCCTTCAACTAAGAACTGGAGCCATTAGTGATGCTTCTTCACAATAGTGCTTTGATTCTCTACTTCAGCAGAAGTTCTCCCCAATGATAGTTGCTGTACTGGAAGTTAGGGGATTTTGTTGCACTCATCTTAGAAGCACTAAGGCCCTTCTGGGTTGAAAGGATTAGCCGGTGACATCACCGTTGCCCTGGGGATGCCCAGTTGGAGGCTCCTTTCACATCGCCAGCAGGAGCTGGAGTGAAGGATGAGAGCTCGAGCCCGCCCCATAGCAGCTCTCGGGTCTCAAACACTGCCTAGCTAACCTCCTGCCCAGTTCCATCCACTCGAACCATCCTGCTCCTTTAGTTAGAGGACTAAGAGAAAACCAGCCACCAGAAAGAAAAAGGATGGAAAACAGCTGCTGGTGGTTTAATGTCCTTCACAGTAAGGATGTGAGGATATTAGCTCGCTCCTGTTGGGCATTTATAACTAGGTAAGAGTTAGCTCACATCTCCTTAGCTTCAGAGAAGTGCCTATAATGCATATGAAATCCAGACCGAAGCAGTCATAGAGCAGAAATACTTCTTAGTATTTGCACTGAAGTGGTGCAGTGGTTAAATGCAGCCATTGCAGGCTGACTGCTAGTTCAACAGTTCAGCTGTTCAAATCTCACTAGGCTCAAGGTTGACTCAGCCTTCCATCCTTCCGAGGTCGGTAAAATGAGGACCCAGATTGTTGGGGGCAATATGCTGAACTCGGTAAACCGCTTAGAGAGGGCTGTAAAGCACTATGAAGCGGTATATAAGAAAAGTGCTATTGCTATTGCTATTAGTACAAGTATTCTCGGTAAAGAGTAGCCCAGTCTATTGGCTTTCTTGCTTTGGACATGTGTTGGATCATGTCCACAGTCAGTTTTTGCATACCGTCTAAGAAGAAGAAGAGCTCAGAAAGAATGTTGAATGGCCACATTGCTGCTCAGAATGAAATGCCAATCTATGCCATCATTATATATCCGTGATGGCGAACCTATGGCACGCGTGCCAGAGCTGGCACACAGAGCCCTTTCTGTGGGCACGCGCACCATCGCCAACTGCTCTTCCAGGTTTCATTGTGTGCATGTGCACCGGCCAGCTGCTCTCTTCCAGGTTCCGATGCTCCGGTGCGTGTGCTCCAGTTTCGGCACTCGGTGCCGAAAAGGTTAACCATCACTGCTATATATCATGCCCTTTGGCTGATCTCACTGCCCAACTGATATGGTTAGCTCAGGACTTCTGAAGAAATGGAGACACCAAAGTAGACCAAATGTGTAAAAGTCATGACCTCATTGAAAGATCAGGCACATCATCTCCAAAATTTAGAAGGCTGACCAAGAAGGAGTAGGAACAATAGGGTCGTTCTTACAAACCATAAGTGCAGTTGCACTTTGCTATTCATTGTATACACTCAACTCTTTCATAGGCTGTACAATATATCGTTGCAACGTCTATGTTCTACACCAAGAAAGTTCCACCACATAATAAACCTAGGAATAGCCATGATTTGGCTTCTAAAGATTAGCTTTAAATATGTTTATTTGGCACTTATAAGGGCCGCTTCATATATTGGACACCGTTTCAGGAATATCAAGTCCTCTCAAAATCCATTCATTTCAGTTCATTCAACCATAAACACGAAGACACGGAAGCTGTGCTAGATCCTGTCCAGTTTATGTTTAATCGGGACCTGGGATGGCTGGACTGAGAAAGAGAAGAGAGATGTTAAGCAGTAAGGATTCACACAGGTGTTTCATAATGCATATAGGCCATTAGAACACACTTGGGGTGCTCCTTCTGGATCACTTCCTTGTCAAGAGTGATATAATTCCTTGATGCTGCTCGAAGGGCTGTTACATTCAAGAGACCAAGTTTTGGTTAGGTGCCCTTAGGATGCAACCCGAAATAGCAAACTTTTGTCTCGTGATTTGATCATCCAAAGTACCCTCTAACCTGTCCATCATGTGTGTGTGCTTGTCATAGGTGTGAGGTGGGAAGTCCAGTCGGGTGATTCCAACCAAATGGTGCACATGAATGTCCTGATTACCTGTGTCTTTGCGGCTTTCCTTCTGGGAGCGTTTATTGCCGGCGTGGCTGTTTACTGTTACCGAGACGTTTTTGTGAGAAAATCCAGGAAGATTCACAAAGACGCGGAGTCAGCTCAATCCTGCACGGATTCCAGCGGGAGTTTTGCCAAGCTGAACGGCCTCTTTGATAGCCCAGTGAAGGAGTATCAGCAGAACATCGATTCGCCCAAACTTTATTCCAACTTGCTGACAAGTCGCAAAGAGCTGCCCCAGACGGCGGACACGAAGTTGATGGTGGACCACAGAGCCCAGCCACCAGAACTGGCAGCTCTTCCGACCCCAGAATCGACTCCTGTGCTTCAGCAAAAGACCTTACAAGGGATGAAGAGCCAGATGGAGAAGGCCCAGAACAACCTCAGCTCTTCAAGAAAAGAAGCTCCCTTGAAGAGTCCTCAGTTTTTCCCCTCCAGTCCTCCACCCCATTCTCCTTTAAGCCACGGACACATCCCCAGCGCCATTGTCCTTCCCAATGCCACCCACGATTACAACATGTCCTTCTCCAATTCTAACGCGCACAAAGCGGACAAAAAGATGCCCAATGTGGACCACCCACTGACTAAGTCCTCAGGCAAAAGAGACCACAGGCGATCTGTGGATTCCAGAAACACCTTGAATGACTTCCTGAAACATTTAAACGAAGCCCCCAGCAACTCCAAAGCCATCATGGCTGACCTTCAGGTGGCTCACCAGACTTTAATGTTGGATTCCATGGGCAACGTGACGGAGGTCCCCCCCAAAGTCCCTAACCGGGAAGCGTCTTTGTACTCTCCTCCTTCCACCCTGCCACGAAATAGCCCGACAAAACGGGTAGACGTCCCCAACGCACCGGCAGCACCAATAACCTCTTTGGAAAGACAAAGGGGCTACCACAAGAATTCTTCCCAGAGGCATTCTATATCAGCTCTTCCTAAAAACTTAAACTCCCCGAACGGGATGCTGCTCTCCAGGCAGCCTAGCGTTAACCGGGGAGGATATATGACTCCGACTGGAGGCACAAAGATGGACTACATCCAAGGGACACAGGTCAGTGTCCATCTACAGCCTTCCTTGTCTAGGCAAAGCAGTTACACAAGCAACGGAACGCTTCCTCGGACAGGGATAAAGAGGATGCCCTCTCTTAAGCCAGATGTGCCACCCAAACCTTCTTTTGCCCCACAGACGCCTTCAGTCAGACCACTGAACAAATACAGTTACTAAAACTTGCCTAATCAATCCATCCAGACCTTGGGGCAATGGTGCAGGACAGATGGAAAGAAAGACTCCGACTCGCTTGTCATGGAGGGCATTGGGGGGGACCGAATTTGGGGGCAAACAGGCTCTTTTTGCTCCATCAGCTGGTTTTGTCTGGCCTTCAGCAAGACTCCGCTTGCCCCATGCATTAAAGAGAGAGGAAGGGCTGGCCACTGCATCTCCTGTGTTAGGAGAGGAGGAGAGACGTAGCACAAAAAAAAAGGATGGGACTCCGTGGCTACTTCAAAAGAGCTGTTTTAGAGTACTTAGGGAGGAAGCAGATCCGTAAACAAAAAAAATACTTGAAATTAATAATAATTAAAGTAAGAATAAAAAGGGGGTTTGTTTTTAGACTGCCATACTGTGTAGTCTTCCCACAAAATGTGAACATTTTAACTACATATGCATTTGCCTTGCCTCTTGCACAAATATCCGAAAAAAGAAAGCAAAATGTCTCGATTCGTCTGTTGGTTAAGAAGCAGCGAGCTGAACTTCAGCCTCTGGGTCCAACAGTAGCATTTTTATTTTTGCCTCCAAAGGATGACAGTTTGTTTTACGGCACAGATAAAAGGTGGAGAGGGGGTGAGAGGGGGTGGCATGCAAGTGTGCGAGGAAGCCTTGAACCCTAGGGAGGTGCTCAATTCCATTGTGTTGTTCTGGATAGAAATGTTTACACTTGCGAAAGAACAAGGACCGAGCAGCGGCTTCGACTCTGGTACTCTTGCCTTGCAAAGACGTGCTTGCAGATCTCATGCTGCGGGCTTGGTTATACAGGTAGTCCTCGACTTACGACCACAATTGAGGCCAAAATTTCTGTCGCTAAGTGTGAGAAAAGTTCACCAAGAAAATCAACAGGAGTCCAAATGAACAATAAAAAACAGTTTTTATTAGTCTTTGCGCAAAGGTCCCCTCAATGAACAGAGAAAGATTTCTCTGAATCAAAAGAGGCAGCGTCATAATGCGAGTACAGGGTTTAAATACAAAAAGCATGTCTCCACCTTACTCCTCCCATTCTATTGTCCAACCCCCCTTCTTATGTAAAGCTTTGGCATCCTATCAGTCTGGAAAATCCCTAAATCTTTACATCATTCTCGGACGTCTGCACACTTCCTCTATCTGTGTCAGCAAGTTCCTTCCCACACTCTTCGCTGCAAAAAACATCTCCTCTCAGCAGAAATATATCCTGTTTATCAGAACGTTGAAAGATAGCTGACATGCAAAAATACATTTTGTTATACAATATAAGATGTCATAAAAATGGCTGTGCGATTGCTCTTGTTACATGTCTTATTTCTTACAAGAATAAGGCTCCAATTTCTCACACTAAGCGAGACATTTGTTAAGTGAGTTTTGCCCCATTTTACAACTTTTTCTTGCCACCGCTGTTAAGTGAATCACTGCAAATGTCGAGTCAATCTGGCTTTCCCATTGATTTTGCTGGTCAGACGGTCCTAAAAGTGGATCACATGACCCCGCAACTATCATAAATATATGCCAGTCCGAATTTTGATCACATGATCAATGCTGCAACAGTTCTAAGTGTTCTAAGTGTGAAAAACGGTCGTAAGTCACTTTTTTCAGTGCCATTGTAACTTCAAGTGGTCACTAAACAAACTGTTGTAAGTTGAGGACTACCTGTCTTGATTGTGGCATAGGACACAATTAGGTACAATGTGAAACAAGCCAAACATAGATACCCAAAGCCAGGCTGCTCTAAAGCTAGATATCTAATTTCCAAATGTTGTTTTAATGGGTTTCCGTTGACCCAACCGCTGTTTACTGTCCTTCAAAAACATCAAGGGCTGAAGCCATCCAGTGTAGAGGTTCTTTATTTCCCCAAATTTCAAACACATCTTCCCGAAGGATAAAGAGGACATTCGCATGCAGGAAAATAACCCCGATTTCTGTTTTTCAAATGCAAAGAGTTGCTCCATAGCTTCCTGCAGTGTCCTTCCACCATCTGTCTTAAGCTCATTGTTGTCTTTTATGAGTCCAACAACATGTCAAGCCTAACGTGAGGCAAGAAGGTATATGTTGGGCTTCTCTCGCCACTGCTTATATTATTGTAAGGAGATTCCTCTCACTTTTAAAGAGCTCTGTTGAACTTATTGAGTATGTTCCTACAACACTAAGCCGACATTCCCTACTCTGGGTCTCCAGATAAGTTGGGACTGCAAGTCTCAATAGTTCAACTTGGATTGACTTAGAATGCTGGGAGTTGTGAGTACAACACAACTTGAGGACACAAGGTTGAGGGAGGGTTACTTGAAGCTTCAAAAAGCAGTGGGTAGCTCTCCAGATATTGCTAAACTACAAGTCCCAACGTCTGTAGGAAGCATGCCAACAGATCATGGTGAAGGATACTAGAAGTTGTAGTTAGTAACATCTAGTTGTCTACCTCTGTATGAAGCTTTGTGGTTTCCTCCCAAGTTTTGAAACTGTACCCTTCCAACACTTGTGGTAAGAACCAGAAGGTTCAAGCAATGTTCTCACTGTTGTAACAGATGTTGGCTTTGGATGTTTATGTGAACACACCCAATATACGCTACGTTCCTAAGTGAGGGAGGACAAATGTGACATTGTCCCCATAATATAGCCATTCCCCCCAATGTCTTAGCAGGATCCATCCATCAAAATTCAACAGAAGCACAGCCCATCTTTTTAGCTTGTGGTTTCTTTGAAGCCATGCCAACAGCAACACTACTGTAAATATTCTGTGTGTGACTTTACTCAGATCTGTGCATTTTGTGCCTTATTCACAAGAATGAATTTTTTTTTCTAAATCGCTCACTACTAAAAAAAAATCCTGTCAAGTGTTCTCTGTAATAGTACATCGTAACACCCCTGAGTGCTTTTATGTTCTCTCTGCAGTGTCCGAAAACATGAAAGGAAAAAAGGCAGAGAAGGAAGGGATTAATATTTTCTGCAGAACTGTTCATTATCCATGAAAAAGTAATCTATAAGCCAAGAAACCTCGCTGTGCTAAACATTCAACCCTGAATTGCTTAAGAATCAAACGGCAACAATGGGAAATCATATGAGATTTCTGGGATAATATAAGCCACCCAAAGTTACACAGGGTACAGTGTGTGCTTCTCACTGATTGTCAACTCAGATCAGAACCTTGGTTTGTGTTGGATGTTCCACCATTTGGTTGCCGAAGTCTCTGTAACCAATCTCTAAGTTTACAGGTCAAATACAAAACATCCGTTTCTGTCATAAGTAAAAATAATGTTCTTTCATATAGACAATTAAACTCCTTTTCCAATCTGTATGTCAAACATTACTTGTCTCCCAAAATGCCACAAGTAATTTTTCTTTAAGAAAAAAAAAATCTTCAGTCTTGCAACTAATACCTTTTAATTTTTTAAAAAAAGAAAAAGAAATCAAACAGCAAAAATGTCATTGACGTCACTTTACAATGATTAATGAGTAATACATACCTGTGTAAAACTGAAACATAAATGTTATGTGGACCCGAATAACTTCTCTGTAACATTGTGCTGCCTCGTTTGTGAGTAACGTGAGTCATCTCAGTATTTCTGTTGGGAAAAAAAAAACCTCTAACATTCGACATAGTCTTTATTCTGTTAATTTATAATTTGTGTTGGGTTTTTTTTTCCTTAAAAAATAAACACATGCTTTATCCATTTGTGCAAAGGTAAATGCAGATTGTATCTTTTTTAAATGGTACAGATTTAAAAAAAGAAAAAAAAAAGAAACCGTAACCCAGAGGGGGAAAAAAAGGAAAAGAAAAAACTGCTCTATACAAGCTATAGAGTACGTTAACATGTATAGCTATCTTGTAAACTTGTACTGTGGATGTGTACATAAAAGACGTCCTTTGGGTTTTTAACACCGCATGTAAAGATGAAATAAACTCTTCAAAAGGAGCAAGCATCTCACATTTCACTTGATTGCACAGATGGAAATAGTGGACACCATCCATCAAGAGCCACTCTTGGTGGAACATGAGCAGCAATGGAATCTGGACATCCATGCGCCATCATTCCCATAACCCTGCAGGGGAAGTGCTCTCCGGGAGCTAAGCCATCTGCTGCTGTGAGTAATTGTGGGTAGTGGAGAACTTCATGGGTTTTTTTTTTTAAATCCATTTTATGGGGACCTTGGTGCTCTCTAAGTTTGGTGCTTGTCTTGCAGACGTTTCAATACCAATCTAGGTAACGTCATCAGTGCTAGTTGAACCCTAACTCTAGCACTAACGATGTCACCTAGATCAGGCGTCCCCAACCCCTGGATTGTGGCCTGGTACTGGGCTGCAGCCTGTTTGGAACCGGGCCACACAAGTGACAGGGGAGCGTGCAGCTCCATTTGCGCAAGCGGCAGGCACTCACGCGCGTGCCCGCCAGTTGTGCAAATGGAGCTGCGCACACATGGAACCATTTCCTCTCTGCCCCCCACCCCACTGCCGGTTCACAAAACCGGAAATGTTGGGGACCACTAATCTAGATTAGTGAAACATCTGCAAGAAAACCACCAAGCTCAAAGAGCACCAAGGATCCGACAGTTCAACCCTGACTACAAATATTGTCTTCTGACGATTAACCCATCCTAGCCAGCGTGTCATACAATACTAATGCATGACCAATAATAATAATAATACAACGCTAGTGCGTTGATCTGTGTAGACTTCCTATTTCTAGAGCCGGGTTGTCAAACTCAAGACCCGGGACTGGATCCGGCCCACGTGTTGCTTAGATCTGGCCCACGGAGCCATCCTGGAAACAGCAAAGGACCGGCCCATGGTGCCTCTGCCAGCAAAAATGGAGCTCAGGAGGCCTCCCGAGCTCCGTTTTCGCCGGCAGAGGGTTTCAGGAGGCCGTCGCAGCCGAAAACGGAGCTCAGGAGCCCATTTTCATTGGCAGATCATTCAGGCCACCGTAGGCACCCCCAACACAAGTAACATCGAGCTGGCCACGCCTACCCTGATGCAGCCCTCAAATGAAATCGAGTTTGACACCCCTGTTCTAGAGCATCGATATGGGCAATTGCATTTACCTCTGTGTCTTTTCACTGTTCATACCTGAAGCATAAATAGCACCAGACATGCAGGGTTATACACCTGGAGACTTCACACTGGTCTAGAAGGCTACTCGCAACATCCTTACCTCGATATCGGGGGCCCACATTTTTCAGGGTACTCACTCTTCTAATGCCTGACAGCCCCATCGCCACAGGAAAACTGAGCCACATGCTCCTTACACACAACCACTGTTTACAGTTGTTAAAAGGGACCTGCTTGCTAATCTAAGGAGTTGCTAAAGGCTTATCTGGATTCATATAGGATTTAATTGCAACCATTCAGAAACAAGCCTTCAGCTGGTGGTGGTGTTGTTAGTTGCGAAGTTGTGTCTGACCCATCGCGACCCCATGGACAACGTTCCTCCAGGCCTTCCTGTCCTCTACCATCCTCTGGAGTCCATTTAAGCTCACACCGACTGCTTCAGTGACTCCATCCAGCCACCTCATTCTCTGTCATCCCCTTCTTCTTTTGCCCTCGATCTTTCCCAGCATTAGGCTCTTCTCCAGTGAGTCCTTCCTTCTCATTAGGTGGCCAAAGTATTTGAGTTTCATCTTCAGGATCTGGCCTTCTAAAGAGCAGTCAGGGTTGATCTCCTGTAGGACTGACCAGTTTGATCACCCTGCAGTCCAAGGGACTCGCAGGAGTCTTCTCCAGCACCATAGTTCAAAGGCCTCAATTCTTTGGCACTCAGCCTTCCTTATGGTCCAACTTTCACAGCCATACATTGCAACTGAGAAAACCATAGCCTTGACTATACGCACTTTTGTTGGCAGGGTGTTTTGTTCAGCTGGTAAAAGTAAAGGTAAAGGTTCCCCTCGCACATATGTGCTAGTTGTTCCCGACACTAGGGGGCGGTGCTCATCTCCGTTTCAAAGCTGAAGAGCCAGTGCTATCCAAAGACGTCTCCGTGGTCATGTGGCCGGCATGACTACATGCTGAAGGCGCATGGAACGTTGTTACCTTCCCACCAAAGGTGGTCCATATTTTTCTACTTGCATTTTTTCCGTGCCTTCGAACTGCTAGGTTGGCAGAAGCTGGGACAAGTAATGGGAGCTCACCCCGTTACGCAGCACTAGGAATTCGAACCGCTGAACTGCCGACCTTTCGATCGACCAGCTCAGTGTCTTAGCCACTGAGCCACGTTCAGAAGACCCAATTCTTCTGAACAACCAGCGCCTACCTTCAGACTGCAAATATACCATTTTTTCCACCCACCCTCTCATCCCGAAAGGTAAAAATGCAGGTAGGTAACCAAAACTTAATATGGACAAGCAACATCCCAGTTCTTTTTGTTTTTATTTATGGGTGTATTTTCTTTTGTACACCCTTAAGCAAAACACATTATTACAGACATGCCGGGGTCCTGGCCTGTACAAGTCCATGGAATAAAATGCCTTCAGGCTTTCTCTGTGCTCAGATAATTATACAAAAGTTTTTGAAGCTTAAGGTCAGGAGGCTAATGCGGTTCTACTGCCTTGTCAAAAGCTGACCTTACCCAAGTGCCAAAGATGGCAAGCAAAACTTTTTTCCCCCTTTGTTTGCTTTCCCATCCCTGGAGCATACAGACTTCAGAGTGCAAGACACTTCATTATCCTCTGCTTAAACATACAGCCTTCCTCAAAGACCAGGAACTGCAGTAAACGTTTCACAAATGATGTATTGAAGATGTTTATATACACTATTCTTTCTCCAAAGGAGTCCCCAGCTAGCCTTCCCCTCATCTAGGCAAGTTAATGGGGGTCTGACCTACTTAACCTGAAGAGAAGAGCTACTTCTGGGTCACACTCCCAGCATTTCTCAAGAATAGAGACTCCTGTGGCTACAGATCGTTTCTCAAGGCCTTGGATCTAACCTCCAAAATTGGGTGAGCATATTGAACATGTTAGTCCTACAACAGAAGGACCAAGTACTAAATGCACGGTCATCTCATTGGTTAACTCTGGTATTTGTTCATTTCAAATTTTCAATTAAATTTCATTTTTCTCCAGGTTCTATCTTCAGTTGTGCCCTTTCACTGCTAGGACTACAAGATGGGATTTGCAAAAAGAAAGAAAGAGTGGACAACTAGATGGCAGCAAAGTATAAAAAAAGATTACTCGTTGTTGCCATCTAGTGTTAACCTGAAGTTTTGCATGCCACTATTTTTGAAAGAGAACCAAAGGGATGAATTTTAGCATTTTAGATACCAAAGAATCAAGCATTGAAAAACCAGACACAGATCTTATAATTCCTGATTAAAATACAGAGTTTTCTAGCCCAGAACTGATGATAAGGTCTCTTAAAACTTGGAAATACAAGTAATTATGGGTGGAGGGCTACAATGTTTTTCAGGTAAAGTGGTTAGTAGAAGTGGGGAAATGCTTGATGAGAACTGAAGCTCTGCAGAGTTAGATAGCAATAGCAATAGCACTTACTTATATACCGCTTCATAGTGCTTTACAGCCCTCTCTAAGCGGTTTACAGAGTCAGCATATTGCCCCCAACAATCTGGGTCCTCATTTTACCGACCTCAGAAGGATGGAAGGCTGAGTCAACCTTGAGCCGGTGAGATTTGAACAGCTGAACTGCTGAACTAGCAGTAGCCTGCAGTGCTGCATTTAACCACTGCACCATCTCGGCTCTATAACATCATCAGCGCTAGAAGGGAGTAGATCTTGCTCTCTTTTTATATACTAGTCCAGTGATGGCGAACCTTTTTTTCCTCGAGTGCCGAAATAGTGCACGTGTGCGCTATCACACGTGTGTGCGTGCCCACACCCATAATTCAAAGCACCTCACTCGCCCCACCCCCTGCGCATGCGTGCGCGACCCATCCCACTCCCTCGTTTCCCGACTTCCAGTGGGCCTATTGCCCCCAACAATCTGGGTCCTCATTTTAATGAACTCGGAAGGATGGAAGGATGAGTCAACTTTGAGCCTGGTGAGATTTGGTCTGCCAAACTGCTGGCAGCCCGTGATCAGCAGAAGTAACCTGCAGTACTGCACTCTACCCACTGCGCCACTGCTTAACTTTATTGCACCTAGATAGGGAATACAGAAGACTTGGATAGATCCTGTGCTGAAAGGACTTAGTTTAAAAAATGTGTTTGCTGTTGACTCTGTTACCTTCATGAAAACCTACAGCAACATGAGCACCAACCAGCAGAATCCAGAGGTGGGTTCCTGCCGGAGCTGCCCGATACACAGCTCCGGTAGGGAGCGGCAGATTTCACAACCGCTCCAGAGCCCTCTCTGCCGGTACACCCGGCGTGTCGCCATTTTTTTTCTGCTGATTTTTGGGCAATTTTGCTTCTGTGCATGCGCGGAAGCAAAATCGCGCCAAAATCTCGCGAGGGGACGTGCACGAGAAAGAGATTTTGGTGAGATTTTGCTTCTGTGCATGCGCAGAAGCAAAATCGCGCCAAAATCTCATATGTGCACGTGTCCCCTCATGAGATTTCGGCGCGATTTTGCTTCCGCGCATGCGCAGAAGCAAAATTGTGCGAGGGGGCGCACGCGCGTAGTGAGCGTGCCCCCCCCGAAACATGGAGATGCACGTGCATGGCTCCGGCAGTGAGGTAAGTGAGCAACCCGCCCCTGGCAGAATCTGTAGAGTAATGGTTAAGTGAACTAACCCTATCCTATATAATACCAATACGTCGCAATGATTAATAGAATTCAGTTCCAGGTGGATTAACTTAAAGTTGTATCTCTTTCAATTGCCTATGTGAATTATTTGATCTGTGACTGCAGAATTGTCTCTCCCTTGAATCTTGATGATGGTTCTGGAAATTTGACTGTTGCTACTGTTGGATTCCTCACAGCTCTGCTGAGAACTCCTTTGCATATTTTGGATGGCTATTTCTTCTTGGTCATTCTGTAGTCTGCTGGATCCTTATTAGACAGAAACAATTAAGCCTCTGGTCATTGAATTCAACTTTGTGCATGTTTGTATCTTGGCAGACACAGATAAGGATTTAGAGCAAGGCTGGAAGTAAGCCCATTATCTCAATGAAACTTACTTCTGGGTTATGATTTATTGTTTGATATATTATTATCTTTTTGCTTTCTTTATTGAAAATGGGTATGGCCAATCTTTGGGGTTGGCCTATATGGAAGATGGGGATTAAGAGCCTCAAGAAAACATGACAGGGAAGCCAAATTGGCAGGGTTGTAATGAGTAGAATTGGGAATTTGGGAAGAAGAGAAGCCTTGTGAGTTTTTTTTTTACATCAGGCTTATGTGAAGGTTCTAGTCCACTTGGTTGAGTTGGGTGGCTATAGAAATCGAACAAATAAATATTTCCTTGGTCAGGTTTCTGCCTCCAATGGTAGACTATAGAATATATAGAATGTAGAATTTTCAATAATTATGATCAGAACGTTGCTCCAGAAATGGGTCTCGGAGTCTGTCTTTCTTTCTCGTTCTCTTTTTCTCCCTTTCTCCCATTGTTCTGATAAGTATACTTCCGTTAGGCTTTCATATTAATTTCATAGCCCGTGTTACTTGTTTGGGGGCCTTTGTAAGATTTTAAATATTTTAGTGTGAGATATTTTATTTTAGAGGTGGGATTCACTTACCTTCCCTACCGGTTCGCAAATGTGAGCGCACGGCCTTCTGTGCATGCGCAGTGCTCGCGCGTTGCATCCGGGCGGGTGGGCGGAGCCTCCCACAGTCGTCACTACCGGTTCACCTGATCCGGAGAGAACCGGCTGAATCTCACCACTGATAATAACTCTTGTTTCAAGGTGTGTGTGTGTGTGTGTGTGTGTGTGTGTGTGTCTGTCTGTCTGTCTGTCTGTCTGTCTGTCTGTCTGTCTGTCTGTGTAGAGTATCCCTACAACTAATGCCAGCAGCCCACAAATGGACCGCTGAGACCTTTTTGCTCAGTGAGTACTAAGGGACTCATTACTCCATAGGCAAGGAGTATAATGGACAACGAAAGCTATTCCGTTCCAGCATGTTACTGTGACACGATATTCAAGTAACTGAAAAGTTTAAGAAAATATTGCAGTCCACAAGGCAACTCATCCAAATGGAATAAATTAGTCACTTCACTTAAATTAACGGCAGGCATTTTCGCCACTGTGACCAACTGCCTGTTTAATTCCAGTTTAACAAGAAAGCTATTCTTTAAGAAAGAAATCTTTAATAGCCATTGTCCCCTCTCCTCTCCTGAGATCCTCACTAAATTTAGTTTTATTTCACACACGATAATAGTTTCAAATGATTGATTTCCACACCGCCAGAGGCCATAATGTACATGGTGACTCAGCTGAGCATGTCCTCCACCCAAAACAGGACCAAGTACTGTAGTAGGAATACAGTGGATTGATTCAGCGGTGAAATCTACTTACCTTCCCTACTGGTTTGGAAGCGCGTGCCCCCTTCAAGCACACTTTTTCACCCTCTGCACATGCGCAGGAGGCTTTGCGCATGCGCAGAGTGTAAAAAACGAGGAATTGGTGACGTCCGGGAGAGTGGGTGGAGCCTTGCGCTACTGCCACCACCGGTTCTCTGAACAGCCCCTCAGATATTGGAAGACTGCTATCATGTCACCGCTAGTCCTTCTCTCCATTAGACTAGACCAGTGATGGCGAACCTTTTTTTCCTCGGGTGCCGAAATAGTGTGCGCATGCGCTATCACACGTGTGTGCGTGCCCATACCCATAATTCAAAGCCCCCCACTCGCCCCACCCCTCTGCGCATGCGTGCGTGCCCCCCCACTCCCCCATTTACCGACTTCCAGTGGGCCCGGTAGGCCCGTTTTTTGCCCTCCCCAGGCTCCAGAGGCTTTCTTGGAGCTTGGGGAGGGTGAAAATGCTCCCCTCGCCACCCCAGAAGCCCTCCAGAGGCCGAAATCGTCCCCCCAGAGCCTCCGCGCAAGCCAAAAATCAGCTGGCAGGCACGCACATGCGCACTGGAGCTAAGCTAGGGCAACGGCTCGCGTGCCGGCAGATATGGCTCTGTGTGCCACCTGTGGCACCCGTGCCATAGGTTCGCCATCACTGGACTAGACATACCCAGTTCCTTCAACCATTCATCATATATTTGTAGCCTCCAGCCTGCTAATCATCTTTGTTACTCTTCCCTACGCTCTTTCTAGAGTCTCAACTTTTTTTTTTAGTGTCCCAAAATCTTCCACCTCATCCAAACACAAAAACAAAGCATAGAAATGATGACAAATATACATTGGGTTATATCATTTTTTTAGCAGGCATCGTCTGTTTAAAATTGAATTGTTATCTCTATTGCTCTTTGCAATTTTATTTCAGTCAAGTCAACAAAACCGGTGCATTTGGAAAATACTCTCAGCATTTTTTTCCCCCACTTCTGGTAAAGTGCCTGATTCATATAAGCATTCCAATTACTTTCATTAAGGAAGTTATTACTTGTTAATTGAATAGCAACAGACTGCTAAGGATCACTTATTGAAATCTAACACCGATGTAAGAGAAAAATCTACTCCTGATATAATTCTATCAACAGTAAACTAGTATAATTAGATTCTTGCTAACAAACTCGAATTGCCAAGAAAGTTGAGCCAGATAATTGGTATTTAGGTAGATACCTGGAGATATTCCTTGCGATATCAATTAACATATTAAACGACGGCTTAAAGTCTTAACAAATGGCTTACACCCATGGGCTCTTAGTAATCTGGGTGGCAGTTAATTAAATGCTTAAACACTGTTTTGGATGGAGAAAAAGATCAGGTTGCATAGTCAAAGAACTGTTTAGCAATTCATATCAAAAATGTTCCTGTATGGTCTCGATTGCTGGTTCTGAATTAAAATGTGACATGTTTGATCTCCCACGTGTTTGTTGAAGTCAAAGAGACTGATTTGTAACCCGGGAACAATGCAGAGCATTAATGAAACTTTACAGAGATTTTCAGAGGTCACTCCATAATGTTAAAAACTTACTGAAGTATAACAAAAGAAAGTATATCAGTCATTGTACAGTTTATTTTAAAAAAAAAAACCTCCAAAGATGGATGGTAATTAATCTGAACATAAAGAAAAGAAAATAATGAAGAAGAAGAAGAAATCTATATAGAAGATTAATTCAAGCCTTAAACTTATCCAATCTATATCATATGGAAACATATTTGCTGCATTTTCTCACTTTTAATCTCAGAAGACATTTCAAGAATGGCCACAAAAGACATACTTTGAACTCATAATATCAGAAGAATACATTTCTTTCCTTTTATATACAATTTTCTCTTTTTCAAGCCCCAGGCAAAGAGCCCCAAGTTCTCTGCTAAATAGGAAATTCTATATTACATTAATTTTTTTCTCCCAGAACTGTCTTAATATATGCTGTCACTTCAGGGGCGGGTTCCTAATTTTTTTACTACCACTCTGTGGCCATGGCTTATTTTGTGGGTGTGGCTTGCCAGCCATGTTTCCCCCCCTGGGTGTGGGCCTTGGGAGCTTGGCAGCGGCCGGAGAAGCAGGGGGGCATTGCCCACCCGCAACACAGCCCCCCGCAGCGGGAGCAGCAAGACCACGGCAGCAGTTCTTCTAGGTGGCTCCATCCGGCCTGAATGCTTCTTCCCATTCGATGATCCTAGGCTCCTGCCGCCCGTTCCCCCTCCCCTCAGCAGCTCGAGAAGCCTCGAACGTGCAAAAATGCCTAGGATCATCACCACGCGTTCGTGGCTTCTCGGACTGCTGAAGGGAGGGGAATGGAGATAGCTCCTGCCGCCTGTTCTTTCAGCGTCTCACTCGCTCCCTCAGCCATCCTCCCCTGCTTGGACTCACTGTGGGGTAGGAAGGCAGCACATGCACAGTGCTCAAAACTCGGCTTCTGGGCATGTGCAGAAGAAAATTTTAAAAAAATTCAAATTTTTTTTTTAAAAAAATGGAAGCGCCCAGGCACCGGCAACCGACCACACCGGTACTGTGACATCACCAGCGGTCCGCTACTGGTGCTATAGAGTGGACCGCACTGGTACTGGTAGGAACCCACCACTGTGTCACTTGGAATCGAAAGGAAACTTTGTCTGGACAAGGCCAAATCATGTGAGTTAAAAAGCCCTCAAATTTCTTACATCGCCAACATTCAAAATCGGCTACCCAATTTAGTGGACCACAATCTTCATTAACAACAGAGATATCCCTGATCTCTGGTAACCAGGTGAAATTCATATTAATCAGAAGTTACTAGAGGCCACAGAATGAGGAATGAGCTGGCTGGAAAAGTTCTGAGGAAGCCAAAAATTTAAAAAAAAGCATCACTGCAGACAGAGAATGTCAATTTTTTTTTCATGTTCTCATATGTAAACATTTGTATCCTTGATGATCTAATTTGCTTGATAATTTTTGACTTGGAGGGATTTTGATTTATAAAAGAGATAATTAAAACGAAGATCCTTTCTCTTAATCATCTGTCTGAGCTACCTACTCAAGATTTTACCTCTTCACTCTGTGAGGTGTGGCTTGTCAGTATTCTCTTGGTTGACAAAGCAAAACACTCCAGAAAATATTTCCAAGGACGCAAATACTTAGGTAACTATTATTTGTTGTAGCAAAACTACAAAGCCATTATGAAAGGAATTCTACTTACTGCCGAGTTCCTTTATTTAGAACAATGATGTCTAAATTCCTTGTACTTCTTTTCCCCCATCTGTTTTACATGAAGATAAAAGAACTCGAAGCTCGTCTCTTTGGGGGAGATAATAGTTTCCATCTGTTCCCTGTTTTGCTAATAGCCTGATCTAGTATCTGTGGACAATCTCATCTATTTTGTTAATATGATTATGTGGAAGACGGCAACAGCAGCCTCCAGATGTCGTTAATGGACAACTTCCACAACAGCACAGGTTTCTGTTATTAAAACCCAGTCTTGGACAGGCCTGCCGTTCAGATACAATGAGGGTGAAGGACTCAGTGGTGAAATCCAAATGTTTTTACTACTGGTTTGGTGGGCGTGGCTTGGTGGGCGTGGCAGGGGAAGGATACTGCAAAATCCCCATTCTCTCCCCACTCCTGGGGGAAGGATACAGCAAAATCCCCATTCTCTCCCCATTCCTGGGGGGAGGATTCTGCAAAATCCCCATTCTCTCCCCACTCCTGGGGGGAGGATTCTGCAAAATCCGCATTCCCGCCCCACTCCTGGGGGAAGGATACTGCAAAATCTCCATTCCTACCCCACTCCTGGGGGAAGGATTCTGCAAAATCCCCATTCCCTCCCCACTCCTGGGGAAAGGATTCTGCAAAATCTCCATTCTCTCCCCACTCCTGGGGGAAGGATACAGCAAAATCACCATTCCCTCCCCACTCCTGGGGGAAGGATACTGCAAAATCTCCATTCCTACCCCACTCCTTGGGGAAGGATTCTGCAAAATCCCCATTCTCTCCCCACTCCTGGGGGAAGGATACTGCAAAATCTCCATTCCCACCCCACTCCTGGGGGAAGGATACTGCAAAATCCCCATTCCCTCCCCACTCCTGGGGGAAGGATACTGCAAAATCCCCATTCCCACCTGGTCCTTCTTTTCATTAAACTAGACATACCCAGTTCCTGCAACCGTTCTTCATATGTTTTAGCCTCCAGTCCCCTCATCATCTTTGTGGCTCTTCTCAGAAGGTTTGTTGAACTGGGCTTGGATCTGCAGAGAGGAATGGAAATATGAGCGGCCTCAGACACTTCCACAAAGGGTAAAGCAGCTGGCAGAGCAAGGAAGCCATTATAAAGCAATTTCGCATTGTTTGCAGCAGGCCGGTAAATGGGATGGGAGAGAGAGAGAAGAAGAAGAAAGGAATTTCAAATAGGTTATATTGTTATCAAGCATTCGGTTTGCACCGGCATGGACCTCCCTAATGCAGACACTCACAACATGGGGAGTTGTAGGTTTTATGGTGAAGAAACTATTGATGAGCTCTGCCAAATGTGGTGAGAGAAGTTTGGGGGAGGGGAGGAGAAAAAGACGTTGGCATTGAAAAGTGCACTTTCTTTTCATAACTGCAGAACATAAACAATTTGTTCTTGACTAGATATGCACACCGAAGAGGAAACAAGGGCTGCTCAATTGCAGCCCGAGCCATTGATTGCAAATTCAGAGCCAGAACCAAAGGAATACAAACAACAACAACAACATTCTGAATATGTACTGTTCTTGTGCACTCTAATTAATAGGAGAAGCGCCAAATGGACTGTTAGGTCTCTACAGCTGTTGCTCAGCCCGTACTGATGATCATAACTCCAAAAATATGAGGTGGTTAAAAAAAACTGGAGTTGAGTTGGCCACGTGTTTATATCTCAGAACAGAACAGAATAACAGAGTTGGAAGGGACCTTGGAGGTCTTCTAGTCCAACCCCCTGGTCAGGCAGAAACCCTATACTATTCCAGACAATGATTGTCCAAACTCTTCTTAAAAACATCCAGTGATGGAGCACCCACAGCTTCCACAGATTAATTGTTCTAACTGTCAGGAAATTTCTCCTTAATTCTAAGTTGCTTCTCTCATTGACCAGTTTCCACCCATTACTTCTTGTCCTGCCCTCAGGTGCTTTGGAGAATAGCTTGACCCCCTCTTCTTTGTGGCAGCCCAGGGGTGAAATCCAGCAGGTTCTAACAGGTTCTGAAGAACCGGTAGCGAAAATTTTGAGTAGTTCAGAGAACCGGTAGCAGCAATTTTGAGTAGTTCAGAGAACTGGCAAATACCACCTCTGGCTGGCCCCAGAGTGGGGAGGGAATGGAGATTTTGCAGTATCCTTCCCCTGGAGTGGAGAGGGAATGGAGATTTTGCATATCCTTCCCCTGGAGTGGGGTGGGAATGGAGATTTTGCAGTACCCTTCCCCTGGACTGGGGTGGGAATGGAGATTTTGCAGTATCCTTCCCCTGGAGTGGGGTGGGAATGGAGATTTTGCTGTATCCTTCCCCTGGAGTGGGGTGGGAATGGAGATTTTGCAGTATCCTTCCCCTGGAGTGGAGAGGGAATGGAGATTTTGCAGTATCCTTCCCCTGGAGTGGAGAGGGAATGGAGATTTTGCAGTACCCTTCCCCTGGAGTGGGGTGGGAATGGAGATTTTGCAGTATCCTTCCCCTGGAGTGGGGTGGGAATGGAGATTTTGCAGTATCCTTCCCCTGGAGTGGGGTGGGAATGGAGATTTTGCAGTATCCTTCCCCTGGAGTGGGGTGGGAATGGAGATTTTGCAGTATCCTTCCCCTGGAGTGGGGAGGGAATGGAGATTTTGAGTATCCTTCCCCTGGAGTGGAGAGGGAATGGAGATTTTGCAGTATCCTTCCCCTGGAGTGGAGAGGGAATGGAGATTTTGCTGTATCCTTCCCCTGGAGTGGAGAGGGAATGGAGATTTTGCAGTATCCTTCCCCTGGAGTGGGGTGGGAATGGAGATTTTGCAGTATCCTTCCCCTGGAGTGGAGAGGGAATGGAGATTTTGCAGTATCCTTCCCCTGGAGTGGAGAGGGAATGGAGATTTTGCAGTATCCTTCCCTGCCACGCCCACCAAGCCACACCATGCCCACCAAGCCACGCCCACAGAACCAGTAGTAAAAAAAGTGGGATTTTACCACTGTGGCAGCCCCTCAAGTATTGAAACACTGGTATCATTTCACCCCTAGTCCTTCTTTTCATTAAACTAGACATACCCAATTTCGGCAACCTTTCTTTATATGTTTTAGCCTCCTGGCTCCTAATCATCTTTGTTGTTCTTCTCTGTACTCTTTCCAGAGTTTCAACATTTTTTTTTACATCGTGGCAACCAAAACTGGATGCCACCCAAAAGTGTTAATTTCAAATTGAGTATCCCCAAACATATTAAATAAGGAATAGAGTTGCCCCAAATTAGCACCGTGGTGTGTTTGAAAATAATTGCTGGGATTTAGATCAAAAGGCAATGTGTTCCTCAAAATGGAAGAGGGAATGGTCCCACAGCACACATGGGTTAAATGTGCAGGTTTCAACCTTATCTTTATTTGGCACCAAGCCATGCTGGTTTTCGGTATCTTTGATCATGCTGAGTGCATACTGCCTTCCTTTGAAATGTGATTTGCTTGCATCCAGAATTTATAGTGCCACTGACAACAATCCATTAACTCAATGAAACAACGCATTTAAAATGGTGGAAGGAGCTCAAACAGCATCTTAAAAGAGGTGGATGTAAAAATAGCCCAGTCTTAAAGCAGAGCAACTGATGCAAATAGCAATCTGTCAAGTGGCATCAGGACATTAATACCCTTCCTGAGTTCTCATAGATTTTACATTTCTGGTGTGGAACCTTTGCAAACTCTTTTTTAAGGCAAATTCAATGAAAAACCAACCCTGAAAGATTAAGCGATGTCCATTAGGCTATGGAAACCAGTTTCAAACTAATTAAAATTTTTTAATTCAGTCTGATCTGATTGAACCAATAGGAAAAAAAACGCAAGTAAGGTAGATATGATTTTCCAACTCAGCTACAAAAGAACATGTTTTGTGCGTGTGTAAACTCTTTCCTAGCTATCAAATCAAATCTGAATTCTTCTGATTTGAGTCAATTTATCAATCTGATTTTGGCAAGCTGATTCTATTTGGTTAAAAGCAGCACTGCAACCTACTCAGCTGACTGCTAGTTCAGCAGTTCAGCTGTTCAAATCTCACCGGCTCAAGGTTGACTCAGCCTTCCATCCTTCTGAGGTCAGTAAAATGAGGACCCAGATTGTTGGGGGCAATATGCTGACTCTGTAAACCGCTTAGAGAGGGCTGTAAAGCACTATGAAGCGGTATATAAGTCTAAGTGCTATTGCTATAATCTGGTCAAATCAGTCCCAGATCAAATCTCTTGAAGTGACTAATTTGAAGGAAGGAGGAAGGAAGGAAGGAAGGAAGGAAGGAAGGAAGGAAGGAAGGAAGGAAGGAAGGAAGGAAGGAAGGAAGGAAGGAAGGAAGGAAGGAAGGAGATAAGGGAAAGGGAGGGAGGGATAGGAAGGAAAGGGAGGGAGGGAGGGAGGGAGGGAGGGAGGAAGGAAGGAAGGAAGGAGATAGAGGAAAGGGTGGTAGGGAGGGATAGGAAGGAAAGGAAGGAAGGAAAGGAAGGAAGGAAGGAAGGAAGGAAGGAAGGAAGGAAGGTTATCCATATTGCATATGGAGAAGTAACTTTGAAGTTTGAAGAATAGCCAGATTGCTTTTCTGGAGCCCCTGAAAAGCTCCTGATCTGCCCTTAGATTAATGTATAGAAGACTCATTAGAACAGCCTACGACAGCTAGATCAAGGAAAATCAGGGTCTTGGGAATACAGTGCAAGCTAAGATGTAAGTGACTTCTTTAAATGGCTTTCAGAAAAAGCATTGGGGATTTGGGAGTTTGCTGATACTTTCTTTTCTTTTAAATGATTGTGCTGGGGGGGGGGGGGAAATCCCCACCCTGCTTCACTTTCGACAAAGAACACAAGCTGAGTGTCTGAACTGATTGCCCCATTCATTTCACTGCACTGCCGTTCCTGGTGCTCTTTGAGAAATAAATAAAAAAGAGACCAAAAAAAAACAACAGATCTCAAAAATAATTTTTCAAGTTCAGAATGTTTTTATAACCAAGCCTGAGAAAACTCAGGGGTGTCTTCATTTGGGGGTTGCCCTGAAATGTAACTACTAAACTGTCCCAGTTCCATTACGTGCTATCCTAACTGTTTCTGCATACAAATAAAATTGGAAGTTGGACCATAAGAAAGGCTGAGCGCCAAAGAATCGAGGCCTTTGAACTACGGTGCTGGAGAACACCCCTGTGAGTCCCTTGGACTGCAAGGCAATCCAACCGGTCAGTCCCAGAGGAGATCAACCCTGACTGCTCTTTAGAAGGCCAGATCCTGAAGATGAAACTCAAATACTTTGGCCACCTAATTAGACGGAAGGACTCACTGGAGAAGAGCCTAATGCTGGGAACGATTGAGGGCAAAGAAGAAGGGGACGACAGAGAACGAGGTGGCTGGATGGAGTCACTGAAGAAGACAGTGTGAGCTTAAATGGACTCCGGGGGATGGTAGAGGACAAAAAGGCCTGGAGGAACGTTATCCATGGGGTTGCGATGGGTCAGACATGACTTTGCAACTAACAACAACAACAAAATTGGAAGAGTATTCTCCAGATACTTTTTTTGGGGGCTCAAAAATAAGCCAAAGGCTCATGCTAACACCCACGGTTCCTCCAAAATGCTAAAAAGATTCAAATGCAATAGCAACAGAAAAAGTAACAACATGAAAGGAAGGAAAAGAAAACTAGGAAAAATAACCAAAAAATACTAAAGGGCAAAGAAAAAGTTGAGAAGAAGTGTTTAATGCTACACCTTAGGTTCTGTGGCTTTTTTGACTTTTTATTTATTTATAAGTCTTAGATCCCAACTCAAGGTGCTGGAGACAACACGCAGTACACATTAATTTTTTTCAATATTTTCCCAAAACATGCCTGTGAAGTATGACAGGCCAAGTAATAGCGATTGGTCCAAAATAATGCAGTGAGTTTTTTCAAATAAACACTCTGTTTGGACAGAGATCTCCTCAATCCTAGGATAGCACCAGTCCAGGGGTGGGATTCAGCTGGTTCGGACTGGTTCGGGCAAACCGGATGTTAATTTTACATCTGGTTCGCCAAACCACTGGTTGCAAGGACTGGCTGGCCCTGCCCACCCCTCCCCTCCCAGGAGTCTCCACGCGGCCAGTTTTGGATGCCAGGTAAGTGCAGGGCGTGGGCAGAGGCTCTTGGAGGGCGAAAAACAGGCCTACCAGAAGTACCGGAAGTCCTGAAACAGGCCCATTTCTGGCCTCTGGAGGGCCTCCAGAGCCCAGGGGAGGCCATTTTTGCCCTTCCAGAGGCTCAAGGAAAGCCTCCAGAGCCTGGGGAGGGTGCAGGAGACCAAATAGGCCATGCCCCTATGGCCACACCCACCCAGCAACCGGGCAGAGAACCGGTTGCTAAATTTTTTGAATCCCACCCCTGGCGCATACACACAAATGTTGCCTTTACTCTTATCATCTGCTATGCCTTCCACGAGTGTCCTTCAAATCGTTGCCTAACAACTGCTGCAGGGAGAACCCTGGTTAGATTGGCTAATCCATACATGAGCCGAGGTGGCGCAGCGGTTAGAGTGCAGTACTGCAAGCCACTTTAGCTGACACTGATCCGCAGGTCAGCGGTTCAAATCTCACCGGCTCAAGGTTGACTCAGCCTTCCATCCTTCCGAGGTAGGTTAAAATGAGGACCCAGATTGTTGGGGGGCAACGTAAATATATACATTGCTTGCTGGTGTAAACCGCTTGGAGAGTGCTTGCACTGGGAGGCGGTATATAAATCTCACAAACAAACAAACAAACAAACAAACAAACAAATAAATAAATAAATAAATAAATAAATAAATAAATAAATAAATAAATAAATAAATAAAATAATAAAATAAAATAAAATAAAATAAAATAAAATAAAATAAAATAAAATAAAATAAAATAAAATAATAAATAAAATAAAATAAAATAAAATAATAAAATAAAATAAAATAAAATAAAATAATAAAATAAAATAAAATAAAATAAAATAATAAATAAAATAAAATAAAATAAAATAAAATAAAATAATAAAATAAAATAAAATAAAATAATAAAATAAAATAAAATAAAATAAAATAAAATAAAATAATAAAATAAAATAAAAAAAAAATAAAATAAAATAAAATAAAATAAAATAAAATAAAATAAAATAAAATAAAATAAAATAAAATAAAATAAATAATCCAGAAAGGCCATACCTACATCGGAAGAGAACCGGGGAACCCTTACTTGCTGGATCTCAGCAATCTAGAGAAGACCAGGAGTCCTCCCAGGCCAGAAAAAGACAAATAAACTAGGTGGTTTCTCTCAACTGCATTTGATTCAGCTCCGGGCACAGCTGTCTTCTCCTTTCATTTCTCCGTTCACATTGCCACCCTCTGAAAACGCAGCCCTGTTCCTAAAATGAAATAAAAGACAGCTGAAGGTTAAATTCAGTACCGGTTGGTTCTTTCCTCTTTCTGTTCTTGATATGAAGGAAAGTTTTAATGATACGGATTTATGTGAGATGCTCAGATGTACAAAATGTTCCTTCAAAGCAATGCCATCCCCAGCCTGTTAAAAGTGGCAGAAGTGATAAATTATTCAACCGGACCTAAAACGCTGGACTGGAAAGATTTCTGCTAAAGTCTTTTGTGCTTAGATTAACAATGAACGTGACTTTTTAACGTTTCTGCTTTCGTGGTTTTCATGCCATAGAGAAACTCATGAATAAGTAACCATTTTTATGAAGTCGGTCAGCACGCCGATGGCGGCTGCTGTATCTAATTGAGGATGAAGGCTTTAAAATTGTGCAATTAAATAGTTAAATCCGGTAGGAATGATTCGAGTTTACAAATGGGGTCCCAGCTTCAAGGCATCAATAGCGTCTCCATTCAGAAACAATAATCAAGGATCCCTTTACTACCTGATACACGACGCTTGTATACAGGTGCTCCTCGACTTACGACCACAATTGAGATCAAAGTTTCCGTCGCTAAGCAAGGCAGCTTTAAGTGAGTCTTGCTCCTTTGTATGAATTTTTTGCCACAGTTGTTAAGAGAATCTTTTTAGCTGTTAAGTGAATCATGGGATCATTAAGTGAAGCTGGATTCCCCATTGACTGGGAAGATTACAGATGGTGATCTCGGAGTCTTGGTAGACAGCCAACTAAATATGAGCCAGCAGTGCGCAGCAGCAGCCAAAAAAGCCAATGCAATCCTAAATTGCATTAACAGAGGGACACACTCTAGGACTAGGGAGGTACTAATACCACTCTATAAAGCCTTGGTCAGACCACACCTAGAGTACTGCATCCAGTTTTGGTCACCACACTACAAAAAAGACATTGAAACTCTAGAGAAAGTGCAGAAGAGAGCAACCAGGATGATAAGGGGACTGGAAACTAAAACATACAAAGAGCGGTTTGCAGGAACTGAGCATGGCCAGTCTGGCGAAGAGAAGGACTAGGGGTGACATGATAACAGTGTTCCAGTACCTGAGGGGCTGTCACAGAGAGGAGGGGATCAGGCTGTTTTCCAAAGCACCAGAAGGTCAGGCAAGGAATAACAGATGGAAGCTGACCAAGGAGAGATTCAAGCTGGAAATAAGGAGAAACTTTCTGACAGCGAGAGCAATCAACCAGTGGAACAGCTTGCCAGTGGAGGTTGTGAGAGCCCCAACACTTGCGACCTTCAAGGGGAGACTGGACTGCCATCTGTCTCAAATGGTGTAGGAACTCCTGCTTGAGCAGGGGGGGTGGACTAGATGACCTACAAGGTCCCTTCCAACTCTAATAATAAATCTAAATCTAATTCCAGCAGGTTCTTACAGGTTCTCGAGAACCGGTAGCGGAAATTTCGAGTAGTGTGGAGAACAGGCAAATACCACCTCTGGCTGGCCCCAGAATGGGGTGGGAATGGAGATTTTGCAATATCCTTCCCCTGGAGTGAGGTGGGAATGGGGACTTTGCAGTATCCTTCCCCTGCCACACCCACCAAGCGACACCACACCACGCCCACCAAGCCACGCCCACAGAACCAGTAGTAAAAAAAATTGGATTTCACCACTGGTGCAACTGTCATAGCTACACACCAGTTGCCAAGCGCCCAAATTTTGATCACGTGACCGGGGAAGCTGCAACAGTCATAAGTCATTTTCTTCAGTGCCATTGTAACTTCCAACGGTCACTAAATGAATAGTTATAAATCAAGGACTACAGCGGCACTGTAAAAAAAAAGACTTATGACCTACTTGGTTTAACTATTTAATTGCACAATTTTAAAGACTCAGTCCTCAATTTGCAACACCAACAAGCATCGGCGTCCTGACCAAAAGACCAAAAGTTCAATAGCCAGAAGTTTGATTTCTAAATAAATAGAGCAACTGAACTTCAAATGACGTCCAACTTCATTCGGCCCAACCAAACCAGAAGGCCTCCTGTGAAAGCCATAGAGGAGCATTATGCATTAAAAGAGGTGTTTTTCCAAAGGTGACTTAAACGTATGACTCCGTCATATAGTTTCCCCCATTTGTCTGAAGTAGTGTAGGGTTTCCTGCCTAAGCAGGGGGTTGGACTAGAAGACCTCCAAGGTCCCTTCCAACTCTGTTATTATTATTATTATTATGTGGGTAGGTCTGAGTCAAACCAGGCATGATGGGATGGAGAAAACCACCGTTATCTCATCAACGCGAAGCAATCTCGTTGCCTTCAACGAGAAGGAAATCTGCAGGACGATCAGATCTTTCTCCTTTTTTCATTTCGAAACATTTTCAGTTCTTCGGATGTTAAGGCAAGTGACCTTTTAAAGTTAAAAGACCAAGAGAACAAAAGCACCCTTGTAACTGAGAGAATTCTAAATTACATTTAATATGTGGTCGCTCGGCTATTCGGTTCCTTAAAGAGAACTTTCACTATCCTGATATTTTGGGGGCTGCAAGGCTGCTCATTCCAGGAGGCGGAAATGTTGTGCAGGACACCACACCCAACGACTTCACGGAGATGTTAGAAAGGTCCCGTCCAGTTCAGACCTTCTGCCAAGCAGAGATCGGTGTGTACCCTGAATTCATGAACAAGTAGAACACTATTTGCATGAAGAACCACATGATGGTTTGATTCCAACAGCTCGCACTCCGAAGCCCGGCTTCGTTGCTACCACAAGGCGCCAGCTCTCTAAATTAATGAGCCACAATCCCAGCCTCCTTGAAAAACATGTTGCTCTTATTGGAAAGACTAACATTATCTACAATTCACTTAGAAACTTGAATAAATGAAACACGTTTCCCAGTACATTTTTCCCCCTCTGTGAGCACAAGGTTATTTTTCTTTTTCCTTTCCTTCTGTTCTTTAGCCTGCCCAGATTAAATCCCGAGGAGCGTTTTCCATTTGGACACAATCATTCTTCGCCTTCGCCGCTGCCGTTGCGGTTGCTTCCAATAGAAAATTTCACTCTTTCTTGAAGCTTATTGATATTCAAGGAAAGAGCCCTGATCACCTCAAGAAATATTGCTCGGATCACTGGCAATGCCATTTGCCAGGTTCAGACTTTCGCTCTCCTTCGCTTTCCGTCTTCAGAATGGCTGTGACACACATGGGGTGCCAAGGAAATCTTTGTTCTGATTCATCATCTCCACGTTCTTCCAGGGAAGCAAAAAAGAAACACCAACCAAAAATACTTGACACAAAAATCTAATTTGCATGAAATTATGCCTTGTTCTCCTCTATCTGGGGATAAGCTTGTGGAACATGCTGTCTTAGGAGGTCTCCTGCTTCTGTATTCATTTCCTCGTTTTCAAATACGGTCTCATCAAATTCAAGAGAAAAGGAAAATTAGAAGTGAGGATTTTAACTCCTCTGGATGACCCATTTATGCCTCGTCTAGAATTACCCAAATGAGGAGGGCTTTCAGCTGTCAGACTATGTGTTTTATCAAATATTTATTTATTTATTTATTTATTAGTGACATTTATATACCGCCTCACAGTGCAAGCACTCTCTAAGCGGTTTACACCAGTAAGCAATGTATATTTATATTGCCCCCAACAATCTGGGTCCTCGTTTTACCTACCTCGGAAGGATAGAAGGCTGAGTCAACCCTGAGCCGGTGAGATTTGAACCGCTGACCTGCGGATTACAGTCAGCTAAAGTGGCTTGCAGTACCCCACTCTATCCGCTGCGCCACCTCGGCTCAGCTATAATTAATAGTATTATTTAAGTGGGCGTATGCAGGGGTGGGATTCAAAAATTTTAGCAACCGGTTCTCTGCCCAGTTGCTGAGTGGGTGTGGTCATGGTGAACGTGGCCTACCCGGCCTCCTGCACCAAGGCAGGGGGCCATTTTTGCCCTCCCCAAGCTCTGGAGGCTTTTCTCGAGCCACCGGGAAGGTGAAAATGGCCTCCCCGGGCTTGGGAGGCCCTCCGGAGGCTGGAAACGGGCCAGTTTCCAGACTTCCGGAACTTCTGGTAGGCCCGTTTTTCACCCTCCCAGAGCCTCTGCGCGGGCCCTGTACTTACCTGGCATCCAAAATGTGACAGATGTGAGAATTAATCTCACAGAGGAGATGTTTGATCTTTTCCCGGACATCAGACATTAGAAATGAAACCACAGTTTAAAAGTCTAAGTAAAAATATTTATTTTGGTACAAAAACAATAAATCCTCATTTGTTTACATCTCTGATATAAAATGTGCGTCTTCTCTCAGTGGAAGACAGAAGAAGAAGGATAGAGCGGAGATTGGAATGCACACATGCGTACAAGAACATATCAATCACGTGCTCAGGAATAAACCATTATATTGAATAGGGATGCAGCTCCCTGCATATACATGTAACAGGCAATAAATCACACCGTGACAAAATGGGCCACATGGAGACTCCTGGGAGGGGAGGGGCAGGGTGGGCAGGCCAGCCAGTCCTTGCAACTACCGGTTCGGGAAACCAGATGTAAAATTAGCATCCAGTTCGCCCGAACCGGTCCGAACTTGCTGAATCCCACCCCTGCCAAAAAGCAAAGTTATTTGAAAAAGCTGGATTTGCTTAACAACCGCACAATGATTCGCACAATAACTTCAGCGATAGCTGGACAACAGTGACAAAAAAGGTTATAAAATCAAGTAATTAAAAATCCAGATTAGGAGCCTGAAGGCTAAAGCATATGAAGAACGGTTGCAGGAACTGGGTATGTCTAGTTTGATGAAAAGAAGGTCCAGGGATGACATGATAGCAGTCTTCCAATATCTCAGGGGCTGCCACAAAGAAGAGGGAATCAAACTATTCTCCAAGGCACTTTGGGGGTAGAACAAGAAGCAATGGGTGGAAACTAATCAAGGAGAGAGAGAAGCAATCTATAGCACTAAGGAGAAATTTCCTAAATGTGAGGACAATTAACCTGCCTTCAGATGTTGTGGATGCTCCATTTCTGGAGACTTTACTAGGGTTGCCTGTTTGAGCAGGGGGTTGGATTAGAAGACCTCCAAGGTCAGATTAACAGAGTTGGAAGGGACCTTGTAGGTCATCTAGTCCAACCCCCCGCCCAAGCAAGAGGCCCTACACCATTTCTGACAGATGGCAGTCCAGTCTCTTCTTGAAAGCTTCCAGTGATGAAGCTCCCACAAGCTGTTCCATTGGTTGATTGTTGAATCTCTTCTTGTTCAGTTTCCATCCATTATTTCTTATCTGGCCTTCGGCTGCTTTGGAAAATAGCTCGACCCCCTCCTCTCTCTGAGGCAGCCCCTCAAATATTGGAAGACTGCTATCCTGTCTCCCCTGGTCCTTCTCTTCACTAGACAAGCCCTGCCCAGTTCCTGCAAGTTCATCCTATGTTTTTGCCTCCAATCCCCTAATCCTCCTGGTTGCTCTCCTCTGCACTCTTTCTAGGGGTCCCTTTCAACTCTGTTATTCTCTTAAGTATGACTCACTTAGTCACCTTGCTTAAATTCTGTTCTCAATTGTAGTCGTAAATCGAGGACTTGCAGGGAGGGGCGTTTGGGAGAAGTGTGTTGGTACTTAACGTTACTTTCCCCCACTCCTGATTTGCCAGGAGGGGGGATGAGAGGAAGCACACAACTGAGAGATAAAGAAAACAGCCAAGGGAGTGAAAAATGTAAAATAATGTCTCCCCTCCATTCAGCTGCTTAAACGAACAGTAGACCTCCATCCAGCCAGCCTTGCTGTGATGGCTGTTTTAACATTCAGCCATAAACCTCAAGACATCCGATCACAGAGCCTCTCTCACACACACACACACATCTGTTTGGAGCTTCGGGCTAATGGAGTCTATAAATGTATATATTTTTTAATATGATTATTTTGATAAATGGGGAAACAGACCTTTGCTCTCCACTGGGTCTCCCATTGCAACAGCTAAGGCTGGGAGAAAAACAGCTGTTAAAAAGAGAAGGGAGAGAAAACTTCCCCACAGTTCTTTTAAGATTTTTTTTTATCCAGGCCTCTTGTTCGCCTTTAAAGAACAGCTGCAATCAAAATGATGCCAATTTTCTAGTCTCACTCATCAGACTATGGAGCTGGAACGCCAAGAGTATTAAAAGTCCTGGGGAGGGGAGGGAGAAAAGGGTGATTCCCCCAAAAGCGTCAGAGATATATATATATATATATATATATATATATATATATATATATATATATATATATATATATATATATATATATATATATATATATATATATATATATATATATATATATATGCTATATATATATGCTATATATATATGCTATATATATATATATATATATATATATATATATATATATATATATATATATATATATATATATATATATATATATATATACCGTATTTTTCAGAGTATAAGACGCACCTTTTTCCTCCCTAAAAGAGGCTGAAAATTTGGGTGCGTCTTATACTTCAAATGTAGCTTTTTTGAAGCTTTATTTTCCAGCCCTAACGAGGTGCTAACGATCTTCCCGGCTTCCTATTCCCTCCGAAGAAGGTTTTTTCCAGCCCCAAGTCTTTGCAGGCTTGTTTTCATTCCTACTCCCTCTGAAAAAGCGGTGCTTTTTCAGCCCTAACGATCTTCCTGGCTTGCTGCATTTATTTTTATTACTACTCCCTCCGAAGCAGTTTTTCCTGCCCTAAGTCTTTGCAGGCTTGTTTTCATTCCTACTCCCTCTGAAAAAGGCTTTTTCAGCCCTAACCAGGGGATAAAATAATGTGCTGAAACTGAACAGACTAAGGACGCTAGCCAGATGAATACCTGGTAGGCAGATTTCCCCCCCTATTTTCCTCCCCCAAAACTAAGGTGCGTCTTATACTCCGGTGCGTCTTATACTCTGAAAAATACGGTATATATATTATTTTGTTCCAAGCCTCTTCACATTCTCCAGGATTATTCCCAGGGGCCGCACAGAAATAACCTTAAAATATGCTTGTCATTTGAAAGTTTAAAAAGGGAAAGATTCTCAGGCGTGTGGTTGTGTGTGTGTGTGTGTGTGTGTGTGTGTGTGTGTGTGTGTGTGTGTGTGTGTGTGTGTGTACGCACGCCTGATGTTCTTTCTTCAGCGCCATCTGAAAAAAATACGAAGAGAGGATAAAGAAGGAAAAACACATTTGTCAGGGAAAAGTGTCACTCCATTTTCTGGTCTCGTGGGGGGGGGGAAACGATCTTATTTATTCCTTCATTCCTTCATTCCTTCATAAATAAAATAAAATAAATAAATAAATATTCAATTTCTATGGGAAACAGCAATAGCACTTAGACTTATATACCGCTTCATAGTGCTTTACAGCCCTCTCTAAGCGGTTTTTACAGAGTCAGCCTCTTGCCCCCAACAATCTGGGTCCTCATTTTACCGACCTTGGAAGGATGTAAGGCTGAGTCAACCTTGAGCCTGGTGAGATTTGAACAGCTGAACTGCAGCTAGCAGTCAGCTGAAGTAGCCTGCAGTGCTGCACTCTAACCACTGCGCCACCTTGGCACCAACTCAATCAAGTGACTCTGGGCGGCTTACAGGTCTAAAAGTTTAAAACAATGAAAACAGTTTAAAAACATGAAAACAATAAAAACACCCACAAAATAAATATGCATAAACAGCAGCCGTGATTATTAATATCATGGTCATATAAATCGGAAATCCTAGAATTAAGTTCTTTATTTTACAGTCTACATATCTCCTTACAACGCAGAGAAGGGCCAGTCTATATTCAGAAATATTTTAATATTTTCTGAATAATATTAATATTTAATATTTCCTGAATAATATAATATTCAATTCCATTCATTTGAAGCAAAAAGAACAAAAAAACACCCCACTTCTCACAAGCCAATGATTGTGTAATATTTAGTATGCTCATTTGGCCTACGTGTTAATATTTTCTTTCTTTTATTGGGCTTTCCATTTTTTATGTTTTTAGAGCAATCTATTTAAGCAGGGAATACATTAATGTTCCAATAAATATTTCTCTTTTTTCTGCATTAACCTGGAATTATAAGAAAAACTCCCAATTTGAGGGCAGAGGGCAAAGAGAGGAGGACAGAAAACATGCTATTGACATATTTAAATATTCTATGACCATGTAATGAAGAATTCAACATCCTAACTTCTTGTCTTCTCTCCATTTTTAATTCTGTTTCGGAGCTTCATTTCAGTCTAAAAAAAATGTCACTAGCCTCAGAAAAGTTTTTTAAAAGTAAACTATGCAAAAAGACTTTAACAGAAAAACTTTACAACTGCGGAGATCATTTTCGCTCTTTAAAAAAAAAATTCCCAGAAGTGTGTTGAGCAATAAGTTGTTTTCAACTTATCAATAATAGCTCTGGGTGGTTAGTTTAGCAATCAAAAAACGAGATATATACTTTTTTTTGTTCCCAACTCAGAGGCCTTATCATTTCCATTAAAAACAGTCTGCTGTTTTGCCTGGCGTGTTGCAGGTTTCCTTCTGTCTTCTGCCTGTAAGTCTTGTCTCTACTTGCCGTGGGATGAACATCTGACCTTGAATTACATGCCTTAGTAAGTCCATCTGGAATCTGGTCAAGGCGTCTCATCTCTTCAGAGAGCCAGAAGTCACCAAGAGAGACACTGTGTCCTAATTTCCAGCTCTACAGAAATGTTTTTCACGCTGTTCTTGGGTTGCATCACATTTCACTGACAAGTCTTGACCTCTCGACGGGTCATTTCCCGATCAGTGGTTGATTGTATCTTCAGAAATGATATAAAGCTTCTCTTCATTATCGTTGCTTTGGCGCAACAAGCATGGGATGACTCTAGTCTAGAAGATGATGCAAACTCTTCGTGCGGGAAAAGGACCACTGTTTCAACACCCAGTCCTAAGACTGGCCATGGCCTTGAGGTTGCAAGAGGTCACTTACATTTCATCCACTGACTAGGTCAGGGGTCGGCAACCTTAAACACTCAGAGAGCCACAAAAGTCCTAACCGGAATCCCCCCGTTCAATTCTGGAGCCGACCGGAAGTCCGGTTCCTCCACCATAGAGTCTCCTCCTAGCACGGCGTCCTTTTTCCTCTACCAGTCCTAATGGAAAGCCCTATCAATTGTGGAGCTGACCGGAAAACCCGCCCCTTGCCATAGAGTCTCCTCCTGACACGCCCTACTCCCCCCCCAACCAGAAGCTCCTCTCAAAATTGTGGTGCTGACCGGCGATAGGGAGCTGCAGCAGAGGGATGAAAGAGCCACATGCGGCTCCAGAGCCGCAGGATGCTGACCCCTGGACTAGGTCACTAGGTGATCAAGGATCATGGGGAAGATCTACCCCATCATCTGCCAGGAGGCACAGTCAATCTGGAAGTCAACCTGGTTTTGTCCATCAACCAACAAAGGAGCAGCTGCAGGAAGGCTGCATCTCCACACCCACACTTGCTTTCAGAAAGATCATTTGGCTCCAGCTGGATTTGGGTAAGATTTGGAGATCGTTTGATCAAAACATAGGATACACATCTAAGCTTTTATCTATGGCTTTCCACAAATCTTTTCTCATCCAGCACCCTCCAGTGCTGATGGGACCAACCCAAATTCATAGTCAAGATTCTGAGCATTTCAGGACCGAGATTCATGAATGCCACCTGAGCTCCATATGAATGTATTACTTTTTCTTCTTTCTAAATGTCCAAAGGGCTTACTGTTAGATGAGCTTTGTTCCCCTCTTGGACCATGCTATGATTATGGAAAGGTTCAAGCTATTGTCCATTGCCTGGAGTTGGTAGTCCAATGTCCATCAATATGGCAAATACTGTATTTTTCGGAGTATAAGACGCACTGAAGTATAAGACGCACCTTAGTTTTGGGGGAGGAAAACAAGGAAAAAAGGCCTCTGCCTCCAAGCAATTTTCCAAACAGCAAACAGCAAACAGCACAGACGATATACACTGTTTGCTGTGTATTTCTGTGCATGTGTGCCTGACCCATAGAAATAGCAAAGAATTGGAGAAATGTACATTATGCCAGAAAGTTTTCTTAAATGTAGTCACACTAACTCCTCCCAATTATTTAAATAGATCTACTCCAAGGTAACTAAACTCTAATACTAAACAGGACACTGTTACATTTCAGACTATACTTGTACAGAGCTGTTAAAATTAATTAAAATTTCTGGAAGTATACATTATTCTCTATTATTTAAAAGAAGATACAATAGCACTGGGCCTCTTCAGAGCAATAAAAATCTGTGTGTCTCTCCCAGCTATTTGCCTCTTTGCATTTCAGTTTCAGTTTCATTTTAGCACGTGGCAAATCAGCTGTAGGTCGGGAAACTACTAGTGACTTGCTTGGCTTTACAGGCTGTTCCCTGTTTGCTGCAAACAGGTAAATTGCTGGAAGACAGAGGCTGAAGGGTGGGGGTGGATGGGTGGATGGGGCTGCATTCGGTGTATAAGACGCACCCAAGTTTTCACCCTCTTTTTGGGGGGTAAAAAGGTGCGTCTTATACTCCAAAAAATACGATAAATCAACAAGGCTCCTGGCAGGTTAGAAACAAAAAATAAAATAAAATAAAAGCAGTATAAAAGGATTTGCCAAAATCCTTCTGTCGCTATCCAGCTTTGCAACCAATCTTTCAACAGTAAAGGTCCCAGTGAAAAAGTTTGGCTTTGATTACCTTCCAGGACCTTGTGCTATTCAGCGCTTTGAAGACAGACAGCTTTCCCATCAATGGCAGAGGCACAGCGCAGGAGACAAAGTCTCCCCTGTTGCCCTCTTCCCAAGCATCTCATTGGAAGGAAATTCTTAACAACACTCTTTGGAATCGCTGCCCTTGGATGCGCTGATTCTCCCTGGAAGGCGGGGATCCTTAGCTGCCAAGCCTTATAGATTAAAATCAGCACTTCGGATTGCATCCAGAAATCAACTGACAGTCAGCGCCAAAGTTATAAGACCCTAAAATTCTTTGGATCCGAAGAATGGGAGGCAAGGAAATGGTTCTTAGAAAATCAAAACCTTTCTACAGAAGGCAACTCAGGCTGGCAGGTACAAGGACCCAGGATAGGAAAACATAACTCCAAGCATGTCCCAAAAGTGTGGGTTTTTTCCCCCCAAAAGGCAACTGGACTTTCTTGGTTTCTTCTTTGAAAACGTTTCGCTTCTCATCCAAGCAGCTTCTTCAGTCCAGCTTTTTGGATGAAAAGCGAAACATTTTCAAAGAAGAAACCAAGAAAGTCCAGTTGCCTTTTGGAGAAGCACCTTGAGACAACCATGACCTGGATGACGGAGAATCTCCATAGAGATCATTCAAGCAGTAGAATAGAAGAGAATAGCAGAGTTGGAAGGGACCTTGGAGGTCATCTAGTCCAACCCCCTGCTTAGGCAGGAAACCCTACACCACTTCAGACAAATGGTTATCCAACATCATCTTAAAAACTTCCAGTGTTGGAGCATTCACAACTTCTGGAGGCAAGCTGTTCCACTGGTTAATTGTTCTAACTGTCAGGAAAGTTCCCCTTAGTTCTAAGTTGCTTCTCTCCTTGATTAGTTTCCACCCATTGCTTCTTGTACTACCTTCAGGTGCTTTGGAGAATAGCTTCACTCCCTCTTCTTTGTGGCAACCCGTGAGATATTGGAACACGGCTATCATGTCTCCGCTGGTCCTTCTTTTCATTAAACTAGACATACCCAGTTCCTGCAACCGTTCTTCATATGTTTTAGCCTCCAGTCCCCTTAATCATCTTTGTTGCTCTTCTCTGCACTCTTAGTATTCCAAAACAGGTGCTAATCTATTTGATACCTGGCTTATCTCCAAAAATTGTGGGTGTCTCATCACTGGAGATTTTTAATAAGAGTTTGGACTAGAATGGTATAGGGCAGTGATGGCGAACCTTTTAAACACCGAGTGCCCAAACCGCGGGCGTGCATGCCAAAACTGAAAGGTGAGCACATGTGCAAAGGTGTGGACATTTGCATGCATATGCGTGGGCATGTGCATGCACTGACATGAGCAAATGTGCACATGCACCGACATGAGCAAACGTGTGCATGCACCGACATGCGCAAACATGCAAGAACGTGCACATGCGCGGACATGTGGATGTGCGCAGCAGAGACTCGAAGACCAGCTTGTTGGGGTGAGAATTATATCTCATAGAGGCGATTTAGATTTTTTCTTGGAATTCAGACAGTTAGAAATAAAGCCGAGATTAAAGGTCTAATAGAAAATATTTATTTCAGTACAAAAACAATAAATCCTGAGTAATTACATCTTTGCTAAGAAAACACAACCGTTCAGGTCAAGAGCTAAGGCAGAAGAAAAATTAATGGTGGTTTAGGAATGCACACATGCGCACTCATCATATCACGTGGTCTGCTTATATTGGAATGTACCATAATATTAGGATACGGGTGCATCACCCTGCATAGACATACAACTGACAATATTCACACTGTGACACAGCTGGCTGGCGGGAGGCAGGGCATCTCAACACCGGCAGTGCAGCAAGAGGTAAGATCTTTTTCTTTCGTGAGCATTTGTTTCGTCATTTGCAGGGAAACAGAAGCTCACGAAAGAAATGCCACGGAGATCTGACCTGGGGCGATGGTGCGCATGCCAGCAGAGAGGGCTCTGCGTGCCACCTCTGGCACACGTGCCATAGGTTCGCCATCGCGGGTATAGGGTCTCCTACTTGAGCAGGGGGTTGGACTAGAAGACCTCCCAGGTCCCTTCCAGCCCTGTTATTCTGCTATACTTCCTACCTAGCCCTCCAGCATCAGCTGGGCCAATCCTCAGTTGGAATGGCCTCCGGCTCTCTGGAGCTGCATCCCTCCTCTGTCAATCTGCCTTCAATAAATCATAATCTGTGAGCCGTGCACCATTTTTGTGGATGGCAAGTTCTACCCTGCTGGCCTTCTGTTAAGAAAACCTCAAAAAGACAGACAAAGCTACTTGCAAAAATCTCGAGGCCCCGGAGACCGAAATATCGTAGAGAGCCAAAACGTTCGCGTGAATGTCACTCGGCTCGCCAGGAATAACAAAAATACATTAAAGAAAAGACCCAAGGATTTCAAAATCATTTTTTTTTCCCGTTCGGAGTAGAGACAGCCTGAATAGAACGCCATTTAGGTCGTTTAGCCGGCACAGCTGAAAAGAAGCCAATGCAAGGAGTCCATTAGGTGGAAAGGAGCACTTAAGAGCAGGTTGAGGGTTGAAGAGATGCAAATTGTGTCACGGATCTAATCCTGCTTTGCTTTAAGACCCTTCGAACCGTCTCCCTTTCCAGCCCATAACCCTAAAGATTTTGAAGGATGCAACTTAATTAAGAGAAAACCAAGTCCAGTTTTTTTTTAATCCTATTTTTCTTTTTTTACCCCTTCTGGGAAAAAGAATGCTTCCCTTTTAATGTAAGTGCTTCTTTGGACACTATTTTGGGAAACACAGCAAGTTTTTTTTTAAAAGGCAGACTCTACTTGATATTCCCAGCCTGCGAAAAGATCAGTTCTGAAAAGCAAAGGGGGTGGGAGTGGGTGGGAAGGGTTGCAGAGGAAAGAGTGGGCTGCAAGACTTTTGAAATCCTGCCTTGAGTGGGTCACCGCCAGCCTCAGTCGCGCCGTATGGTTTTATTTTTCACACATTTTTCGATTCTCTGCAGAAAAAGCTGCTGGAATCCAGGAGTGTTAACACTCAGTGTTTTCGGTTGTTGGTTTTTTTTTTCTTTTTAAACAAGCGGTAATCTCCTCTGAATCAGAGGTGGGTTCCTGCCGGTTCGGACTGGTTCTATAGAACCGTTAGTAACTTGGCGGCCTGGGTCGCTGGAACCGGCAGCGACCCAGGCCTGCCACGCCCCCAAGACAGTTTTCATGGCAGCAGCATAGGTGGCACCATCTTGTTTTTTTTTAGTACTGCACATGTGCGCGTGCTTTTTTTAGTACTGCACATGTGCACTCATGCAAACCACATGGGCGGTGCGCAATGCGCGCCCCGCCCGCGTGGCGCATCCTTGAGCGAACCGGCACCAGAATAATCCAGAACTTACCCCTGCTCTGAATGCATCCCACCACCTCCTTCCAGAAGTTATTAGTAAATTGTATGCAATTCCTGAAGGGGAAAGAAATGGAGAATGGTTGGGATTTTAAAGAGAGCCATTGTTTTTCTGAGGAGTGATAGATGCAAAGATGATTAGAAAGCCACTTTGATTCATGGTTAAGATATCAGGCTAAAAAGCAGGAGACTGTGAGTTCTAATCCCACCTTGGGCATCATTAAAGTCAAGACAATGACTTTGGGCCAATCATCAGGAGTCTTTGAGTTCTAGTCCTGCCTTGGGCATGAAAGCCATCTGGGTGACTTTGGGCCAATCACCAGGAGATGGTGAGTTTTAGTTCTGCCTTAGCCATGAAAACAGCTGGGTGATTTTGGGCCAATCACCAGGAGACTCTGAGTTCTAGTCCCACCTTAGGCATGCAAGCCAGTTGGGTGACTTTGGACCAGTCTCTCTCTCAACCCAAGACACGTCATGGGGTTGTTGTTGTGGGCAAAATAGGACAAAGAAGTTGTGTTGGGTATGTTTGCTGTCTTGAGTTATTTGAAAAAAATAAGAAAGGCGAGTTACAAATAAATAAAAATGCTCTCTGGAAGTCTGTTGCATAATGTCAAAGGCAGCCAGCAATTAAATGATTTTCTGCATTATGTTTAAAGTAATTCTGTTTTACTGTTTGTTTTTTCCTTGCATTTCCTTGCATTGCTGTTTCTGGAGCATGCCTCTGGCATACTATTCAAAACACACATTAGATCCACAGAAGAAAATATTTGTAGCTCAAGGTTGAACTTGTGGGGTCCTTGGTGCTCTCTGAACTTGGTTGTTGTTGTTTTTTGCAGATGTTTCAATACCCAGCAAACAGCGGTGGGTTGCTCCTGGTTCGAACCAGTTCTTAGAACTGGTAGCACAGGCAGCAGGAGGCTCCACCCACCTGCCTGAGATGCTTCTGCACATGCGCAGAAGCGGCGCGTGCATGCGCGAACCAGTAGTAAAGGGTTTTAGAACCCACTACTGCCAGCAAGGTAGTATCAGTGCATCAAAGAGGTAGTATCAGTGCATCAAAGAGGTTTCCTAGCTGGGTAATGAAACATCTGCAAGAAAACAACCAAGCTCAGAGACCACCAAGGATCTCACTCAGAAGGCCCTTGTGTTCTGCCCCAGCTAGGAATGTAGCAAACACACAGTTTGTTCAAACTTAGTTTAATCAATAACCAACTACTAATAACTGGCTTAGTAGTGGATACACACACACACACAAACCTAAAAGCAGTCTTTTCTTGCAAAGAACCAGCTGCTAATTAATCGTCATTAACAGCCGGCATAAGTTCAGAAAGTCTTAAATCCTATAATAGCAATTAGTTCTTGATATCTCACGAAGTTTCAAAGGCTTGGCAAAATGCCTAGAAGTCGTCCTCAATAAGCAAGCCGAAGCAGATAAACAGAGCAGAGATTTTCCAGACATGAGGCACACATGACGCACACATGAATCTCAAACGTTGTTTCCTGCAGAGATTCAGCTGCCTCTGCTTTCCTTAAGTAGACTAGGGGAGTGGCCAATTAGCCCCAAGTCTTACTCCCGAGGAGACCTCCTCTGGAGTAACCATTCCTGCCTTTTGGCAGCTCTGCGTGCCAGTGCATTCAGAAGAGGAGAAGCCTCTTCTCCCTCATCACTGCTATGAGGTGCTAGAGATTCCAAAGGCCCTGGGTGAACCTCTGCCTCTGGCACCGAGTCCTTGCCAGCCTCCTCACTGTCCGACTCGGGTGCCAGCTGCACACACCGCTGGCGCATCACCAAGTCGGTCTCCTCTCGAACGGGATCCGCTATCAGCTGCATGGGCTGCTGGCGGGCCACAACACCTTGGCTGAAAAGAAGAAGAAAAATACCCCTGCCTTAGGAAGATCACAATAGATCCAAACAAACAGAGAAGGCTGAGATTGTCATGGTGTGATTATTGTCAGTTGTATGTATATGCAGGATGCTGCATCCCTATCTATTATAATGGTACATTCCAGAACACGTGATATAATATTCTTGTACGCATGTGTGCATTCCTAATGCTCCATTATTCTTCTTGACTTAGCTCTTGACCGAGAAGGTCACATTTTATAGCAGAAATGTAAACAATCAGAATTTATTGTTTTTGTACCGAAATAAATATTTTCAATTAGACTTTTAAACTTCGGTTTTATTTCTAAATGTCTGAATTCCGGGAGAAAGATCAACATCGCCTCTATGGAGATTTATATCTTCATTCTAACAGAGACATTCCATTTGAAGTTGAATGACGCCAACAGTGAAGGACCAGAGTCTCCTGCATGCTCTTGTGCTTTTCTTCAAATGATAAAGTCACACTGGAGCGTGGCACCTCAAGAATCTCAGTCCTTTGAGATGGATCTACAGAAGTGTCAATGGAATGGCTTCTGAGGCCTCTATACTGCTTGTGCTGCTTTGACACACTTGATCTCCCATAAATGCCACCGGAAGGGCCAACAGACATAGAACATAGAATAATAGAGTCGGAAGGGACCTTGGAGGTCTACTCTGCTTGAGCAGTAGACCCTATATCATTTCAGACAAATGGTTGTCCAGTCTCTTTTTGGAAACCTTCAGTGATGGATCACCCACAACTTCTGGAGGCAAGCTATTCCATTGGTTAATTGCTCTCCCCGTTAGGAAATTTCTCCTTAGTTCTAGGTTTCTTCTCTCCTTGGTTAGTTTCCAACCATTGTAATCCATTGACATCTGAAGGATGCCCAGATCTTTTACCATGGAAGATTGCCTCTCCTGCTTGTAATGACGACAGGAGAAACTATGAAACCAAAATTGAATGGGATAAAATCATCCTTCTCCGTTCTCATGGCTACTTCGACTCGGATTAATTTACTTGCCTTGCTCATCACTCCGCTGCATTTTGCGGCTAGGAGGGGAAAGGAGGAGAATGAAACGTCTGGCAAATTTGCTCCAGTCCAATTGTAAAATATCTTCAGCTCAGGTTTCCTTGAACGGTAAACAAGTCATTGTCTTTGGAAAGTGATTCACTTAAACCGTGGTTTTAAAAAAGGAACCCTGCAATCAGCAAGAGATGTCAAAGCGTTTGTTGCTGCCATTGCTACATTTTCATTCTCACTTTCTCTTCCTCCCTTCCGCCCCAAATCCAGCTTTCCGTTTAGATTTGTTGGGTTTTTTGACACCGTTTTCATCAGCAGTGATGGATGGAAAGCAATTTTCTGCCACTTCGGTGAAAAATGCGCTGGTCCTTACAAAGCAGGGTGACAAATTTAGACCTCTCTCGGCAGGAAGGCAGCCGCGGTGATGTTTGGGACTTTGTTGGGTGCTGGAGAATAGCAATAGCACTTAGACTTATATACTGCTTACAGTGCTTTACAGCCCTCTCTAAGCGGTTTACAGAGTCAGCCTCTTGCCCCCAACAATCTGGGTCCTCATTTGACCCACCTCGGAAGGATGGAAGGTTGAGTCAACCTTGAGCCTGATGAGATTCGAACTGCCAAATTGCAGGCAGCCGGCAGTCAGCAGAAATAGCCTGCAGTACTGCATTCTAACCACTGCGCCACCATGGCGCAGGAGGGAAGTCAGGATTTCTAAGATCAAGCTGGCTTTTAGGCATCTAAGCCCAGATGAGAAGCACTGGCAATTGTCTCGGGGTTTTTGTGGAGAGTTTCTCAGTTTTCCAAAAGTATATATAGCAGGGTTTGGATTTGATTTGTGTAGAGCAGGAGTCCCTAACCCCAGGTCCATGGCCCAGCACCGGTCTGCGGCATACCAGCAACCGGGCCACGCAAACAAGCAAAGCCCCACCCGTGGGATGCAGGCAGCACGTGAAACCACACCCTCTCCAGTCCGAGGAAAAACCTCTCTCCATTAGAACCGGTGTCTGGTGCCCAAAAGGTTGGGGACCGCTGGTGTAGAATTCTAGAGTTGAGATACCTTGAAAGACATCTAGTCCACCTTCTGCTCAGTGTAGGGTCTACTAGAACATCTCTCCATCCAGCTTCTGTTTCAAGAGTTAGCATGAAGGAGAATTCAGCATTCTGTATAGCAGGGGTGTCAAACTCAATTTCATTGAGGGCTGCATCAGGGCTGTGGTTGACCTCGAGTGGCCGTGGCAGGCTGGCTGGGCATGGCCAGCTGAACACCACTCACTGGGCATGGCCGGCTGGGTGGGCGTGGCCAGATGGGTGGGCGTGGCCAGCTTGACACCACTCCCCAAATTGCTGGCATGTTTCCTCTTTGCACTGGGTAGACCGGGCCGAATCCACTCTGGTCCAATGTTTCCTCTTCATATTGGGTAGACTGGGTCAAAGCGATGCAGGTAGACCAGGCCGAAGCAATGCGGGACGGCCCTTTACATTTTCCAGGACGGCCCCGCAGGCCAAATCTGACCACATTGCAGGCCCAGATCCAGCCCACGGGCCTTGAGTTCGACTCCCCTGCCATATAGCAACTTCTAGGTAAATCATACAGCCAAGAATTTCCTCCTGATAGCAATAGCAATAGCACTTAGACTTATATTCCGCTTCATAGTGCTTTACAACCCTCTCTAAGAGGTTTACAGAGTTCAGTCTATTGCCCCCAACAATCTGGGTCCTCATTTTACCCACCTCAAAAGGATGGAAGGCTGAGTCAACCTTGAGCCGGTGAGATTTGAACAGCTGAACTGCTGAACTGCAGTGCTACATTTTAACCACTGCACTACCTCGGCTCTCTGATATCTAGATAGAACTGTTTTAACTCATATCATGTAATTTCTAGTAATGATGGCACAGCTGTCCAATCTAAAAAAAGAAAAAGAAAAAGAAAATTTCATTATGGCTTAGCATAATATATGAACTCAGCCCCACAGGTCATCACATACTTGATGTAGGAGGACAGGCAGAGACAGGAGATGGAGTCAAGAGAGAAATCAGCGTGGAATCATTACATTCTCACAAGCGATCTGAGTCCCTCTTGTATTCCAATGACTCTTATCTAGGGCAATTTAGTGCTGACCATTCACTGACTAGATTCTTGTGTATTGCCATGAGCAATAGATCAGCTTAAGTGGAACTTAACATACGGTCGGGGTGGGTTCGTCCCAGTTCGGACCGGATCACCCGAACCGGTACCGACCTGCTGGTGACATCACGGATCCAATTCGGTTGGTGCCGGTCCGTGGACGCCGCCATCTTTTTTAAAAAATTTTTTTGCAAAATTTCCCGTTTGGATGGCTTCTCCTCTTCCACTGCTTGAAAAAGGGCCCGCCCGCCCACCCTCGGGTTAATACTGACCTTTATTTCTACGCCCGAAGCACAACTGATTAGCTCCTCAGCTGTGTTTCGGGCTGATTCCTGCTACTGAGCATGCACGGAAGCCAAATTGCACGAGGGGACGCACGCAAAATGTCGCAATGCGAACCGGTGGCGAAGGTATGTGGAACCCACCCTTGCATACGGTCCTGATTCTTCATGCCTGAAACTTTACATGGAATAATTGTACACATTCACACATGAGAGAACACAAACCTTAAAAAAAAAAATAGGACCATGTCCATTCCTCAAGGAAACTGATTTTTAAAATATCTGTAGGAATTACCTTTAATATTAGATGTCTCTGAAATCTTTTTTACATACAGTATATTCCTTGTATTATTATCATTATTATTTTTTTGGCTTTTTTTTAACTCCCCTGGTATTTGGGGGGGGGAGTTGGGTGTCACTGCTGTTTACTCACAAAGGGAATGCTTGTGAAGTTACACACCCACTGAGTGATCATAAACAAGGAGCCTGCTTAGCTACCTCCTTTTTTGCATGTTGCCGATTATGAGAAAATCAGACTGAACATTAGCTGTTCCTTTTACATTTTCCAGGCGCGAAATGGTTGCTGGCTAGGAAGTAATTAGATCTCCTCCCCACCCCCTGTTTCTTTTGGACACAACAGAGTTGTACTCTTAAAAAATATCTCACGTCGATTTCCACACAGCTCCCGATGGCGCTATTCGGTGTTCATTCCGAGCAAGTAAAACAAAATAAGCAAGCATAATAATGTAATCGATATATTTAAGCATCTGGGGAGAACCGAATCACATGGAAGTCCAAATGGAGATGTTTACTGCCATGACTGCATTATTATTATTATTATTATTTTCCATGTTTACACTGAGTTCTTTTTACGGGCTTTCCATATGTCCAACTAAACAGCCAAGGTGACTTTCTGGCGTTTAATTACTCGGCCACCCCACGTGAAAATTTTAAATGCTGTAAAATGCTTTCTTTCTGCTTTCAACAGGGTTGGGTTGCCTCCAGGGGCGGGTTCCTAATTTTTTTTACTACCACTCTGTGGGTGTGGCTTATTTTGTGGGTGTGGCTTGCCAGCCATGTGACCGGGTGGGCGTGGCTTCTCAGACTGCTGAAGGGAGGGAAACTGAGATAGGTCCTGCCGCCCATTCCCGCTCCCCTCAGCAGCTCGAGAAGCCTCAAACGTGCAAAAATGCCTAGGATCGTCACCGCGCGTTCGTGGCTTCTCAGACTGCTGAAGGGAGGGGAATGGAAATAGCTCCTGCCGCCCGTTCTTTCAGCGTCTCACACGCTCCCTCAGCCATCCTCCCCTGCTTGGACTCACTGTGGGGTAGGAAGGCAGCGCATGCGCAGTGCCAGAAGCTCGGCTTCTGGGCATGCGCAGAAGAAATTTCTTTTAAAAAAAATTTTTTAAAATTTTTTAATGGCGGCGCCCAGGCACCGGCAACCGACCGCACCGGTACTGTGACGTCACCAGTGGGCCACTACCGGTGCTATAGAGTGGACCGCACCTGTAGGAACCCACCACTGGTTGCCTCGGCTAAGAATTAGCATCTCAAATATAGTGCAGTGGTGTCCGGGGCCTGGTTGATTAGATGTAAAATGCCAACAAAGAAGACAGGAGGAAAAAAACGCTGATATTCTTGTTTTTAATCTCAAGAGCAGGCTTACTGGATCCACTTGAGGGCTTCTTGTGGGGGAAGGGATTGGTTTTGCTTCCAACACATTTGTCAAACATTAATTGACAAATGTTGCCTCCTAAGGACTCGACCAACTGTCCCTCCTTGATTCTTGGGGGGGAGAAATTAGCCCCCTCAGAACGGGTCCGCAATTTGGGTGTCCTCCTAGACCCACAGCTAAAATTGGAACAACATCTTTCAGCTGTGGCTAGGGGGACCTTTGCACAAGTACGTCTTGTGCACCAATTGCGACCCTACTTGGAGAAGGAGGCACTTCTTACAGTCGCTCATGCCCTTATCACCTCACGGCTGGATTACTGCAATGCGCTCTACATGGGGCTACCCTTGAAGAGTGTCCGGCGACTGCAATTGGTGCAAAATGCAGCTGCGCGAGCTGTGGTGGGTGTACCTAGATGCACCCACGTAACACCTATCCTCCGCCAGCTGCATTGGCTGCCCATTAGTCTCCGGATCCAATTTAAGGTGTTGGTCGTTACCTTTAAAGCCCTACATGGCTCAGGGCCAGGTTATCTTCGGGACCGCATCCTGCCGCATACCTCCCTACGACCGGTTAGAGCCCACAGAGTCGGCCTCCTCCAGGTCCCGTCGACCAAACAATGTCGGCTAGCGGGACCTAGGGGGAGGGCCTTCTCTGTGGGAGCCCCCTCCCTTTGGAACCAGCTCCCTCCAGAGATCAGGACCATCCCCACCCTACTGGCCTTCCGTAAAGCAATAAAAACTTGGCTCTTCCGGCAGGCAGGGTATGAATGAAAGTTTGTTTTTTAATGGATAGTATTTTAATATGGCTCCTTTTAAAAATTGTTTTTTATGTGTTTCTATATCTGCTGTGAGCCGCCCAGAGTCCCCCGGGAGTTGGGCGGCATAGAAATTTTAATAAATAAAAAAATAAAAATAAATAATTCAAAATCAAAAATGGCAGAATGATTTCCTGCCATTCCAAGCTCAAAGACAAATCAATGTGTGTGCATATACACTACCTGTACACCACTAAATCAATGCAGACTTATGGGGGATTACAAAACAGTCAGCCAAAGCATCCATCCATCCATTTATCCATCCATGCACACACCTTAAGCCTAGATTGCGCCCAGTTCCAAAAATAAAACCATTCCTCAAATCCTCCCCTAAGCCAAGAAAAAAATTAAAATCTTCACTCTATCCCAGTGATGGCAAACCTTTTTGGCATTGTGTGCCAAAAGTCCAAGCGTGAGAGAGCTGTTGCGCTTGCGCGTGCTGGCACCCATAATGCAATGTGCACCCCCATTTGCGCATGTGTGCACAACCCTCCCCTGCACTCCCCCTGTGCATGCACCCTGCACTGCACATGCGCACATGCAAACCCTCACTGTGCTTGCATATGCCTCCACCCCCTCCACTTCTTCCAAGAGGGCCGGTGCGCCTCTAACCAGAGGACAACCAGGTACCAGCCCTGTCAGGCAGTGATTTTATATTGCCTGTTATATGTATATGCAGAGGAGATGCATCCCTATCAAATATAATGGTTTATTCCTGAGCACGTGATTACTATGTTCCTAGTACGCGTGTGTACATTATTTTCTTTTGTTCCTCCCTTCTTCTGCTGCTTCTGAAAGGAGCAAGATTTTTTTTTATAGCCAGGATGTGATTTATTTGTTTTTGTACCGAAATAAATATTTTATACCTTAGTATTTAAACTGCGGTTTTCTTTCTATAATGTCAGAGTTTCAGGAAAAGATCTATTTCGCCTCTGATGAGAGTAATTCTTATCTAACAAGCCCATTCCCTGGCGACACAAAGCAGCAGCCATTCCCAAGCCAGCAGCAGCTCTCTTAGCCCCACCACCTTGAAAGCACCATTCACCAGCCAGAGAAGCTCCAAACATAAAGCCTTGCCTTGGCTCCTCCCTACTGGGATCCACCATTCCCCAGCCGGCAGCAGCTGTCTCTGCCCCACCACTTTGGAAGCTGGAGAAGCTCCAAACGGACGTCCATGCCTAGGATCCTCCCTCCAGGGATCCACCATTTGCCGGCCGGCAGCAGCTTTCTCTCTCCCCCCCACCTCGGTAGTGCCATGCAACAGCCGGAGAAGCTCCGAACATATGGCCTTGCCTGGGATCCTCTCCTCTGTGAACCACCGTTCTCCAGCTGGCAGCTGCCGAGGTGGCGGGGCAGAGAGCGCTGATGGCGGCTGGGTAATGGTGGATCCCAGCGGGGAGGAACCCAGGCAAGGCCGCGTGTTCGGAGCTTCTGCGGCTGCCGAGGTGTGGGGGGTAGAGAGCTCTGCTGGCGGCTGGGGAACGGTGGATCCCAGCAGCCAGGAGTGGGATTTGGGGGTTCTCCAAACTGCACAGAATCTTAGCTAGAGGTTCTCCCGAACTCCTGCGAACCCTCAGCAGCCCAGCCGTGAAATCCTCTCCCAAAAGAGAGCTCTGATGATCAATTGCCATGTAGCCGAAAGAAGATTTTATATCCTGAGTACCGAGCGATCATAGCTCAGATCAAGGCTAATAGCTTTCAATTAAGAGTTCCCCAATTTTTCCATCTCCCCAACTCTGGCGCTAGGATTGGATGAGATTAGATCGGACTGCTTGCTTAAATTATCCCAGAATGCACCGTTCAGTGGGGTTCACACCGCAGATTGCCGAGATCTAATTACGCAAGTACTTTCCAACCACTTGGTGATTGTCACCTAATTTTTCTGTTGTAAAACAGAAACCGAGGTTAATGAGGGTAATTGTGTTTACCATGACTCTGAGCAAAAAAAAAAAAGGAAGGCAACTCCATTTTTAAAAGGCTTCCTTGTCAGGGATAAATTGATAGAAATTGTATCAGCGTTTCCCAAAACGACTGCAGCTTGATGAGATTCGGGAGTAGGAATTGAAAAAAAAAACACCTGTAAAAACTGGAAAAAAATAAAATCTGTGATACAACTGAAATTCCATCTGGATGTGAATCACAAACGTTGCATTTTTTTGTCTGGAGTTCGAACACCGTTCAAAGACATGTGACAGTTCATGATTGCTAAAGGCACACGGTTGGTTGCCACATCATGTCTTACTAAGAGGAGATTTAAGAACAGAAAAAATTGGGAACATTGAAAGAAACTCTTTGTTTTGGGACATAATTGATCATCAAAACACAAATGACAGTTGCCTGAACGGGCAAGTTGAGGCTTAGTGGATTAGTGGGGAAAGTCTGTAGCTTATGAATTTAATTTCTCAGCATTAGCTCCCTCATTGTTCTCATTTTCCCAATCCTAAATTTGTTTTGCACCAGTACGAAGCCCCCAATTTAGGACTATTTGTTTAGCAGTAGCATTGCACTTAGACTTATATACCGCTTCAGAGTGCTTTTACAGCCCTCTCTAAGCGGTTTACAGAGTCAGCATCTTGCCCCCAACAATCTGGGTCCTCATTTTATCCACCTCGGAAGGATGGAAGGCTGCTGCCGGTCAGGATCAAACTGCTGGCAGTCAGCAGAATTAGCCTGCAGTACTACCATCTAACAGGAAGGAAGGAAGGAAGGAAGGAAGGAAGGAAGGAAGGAAGGAAGGAAGGAAGGAAGGAAGGAAGGAAGGAAGGAAGGAAGGAAGGAAATAGCAACAGCACTTAAGACTTATATACCCCTTTACAGCCCTCTCTAAGCGGTTTACAAAGTCAGCATATTGCCCCCAACAATCTGGGTTCTCATTTTATCCACCTTGGAAGGATGGAAGGCTGAGTCAACCTTGAGCCTGGTGAGATTCGAACGGCCAAATTTCAGGCAGCCAGCAGTCAGCAGAAGTAGCCTGCAGTACTGCACTCTAACCACTGCACCACCGCAGCTCATTTAGTGACTTTTCAAAGTTACAACAGCACTGAAAAAAGTGACTTAAGACCGGTCCTTGCACTTAACAATTGTTGCAGGATCCCCAGGGTCATGTGATCAAAATTCAGAAGCTTGGCAACCAGCGTGTACTAACATGGTTGCAGCTTCCTGGGTCACATGATCGCCTTTTCTGATCTTCTCAGCTGGCTTCCAACAAGCAAAGTCTATGGAGAAAGCCAGATTCGCTTAACCAGACCACGTGAATTACTGTACAACGGCAGTGGTTCACTTAACAAACATGGCAAAAAAAGCTTGTAAGGTTGGACGTGACTTATTTAACAACCACTTTGCTTAGCCACAGAAATTCCAGTCCCAACAGTGATAAATAGCGAAGTAGTTCAAGTAATGCTCATATTTAATGTCACGATGTGAATATTGTCAGTTTGTGCATCTCTATGTTTTCTACTGTATTTATGGTCAAGCAGATGTATGATATGTTCTATTACACATGTCTGCATTCCTGAGGTTTCCTCCTTCCTTCTCTTCTGCCATTTCTGCCGAAGGTAGAAGTTATTTATTCATTAGCCGATAAGATATTGCTTACTAAGGATTTTTTATTATTTTCTACTGAAATAAATATTTTGTTAATTAGATTTGAATCTCGGTTTTATTTTCTAAGTAAGAATGACTTCAAAAGGAGCAAAGATCCATCGACACGGGGATTGATTCCTCCCCGTTAACATTTAAGTCAGCTTGAAAATCCATATGTATTTTCTCATATGCATAGCTTTCTATGAATGGTTACTTAATCCCCGTACACACAAAAGAGTTTCTCCCAAGGTAATATATATTGTGTTAGGACTCTGTCCAAATGGTTGGGTTGTTAATATATAAACAAGCCACCAATCTATGTTTGTATATGTTTAAGTACTACAACTTTAAATGTATTGCTGTATTCTGATTGGCTGTAGTGTTTCAAGATTGCCATAAGAGGGAGCTAGAGATCATGGTTTCAGGTTCGTTCTCTCTGCTGATTCATTCGTGATTGACTATGTGTCTGGTAGTGAGCTCTGTGTGAAGCTCTGTTACTCTTTGATAGTATTGAAGTGTTTGTAAGCTGTAATATCTTTGATGTTTAAGACAAAGACAGGCTGGTAAGAAGATTATTGTACTTCTTGAAATTGACTGACTGAACGTGTATGACCTGGACTGTTTAATTGGACTGTGCTATTTATTTAAAAGTAAACTACTTTATACACTTTAACGAATCTGTTTGTGACTGGATCATTACTCTGCCAGCAGTTTGGCAGATCGAATCTCCCCAGGCTCAAGGTTGACTCAGCCTTCCATCCTTCCGAGGTGGGTAAAATGAGGACCCAGATTGTTGGGGGCAATATGCTGAGTCTGTAAACTGCTTAGAGAGTGCTGTAAAGCTCTATGAAGTGGTATATGTCTAAGTGCTATTGCTATTCCTATCCACTGGTTACCACGCTGAAACACCCCGTTTCTACGTGCATGTCCCTGATAACTCAGGGCTCGCTCTGCACACTCCTTAACATATTATATGTTATTTTCACAAACAAACTGATGAACTAGGTCTAATATTTGCCTCTCCAATTCTAGACAGATGATCTGCATTCCAAGAATCAAATGCAGTGTGAAATCAAAATATTTCTGCATTCAGTTTGCACACTGGTTTGGGAAGTTCAAATTAGATTTGTTTGCTTCACACCAAAACAACTCAGCTCAGCATAATCACAGAGTTAACGCCTTAATTTACAACTCCCTGAAAATTCAGACAGAATAGCAATAACAATAGCACTTAGACTTATATACCGCTTCGCAGTGCTTTAGAGCTCTCTCTAAGTGGTTTACCGAGTCAGCATATGGCCCCAACAATCTGGGTCTTCATTTTACCCACCTCGGAAGGATGGAAGGCTGAATCAAACTTGAGCCTGGTGAGATTCCAACTGCCAAATTGCAGGCAGCCGGCAGTCAGCAGAAGTAGCCTGCAGTACTGCACTCTAACCACTGCGCCACAGTGGCTCATAATGAGTGAGAACATTTTGCAAACCCAGAAGGAACAACATGGCATCCAGAAACCAATTCAAAGCAAAAGACCATTTGATCCCGGTGAAAATTAGATTACTTAAGAAAACAATTGAGTCCAACATTTCTACTGCTAAGTGAGATATTAAGTGAATTTTGCCCTATTGTATGATCTTTCTTGCCACAGTTGTTAAGTGAATCACTGCAGTTAAGTTAGTAGCACTCTTGTTAAATGAATCTGGCTTCCCTATTGAATTTGCTTGTCAGAAGGTCACAAAAGGTGATCATAAGATCCTGGGACACTTCAACTGTCATAAACATGAGTCAGTTGCCAAGCATCTGAATTTTGATCACGTGACCATGGGAATGCTGCAGCGGCCGTAAGTGTGAAAAATGGTGGTTGTAAGTTACTTTTTTCAGTGCCATTGCAACTTCAAACGGCCACTGAACCAACTGGTTGTAACATTGAACAGGACTGCCTGTCCCATGTTTTGGTATAAAGAAGGTGCATGCAATTAATTAAAAAATATGTCAAATTTCAGAGGAAAGGAAGAGAGGGAATGAATTTGAAAGACTTTAAAAGCAACAACACTTTTAAAAGAGCAAAACCCATTGCCACGGCTAGAACAGGTTAAGGTGAGTGTCCAATTTTCTCTTTGTTCCTTCCCTTCCAGCAACGTGAGAGAATAAATTACAACTAAGTGCTAGAAGAGCTGCAGTCACTAAACACCTGCAGATTTGATCCAAGTCTGAATTTAAGCCCAGGTGCGGCGAGCCTCATTTGATCTCTCCCTGTTTGAAACCGATCGCTTGCAGCTTTCCAAATCCACCAGTGCACCTGATCTGGGGCTTTTGTTCAAACTTTGCTCTGTTCTCTGAATATGTGAAGTTTTTTCCCCCCTCCTTCCTGGAAGAGGGAAAAAAACCTATAAATCCTCCCGTTTTCTCATCCCCCTCCCAAAAAAAAATATCGCTTCTGTGCGTTTAAAACAAAATAAGTAAAAGCGCAAAACAATCTTTGCTGGATCTGTAACTCTGAAGGATGAACAGCGCCCGTTCGTTTTAATGGTTGTTAAACCTTGAAGCTCTTTGTGATGGTTCGGTGCTAAACAAAATACTCAAACACGTTGGGTGACATATAATTGCTCAGACTCATATGAGGACACGTCAGACATGACAATAGGGAGTTTGTTCGTGTCTGAAGATCCAAGACTAGACAAAACGCACATACATTATGCATGCACCAAGCAAGCCCTCTTCCACAGATAGATAGATAGATAGATAGATAGATAGATAGATAGATAGATAGATAGATAGATAGATAGAGTAGAGTAGAGTAGAGTAGAGTAGAGTAGAGTAGAATAGAATAGAATAGAATAGAATAGAATAGAATAGAATAGAATAGAATAGAATAGAATAGAATAGAATGAAGAGGGAATAGAGTAGAGTAGAGTAGAGTAGAGTAGAATAGAGTGGCGTAGAATAGAGCAGAATAGAATAGAATAGAATAGAATAGAATAGAATAGAATAGAATAGAATAGAATAGAATAGAATAGAATAGAATAGAATAGAATAGAATAGAATAGAATAGAATAGAATAGAACAGAATAGAATAGAATAGAATAGAATAGAAAGAATGAAGAAGGAATAGAATAGAGTAGAATAGAGTAGAGTAGAGTAGAATAGAATAGAATAGAATAGAATAGAATAGAATAGAATAGAATAGAATAGAATAGAATAGAATAGAATAGAATAGAATAGAAAATAGAATAGAATAGAAAATAGAATAGAATAGAAAATAGAATAGAATAGAATAGAATAGAATAGAATAGAATAGAATAGAATAGAATAACATAGTTGGAAGGGACCTTGGAGGTCTTCTAGCCCAACTCCCTGCTTAGGCAGGAAACCCTACACTACTTCAGATAAATGATAGACAGATATAAAGATTCCCTAATTTTTTTCTGCCAATCACAGCGAAGGAAGTTAGCACCCACCCCTCTCCTAGAAAAATGAAATATCCTAGGAAATATTGAAAAGAAAGAACATGTTTCCCTGGATGAGAAAAGGAGAAACATGTTCTAAAGACAAAGCAGCTCCCTGCAGCTCCCTGCCCACCACCCCCTTCAGCTCCAGGGTGAGGGGATTAAGACCTTCACCCTTAGGACATGATAGGATTAGCCCTCTACCCATCTCACCACATGGCCCCTGGGAAAATTGCATCAGCCAGCAAAGCTCAAGAAAACTTGGACTCAGGACAGCCTACAGAGTTGCCCCTGCATGGCCCCATGGGAGTCTGACAGCCAATCAGAGTGCATTTCTTGCACAGGAGCAGGAGCCCCCAGGGTGGGGCCCAAGAGAGGACATAAAACCAAGGGACTCTCAGCATCTCGCCCCTTTTCTTCTTCTTCAACATCTTTGAGGCATGTGATCCCCCTTTCCCTAGGACCTCAGACCATGTGGTCCTGCTGTCCTCCATTAAAACCATCTTTCCAAGCAGTCACCATGCTTCCAGTGTCTTTTCCCGCACTTGGAACCGAACCCAGAAGGATATTCCTTACAACAACAGGGAAAGGTGGAAGATCCTAGCCTGATCCACATGGCGGCACTCACTCCATTATTCTGCAAAGGTTAAGGACATCTTCAGACCATCAAAACCATGTTCACCCCTGACTCAGCCATGAAACGGCCTGCTGAACTGTCAGATAAGAATAACTCTCATCAGAGGCGAAAATAGATCTTTTCCTGGAACTCTGACATTAGAAAAGAAACCGCAGTTTAAAGTTCTAAGTAGAAAATATTTATTTCGGTACAAAAACAATAAATCTCATTAATCACATCTTTGCTATAAAAAAAACACGTCTTGCTTCCACAGAAGCTGGAATAGAAGGGCGGATCAAAGAAAAGAATGTACACATGCGTACTAGGAACATATTAATCACGTGCTCAGAAATAAACCATTATATTTGATAGGGATGCAGCTCCCTGCATATACATATAACAGGCAATATAATCACTGTGTGACACGAACAAACAGGCAGAGCAATCTTTCCCTTCTGACATGATGCACTTTTTTTCCAGTTACAGTAACGATCCCCGAATTCCCGCCTCTGCATATCAATTTGCAGATGAAAATTGCATCCAAATCTTTTTTTTTTTTTTTTTGCCTTTTCTTTCGCAGCTGCACGCGTTTCTCTTTTTACCACACTAAAGTAGGTGGAGAGCCGAGGGATCAAAATAACTGGATGTCTATTTGCTTAGTTTGGGGCCTTCTACTAAATAGGCTGCATTAGCCAAGATTGTAACCGTGATGAAAATACCAAGCCATCTTAGTTTGTCCAGCCCTGCTTCAAAAACCAACAACAGGATAGCAAAAAGTCTTTGTCCGAAAGCATTCAGCGTGGTAACCAGATCAAAATACTTCAACGTTTTTGCTTATTTCTGCTTGAAAAGGTCGTGGTTTCCTTTGGTTCCCAGATGTATTTTGGAAATAGCCAGCCACAAATTTAATAATAACAGAGTTGGAAGGGACCTTGGAGGTCTTCTAGTCCAACCCCCTGCTTAGGCAGGAAACCCTACACCACTTCAGACAAATGGTTGTCCAACATCTTCTTTAAAACTTCCAGTGTTGGAGCATTCACAAGTTCTGGAGGCAGGCTGTTCCACTGATTAATTGTTCTAACTGTCAGGAAATTTCTCCTTAGTTCTAAGTTGCTTCTCTCCTTGTTTAGTTTCCACCCATTGCTTCTTGTCCTGCCCTCAGGTGCTTTGGAGAATAGTTTGACTCCCTCTTCTTTGTGGCAACCCCTGAGATATTAGAACTTCTCCATGATCAGTGAAAAAAGCCTGACTCCTCACTGGATATCATACACACATACACACACACACACACACACACACACACACACACACACACACACACACACACACACACACAAGAAAGACAGTGTCTTAATAAATTAGGGGACAAATTGATTCTTAATGGAAAATAATTCAGTTGCTGAAATTCTTCTAGCCTTCTCCTTTTCATCCCAGTAAATCTTGCTACCCTGAACTCTCGGGAAGAATTACTTGCAGATTCAGCAGCTGCCAAAGAACCTAAGAGCTGGTGTGAAGCTGCCATAAAGCACAATTGCTGAGCACTGCAGGAAAATGCAACAAAAAAGGACACAGGAGGGAAATTCTAGATCACTTGAAAGTGATCCTGAGCTACCTAAGCCCAAGATCCTGTTCCTTATCAACTCCTGCAACTATATGTTGGAGTGGTTGTGGAGGTCAGAGAGAAATGTAGTCCTTAAAGTTGTGTTTCATATCTGAAAAAGACTTTACATCTAGTTTTCAGGAACGATGCAACCTTTGGAGAGAGCTAATTCAAGGAGTGAAATATTAATTAACTAGCTAATACCTGTGCTTCGATACGAAACTATGTGATGGGGTTTGATAAATTGACAGTTAAAGCTTGAAAATTAATGAGTAGTTAAAAAAGGGACTGTATTATTTCGTTAGAGATGGTACACTAAGTTTCTGTTACAGATGAAGACATTATTTGCATAGCATAGACTTTCAATTCGTCCCTCAGATGAATTGCTCAGGACCTCCCTGTAAACAACATTCCTGGTTTTGCTGTCTGGCTGGAGGATGACCAGGCTGTCAGGTGAACTGACTCTGGAGCATGCCACATAGGACTGGCCATGGGAGAAACAGGCAGCTTCCCTTACTTGTGTTTTCCTAATCGCATCTGTAAATCTTTTCCTGCGTTTTTTGCCTCTTTTCCCTTTAACTGGTGTTACAGCAGAAGGAACAGATTCGTCTGAACTGAGGAGGAAAATAAGGGGGGATCTGTATCTGCCTACCAGCATCCATTGGTATTCATCTGGCTAGCATCCTGTTAGTGTGTGAGAGAGTTGAGGGGTGTTTGGAAACTCAAATAGTATTTGCTGTGTGAGCAAGAAGGAAACAGGGAGGAGTCTGTGCGTGGTTTAGTTCAACTGTTCTGTAGTAAAGCTGCTTGTTGCTGTGAAAGCAAAAGCGAAACTGAAACTCCTCTACTTGTGTTTTGCATTTGGATCAGATTTCTTTTCAGGTTGGGAGGGGGGAGTAGAACTCCTTAGCATCAGAGCTCATTATTAATAATATAAGAAATACTCATGCTCCAATGGTCATTTTGAAAAATCCTTTCTCAGTGAGCACCTAGAGGCAAGAGGAATATACATGGCAAATTTCAAGTTTGTAGGCTTTACAGTTCTGGAGATTTTGTGATTAATGTGTGAGTGGTTTTCGCTTTTATAGATAGATAGATAGATAGATAGATAGATAGATAGATAGATAGATAGATAGATAGATAGATAGATAGATAGATAGATAGATAGATAGATAGATAGATAGATAGATAGATAGATAGATAGATAGATAGATAGATAGATAGATAGATAGATAGATATAGATATAGATAGATAGATATAGATATATATATAGATTATATCAAAATGAAATATTAGTTTCAATCAATGAAACATTACTGCAAGATATCTATGGAGATTCTCAGTCATCCAGGTCATGGTTGTCCCAAAAGTGCTTTTGCAAGAGGCAACTGGACTTTCTGGTTTTTCTTTGAACACGTTTCGCTTAGAGCTGAAGAAGCTTCTTGGATGAGAAGCGAAACATCTTCAAAGAAAGACCAGAACGTCCAGTTGCCTCTTCAAAAAGCACCTTTGGGATTACTGCAAGATGTTTCTGCAGCCAAATTCCAAAGCAGGAGACTAGACAAAGCCAAATTTTCCAAAACACCTGAAAGCAGGACAAGAAACAATGGATGGAACCTAATCAAGGAGAGAAGCAACCTAGAACTTAGGAGAAATTTCCCAACGGTGAGAACAATTAACCGGTGGAATGGCTTGCTTTCAGAAGTTGTGGGTGCTCCATCACTGGAGGTTTTTAAGAAGAGATTGGACAACCATTTGTCTGAAATGGTATAGGGTTTCCTGCTTGAGCAGTGGTTGGGCTAGAAGACCTCCAAGGTCCCTTCCAACTCTGTTATTCTGTTATTGAGTTATTCAAATCAACCTAGTTTTCCAGATATCAGGATTTATCAGCCTTTGGAGATGTTAGACTATGCTGCAAGAAAGGAATCATATCATCTCAACAGTCATAACTACTACGCATTTCACCATCTCTAAAACATATCCTCGAAGCTATTCTTTTATTACAATTTCTTGATAAAAGCTCTGCTTTCCTATAAAACAGGGAAACATGTGTTTGTCCAGATGTTGCTTAATTCAAACTCCCATTGTTCCAGACAACATGGCCTTCAGTGAGAAATGATTATAGTGGTAACTCTCCAAAACATCTGGAAGACCATACTTCTTCGCTTCCCCTTGGGATTTTTTTAGGGTTTGCCAACTACTTTTTCTGCATCTCATGCAATGGATTTAATAGCATCCTTCTGAGAGATAAACATTAAGAAGGTAAAATTTCTGCTGACATGGAAGTGGAGTCTTATATTGAGATGTGCCATGCTGCTGTTATGGACCGGAGACTAGAATTACAGGTAGTCCTCGACTTAATGACCACAATGGAGCCTAGGTTGCTAAGTGAGAAATTTGCTAAGTGAGTTTGATAGCAGTGTTCCGATATCTCAGGGGCTGCCACAAAGAAGAGGGAGTCAAGCTATTCTCCAAAGCCACGCCCATCCAGTCACATGACCCATTTCCCACAGAAAACACCATGAGCCATAAAACCTGGGTAGGTGTGGCTGGGGGATCATGTGACTGGGCGGAGTGACATTGAGTTGGCCACGCCCACCCACTCACATGACCACCAAGCCACGCCCACAGAACCGGTAGTAAAAAAAATGAATCCCACCACTGCAACTGGTGGAAACTAATGAAGGAGAGAAGCAACTTAGAACTAAGGAGAAATTTCCTGACAGACGAAACAATTATCCAGTGGAACAACTTGCCTCCAGAAGTTGTGAATTCTCCAACACTGGAAGTTTTAAAGAAGAGATTGGACAGCCATTTGTCTGAAATGGTATATGGTTTTCTGTCTGAGGAGGGGGTTGGACTAGAAGACCTCCAAGGTCCCTACCAACTCAGTTTTTCTATAGAGATGAAGTTTTGCCCCATTTGACGAGTTTTCTTTGCCACATTTGTTAAGTGAATCACTGCAGCTGTGGAAATTAGTAACATGGTTGTTAAATGAATCTAGCTTCCCCATTGACTTTGCTTGTCAGAAGGTCACAGAAGTTGATCACATGACCCCCCATCATAAATAGGAACCCGTTGCCAAGCAAAGCTGGCTGAGGAATTCTGGGTGTTGAAGTCCACAAGTCTTAAAGTTGCCAAGGTTGGAGACCCCTGGTTTAAAGAGAGTTGAGATTTGAGTCTGTGCAAAAATGTCATCAGAGAAACGTGTGGAAAAACAAGCCTCCTTCCTGAACGCTCATAAATTTGTAAGTATGGAAATGGGATCCAAGGGGGAAAGAGAAAAGCATGAATTGAGGCCCTCGCTCCAAAGAGTGTATCTTGAGTTACGCAGAAACTTTAAAAAGAAATATAAAAGGGAAGGAGGGCAAAAGATTAAAATATCTCTCTGAAGATTAAATGTGAGGCTGAAGTAAGATGAGAGCACCATGAAAGGAAAATTCAGGACAGATGGTCACATGAAAGCCAGGTTTATCCATTATTTGCAGGAGAGGCCACTCCCTTTTGCGAAGAACTAAAATAGGGCGTTCACACAGAGAGATAAAAATGACCAACAAACCTAGCTGAATCTAGCAAGACTTGCATTTCATACTTCTGTTTCTGCCCCCCCCTTTTTTTTCTAAAGGAAAAAAAAATCTCTAAAAACCAGGAATAAAAGGGCTCATTAATACGAGTCTTTGTTTGAAGTAGACAAGCTCCTTTGTAGTCACTTAGAATAGAATAACAGAGTTGGAAGGGACCTTGGAGGTCTTCTAGTCCAACCCCCTGCTTAGGCAGGAAACCCTACACCACTTCAGACAAATGGTTATCCAACATCTTCTTAAAAACTTCCAGTGTTGGAGCATTCAAAACTTCTGGAGGCAAGCTGTTCCACTGATTAATTGTCCTAACTGTCAGGAAATTTCTCCTTAGTTCTTAGTTGCTTCTCTCCTTGATTATTCCACCCATTGCTTCTTGTCCTGCCTTCAGGTGCTTTGGAGAATAGTTTGACTCCCTCTTCTTTGTGGCAACCCCTGAGATATTGGAACACTGCTATCATGTCTCTCCTGGTCCTTCTTTTTATTAAACTGGACATACCCAGTTCCTGCAACCGTTCTTCATATGTTTTAGCCTCCAGTCCCCTAATCATCTTTGTTGCTCTTCTCTGCACTCTTTCTAGAGTCTCAACATCTTTTTTACATCGTGGGGACCAAAACTGAATGCAGTATTCCAAGTGTGGCCTTACCAAGGGATTATAAAGTAGTATTAACACTTCACGTGACCTTGATTCTATCCCTCTGTTTATGCAGCCTAGAACTTTGTTGGCTTTTTTGGCAGCTGTTGCACACGGCTGGCTCATTTTTAAATGGTTGTCAACTAGAACTCCAAGATCTGTCTCACAGTTACTACTATTGAGCAAGGTACTACATATACTGTACTTGTGCATTTTGTTTTTCTTGCCTAAATGTAGAACCTTACTTTTTTCACCATTGAATTTATTATTTCTTATTTATTTTTCCTTTGGCTGAGCTAAGCAAAAAAAAAAATCTACACCACTGTTGTCTACTCCACCGCACATCTTGGTCTATTCAACAAGGCAAAGCTTAGAATTGTGGCAACTGGAGTACTCGGAGAAATAAGCTCCTATTTCAAAGCCATCTGAGGTTTTTTTTTCTTCTTTTTCCTCCAATGTATGTTGCTCTGTCTATTAATGGAAATCCTGTGAATAAATATGTTGTTCTGCACCCGACACTTTGATCTTCATTCATCACATTCTTTAGGGTCAATCTGAAATGCAAGTTGCCCACAGAATATACCAGCCCAGGATTGGAAATTGGAAAGGACAGAAGGTTGAAATAAAATGTTGAACATTCAAGTTTCCTCAACTTCTTTAAAGAGGATTTGAAATAATAACTTCCTTAAAACCTAAAGGGCTACTTGTTCATTCTTTACAATCCCTTGGTGATATTCTGTCCACTCCATTTTTCTTTTCTTCAAGCTGTCAACTGCATTGGTTCCCTTCATGTACCTTCTATGGAGCACCAGCTTTCTGAACTCAAACCATAGTTGTGTGATTTTTTTTCCATATCAAACTCACACCTGTACCAACCAGAGTTGGCACCTTCTCCATCTTGACCATCATCCAGAGATTATTCCACAATCACTGCTCATTCTAAGGACAGCAGGGGGTGCATTTGAAACACATGTAATATGTATTGAACTTGGTATTTACATTAATAATCCCCCTTTAAGGGCACAGACCGCTGAAGAGCGGCGTGGTGGCATAGAGGTGAAGACGCTTGCCTCACACTCAGGAGGTTGTAAGTTCAATCCTAGGTAGCGGCAGATATTTCTCCCTCTGGGCACAAAGAGAAAATATCTGCTGTGAACTCTGCATAGGCGTCAGGAAGGGCATCCGGCTAGTAAACGCTCATCTCCAGTCAGTCACGCCAACTCCACCCCGATGCAAGGGATTACAGGGTCATTAAAAGAAAAAACAAGGGGGATGGACTGTTTGACTTGAAAAGCACAAAAACTAGTCTTGGTACTAAATTATGTGTACCAAGAGCACTATAGCAGTGAAACCGATTTTCTAGAAAGGTGTAGTGAGCTTCTCTTCATTGGATACATTCAAAGGGAGGTTAACAATCATGTAGTAGATTGAAAGAAGATCTCCCCCCCCCCAGGGATGGGCTTCAAAAATTTTAGCAAGGGGTTCTTTGCCCAGTTGCTGGGTGGGTGTGGCCATGCTGGGTGTGGCCTAGTCAGCCTCTTGCACCATGGCGGGGTGGGGGCTTTTTGCCCTCCCCAGGCTCCGGAGGCCAGAAAATGGAGGCCCATTTTTTGCCCTCTCTGAGCCTCCGTGCGCACCCTGCACTTACCTGCATCCAAAAAGGGCCGCATGGGGACTCCTGGGAGGGGTGGGGTGGGCAGGGCCAGCCAGGAGTGGGATTTGGGGGTTCTCCGAACTGCACAGAATCTTAGTTAGAGGTTCTCCAGAACCAGTGGTGGGTTCCTACCGGTGCGGTCCACTCTATAGCACCGGTAGCAGCCCGCTGGTGATGTCACAGTAGCGGTGCGGTCAGTTGCAGGTGCCTGGGTGCCGCCATTTTTTTAAAAAAAATTTAATTTTTTTTTTAATTTTCTTTTGTGCATGCCCAGAAGCCGAGCTTCCGGCACTGCGCATGTGCTGCCTTCCTACCCCACAGTGAGTCCAAGCATGGGAGGATGGCTGAGGTAGCGCGTGAGATGCTGAAAGAACGGGCGGCAGGAGCTATCTCCATTCCCCTCCCTTCAGCAGTCCGAGAAGCCACGAATGCGCGGTGATGATCCTAGGCATTTTTGCACGTTTGAGGCTTCTCAAGCTGCTGAGGGGAGGAGAAATGGGCGGCAGGAGCCTAGGATCATCGAATGGGGAGAAGCATTCAGGCCAGACAGAGCCTCCTAGAAGAACCGCTGCCGCGGTCTTGCTGATCCCGCTGCGGGGGGCTGCGTTGCGGGTGGGCAATGTCCCCCCGCCTCTCCAGCCACTGCCAAGCTCCCGAGGCCCACGCCCACCCGGTCACATGGCTGGCAAGCCACACCCACAAAATAAGCCATGCCCACAGAGTGGTAGTAAAAAAATTAGGAACCCGCCCCTGTCCAGAACCCCTGCAAACCCACAACAGCCCACCCCTGCTCCCCCTCCTGTGGTCTTTGTGCTCCTTTCTCCCCCCCTTTTAATCTTTTAATAATACTTATTAGCATAACTATGATTATTGTTATTAGTCTTATATTTGTAATGTTTCTGGTTAGAGTGTTGGGCGGCACATAGTCTCCACGGCTTCAGTGACTCCTTCCCTCTCTAGGATTCTCGAATGAAATCCTAGTTGTGGTTGTGTCAGATTTTTTTTACATTTAGCACATTAATCCCAGCAGAGACATTTCTCTGCTCTCGTTGTGTTCTACGGGAGAGCAACTGGGAACTAGGCGTTTGGGCTTAAATTATTGATGACTAACTTCCAAGTAAGATTTGTTTTTGAAAGAGAAAAAAATCCCACTGTCTGATGATTAATGGGGGTTGGTTAAACTGAGTTTTAGAGTAAGAAAAAATATTTTCAAGGGGGGAAATTGATGTTTTTGATCAGGAACAAGCAGTCAAATAAAGTCAGATATCAAAAGATTTAGGTCAAGCAAATCTATAGGCGCGGTAATTTAGATCAAAATTGGGTGAGTTTGGGGACCAGTGGGTGACATCTGAAATTTGAGAACATATTGTAAGTGATTTCACTAGGAGTGGTGCAGTGGCCTAGAGGTGGAGCTCTCGCCTCACAATCAGGGAGGCTGTGAGTTCGATCCTAGATAGAGGCTGATATTTCTCTCTCTGGGCACAATGAGAATATATCTGCTTAACAAAACTCCGCATTGGTGACAGGAAGGGCATCCGGCCAGTAAACACTCTGCTAGCTCCGTTCAGTTGCCCAGTTCCACCTCGCAAAGGATTATTAAAAGATGATGATGACGATGACGATGATGATGAAGAAGAAGAAGAAGAAGAAGAAGAAGAAGAAGAAGAAGAAGAAGAAGAAGAAGAAGAAGAAGAAGAAGAAGAAGAAGAAGAAGAAGAAGAAGAAGAAGAAGAAGAAGAAGAAGATTGTAAGTGATTTCACTGTAGGAGAAGGAGTAGAAGAACCTGGGGGTAGAATCAAAAGAAGAATCAGCCTAGAATCTCTATGTAGCCACAAACGAACTAAGTCTAACCCCTCCTTATATTCCATTAAACGATACCTAGCTCCCAAATAGTGCTAACCCTTAGTTGAGTAGATTCCTGAGCAATAAATCAGTTTAATTGGGACTTTATGCATGTCCCACACATTGTGCTGATCTTTCATGCCTTGACACTCACAAAATATCTGTTGACATTGTCACGATGTGAATATTGCCAGTTTGTGCACCTCTATGTTTTCTAAGGTTTCCTGTATTTATGATCAAGCAGACATGTGATATGTTTTACTACGCATGCGTGCATTCCAGGAGTTTTTGTCAACTCCCATTTCTTTCCTTCTCTTCTCCATTTCTGCCGAAGGCAGACGTGACTTCATTAGCTGACAAGATGTAGCTTATTAAGGGTCTATTTTATTATTTTTGTACTGAAATAAATATTTTGTTAATTAGATTTGAATCTCGGTTTTATTTTCTAATGCGAATGACTTCAAAGAAGCAAGATCCAAGATCGCCTCTGATAGGAGAAATTCCTATCTTGATAGACATGACCAATCAGAAAAAACCCAGCCATTATCAGAAGACATACTGACAAGGCACCACGCCAGTTACGTTTTCTACTATTCCAATCACGCACAATTTGCATTTTCAACTAACAAATCTCATTTGTGTAATTAAAGTTTTCTGAACCGCTTCTGTCAGTCTAGAAAACCCCGAAGCAGTTTACAGTTTACCATAAAATCATTTTCAAATTAAGCAAATGGAGAAGGGAAAGCAAGATAGGATAGAAACCATCCATTCATGTGGAAATATTGGAGTTGGTTGCTGAGAAAAAAGCAGGCTGAAAGGGGCCATTGTAAGTTGCCTGAAAGATACCAACATTGGGATGGTGTTTGGCAGAGATGTGGTCGGAGATGAAGAAGAAGTTCTGCTTGAAAAGGAGAGGCCCCTTCTCTCATTATAGATCGGATGACTTCAGGGTTTTTTTTCCCTCCAGAACCAAATTGCTGCTTTGTGTGATACTGAATTCTGGATCTGAGGGAAGTACCTGAAAGAAGAAGAAGAAGGTGTTAATACCACTTTATAATGCCTTGGTAAGGCCACACTTGGAATACTGAATTCAGTTTTGGTCGCCACGATGTAAAAAGGATGTTGAGACTCTAGAAAGAGTGCAGAGAAGAGCAACAAAGATGTTAAGGGGACTGGAGGCTAAAACATATGAAGAAGAACGGTTGCAGGAACTGGGTATGTCTAGTTTAATGAAAAGAAGGACCAGGGGAGACATGATAGCAGTGTTCCAATATCTCAGAGGTTGCCACAAAGAAGAGGGAGTCAAACTATTCTCCAAGGCACCTGGGGGGTAGAACAAGATGCAATGGGTGGAAACTAAACAAGGAGAGAAGCAACTTAGAACTAAGGAGAAATTTCCTTGCAGTTAGAACAATTAATCCGTGGAACAGCTTGTCTCCAGGAGTTGTGAATGCTCCAACACTGGAAGTTTTAAAGAAGATGTTGGATAACCATCTGTCTGAAGTAGTGTAGGGTTTCCTGCGTAAGCAGGGGGTTGGACTAGAAGACCTCCAAGGTCCCTTCCAACTCTATTGTTGTTGTTGTTGTTGTTGTTGTTGTTGTTGTTGTTGTTGTTGTTGTTGTTGACGATCCAGTGGTCCTAACTCTAAAATAAGGAAAAGAGAGGAAACTTCAATGTTCAACTAAGATAGTTTAGCTAACCCATTCCATCCTTGTGTCCTTTAGGCGAAGTCCAGGAAGGATCCCTCTCACCCACTCTCACCCCTACCTTCACTCAATTTTGGATTGTACGCAGTAGAGAGAAGCATCTATTTTTTTCTCAAAATCACATCTACTTTAGTATCAAACACAACATCTGTTGCAGGGGTGAAATGCTACCGGTTCGGCCCGGTCCGGGTGTACCGGTAATGGCGGCCGTCTGTGGTTCAGAGAACTGGTAGCGGCAGCAGCACGAGGCTCCGCCCACCCACCTAGACGTCACCATTTTCATGTTTTTAACCCTCTGCGCATGCGCAAAACCTTCTGCGCATGCGCATGCTTCCAAACCAGTAGGGAAGGTAAGTAGATTTCATCGCTGAATTCTGTTGGGAAAGCAGAAGAGGGGGAAAACCCAAACCCATTAATCCTACCTGCTTATTTTAAAGCCTGAACCCAAAATTACAAACATTAAAGGCAGGGTGGGTTCCTCTTACCTGCCTACCAGTGCGCTGTGCGCACATCATGTTTCCGCATGCGCGGAAGCAAAAAAATTGCCGAAATCTTGCATGTGCATGTCCCCTCACGAGATTTTGCTTCCGTGCATGTGCAGGAAGCAAAAAAAGGCCAAAAATTCAGAAAAAAAGATGGTGCCGCGCGACAGATCGGCGAAGACAGCACCGGAGCCGTCGCGCGCAAATTGTGCAATCGGCGGGCCGCTACCAGAACGACAGAGTGGACCGCACCGGTAGGAACCCACCACTGAAAAGGTAAGAGTTTGGGGAAAAGAAGAAAAACAGGTCTTCCTTGGATGAGATCTGTGTCAGAGCCAACCGATTCAACATTTTGTTTGCTGTTAGCATTCAGCCATGAAAGCATCTTTGCAGGGATCTGCCCAATTTGAAGAGGACTTTTTTTTAAAAAAAAGTTTTTTATTTTTATTCCCATACAGACATTTCCACATATTTATCATCTCATTTCTCATTCCATTCTTTTACGAAATCTTTACACAGATAGTCTATATTTATCTTGTTGCTTTATTAGTTCAAGGTTGCTTTTTTTACCATCCTCCCTTCCTATCTCGTGCAGCCCTTCCTTCTCTTTCTTCTTCCCTTCCCTTCCTCTTTCTCCTTCTAAACCTACTTCCCCTTCCCTCTCTCCTTCTCCTCTTCCCTACTTCCCCTCCTGCCCTCTCTCAGGATCTGCCCAATTTGAAGAGGACCTCTAATAATTGGCACATGATCAGTTACCAAATGTGCTAAGCTCTTCATTGAGATTAATCGACCGTGAAATTCTAGACCGAAAAAGGGAGGGGATCTTTCAAAGCAATGATAAACTGATCTACTTCCATAGCTGTTGCTCCAGATGATCAGAGCTGCGCTAAGGATTTCATTTCTTTCATCTCGTGACCAATCTGCAGCTGATAGAGTCTTATTCATCTACAGAAGACCATTAGTTGCCGGGACTTTCATCAAAGTAATATTTCGAGCCAAGACTCTGGGTCTTTATTCTGTTATCTCGGCTAATATCTCTCTCCAAGGCAAGGGAAAACCCCTTAACAGAGACATCCCAAACACCTTGGATATCTCCACAGTGTCAGCTTGAACTTTTAATACCTCCTCCCCTCTTATTTTACATTCTGGGAGAGCTCAAGGTCACCAAGCAAACGACATACCTATTCCACGAATAGAGGCATCGTTATGGGTGCAATTTGCAGCAGAAATGAAAGGAAATCACAACTGTTTAATTAACACCCCATATGCTAAGAATCTGAGATGGGGGAGGAGAGAGAGGGGAGGGGGAACCAAAAATAAAATCAAAGAAATAATAGAGGAAAAGAACGTTTTTCTTTAACCCCTCTTTCAATCCTCCTTTTGTTTCAAATACCCACAATTTCTCTTCACTGAAACAGCTTTACAGAAAGATTTATTCTGAATGTTGGTTATCTGCTGAGAATAGATTCCCCCTCTCTCTTTTTTTAAATTTAATGGAGTTCTATTGCAAAAAAAAAGAATAATTTAATTAATCATTCTCTTCTTTCTGTGCTGCTTGAAGCTACATGTTCTTTAAAAATGCACAAAAGGAACAGTAGGTTCTGTTTCATTTTTTTTCCCAAACAGCAGACCTTTTAATTAAAAAAAGTCAGAGGATTTTAGAGCTTTTACTTCCTTGCTTGAGATGTCAAAACATTCTAAAAATGTGAAGTCTTTGGTGGTCTCTGAGCTTGGATGTGTTTGCTTGCAGGTATTTCATTACACAACTAGGTAACATCTTCAGTGCTAGTGTGTGAGGGGTTTGCTCACTGTTTATATACAGTAGCCATTAAAAAGAACAGCAACAATGAAATCTTGTAAAGTTGCCCTTAGCTATACCCCTGAGAACCCACTGACTGTAACTGCACATAGAAGTTGTGTAGAGCCAAATCTTGTTAGTATTTGGGAAGATGTCTTTAATTATTTCTTCTTCTTCTTCTTCTTCTTCTTCTTCTTCTTCTTCTTCTTCTTCTTCTTCTTCTTCTTCTTCTTCTTCTTCTTCTTCTTCTTCCTTCTTCTTTTTTCTTCTCCTCCTCCTCCTCCTCTTCCTTCTTCTTTCTCCTCCTCCTCCTCCTCCTCCTCCTTCTTCTTCTCCTCCTCCTCCTCCTCCTTCTTCTCCTCCTCCTTCCTCCTTATTCTTATTCTCCTCCTCCTCCTTTTCATCTTCCTTTCTTCTCATCCTACTGTTAACACATTCAGAAGCATCACAAAAATTCACTCATTCCTAGGGTGCCTTTTACAATTCTCAATTTGTCTCCAGCATCTTAATTTGTTAGACAAGCGAGTCCCAAGTCTAAGGGTTAAAACTGTAGAGGTTTGGGTTGATTGACACGCTTCAGTAGGGACATGAGTCACCTACGTAATTGTTGGGAAAGTGTTAAGGCAGGTGTGTGCAGGCCATGACAGAATGCAGGCCCTTTTAAGAATCAGTCTACCTCAAGCACATGAACCACGCAGGAGATGAAAACAGTCTCCTTCAGATTTTTCTTATGAGCCTCCCAAGAAGATTAGATTGACCAATATGAAAAAAAAGAAGAATGGTGCACTAAAAGATGCTTTAGTTAAATCCATCAAAGCCATACGGATGAGGATGGCTGGATCTTAACAGCCTGGCTCGACGTTTCATCTCCCCTCCCTAGAATTCTCATGCATTTTGAACAAGTTGCAGATTTGGAAAGTGTCAACTTAAATTCTACCTGGAGAAGGTTCATAAAGGGCTCTTTGGAATTGCACCAATTGTTATTTCAAGCACACAGCCCTGCACGGGTGTATTGCTTTTCTCACTAGAAGATTTTCTGATAGCTAACAGGCTACAGCTGTTGCAAAGCTTTAAATAACACTTCCAAGTGCTACTCTGAATTCCGGGTGCCTGGATTTTCCGTGCAGTCACAAAGATTTATGACAAGCAATCCAGCTATTACCAGGCTGCAAGGAGATGCTCCTCGGGACTAAATCCTAAATAAATTAAAGAGCTTTGTGATGCACTGCACTTAATTTCTGAGATGTGTTTGTCTACACAAGAGCTTCCTGCTTAGAAAGTTGATGTGGTATTACGACCGTAGGGCTGAACCAAGAGTTCAAAGGAGCAGGACTCCTACCACAAGGGCTACAATTTAGAAGGCATGCCTAACAGTAGTGGGTTCGAAAACCCTTTGCTACTGGTTCGTGCATGCGCTCGCAATGCTTCTGCGCATGCCATGGGCGGAGCCTCCTGCTGCCAGCGCTACCGGTTCTTAGAACCGGGCCGAACCGGGAGCAACCCATCGCTGATGCCTAAGGTAATTTTAGCTGCATAAAACTATTGGAATCCTACTCAAAGTGAACACAGGGCTATTCTATATAATTTAATTTAATTTAATTTAATTTAATGGATTTGTATGCCGCCCAACTCCCTAGGGCAGCGGTGGCGAACCTTTTTCTCTCGGCGTGCCAAAAATAGGCGCGCGCACACCCACCAGCGCTCCCGCGTGCCACTACCCAAAATGCAATGCGCACCCCCCCTGCGCATGCGCACCCACACCTACATGCACGCGCCTGCACCACGCACGCGCCCGCACCACGCATGCGCACATCTACTGCGCACGTGTAACCGCCCCCTCCTCCTCCTGCTCCAAGCCTCGCACTCCGGGCACAAGCCGGAACGTGAGGCTGACAGCAGAAGGAGGAGGGAGCGGTTACGCGAGCCGCCCAGCCTGCGAAACCGCCCCCTTCTCCTGCTCCAAGCCTCGCACTCCGGGCACCAGCCGGAACGTGATGCTGGCAGGAGAAGGAGAAGGGGGCGGTTTCGCAGGCTGGGCGGCTCGCGTAACCGCTCCCTCCTCCTTCTCCTGCCAGCATCACGTTCCGGCTGGTGCCCGGAGTGCGAGGCTTGGAGCAGGAGAAGGGGGCGGTTTCGCAGGCTGGGCGGCTCGCATAACCGCTCCCTTCTCCTGCTCCAAGCCTCGCACTCCGGGCACCAGCCGGAACGCGATGCTGGCAGGAGAAGGAGAAGGGGGCGGTTACGCGAGCCGCCCAGCCTGCGAAACCGCCCCCTTCTCCTTCTCCTGCCAGCATCGCGTTCCGGCTGGTGCCCGGAGTGCGAGGCTTGGAGCAGGAGAAGGGGGCGGTTTCGCAGGCTGGGCGGCTCGCGTAACCGCTCCCTTCTCCTGCTCCAAGCCTCGCACTCCGGGCACCAGCCGGAACGCGATGCTGGCAGGAGAAGAAGAAAGGGGCGGTTACGCGAGCCGCCCAGCCTGCGAAACCACCCCCTTCTCCTTCTCCTGCCAGCATCGCGTTCCGGCTGGTGCCCGGAGTGCGAGGCTTGGAGCAGGAGAAGGGGGCGGTTTCGCAGGCTGGGCGGCTCGCGTAACCGCTCCCTTCTCCTGCTCCAAGCCTCGCACTCCGGGCACCAGCCGGAACGCGATGCTGGCAGGAGAAGGAGAAGGGGGCGGTTACGCGAGCCGCCCAGCCTGCGAAACCGCCCCCTTCTCCTTCTCCTGCCAGCATCGCGTTCCGGCTGGTGCCCGGAGTGCGAGGCTTGGAGCAGGAGAAGGGAGCGGTTACGCAAGCCGCCCAGCCTGCGAAACCGCCCCTCCTCCTTCTGCTTCGGGTAGCTCTAGCAGCTCTGCGCATGCGCGCCAGAAACCCGGAAGTAGAATGTGCCGGACCCGTGGCGTGCCATCCGAAATGGCTCCGTGTGCCACCTGTGGCACGCGTGCCATAGGTTCGCCACCACGGC
>JALIGW010000012.1:13280358-13445358 GCA_023053685.1 Diadophis punctatus similis | reverse complement strand
ATATTTATTTTACTTAATCAGTTTCTAAGTCTGCCTTATTCCTTGTGACTCTGGGTAGCTTACACAGGACTAAAAAACAATAAACAATTTTAAAAAACCAACCATTCTAGGGAGCAAAACAGTATCAAAAATACCAGTTAAGAACTGCATGGAAATTAGCGGGACCAGAGCTTGTGGGAACAATCTTCTTAAAAGCCAGAGATTCTCTTGCAAAGGGCAGTCACAGAGAAGGCGTAAGGGGTGCAGAATCAGGACCACACATTAAGTTCCAATTAAGCTGTTGCTCATGCTTATATACAGTACATGAATCTAGTCAACTAACCGCCACCACTAAATTGGCGCTAGATTAAGATTTAACGGAATTCAAGAGGGTTTGGACTTAGACCGTTCGTGGGAACGCAATGATTCCAGGCTGATTCCTCTCTTGACTCTGACTCCTGTCTTTGCCTATCCTTCTCCTACAGAAGCCAAACTTTATCAGTGCTATGACAGTGATGGGACCTGAAGCATGTCAACCCCGTCAGGTCTTATAATATATCTAGAAGGTACCAAGTTGCTTACAGGATGAAGTGAGGGAAGTGACATGAGACCACCATCTTTTCTTATCAAGAGGCTGCAGTTCTTAAAATGAGTGCTCATTGCCCAAGGAATTCTGATTATGGAATGACCAGCAAATATGTAAATAAATTATAACCTCTTTTCCTGCTCTGTGTGATTCAGGAAGGCGTTAGCTAGATTCACAAATCTCCTTCTCAAGCTTTGCTAGAGTTGTATGCTAAGTAGTTAAGATTGCCACAAATAATAATAATAAAAAAAACCTTCAGAGGCAATAACAGAGCCTGAAGGCATGTCACAGAATGAGAGGTTGAAGGATTCAGGTATGTTCATCAACAGAAACGGATTAAATTAAGAGATAATGAGATAGAAATACGGCACACCTTTTGCTCTTCTCTGAACAGGACAAACCAAAATTGGAAGGAGTAAAATTCAGATTTGCAAACGACGTCATTACCTGAAGAAAAGCATCTCTAATGTAACTGGGGATGCTCCAGAGAAGTGTCACGTAGCTATCTGATATTCTGTCAAAAAAGTGGTCCTGTTCATCCTGATCAGGCTTGAAATAATCAGGAGAAAAGGTTAAGCAAAGTCTACTCTACAGTTAAAAACATCTACACAGAGTTGTTGTCAGTATTCTGGAATTAATGACAGTGTGTAGAAATGCAGCCATTTTTACCATACTGCCATACTACCTATCCAGGTAGGTCATTAGCAGCTGATCAAAGTAATATGCAATAAGCTTTCTTTAGCACTTTTGTAAAAGTAATAATGCAATTAACCTGACTAAGTTTGGGGGACTGAAGTGGCTTAGAAGGCCAAAATAATAAATAAACAAACCCCAGGTTAAACTAGTTTAGTGCATTGTATGTGCAGCAATGCTGTCTTTCACAAATCAAGCATCCCTGGATTTGCTTGAAGGCACATTTGCATGACTGACATAACTTCATAAGCATTCCAATGTCAAACCTGTGCTGCATTTAAATATAGAAATAGCTGTGAGCATGAAAAAGAAAGAACAGCAAGACTGGGTTCTAACTTGGCCAAAATTTTATTTAAAGTTTTTTTATAAAACTATATATATATATATATATATATATATATATATATATATATATATGTATATGTATATGTATATGTATATGTATATGTATATGTATATGTATATGTATATGTATATGTATATGTATATGTATGTATGTATATATATATATGTATATATATATATATATATATATATATATATATATATATATATATATATATATATATATATATATATATATATATATATATATATAAAGAATTTCAAATTTATCATCTCTGAAAACCTCAGACCTCTGGGTGCAAGAAAACTACGGTGAATCCAGCTGTTTCATTTAGTGCCGAAGAACCCATCATTAGCAATAACAATAGCAATAGCACTTAGACTTATATACCGCTTCATAGTGCTTTACAGCCCTCTCTAAGCGGTTTACAGAGTTCAGCATATTGCCCCCAACAATCTGGGTCCTCATTTTACCCACCTCGGAAGGAGGGAAGGCTGAGTCAACCTTGAGCCGGTGAGATTTGAACAGCTGAACTGCTGAACTAGCAATCAGCTGAAGGTTGCAGTGCTGCTCTTAATCACTGCGCCACCTCGGCTCCTTGCTGCACATGAAATCTTATACTGTAATGTCAATTACTTTTTTTTTCATAAGATCAAACACGACAAGGCCTTCAGTTTTTTACCTGGAATTTATGAAGAAACCACCACCAGAAACAATCCTGCAAAATCGCAAGAGATGCTTCAGAAAAGAACAGCTGCTTCAAAACAGGAGTATTCACACCCTGTCCAAAAAAGAAAAAAAAAGACACATACAGTAAATGTGGTACCTTGCTCAATAGTAGTAACTGCGAGAGGGATCTTGGAGTCCTAGTGGACAACCATTTAAATGTGTGTGTGCTTCTGGTTTTGATTTTTATGCAACAAACTGTGATAGGATTTATCATGGGAACAAGAATGGAAAGGAGAGAAAGCTTGCCATGCCTATTCCCCCCCAAGATTTCTTCCAATTCTTATGTCATATGGTGAAACTAACCACAATCCGATGAGGAAGCAGGTAGTCCTTGACTTACAACCATTTGTTTAGTGACTGTTCGAAGTTACAAGGACAGGGGAAAAAGTGACTTCTGACCGTTTTTCACCCAACCGCTGTAGCATCCCCATGGTCATGTGATCAAAAGTCAGCCACTTGGCAACTGACTCATAGTTATGACGGCTGCAGTGTCCCAGGGTCATGTGATCACCTTTGGTTAACATTCTGACAAGCCAAGTCAATGGGGAAGCCAGATTCACTTAACAACCGTATTACTACTTTAACAAGTGCAGTGATTCACTTAGCTATGGCAAAAAGGTCGTGAAATCGGACAAAGCTCACTTAACAACTGTCTTGCTTAGCAACATAAATTTTGGGCTCAATTGTTGTCGTAAGTCGAGGGTTAACAGTACGACCCTGTCAGGAGATTCAGCTGCCCTGTGATCGCTGGAACATTTCAGGACAATTAGGAAGTCAAGCATCTTCATGTATGTCCACTTTGTGTTTGAGAAGTGTATCTCAAGCACCTTGAGTAATATATGGAGCATATAAGAAATGCAGTCATAGATAAATATCTGCTCGGGGAGGAATTTTTTACAGACATTCCTGAACTACAGTCTAAGGACCCACAAGGAATTCTTAAGTACTTGTAAATCTGCTAGTGATGCCAGTTTATTCCAGCTGCTTTTAGTTCTACATTTATTTTTTAGTTGATTTGCAAAATATGCAAGATACTTCCTTTTCTGGCCAGTTCTACACACAAAACAAATAAACTCTATGTGAAAGTCCAGCTTTGGGGGGGGGTTATCTTTTAGAAATCTGGAGTTTTCTTGTATGCAATTCATAACACGTGGCTAACCAATATGACTACTGTTGTCAACCAATCAACACAGCACTCCTACAGCCTTGTCAGACGGTTCCAAATTTGGAGCGCTCTGACAAACTGTAATGTTTTGCCAATTGTTTTCCTGCAAATTTTCTGACCTTAAAAAAAAAAGGCTGATCTTGTAAAGTGGAGGGAGAAAAAGAAGGAATTAATGCTGGATTGAACACCCCCCCCCCTAAAATCTAGAAGCTTTATTCCACTTTTTGAAAGAAAACTTAAGATCAGATTCTGCTCACTTAATTTTGTTGCCATGAAGTGATATCTCACAAATCTACATTAAAAGTAAAAAAAAAAACACCTCCTTTGAATCATGCTTGATTCTCGATGAATTAACAAAATGCAGTTTTCTTGGCAAAAATATAGAAGTTGTTTCGTCTTCCTTCATTGGGGTGTGTTACTTGGAACCCTGACATGTTTGCCATCTTCAATTTTTGCTTTTTTTAAAAAAAAAACCTAATATAATGTCCTGTCCTTTCTGTGGTGTCACATTCCGGCAATTACAAGAGTAGGAATATATTTATTTCAAATTTGTCCCAAGGTCTCATGTGCTCACAGATGCCTCCTGTTTCACAAACGTGTGTTCCATTTGGTGCTGCAATTTAAGTTAAATTAAAAATTGATACCTTGAAAATTTGGAGTTTTAGGACCAAATCCCAGAGATGTGCAGGTTCTAGTTTGTTTGGAAGTTTTGTAAGTTTCCACAAATTGAACCCCGAAAAACTGAAATTCTAAAAAAGAAAAAAGAGCAACAGTCATCATACCTCGCGAAGCGTCGAAGTTTGAAATGCATCCTGCCACGAGACGTTTTTCTTGTTTCTAAAAAAAATCTAATTATGTGGATTCCTAATGCAGAGCAGCGCATATGATTAAATGCTTTGTTTTGAAAGTCCCGTTTCTACTGACCATTCGGATGCTATAGAATTAGGGGCATATTTTGGGTGGAAGGAACAGCAACCAAAGGACCCATGACTCTACATACAATATGCAGCATTCCAATCCAACAAGAACTATAACTTCACCAGATCAAAACAGATTTTTTTAATTGTTAAACATACTTCATACAATGACTGAGTTTGCATAGCTTATTTAAACCATAATATGGGTTTGGTTTTGTTCCAACAAGGGATAGAAGATGCTTGAACAAAATAGTTTTTCCATGTTTTAAAATAATTGCTTGGGAAAACCAAAGCTGTAATCTATATCTTCCTCCCAGAATGGTAGCTTTATTGCTTAATTACATTTTCAGGTTCGGATGATAAATACTTTGTGTAAATTAATTTTTAGAGCTCTATTCCCAGTGGTTTGGAATTGATCCATTTCATCACTGACTTCTACACCATATAAATTTACCTCCAAGTCTTTGCCATCTGAGTCTTTTGCAGCTTCAGTAGGAAACTGAAATACATTTGAAAGAAATACATCGTAAAGATATGGAACTGGAGTAGATGTAGTCCAGATATAGAAATAGAGAAATTTCCAAGTGGGAGGGTAGAAGTCATGCAAAACCCCATACACTGAGACATGGCACACCACAACATTAATATCATTCTGCTATGAGAGCTTAAGAGAAGGTGTACTACATATAACTATTCTGACTGTCACACAGTGATTATTGCCTGTTATACGTATATGCAGGGAGCTGCATCCCTATCTGATATAATGGTTTATTCCTGAGCACGTGATTGATATGTTCCTAGTACGCATGTGTACATTCCTTTTTTGATCAGCCTTTCTGTTCCTAGCTTCTGTCGAAGCAAGATGTCGCCTTTTATATCAGAGATGTAATTAATGAGAATTTATTGTTTTTGTACCGAAATAAATATTTCTACTTAGAACTTTAAACTGCGGTTTCATTTCTAATGTCAGAATTCCAGGTAAAGATCTATTTTCGCCTCTAGTGAGAGTTATTCTCATCTTGACATTGACAAATTGTTTAATTTATTTATTAGTTTATTAGTGATATTTATATACCGCCTCACAGTGCAAGCACTCTCTAAGCAGTTTACACCATTTAAGCAATGTATATATTTACATTGCCCCCAACAATCTGGGTCCTCATTTTACCGACCTCGGAAGGATGGAAGGCTGAGTCAATAGAGCAGAGTTCAAATATTAACCATACATATCAATTTTATTGGCCTGTCATTTACTTACAAGAAGCTCAAACGTCCCATTTATGCATCAGTTTAATCCAAAATACTGAATGAATAAACCAGGACAAGCAGACTGTTGGAAGTCACCTCACTTAAGGTGGGGAAAAAAACGAGGGAATTGTTTTTATACATGAAACACTTTAGTGGAACGACGTGTCTCCCAAAGTTCTGGATGCTCCAACACTGGAAGTTTTTAAGAAAACATTGGACAATCATTTGTTTGAAATGGTAAAGGGTTCCCTGCTTGAGCAGGGGGTTTGACTAGAAGACCTCCAAGGTCCCTTCCGACTCTGTTATTCTGCTGTTCAGTTTTTTTCCACCCCAAGAGCAATGCAAGCAAACTTCTTAGTAATCTTAAGGGAGGGGAGGAGGGGTTTCCAATGCATGAATTACCGTCATTTCTATTTTTATTTTCTTCTTTGAAGCATCCTGGGATTCAGGAGATGATGTTTCATCAACTTGAAAACGAGAAGAAAAGAAGCTAAGAATTTAAAACATCTTCCCAGATACAAAATACAGTTCCCATTTTGTGGAAAAACATTTGCCTATATTTTGCCTGCTCAATTAAGGCATCTTAAAATAATTGAAGTGATTGGTCAATGGGAGAAGAAAGATAAGCTTTGTTACGATTCCTAAAGTTAACACCTGAACCACATAATATAAGCAACTGCCCAAAGCCTCAGATCCAAATATTAATCGTGCTGTTCTATTCATTAATTAAAAATTTCACTGAGTCCAACAGCACTTCAGCTCTAGGCCATTGAAAATATGCTTGTGCTTCAGTGGTGGGTTCCTACCAGTGCACCATAGCACCGGTAGCAGCCCGCTGGTGATGTCACAGTACTGGTGCGGTCGGTTGCCAATGCCTGGGCACCACCATTTTTTTAAAAAAAATGTTTTTAATTAAAAAAAATTCTTCTGCGCATGCCCAGAAGCCGAGCTTCCAGCACTGTGCATGCGCTGCCTTCCGACCCCACAATGAGTCCAAGCAGGGGAGGATGGCTGAGGGAGCGCATGAGACGCTGAAAGAACGGGCGGCAGGACCTATCTCAGTTCCCCTCCCTTCAGCAGTCCAAGAAGCCACGAACGTGCGGTGATTATCCCAGGCATTTTCGCAGGTTCAAGGCTTCTCGAGCTGCTAAGGGGAAGGGGAACGGGCGGCAGGAGCCTAGGATCATCGAATGGGGAGAAGCATTCAGGCCGGACAGAGCTTCCTAGAAGAACCGCTGCCGTGGTCTTGCTGCTCCCGCTGCAGGGGGCTGTGTTGCGGGTGGGCAATGCCCCTCTGCTTCTCTGGCCGCTGCCAAACTCCCGAGGCCCATGCCCACTGGTCACATGGCTGGCAAGCCACACCCACAAAATAAGCCACGCCCACAGAGTGGTAGTAAAAAAAATTAGGAACCCGCCCATTGTGCTTGATATATATACACAGACATGCACACACATATACATGCATAAACACACAGAGATACACATATATACAACCAGAAATTAGGAAGGCATCTTTCGGATGACTTATTTTATTTATTTATTTATTTATTGGTTGCATTTGTATGCCGCCCACTCCACAGAGACTCTGGGCGGCTCACAACAATACTTGGACTTCGGTCCAAGTATGTACAAAATGACTTCTGTGGAAAGCAAGACATTATAGTTCAGTAGAACATCTCCTTAAAAGAATGCTCCTACATAAGACTTGTGTTTTAAATCCACTTTGGCCACTGAAGGAAAAATTTCCCTGCTGCTGCTGTGAGCCAGACCACAATTTTTGAGCCTAATTTTCTGATCACCATCAACTCTACCAAATAGGACACATCTGCTTTCTTTCTAGGGGCGTGCCAAGTATCTGCTGGCCTGCAAACAGGACATGGTGGAGACTTCACTTGAATCCTTGGCGTGGTAGCCAGGGCAGTTAAGTGAATGCAGGGTCGCTGATTTGGAAATGTCTAAATGTATCCCAGAAAAATTTACACTGCTGTCTTTAAAAAGAAAATCTAATCACATCAGCATAGCAAGATAACTTCTCCTTCTTTGCCAGAGGGATATTTTTCAATGGATCCTAAGAGGAATATAAATATTACTGTAATCATAAGTTAAATAAGAGCAGAATGACAGCCTAGAGCAGCGGTTCCCAACCTTCCTAATGCCGCGCACGACCCACGCTCCGCCCCCGCGCCCCCACCGCCGCCACCATTTGGGTTCTTTTACCCTCCGCGCATGCAGAGAACCCAAATGGCGGTGCCGGGGTGGGTCGCGGGACGCGGGTTGTGGGGCGCGATATGGCCAGGCTTGTGGCAGTGGGGGGGGGAGCTTAGGATGCCGGGGCGACCCCTGGGAAATGGTCATTCGACCCCCAAAGGGGTCACAATCCCCAGGTTGGGAACCGCTGGCCTAGAGACTTGTATGTAAGAAATAGAGAGATACGGTAACTGGTATAATCAAGTGAGATGATCAAATTCTGAGAAGGCATTATCAGATATAGAATTGTTTTGACATTCCCTTTTAGACATTATTCAATGCAGGTTGTTGCCTCCAAGCAGGAAACCTATAAAACTGGATATCTATGGATGTTCTGAGTCATCCAGGTCGTGGTTGTCCCAAAAATGCTTTTTCAAAAGGCCATGGACTTTGTTTTTCCTTGAAGATGTTTTGCCTCTAATCCAAGATGCTTCAGCAGTTCCAGAAGGTTGCCCCACCCCCTAGGAGTGTTCTGCAGGCTTCCCAAACCCTCTGCATGCCTGGTTTTTGCAAAAAAAATGGCCGAAAAATGGGCCGTTTTTCGCAAAAACTGGGGTATTTTTGCCTTCTAATTACCCCATCTAGCATGACTGGAGGAGGAATTCTGGGAGTTGAAATCCACAAGTCTTAAAGCTGTCAAGTTTGAAGTTTGCAAAAAGTATACATGGTTTTAAAAAGTATTCTGCTATACTGGTATTTTATTAAATAATATATTACTACACCATTTGATTCAGAATACTTTTTCCTTGTTTCCCTCCTCAAAAATCTAGGTGCATCTTATACTCCGGTGCGTCTTATACTCCGAAAAATACGGTACCTTGTCCTGGCTGCTGTTCTATTTCTAATGTCTCTGATTCCAATGTAAAAACATTTTTAGCATGCTCCTGGACTTGTAGTTTGCACTCATCTATTCTTTTTTCCAATGTGGAAATAATTTCATAGGGCAAAGGAGCATTATCATAAAGATATTGGGCAACAGTGTCTACAGGATAGTCATTTTTTATCCGGGAAACCAAGGGATAAGGATTCACATCTGGCAAGTATGGGACTCTTGGCCAATCATCCTGCAAAGAAAAGCCATTACAAAATAAATGTTAAGCAGAAATAATGTTGATGTCTGTTTTATACATGGAGTCATGAAGTCCTTGACTTACAACCTTTCATTTAGTGATTGTCTCAAGTTACAACGGCACTGAAAAAAAGTGACTTGTGGCCGTTTTTCACACTTATGGCTAGTTTTCACATTTAAGACCGTTACAGCATCCCATTGTTATGTGATCAAAATTCAGATGCTTATGAACCGAGGTGGCGCAGTGGTTAGAGTGCAGTACTGCAGGATACTTCTGATGACTGCAGGCTGCCTGCAATTTGGCAGTTCAAATCTCACCAGGCTCAAGGTTAACTCAGCCTTCCATCCTTCCGAGGTGGGTCAAATGAGGACCCAGATTTTTGGGGGCAAGAGGCTGACTCTGTAAACCGCTTAGAGAGGGCTGTAAAGCTCTATGAAGCAGTATATAAGTCTAAGTGCTATTGCTATTGCTTGCAACTGACTCATATTGATGATGGTTGCAGTGTCCCAGGATCAGTTTTTGCAAACTTGGGACAGGCAAAGTCAATGAGGAAGCCAGATTCCATGTTACCAACTTAACCACTGCAATGATTCACTTAACAACTGTGGCAAGAAAGATCATAAACTGGGGGAAAACACATTTAACACATGTCTTGCTCAGCAACAGAAATGTTGGGCTCAACTGTGGTTGTAAGTCAAGGACTACCTGTATAACACTAACACTGGAAAATTTTGCCAAGTTTTGGTTCCCCATTGCTGATAGCTGATATTACACAGTTGCTTATGGGAGAAAAATAAGAGATGTATTGAATCTGCAATTCATATTATACTTGTTCAACCCTAATTTTTTTTATCTCTCATAGCATTGACTAATTGCCTTTTTCTCTCACATAGCATTTCCTAATTACCTTTCAGAAGTTCCATGATAAGCTGTCCAGCATTAACCATCATGCCTGCATCTATTCTTTCTTTGTTGAGCTATGATGGTTAATCTATAACAGGGGAATCTAAAGGTCTCCAGATGTTTCAAACTGCACAATCACCATCCTTGGTGTTTGTTACTACTTTTAATGAAATTTTCATACCATTTCCCATGCACTCATAGTACTATTAAAATTATTTCATAAACATACATACCAAATGGAAACAGGCCAAAAATTCTTCAAATGTACCAGGAAGTTGTACAATTTCCTATAAACACACAAAGATACACATCTTATAAAATAAAGCAGACCTGGTTATACTATAACATACTTACTCCTTTCAGTGCTAATAAGCCTGCAAATTGGGTTTTGCTAATCTAATACTTTGAAGAAATATTATGATCAAAGAAATAAAATTTAAAATATGTGGACTATTCTGATCAGATTCATATGAAAGAGTCAGCTATTTTACTGTTTCTTGTAAACGTTACATACATATGAACTACTAGGCCATTATGGTTATTCAACAAACCAGTTTAAAGAATTTTGGCTTAGTATTATATGTAAACCAAGCCCTTGTATCTCAAATCCTAGATACCCAATCATCCAAAATGTTGACAGAACATTGCAGGGTTTTCTTCGGACTTGTTTGGGGAAAATCTACTTATTTTTATTGAAATATTATATGCTGCCAGCAATTTCAGAAATGGAGACTAAAGATCAAAACATTGCCTTTGCCACTTCGATGAATTTTTGATGTGGTTATGTTCATGTATTGCCATCAAAAACTGAAGTATAACTAAGCATAACACTTGGCATAGTATAAGTACATAATGACATTTTGCCCAGACATACTGAGCATACCATGGCTAAGATAAATATGTGAACATGGGAAATTTCTTTGTTATTTCTGAAACAGGAAAAAAAAAGTCAGCAATGTTATTTTAAAAACTTCTTCTCATTTTTTAAAAAGAATTAATCCATAAGACCTTTCACCACCATCAATTATCTTAATTGAGCACTCTGATTCAATAGAATCAGCCAGTTGGTTGAATTTGAGGGATATGCTATTATTTTACTTACATTGAAACATTTTGTAACTCTTTGATTCCTCATATCAACAAACAACTTGTTTCTAATTGGGATTTTTGTTTTTCCTTCAGGTATCAGTCTGGCAGAGCAATAAATAAACGTCCCATAGCAAATGGTGAGATAGTTCATTCTCACTATGACTGTTCACACAACATGCTTCATTCAGATAAAAATCTAGGGGCTATACCTAAGCTTGGTTAGTATGTGTCTTGGGAGTACAATGCAAACATGGTTTCTTTGGCATTTCTCCAAAGTGGTGAGTATTGACCTCCAAACATCAATTGGACTATTCAAGGAGTTGACTTTGTCATTGTCATTTGTCTTAAAGTAATATTCATTAAATTATTTCCCTTTAATAAATGTTTCGAGGGGCCAACAATCAAACTTTCATGAATGGGAGAATGAACTGAAGAGTTTGGAAACCTCTGCCTTCATGTGCTTCAGTGTCATCTGCAGATTTAGAAAACATGCCAGCTCAATACCCCAGCCAAGTCTCTTCCAGTCCAGTCTCTTCTTAAAAACCTCCAGAGATGGAGCACCCACAACTTCTGAAAGTAAGCCATTATACTGATGAACAGAATTACAGAATAACAACAATTGGAAGGGACTTTGGAAACCTTCTAGTCCAGGGGTCTCCAACCTTGGCAACTTTAAGACTTGTGGACTTCAAATCCCAGAGTTCCTCAGCCAGCAAAGCTGGCTGAGGAACTCCGGGATTTGAAGTCCACAAGTCTTAAAGTTGCCAAGATTGGAGACCCCTGTTCTAGTCCAACCCACTGTACTAGCAGGAGACCCTATTATTCTGGACAAATGGCTGTCCAGTCTCTTCTTAAAAACCTCCAGTGGTGGAGCATACGCATAACTTCTGGAGGCCAAATCTGTACATTAAGGTGCACCATTAAAAAAAAAAAAGCAAAACCCCCTAATTATGGCCCAAGCTTTGCCACCCAGGAACTGAGCATTGAAGTCTTGGCTCTAATGTCCTTCCAGCCTCTTTCGAGAGCCCCAAACACGTGTTGCCCGTCCTCCCTCCCTGCGGAGGGGAAGGGCAGCCTCGGATTTAAGCCGCCGACCTCGGGAAAAGAATGCTTGTAGGTGGAAAGAGTCAACGTGCGACCCCGCTCGCCCATTTCCAAGCAAGGCGGCCGCCTCTCCGCCCGAATCCTTCCAGCGGCAGAACGCCCCGCCCTTCCAACCGACCGTCTCGGCGTTGCTAAGGCGCCCTAGCAACCGCCTGTCTCCGCCCACGCGGTCCGGCACGCTCGATCCTTCCGGGCTGCCCCTGTTACCCCCGCCGCTGGAGTTCCGCCACGCGCGCGACCCGCCTAGAAGGGAGCAGAGACGCGATCGGCTCGGTTTCGCGTCCGCTCGTGGGAGGCGTGCTTGCAATAGATCTCCACCCCTCCCGCTCCCAACGCCGAGAGGAGTCCCTGGGCATTGCTTTGCAAAATGGCGGTGGGTTTCCTTTGGGGATGGATGGACGCGAGAAGTGGTCTTGTGCTCTGGGAGAAAGATGGGGAGGCTGTGGCAGCAACCCCCAGCCAAGGATCCCTGTGCATGGTTTACTAAGTTGCAGAAACTAGTTGGGGGGGTCTCGGGGGCTCTCCAGAAGTTGCTGCCAACTCCCAGGGGAGTAGTGTTTGGAGAGGTGCGAGGTGGTAGTTAGTGGTGGTTCCTAAGCTTCACTTGCATGGTTGTCCAGAAGATATGCTGGTTTGTTGCAGAGGTTTGGTGACTTTTTGAGGACTAAACCCAACCTGGGTTAAACATTTGTTGGTGGAGTGGGAAATGACCTTCCCTTAGAACCACTGAGTCAAATGGGCTGCCTCTATCAGAGTTTCCCAACTGCCAGAATTCCCCCATCCATCATGTTGAAGTGGAGTTGTGAATTTAAGTCTATCCCTGCTAGCTGGGGAATTCTGAGATTTGAAGTTCACACATGGACTGAGGAACATTGACCTAGATGTTACAGCAATCTATTAAGTTATATATAACTTTTTCCAACAAGCACAGCACTCTTTCCACTTATGTTTATATCTTTTTTGAGGTCGCTGATACTGATATAATTGGCTTCGCTCGTTGTGCTAAGCAAAATATCTGATGGTAGCATGCAAGTCATGGTTTGGGGGCAAAGGATGTTAATGAACCCAGCCAATTGGAGTTTGGCGCTATCTAACAAAGCACTAAATCTTTGTTGCTAAATCCGTTGTCAGAATTTTGGCAGCCCACTTATGGTAGCCTAGGATAGTGAATAACTTATGTTTAAAGCAAACTATAGTTAAAGAGCAATGGGAAACTGCATTGAGTGGCAAAGAGTGCTCAGTTTAGCTTAGTGGTCAAGTGAGATTTAAATTTAGTTCTCTCTAGAAGTAGGATTGACTGATACTTGGGTTGAACCAGAGGTGCGTTCGGACCGGTTCTAAAGAACCGGTAGTAACTTGGTGGCCTGTGTCGCTAGAACCGGCAGTGACCCATGCCTGCCCCGCCCCCAAGCCAGTTCTCCTGGCGGCGCCATAGGTGCCGCCATCTTGTTTTTAGCTTCTGCGCATGCGTAAAAGCTTTTTTTAAGCACTGTGCATGCTCCTGAGCAAACTGGCAGCGGGAGAAACCAGAAACCACCCCTGGGTTGAACTATTCAGTTGTATAAAGCATGTCTGTCTTCCAGTTAGCAAAGTGCACAGGACATTCTTATTTGTTAGATTTTTATGGTTCTGGAAAACATAGATGAAATTTATCCCTTTCTCTGTCAGCAGCATTTTTCCCCGTGGTGATAAGGAAAGCTGCCACTAGTTGTTTAATATAAGGTGGCTTGATCTGTAGGCCAGGAATGCATAACAGATTAATTAATTTCCTGCTCTTGAACTAAGGAATCCGTGTGGTTAGAAAATTTTGTCCAAACCTAAGCAACTTTCTTCACTTACCTGCCAAGCAACTTTCTTCACTTACGGTACCTCTCCAGCAAACTGTCTCAGAATATTCTCATTCCAGGGAGAAAGAGCTGATACTGCAAAAGCAGAAATGGGGCTTGTTACACAAAAGCCACAAATACCTTTTTGTTATTATCCCTTTAATAGGTATCATTGTAGAAGTAACCGTTATTTTATAAACTGCAAAAGGTTGGCAGGTGAATCAAGGAAATGAACTACTACCCCAATGGTCTGTGTTTGCAGACAAAAACATGGCTGCCATTATATTCTTAATATAGTAAAACATATTATACATGTAAAATAACCAAACACTTGTCATACAAGTTAAGTCTCTATTAATAAATAGTACATATTACTAAGATCCTGCAATACAAAACATAAAAAACCCTCAACTTTATGCTGTTAAGTTTCACATTAGATTGATTTTTATACCTTACCACTTATACCACTTAACCTAGAGCAGATGTGGAGAAAACATCAATTGTGCAGTCTTTGGATTAGATCCAGACATGTTGGCAGAAGATCAGGCTTCTACCTGCATGTCTCTGCTGTTTAGGATCTCTCTGTGTCTGTCTCCCCCTCTCACACACACACACTTTAAATTTCAGCCTTCCAACTCTTTATGTTCAGGGCCACTGGAGAATAGTTTTCCCTAGTCTGACTTAATCTCATTCATCAAGATTTCTATTCTTTCTAAGAATACTTATCTGAAATTATACTTGAAAGCTATTCTTGCATTATTTATCTTTAACAGTTCCAAGGATATCATTCATCTGAAATATATCATTAAATTCATCTCCCATTAAAAAAAGCAGACCAAGATAAACCAGGAAATGAAAAGAAATGCTGAGTGTTTGCGAAATCAAGATACACTGGCCGCATCTATGTTACAAGAAACCCCGTTTGACAACTTGTGTCTGACATCTCAAGCTATTCTTGAGAGAGCCCAAAAACAAGGAAGATCAAAATGCCCCAGATGTCACGGATCAAGAATGTTCTACTGTTATTCATGTTATGTTCCAGTTGAAACTGTTCCTGTTGAAGATATTCCTATTGTGAAGGTTAGTGCAGGGGATCTGAGTGGGGGGTAGGTCACAGTGTTCTTGTCAATTTATATCAAATTTCCCAGCAAGTCATTCTAATAGATGAAATAGATAAAGGTGGAGTTTAACCTAATCTTGTCTTTTGTGCAAAAACTTAATAAGTACTATAACCATACAGCTGCTTTAGTGAAATCGGGTCACAGTAGCCCAGTGCCACTCGGACATCTTTCCTAGCCAAGATTCCTGTCCAAACATTGGCATCTCTGTAGAACAAATAGGGAACTATGGGCCCTTTATGACCTGTGGACTTCAATTCCCAGAATTCCTGACCCAGCCATGGTTTTCAGGGTTTACCAAGTTGCGGCTGTTGCAGCGTCCCTGGGGTCAACACGCATTTACAACATTCCTGGCTCAGGAATTCTGGGAGTTGAAGTCCACAGGTCATAAAGAGGCCATAGTTCCCCGCCCCTGCTGTAGAAGATGATGAAGATATCTACCCAAACTTGCCCCAAAGGCAGCCTTTGACTTAAGTCATTCAAATAGCAGCTTCTTTTCAACTGTATTACTCAATTTCATGGTATTTTTGTTCTTTCCTGTTGATTATTTTGCTGAAAATTGCAATTGTAATTGGTGCAAATCATGTATTGGATATCCAGAGTGGAATGCATGGTTGAGCAAATGTATATATTTATGGCTGAATTGGGGCTGAATTGAATTTTGATGCACTTTCTGGGTTCTTTGTTTAAGCTTCCCTTGAAGATTGATATAATCAAGCATCCCAATGAAACAGATGGCAAAAGTACAGCTGTACACGCCAAGCTTCTGGCATCGGAAGATGTTACCATTTATACATATCCGTGTATTCCTGACTATGAAGAAATGCAGCATGAAGTAAGAGTCCGTCTATATGTAGCACCATAGGAAGACCTTTTGTTTCTCACTGCCATGATTGCTGCTGTTAAATATACACTGTGTTTAGCATTGTTTTGCACGTATGAGAGCAAATAATCAATGTATTTGTCCAGGAATTCATGTAGTAGGACTTATTGCTTGGTTGTATTCACAGAAGTGAGTTCTACCTCGGCTTATTTTTAGAGTACATCTGTAAGGTATGTCTTTCCAGCCACAATTAAAGTACGAACTTCTGAGTCAGTGTTCTCAAAAGGATTCCTTTAATTTGCATCTGTATAACATCCATTTGTTCAAAGCAAAGTCTAAATGCCTTCAGGCAAGGCAAGCATATTTAACCTTAATGCCCCACCCCATTCAACAGGATGCAAAGCATAATCAATCCACAAATGTGTGGCCAGATGGCTTTACGTTCCCAGCCTCCCTTCCGTTCAACTGACTGCATTACCCCTCATAAAACCCTATCTTAAGATGAGAAGGCTCCCAGGTGTCTAGGATCCGGATATGTTATAACCTTTTGATCAAGCAGAGCCAAGACCCCCCTTCTCCTTTTGAATGGCAGAGTCTGGGGTCTGACAACAACCAGCGGTGAAATCTACTTACCTTCCCTACCGGTTCGGAAGTGTGTGCGTGTGCTTTTTCACCATCTGCACATGCGCAGAAGGCTTTATGCATGCGCAGAGTTAAAAAATGGCGATGAGCGGGTGGGCGGAGCCTCACGCTGCCGCCACTACTGGTTCTCCGAACCATCGGCGGCCGCCACTACCACTATGCCCAAACCGGTAGCATTTCACCCCTGAGTCCAACCATTTTTGCAAGAATTTCCCTGAGAGTACAGGTAGTCCTTGTTTACCAAGCACTTGTTCAGCAACCATTCAAAGTTACGAAGCTGCTGAAAAATGTGACTTACAACTGGTCCTCAAAAGTTGCGGCTCTTGCCCTGTCCCTGGGGTCAGCACACGTCTACAACCACCACAGCGTCACACGGTTGTGTGATTGCCATTTGCAACTTTCATAGGCAGCTTCCAACAAGCAAAGTCAATGGGGAAGCCAGCAGGAAGTCACTAGTCACAGTCATGGGATGTTGCATTTGATGACGCCTTAGTGATGGGGAGTTACTGGTTCCTATTGCGGTCAGTAAGAGAGGCCTAAAGCCAAAATGACAAGGGGAATATTCCTAAGAGGGTGGATCAGCATGTCAGCCTATTTGATGAAATAAAAGTTCTGCAGGGTTTTGACATTTTCTCATATTTGTTTAAACAATGTTTAAACAAACATTTGTTTAAACATTGTTTAAACATTTTGGTCGCCACGATGTAGAAAGGATGTTGAGACTCTGGAAAGAGTGCAGAGAAGAGCAACAAAGATGCTTAGGGGACTGGAGGCTAAAACATATGATGAAAGGTTGCAGCAACTGGGTATGTCTAGCTTAATGAAAAGAAGGATCAGGGGAGACATGATAGCAGTGTTCCAATATCTCAGGGGTTGCCACAGAGAAGGCTATTCTTCAAAGCACCTGAGGGTAGAACAAGAAGCAATGGGTGGAAACTCATCAAGGAGAGAAGCAACTTGGAACTAAGGAGAAATTTCCTGACAGTGAGAACAATTAATCAGTAGAACAGCTTGCCTCCAGAAGTTGTGAATGCTCCAATACTGGACGTTTTTAAGAAGATGTTGGATAACCATTTGTCTGAAGTGGTGTAGGGTTTCCTGCCTAAGCAGGGGGTTGGACTAGAAGACCTCCAAGGTCCCTTCCAACTGTGTTATTATTATTATTATAATGTTGTTGGTAAATGTTAACACAGATTGTATTTTCAGAAATAATGGCGGAAGCATAATTTTAAAATAGATTGATTGGGAAAAATAGGAGTTGCCTTGTGGCTGAGGTTAAGCTAGATCTCATGAAGGTTTTTTTCGCCCCATTTTTAGATTGCACTTATTTTTCCTGGGCCTAATTCAGTTTCAATAAACAACATCCCTCTCTCTTTGCAAGCAAAATGTAAGACGGATACCAAGGGCTTATCAGCAGAACCAGCACCCAAGTGTGCAAAATTGGAGCCAAGCCACAGTAGCATCATGAATGAAGATAAATTGCCCAAGAGCGAAAACGCACTGAAAAAAATTGTATTTATCGACAGTACATGGAATCAGACAAACAAAATAATCACAGATGAGCGGCTTCAAGGTATTATTTTTATGAATGGAAACGAATCTTGGGAATTGTTCTAGGTATAGCGGAGAGCTGTTACCAGGAATAAATACCTCCTCTCTCCTCTCATTTTTCTTCCACAAGTTTTGCCTTTCTAAAACTAGTGCACTGCAACACTATGATTGTCATGATGTGAATATTGTGCATCTCTATGTTTTTCTACTGTTTCTTGTAATTATGGTCAAGCAGACGTATGATATGTTCTATTACGCATGTCTGCATTCCTGAAGTCAACTCCTTCCTTTCTCTCCACCATTTCTGCCGAAGGTAGAAGTGATTTATTCATTAGCCGATAAAATGTAACCTAATAAGGATTCTTTTTATTACTTTTCTACTGAAATAAATATTTTGTTAATTAGATTTAAATCTCGGTTTTATTTTCTAAGTAAGAATGTTTTCAAAAGGGAAGCAAAGATCCATCGACCTCCGGAGGATTCATTCCTCCCCCTCACATGGTAGCAGAGGATGGTTATAAATCTCTCTAATTAGCTAACTATCCTAAAACGCAATAAAACTTCAAAGAAGCTATAAAGTTTAGAACCAATTCTGATCACCTCCAGGAAAGAAAGGATTTTAGAGAAAAAGAGATGACTTCTCTAGCCACCCTTTGAAAATATAATGGAAATTACCGTATAAATCTGCCCACATATGTCTTAATCAGGCTTATCCTTGTTTGTAATGCTTTGGAGAAACCTGTTAACAATTTGCTACAAATAGTTTTTTCAGTCTTTTGTGTAATTAAATGCCTACATTGTCACCTTTGGTTTTCTTCACTCTGCAGGGTTGCTACAAATTGAGCTGAAATCTAAGAAAACCTGCTTTTGGCGCCACCAGAAAGGAAAACCAGAAACTTACCTCTCTACCATTGAAGCAATTTATTACTTTCTAGTAGACTATCACAAGGAGGTCTTAAAAGAAAAATATGATGGACAATACGACAATTTGCTTTTTTTCTTCTCATTTATGTACAAGCTGATCAGGAAAGCCAAGGGTTCTGCAGGAAAAAAGTGAAGTGTTCCTCATACAAATGTCCCAAAAGAAATGTGATCCATTATCCTTTAAAACAGTGGTTCCCAACCTTTTTGTGATCGAGTACCACTTGGAGGTCCCGTACAGTCGCCGCGTACCACCTGGTTCCAGAGAAACTAAATTCGATCAGATATCACTTGATTTTCATAATTGTACCGTTCCTTTTTTGGCCCCGCGCATCCAGCAACTGGATTCTTGGGCCGCTGGGACCAGGTGGGTGGCGTGTGGCAACAGTTGCAAATAGTTGCCAGATTATCTTGTGTTAGGCAGTAAACATTTTTGTGAAGTAAAAAATAACTAACTAAAAATCGTTCATGACCCCGAAAGTGTTTGCGTACCACCTGGAAGGCCCTCACGTACCACTAGTGGTACACGTACCACAAGTTGGGAACCACTGGCTTATAGTTATTGTCTTTTAAATTTAAACTAAATCCAAACTTACACATACAAAGCTTAAAACGGTTAAGGGAAGATTGTCTGAAACAAACCTGGACTTGTGGCATCTAAATAGAAATATTTTTTTTGTTATTTATTGAACAACAAAATTACCAGCTTGAAGTTTGTATTTAAAGATAGCAGAAACCTTCATTTGTTAGTTTCATTATGCAGGGTTACTCTTTGGACTATCGAAATCACTATTGGTGATTTTACTACCTTTTAAAAATTACTAGAATAATTACTTCATTGCACCTCCCAATTCCATCTCAAAGGGAAGTCAGACTAATAAGTCCAGCTGGATACTAAACATGATTAGGACTGAATTAAGTTGCCAAATTGCTTAAATAAGGTTAGAAAACGTAGGTTCCGCTACTGACTGCTTATAGGTCTGAACCAAGGTTTCCGTCTAATGCAGTAGTGACCAACCTTGGCACTGTTACGACCTACAGGGGCACAGGTCTGGAATTCAACTCCCAGAATTCCCCAGCCAGCCTTGTTTATGTAGTGCTTCCTTACTTTTGCTGCATAGCAAACTTTAGGAAAAGTTGACATTTCTACCCCAGAGATAGGTTAGTTTCTGGAGGGTGAGAAAGGGTGTTTCCCAACCTACAAGGAACATGACTAAAATTTCCTCACTTTTTGTGAGTTGTTTTTAATGAGCACATTGCAATTTATGTAAGATTAAAGCACCTATTACAATGCTTAATATTAAAAAAAATAAAACGTGCCATCAAAAATCGGCAATCCTGATTAAAACTCACAGATAGTCTTATCTGTGATGTCTAGAAGATACCATTAATTACCTTGCTTAATACTTTTAGATATTACAGTCCTTTTTAAATTTCGTCTTTATTTATGGAAGCCAGCATAAGGATTGGCGCTAATGCTTTCTTTGCACAGGAGCATATAATTTGCTCCCAAGATTGCAGCAAAATAACAATTTCAGAAGTTCAAGGCAAAATATGCAGTCCTCCTTATAAGGTAGAACATGGATAGAAGCTACAATAAAACACATTAGAGGATGGATCGTGCATCTTAAATCTTAAATGTTCTACTGTGTTTCCCCGAAAATAAGGCCCCGTCTTACATTTTTTTGAACCCTGAAATAAGCGCTTGGCCTTATTGCCTTGCACTCAAAAGCTCGATTGGGCTTATTATCAGGGGATGTCTTATTTTGGGGAAAATGTTATAAAGCTGCATATGTAATGATTCAAATGATAAATATCTTTTGGAGTCATCTGTTTAATAAACCAAAAAAACCCTAATGCTTTTATTGTCCATAAAGGTAAAGGTTCCCCTCGCACATATGTGCTAGTCGTTCCCGAATCTAGGGGGTGGTTCTCTCTGTTTCAAAGCCGAAGAGCCAGCGCTGTCTGAAGACGTCTCCGTGGTCATGTGGCCGGCATGACTAAACGCCAAAGACGCACAGAACGCTGTTGCCTTCCCACCAAAGGTGGCCCCTTATTTTTCTACTTGCATTTTTTTACGTGCTTTCGAACTACTAGGTTGGCAGAAGCTGGGACAAATAACATGAGCTCACCCCGTTACGCAGCACTAGGGATTCGAACCGCTGAACTGCCGACCTTTCGATCAACAAGCTCAGCGCCTTAGCCACTGAGCCACCGCGTCCCTTTATTGTCCATAGTTCTATTATTACTTATTTCTACCGTCAAGAGAAGGGCATCACGGATTTGTGCAGTGATGAAGGCTGCTTCCAATGTATCCATTCTGGTATTAACTGAGAGTTTCATCTCTGTGTTGCTAAACAAGGGCACTTTGAATTCTTCTAGCAAAGTCGCTTTTTGAAAATGCTGGATTATACTTAACAGGGAACATTTCCACTCCTACCGCAAAATGACGTCTTACCTCCATGTGTTACAATAATCTAACCCTGAAAGACATTCATGGTGTCTTCCAGATCTTATTTCCTTGAAACATTTGCAAATTATTTAGAAGTAGAGACAGAAACCGCTTATTTAAACAAATGTTGAATTGATTTTAGGGTTTTTGCTTTAAACCCCAGCACCAATCAGGTTCTGATATTCAGAACAGCATATTCGGATGTACAGATAGAAATAGTCACACAGGGGATGCCAAGAGTTTGTGCTTTGCCTAATGTGTCAAAGCACAATTCTTTTTTTAAGAATTGGAAAGGAAGAAGAGTGGAACCGAAGAGAGATTTGGTGTCTAGCCCAGGATAATCCATGCCATTCAATTTGTAAGTTTAATTCTCCCACTGGTTTTCAGATTTCTCTGAATTCCAATAAAGGAGACCATTTCAGGTTTGAAATGAGGGGTCCTTTTTTTTCCTGAATTCATACCATGCCCTGCTGACTTCAGAAGTCAGTGTTTCCCAAAAAGTAATGCCAAACTGCAAACCAGGTTGTGTCCCACAATCTGCTTGTTATGGGAGTCTTTTCTGTTATTATCTTCTTTTTCCACTGCTCTGTAAATTCTTTAAACCTATAAGGTGATACTATCAAGTGGAGAACATTTATTGTAGGACAGCACAAATGCATAGGAGGCTTTTATTAAATAACTTTATAAAATGATTGATCCAGGTTCACTCGTTACCACAAATTGCTTTTATCCCATCAGTACTAGCCTAACTCCGTCTTAAATTATTCCTAATCTGTCTTCCTAACAGGAGAAGTATTACCAGTCTTACACTCTGAAGCTCCTCAGACCTCTTCTTCAACTTGCACTTCTCAAATCTCTCTTCTCCAAGCCCGTCCATTGCTGTCCTTTGACCATCCTGCCACTTATTCTTCACAAGCTATCACTATTACACCCTAGAACAGACAAGTCAAATTCTCTAGATCCATAGCCATCACTTCCTCCACAAGATCCCTCTCTTTGATGATGGAATGTCCTCTCAGAGGACTATATCTGGCCCAGGAAAAAATCACTTTTCTCTTTTATTGTACAGGTTGAAAATGTCATAGCAATGTTAGAGAAACAAGTAGAGGGAGGGAGGGAGGGATGACTGTAACTTGTTGCTTGTATCCTTATGATTTATATTAATATTGATTGTTTCCTGATTGCTTACTTGAACCCTATGACAACCATTCTTGACAAATGTTTTCTTTTATGTACACTGAGAGCATATGCACCAAAGACAAATTCCTTGTGTGTCCAATCACACTTGGCCAATAAAGAATTCTATCTATTCTATCTTATCTATCTATGGGGTGGATGAATGGATGGATAGAATTTTCACCCATATAAAGACACAGAAGCCACTCATTTCTCATATGAGTTAGATTCTCCTATTTATCTTTCTGACATGTATATATTCTTATGTATATACATAAGAGATTATGTCCATTATCAAAGGATACAAATAATTGGCACCAGCCTGTTAGAAGTTCCATTGATTTCAAGGTCTTCAATAAACACAATCAAATTAAAAGGTACATAATAACACTTTATCATTGGATGATGCCTTAGAGAATAACTGGAAGCACTAATGGCTAAAAGAATCTCGAATTTTGGCTTGTAAAGCATCGCAGGTTTTCTTTGCGTCTCCAAGCAACATCGAAGTGTTTGGTTTATAAAAAATGGGATTGTCGACAGCAGCGTACCCAACTCCCAGGGTGCGCTTCATGACAATGACCTGGTGGAGAAACCAAATGACATGGTAAGGGTGAGCTCAACTATTTCTTGCCTTTGCTCGAAAAAGCTAGTTAAAAACAGCCTGCCTTAAGAAGCGTTCAGTGTACAAATTGGTTAAATCTTTAAGTGTGGTTTACAACACCAGCACTGCAAGGATATGCCGAAAAGACTTTTAACAGAAGTCTGTAGATTTTTCACAGGGATAAGAATGAAACAGAAATTCACATATATTAGTATAAAATCATAAAATTGGAAGAAACCATTAGGGTGAGTCCAAACTCTTGCCAGAGCAGGAATTAAGTAAAATTGAATTAAATTAATGTCAATTAAATCATTCCAAGCAGTTGACTTTGGTAATTGGTTCCAGTGTTGTTGAACTGCTCTTACCATTAGGAATTTATAGTGGATTTTTTTCACCCTAATATTCAACCTGAACCTTCCTTCCTGTAATTTAACTATATTGTTTTATGTCCTGCCCACAGGGGATGATGAAGAGCCGGTCTTCACCTCCTCCCACCCCTCTTTCTGATATTTGAACAATGCTCTCCTATTCCCTATCAATCATCTTTCATGACTGAGCCTATTCTCTCCCCTCAATTCCTCCTCGTTGCTTAAATTCTAAAAATATCAAAATAATATATTAAAATAATAATAAATAATAATATTTCAGATTCTACTGCTTAGCAAAAGGCAACCCCCATAAAGTCATAAGGACATAAGCAGGGCCCAGCTGGATCAGAACGCACTGGTGTCGAATGCAAAATCTTATTTATATTGGCCAATCTAGAGAGCTTTCCAGATTCTCCAGCAACAGATAGCAGGACATCCTCGTTTAGATTATTGTGTAATCAAATATCCTCATCTTACTTCCCAACTCGGGTGTTTTTCTGAGGTCTTTTGAGTTCAGCTCTCATCATTTCCCAGCCAACATGACTGTTGACTCTGCAGTGCCAGCAAACTTTCTGTTGTGCTGTCCCTTAGATGCTAGAATAATTCCTTCCTCCAGAGAAACTGCACCTTGTGTCAACTGGAGGATTTGATGACATCAAAACAAGTATCATCATCATAATAATAGCCTGCACTGCAATGAAGGCTACATTTTCATATTTGGGGACAAAGACCCCTTTCTTTTTACATTGTGTGTTAGGTATTCTTTGCTCTAATGAAGAAACAATCACAACCCTGCGCTCTCAGTTTTTTGTTGTCGCTTACTTGTTTAGATTTCCAAACTTCCAATACAGGCATGCCGGCTATAATGGAGTTGGGATCTTCCTGTGCTGCAGAGTTCACGGTATCGTTAGCACCAATGACCAATGTCAAATCTGTATCTGAAAGTAAGAAGAAAGATCCTTGCAAAAGGAAGACCTTTCGATATGAAATGCTTCAAAATCCAAGGGTGCCATAATCGCATTTTTAAAAAAAATACTAAATTGGGGAAGCTCTAACATTATTTCTGAGACTGTAAAGGAAAGCTGGGAAAAGACTCTTTAATATAGTGAGCCAGCTAACTGGTACTCAGTGTCCTTTCCATGTTGCTTACACTACTATTTGTCTGCAGAAATTGTGGCTTGTGAATAGTTTCCCCCTTTTCATGAAAAGGCATCTAAAACAAGATCTATGCAAAATAACCTACATGTGAAACCAGATACAAGATACCCAAAATATACCATGGACCGGGCTACATAGCTCAAAAACAAAATAAGGTTCAGAACAAACCAAATAATATCATTCCTCACTTTCTGATCCTCATTTGTGACCTAACCTATCTCTTCCCCAAAGTGACCAAGTTATCCCACTTCACATTATCTTCACAGCAACCTAGACTAGGCTAGGCTAAAAACACCTGGGCTTAAGATTGAGTGGTGATTCCCATTGTGAATATCCTCAATCCTATATTGACTAAAGTGAATATTAACCCAACACCTGGAAAATCCTCTTTGCGTGTAAAGCACCAATCCCTTTCCATTTTCTCTCTCTCTCTTTTATAGGTTCTGTTTATGCTTGTACATATGCTTGGTATACGAAGCCTGCTTGAAATCTGTAGATTTTGCATTTATTTTATTTATTTATTTTGTGAGATTTATATACCGCCTCACAGTGCAAGCACTCTCTAAGCACTTTACACCAGTAAGCAATGTATATTTATATTGCCCCCAACAATCTGGGTCCTCATTTTACCTACCTCGGAAGGATGGAAGGCTGAGTCAACCTTGAGCCGGTGAGATTTGAACCGCTGACCTGCGGATCAGTGTCAGCTAAAGTGACCTGTGGTACTGCCTCTAACCGCTGCGCCACCTTGGCTCTATATTCTATATTCTATATTCTCAGCATGAGTCTGTTCCATCTGAATTCGGCTGCTCTCGCAGTTTGGAGAGATTCCACGTTGGCATATTAGCCTGACAAGCCTAAGCTGTTGAATTCATTGCTGCGATGCTAATTTGAAAATTTATTTCTGGTTCAGGACCATCATGAGTCCCTTACTGAGCCATAAAACTTGACCTCCCAAAGAGATGTCAAAGACAATTGCCTCGTCTTCTGATGGGCTGCCTGAGAAAACAGACCACCTCTGAAGTCAGATGAGAAAACAGACTTTGGAACTGAAGTGCTTCTAGCATACAACGTAATGTGGCCAACTGTCAATCCCAGAGGACTTTTTCAGGCATCCATTCAGGAGGTTGCTTCAGGTGTTCAACTGGTTCAAGCTGGAAGGAATTCCTACAGTAGGTGCCAATTTCCAGGGTAGGGTTATTAATATGATCAAATGGGCAGAAATTGAGTTTATTTGCCAGTACAGTAGCTTGCAGGAGGGGATAAGAGCAAGTGAGATGCATATTGCCTAGGACCGTGATGGTGAACCTATGGCACACGTGCCACAGGTGGCATGCAGAGCCATATCTGAGGGCATGCAAGGTGTTGCCCTATGTCAGCTCCAGTGCGCGCGGCCAGCTGATTTTCGGCCTTGGGGAAGGCCGTTTTCACCCTCCGGAGCCTTCAGGAGGCTTCCCTGAAGCCTCCAGAGTGCGAAAAACACCCCAATGGGCAAACCGGAAATTTGTTTTTCCAAACTTCCGGTTTGCCCGTTGGGCCATTTTTCACACTCCAGAGGCTTCAGGGAAGCCTCCTGAAACCTCCAGAGGGCGAAAAAGGCCAAACGGGCAAACCGGAAGTCCGTTTTTCCGAACTTTTGGTTTGCCCGTTGGGCCGTTTTTCGTACTCCGGAGGCTTCAGAGAAGCCTGAGGGTGAAAAACAGCCCAATGGGGGGGCACATGCGCGGGGATGTGTGCATGCGCAGTGTGGCATGCGTGGGAGGGTTGCGTGCCGAAACGCACGCGCGCTAGTGCGTGCATGCACTACCATTTTTGCCACGCAAGGAGAAAAAGGTTCACCATCACTGGCCTGAGAGATGATAATTATAGCGGAAAAGTAAACGGCAAGAGGAAAGCATAATTTGTCATATAGCAACATGAGTTTCACAATTACTGGAGCTACAGATTCAGCTTAGGACAATGAGCCCTGGTGGCGCAGTGGTTAGAATGCAGCATTGCAGGCTAACTCTGCTCACCGCCAGGAGTTGGATGCTGATGGGCTCAGGGTTGACTCAGCCTTCCATCCTTCTGAGATCGGCAAAATGAGGAGCCAGATTGTTGGGCAATATGCTGACTCTGTAAACCGTTTAGAGAGGGCTGCAAAGCACTATGAAGTGGTATATAAGTCCTAATTGCTATTGCTATTTTGCAACCTGAAGAAAACACCATATCCACTCCTTCATTTCTGTGTATCAAAGCCATCATTTGCTGATGACCGCTTCATCATTCTTCAGCCTCACTCCAAAAGCAGATAAAAAACAAAGTTCTTGGGTGGTTGCAATGCAATGCAAACACTAAGCCATAGTTCTGTTTGATTTTTCATTCTCCTTATTTAACCCTTATCCCCTACCTGGAAAATCTTCATTAATTTCGTCCATTTCCAAGACAACGTCATATGGCACACCAGCTTCTGCCAGGAGGACATTCAGCTGGCCTGGCATTCGGCCTGCAACTGGATGGATGCCAAACCTGCAACCCAAAAAAATAGGAAGAATTGCTGAACTACGTCTACAGACTGAGAAATGGGGAGACATCAGACAAGGTTCATAGAAAGGGGAGAGATATTATATCTTCTCTCCTATAAGCAGGAAAAAGATAGTCAATTTGGTGTAGTGGTTAAGGCATTAGGCTAGAAACCAGGAGACAGTGAATTCTAGTCCTGCCATAGGCACAAAATCTCCTGGGTGATTTTGGGCTGGTCACTCTCCAAACTTTTGCCAAGAAAGCTGCAGAGATTTATCCAGGCAGTCACCAGGAGTCAACATTGACTCAAAAGCGCACACACACACAAACACACACACACACACACACACACACACACACACACACAGTAGGAGAAAAGTTCCTAGAGAGGCAATGGCAGCACAATTTAAAGAACACCTAACTTTCCTCCTAAAGTTTCAGTCAAAATCAGTATTTCCCCCCATTAAATAATATGAGCCAAGGTGGTGCAGCAGTTAGAGTGCAGTACTGCAGGCCACTTTAGCCGACTGTATTCAGCAGTTCAGCTGTTCAAATCTCACCGGCTCAAGGTTGACTCAGCCTTCCATCCTTCAGAGGTAGGTAAAATGAGGACCCAGATTGTTGGGGGCAATGTAAAATATACATTGCTTAATGGTGTAAACTGCTTAGAGAGTGCTTGCACTTTAAGGCGGCATATAAGTCTCACTAATAATAATAATAAATCTATACAACTGTCATTGTGTTTTTGTTTTTTTTAATTAAAGACAAGTTTTGTTTGGATTTCTAGGATGGCATTGTTAAAAATAGTGAAAATATAAGATATAAATTTAATAATAATTTGAGTACCACATATAGCATCTTGGCTATAGCCCCTGTCATCTATGATCAACAATAAAAAGAATACATCGTATATTTTTTCTTGAAAGACAAAATGGTTCAAGAAGCTGGAGATTTCTTGGAAAACATTCTCATTTTAGAATGCTGGCACTAAGATGCCTGCTGTAATGCCAGGCAACACAAAGGGAGGATTGATTTTTATTTATTTCTTCTATTTGCATAGCACTGAAGAAAGGCCCAAAGCAGTTTGCCAAACCTTCAATTAAACAACTATACAAGTGAAACACCCCTGCTTTTATATATATAAAAATTTCCTTCCATACACCAGGATGACTCGACAGAAAAAACATATATAATCCTTTCCTGGTGAAGAGCTGATAGGGAAGAGAACCTGGCCTAGAGGTTAAATCTCCTGCCTTACAAGCAGACTGTCCAGGTTCAAATCCCACTAAGGGTATGGCTATCTGACGAGAGCAAAATAGCTCGAAATAGATCTATAATAGTCTCCCTTTATTTTCATTTATCAGCAAAAAATGTTACACACACACACACACACACACACACACACACACACACACATTATATATAAAGTCCAACATTAAATCAAAATATGTTAGTACAAACCAGTGTAATTTGTTTATATCGACATTGGGGTTTACTTGCCTGACTTTCTTTCCTTGTTCGTTCAGCATTTTCACCATGTCAGCAATGGGGTATTGAGCTTTAGCTGCACATAAACCCCAACCTAAAGTGAAGGGGGGGGTGGAAATTTATTAGAACATGGAGAGTGAATCCAGAGGCTGTTAGGGGAACACTGAGTGCAGGAGAAACATGCATTAAGGCCAGGAAAGTATTACGAAGAGCATCAGAGCAGACAGAATAACAGAGTTGGAAGGGACCTTGGAGGTCTTCTAGTTCCAACCCCCTGTTCAGTCAGGAAATCCTATGACATTTCAGACAAATGGTTGTCCAATCTCTTCTTAAAAACTTCCAGTGTTGGAGCATTCACAATTCCTGGAGACAAGCTGTTCCACTGATGAATTGTTCTCACTGTCAGGAAATTTCTCCTTAGTTCTAAGTTGCTTCTCTCCTTGATTAGTTTCCACCCATTGCTTCTTGTCCTGCTTTCAGGTGCTTTGGAGAATCGGTTGACCCCCTCTTCTTTGTGGCAGCCCCTCAAATATTGGAACATTGCTATCATGTCACCCCTAGTCCTCCCTTTCATTAAACTAGACATAGTCCCACCATCAGTTATTTATTCCACGGGGGATAAGAAGAAGGGAAAGGAGACACAGACTTAGTTGCAAGACTGATATGAGGTAATGGTATATGAGAATGACCTTGGGAGAGAGGAGGAACAGCCATGGACTAAGCAACAATCTGTTATGAAGCAATTGATCCTTTAGCAAACTTCTCAGAAGGGACTCTTTCTAGTTTCTTGGATTGTAAAAGTGATGGATGCACTTTCAGACTTTCAAGAGTATGTTAGTGTAACCTTACAATCAAGATAGAACTAATACTTCTGGGTGTGCTTCTTGTCTGGACTAACTCACAAGATTGACACGTGAGTCCTAAAATATAGACCAGATCAGGATTTACTGAGGTTCACTCAAAACATGTGAATTGTCATCACAGTTTCGCCATAGTGAAAGGTTTTAATCTGTTTGAGTCTAAGAAAAAACAGGGTTGGCGTAGAAGACAATGATGCTAGACCTCACTCATGAAGCAGGGCCCACCTAAAACATGATTCAGTATCTGCAATTAAGACAATAAAATCACTCATTTGAAATAGAACCTCAGGAGTTAAAAGATAACAAAACAAGAGGCCCAGATATATGATGAGCCGCGGTGGCGCAGTGATTAGAGTGCAGTACTGCAGGCTACTTGTGCTGATCACCGGCTGCCAGCAGTTTGGCAGATCGAATCTCACCAGGCTCAAGGTTGACTCAGCCTTCCATCCTTCCGAGGTGGGTAAAATGAGGATCCAGATTGTTGGGGGCAATATGCTGACTCTGTAAACCACTTAGAGAGGGCTGTAAAGCACTACGAAGTGGTATATAAGTCTAAGTGCTATTGCTATTGCTATGATTCCCATCCTTTCCCAATTTTCCCTGGTCTACGTTCTCCAGAGTTGGAGAAGTACCATTGCTGAGGTTCACAGAACGGTCAAAACCAAACAAAGCACAGGCAGCTCATGTAGAAATCAGTTTTTGGTTAATTGTTCACTCTTACCTGGTGTAATGATGATAGAGTTCGCTTCTTTGATCAATTCAATGGCTTGGTCAATCCCAACTTCTGTATGTGTTCCAACTACTTCCATGGGCTTTCCTCCAGCTGTAGATGTCGTACCATATCCACCCAAAATGACATTTGGTAAAGAGCGATTCATAGCCTGGCCAACCATAAACCATACATTAACCCAAAGCTTCCAGTCAATGAAATATTCCAATGAATATAAAGCAGGAAACTACTTTAAGCATGTTTTACTCTGCACAGATGTAATGTATATGACAGCTTCAATTCACAACATAGCTTGCAATCCCAGAATTTAATACCCTACTTCATTCTGAAATATGGTTTCAATATTTCAATATTTCAGTATATCATTATAATGCTTAGACGGAAATAAAGAAAATGAACTATTTTGAAGCAAATGCCTGTTCACAGTTAATCCTTTAAGCTTTTTAAATGAGCGGCAAGAGCTGCCAACTTTCTACAGGACCCTTCCCCAGCCTGGTTGCCTTTCATGTATGGAACTGCAATTCCAATAATTGTGTGAATTGGGGTTCCAAGAATTTTGAGAGTTGCAATCTACTTGGAGGACACATAAAACATCTGGAAATATCCAGGCAAGGCTGGAATATGGTTGTTGTCACAATAGGTCCTCCTGAAATCTGTTGTGATTAACAAAGTGGGAGATCCATGAAACAGGATCCACTGAACACATCTTGTTTCCATGAAAAAACCGCAATGGAGTCCACCACAGAGGATCTAACCTTACCACACACATGATGTAAGACAGGATAGCTCCAGAAGAGCCAATCAAAGCTCCAACGATTGTCATCAAGTTGTTGTTGAGAAGGAACCCTTCTGCGCACAAAGCCCATCCAGAGTAGCTATTCAGCACAGTGATCACCACAGGCATGTCTGCTCCACCAATGGCTGCCGTTAGTGTCACTCCCTGTGATTTTTGATGCACCAAAAGAGAAAAGGTGGAGCAGATGTATATAGGTTTATGCAATAATAAATTGAAGCGCTGTGGTGGCACAGTGGTTAGAATGCAGTACTGCAGGCTGCCTGCAATTTGGCAGTTTGAATCTCACCAGGCTCAAGGTTGACTCGCCTTCCATCCTTCTGAGGTCGGTAAAATGAAGACCCAGATTGTTGGGGGAAATATGCTGACTCTGTAAACCGCTTAGAGAGGGCTGTAAAAGCACTGTGAAGCGGTATAGAAGCCTAAGTGCTATTGCTATTAAGTTTCACTTTAAAATGAAAAGGAGAAAAGCTAATTCTGTACTCTGATCGGCAATATTCAGACACAGAACTATGAGCAATATCTACCCTCTTTCTGAATGTGGAGTGTGTTTTCAACACTGGGTCCCTAATGACCAGTGTTCATTAGGTGAAACTAAGATCTGGAGCTGGCAAAAGAGAGTATTCTGTGAGTTTCCTACAGTAGACAGAAGACAATCAAACACATTCTGGATCAGGCTTCAGCAGGTAATCTCTCTTTTTGAATATCCAACACATATTTTTGGGCATAGTTTTACAGAAAACCAGAAAGTTGCTTCCTAAGCTTGTATACAGCCCTTCAACTTGCTCTCAACCATCTTCCAACTTATCTTTGCTTCTAAGCCGGTAGACCAGACTAAAGTCATTGCCATGTTTATTTTCTAAGAATGCATATGGCGTTTATGTGAGACCCAATCATATTCTTGGAAATAAAAAAAAGCTGCAGAAACCCCCCTGCCCTTTTAAAGTAAAACAATCTATAAGAAAGAAGGAAATAAAATCAGGAAGAACTACAACCTCCTGCCTAAGCAGGGGGTTGGACTAGAAGACCTCCAAGGTCCCTTCGAACTCTGTTACTCTGTTACGACGTCTGGTGAGCTTCAAGGCAAGTATCAATATAGCCCTCCTGGTACTCTGGATATCAAGTTGCCTATAACTGTTCAGGAAGGCTCCAGTCTTGCTTGACCCTGTTCTTAGGCTTGCTCTGACTCAGCCATCAGCTCATCTCCAGTTTTTCATCTGCCCAATTTAAAGGAATGGGGAGTAAAGTTTTTTGACCCCTACCATTATTGAGGAGAGCCCAGAAACTCCAAGAAGACAGGCCATGCCTCCTGTATAGCTGGAGTCTAACATAAAATAAATCATGCCTCCTACTGAAGCTGCCATCAGTCCAGCATTCAAATAATGACGGCCAGGCAGGAGAAGAGGAGCAGAGTTCAACACACCTAGAAAGAAATGAGATGCATTAACTCTTAGGGTAGGGTGGGTTGAAAATGCGGGGAAGGTCATTTCTTTCCATCAGTATCATGTCCTCTCACTTGCCCAACTGACTGAAATTAAGAACTGACTTATTTGGCTAGGCAGGAAGAGACCCATTGTGGTGTAATGGGGGTGCGCTGGACTAGAACTGGCTAGGACCGTGATGACGAACCTATGGCACGTGTGCCACAGGTGGCACGTGGAGCCATATCTGTTGGCACATGAGCTGTTGCCCTAGCTCAGCTCCAGCTCCAGCCAGCTGATTTTCAGCTCGCGCGGAGGCTCTGGGAGGGCATTTTTGGCCTCCATGGGGGCGGGGGAGGCCATTTTTGCCCTCCCCAGGCTTCAGGGAAGCCACTGGAGCCTGGGGAGGGCCAAAAACAGGCCTACCGGGCCCACCAGAAGTCGGGAAATGGGAAAGGGGGGTTGTGCGTGCATGCGTGGGGGACAGGCTGCATGGGGGGTCACAAGTGCATGCACAGGGGGGTGGGGCGCATGGGAGCATTAAATTACAGATGGGGCACACACGCACACGCTTTCGGCACCCAAGGGGAAAAAGGTTCGCCATCACTGGGCTAGGAGGTCTTCAAACAAGATCATCCAAACTAATTTTAACACTTGATCCACCATACCAGTCTTTTTCAACCTCAGCAGCTTTAAGATGTATGGACCTCAACTCTGGCTGGCTAGGCAATTCTGGGAGTTGAAGTTCACACATCTTAATATTGCTGAGGGCGAATGTCTATGGAGATTCTCAATCATCTAGGTCATGGTTGTCCCAAAGGTGCTTTTCCAAAAGGCAACCGGACTTTCTTGGGGGGGGGGGTTTCCTTGAAAAGGGTTTGCTTCTCAAGTACTGAAGAAGCTTCTTGGATGAGAGGTGAAACGTTTTCAAGGAAAAAACCTAGAAAGTCCAATTGCCTTTTGAAAAAGCACCTTTGGGACTTGTTGAGGTTGAGAAACCTGGACTAGACCATAAATCAGTGATGGCGAACCTTTTTTTCCTCGGGGTGCCGAAAGTGCATGCACGCGCGCTATCACGCATGTGTGAGTGCCCACACCCATAATTTAATCCCTGGGGAGGGCGAAAACGGCCTCCCCCGCCCCCCTGGAGGCCCTCTGGAGGCCGGAAATGACCCATTTCCCAACTTCTGGTGGGCCTGGTAGGCCCGTTTTTCACCCTCCCCAGGCTCCAGAGGCTTCCCTGGAGCCTGGGGAGGGTGAAAACGCCCCCCTGCCCCTCCCCAAGGCCCCCCAGAAGCCAAAAACACCCTCCCAGAGCCTCCGTGTGAGCAGAAAATCAGCTGGCCAGCGTGCACATGCACGCTGGAGCTGAGCCAGGGCAACGGCTCGCGTGCCAGCAGATATGGCTCCGCGTGCCACCTGTGGCACACGTGCCATAGGTTCGCCATCACTGCCATAAATGGTCCTTTGGTCTGTACGAGCCATATAATCTATTGGCTAATACTATGATACAGAGTCTACTATTCATCAGATCTTGATATCATGTCAAACTTGTTTCAAGGAATTTTTGTTCTTAAAAAAAGGTCTTTTATGGAAATTCAGTATGAATAGAATTCCTATTTCTTAAAAAGCCATTGGTGCTATTAGGCTGAGTTCTGCAGACATTATAAAAAAAATTCATGTGTCCTGACCATGAAAGGACATACCTTGCAGTTTTCCATAGGCTACCAAAGAACCACTGAATGTTACACCTCCAATGTAAGTGCCCAAGTAGGCCACGGTTTTGAGAACACTGGCGGATGGGTGTAAATCAAGGTGGGGATATTCAATCATGTACTCAGCAATGCAGGTCAAAACGGCTGCCAAACCAACCAGGCTGTGAAAGGCAGCAACCAGTTGTGGGAGGTCGGAGATCTCGATACGTTTTGCAATTGTGAGACCTGTAAAACGAAGCCATTGAGATCCAAGGTGAAAACAAATAGATTTTATGCTTCATCGTTCTCTTGGGCCTGTATCAAAAGAGAGTATGAACTATGAAACTTAAGTTCTCTCCCTTTTGAGGTTAAGAAAAAGAGACATGACTGGTACATTGTGGTCTCATTTTAGGACTCCTTCAAGGTTCCCGATTAAATTCTCTAGCATTGCAGAGATCAAGTAGGAAACGGGAGTCCCTTATTTTCATGCAAAGGATGAAAACTGAAAAAAAAAGAGTGATTCCAGATCCCTAGCTTTCGCCCTAGAGTAGTTACTATAATAGTCTGCAACACGTTAGAGTTCCTCATCCACTAGGCTTTTACAAAAACCATTCTCTAAAAGTACACACAGTAAAAGCCATTGCCATAAATAATAATACCCATTTTCTCCTATATTATGTATCTTCTCCAATTAGTGTGAAAGTCCTGCTTCTAGAGTTATAACCTGTAGTGGATTGTAGTCTGAATTCCCAAGATGGAGGGGCTGCATTCTAGAGGAGCAAGACACCGTGAAGTTTAGATAGTTCGGTTGGGAGGAAGAGAGTTAAGAAGGTTCCATCTTAACAATTCTCAGAGTCTATCTTTGATGATGATGCAAGTAGTTGCTTTAGTTTGGCAAGATTTGTGTCTATAAGTGAGGAACAATAAAGGAAACTGCTCAGAAGTTACATGTCTTTCTTGGTTTTTGAGCCGTGGTGGCGCAGTGGTTAGAATCAGAGGTGGGTTCCTCCCGGTTCGGACTGGTTTGCCCGAACCGATAGCGACAGTTGTGACGCTGGTGATGTCACGATGACATCACGGAACCAGTTCGGTCGGTGCCAGTCCATGGGCGCTGCCATCTTTTTTTTTCCTGAGCATGTGCAGAAGCCGAGTTCCCGGCACTGTGCATGCGGTCGCCATCTTGTTTTTAGCTTTTTTAAAAAAAAATCGGCACTGCGAATGTGCCCACGAGGCGTGCCCATGTGGTGTGGGAGGAAGCGAACTGGCAGTGAGGTAAGTTAGAACCCACCCCTGGTTATAATGCAATATTGCAGGTTAATTCTTCTGACTGTCAGAGTTCGGTTCTCACCAGCTCAATGTTGTCTCAGCCTTCCATCCTTCCGAGGTCAGTAAAATTAGGACCCAAATTGTTGGGGGCAAAGTGCTGACTCTGTAAAACCGCTTAGAGAGGGCTGTAAAGCACCGCGAAGTGGTATATAAGTCTAAGTGTTGTTTCTATTGCTATTTTTGGGGCTGACATAACTCTGATTCAAATTTTGGCACAGTTCATTTGGCAGTTTGGAACCATGAGCAATGCCAGAGGGGATCTGGTGACCTGATCCTGCAAAGACTGATGTTCCATTCACTTGATCTATTTATTTGGTTCATCTGAAAGAGGAATATTTTCATTGCATAATTCCTCATTTACCTTTGGGCCTACTAAGCTCATTTTCAATGGCAGCCATAGATAGTTGTTATAATGCTGACAAATGCAGGTCAACTTTTTCTTTGACCCAAATATTTTTTTTAGAAAAAGAAATCATGCATGGCTCGGAAGTATAGCTAGGCAATTTTGATACAGCTTCTTCTTATGAACATATCCACCGTTCTGTGACTTCAAACTTCCTGTCTACTTTTCCACATAGTTTCATTTCTCAGGTGACTTTAAAAGGAAGCAATTATTTTTGCTGAGTTGATTGAGGAGGAAATGCAGTACTGACCCAGTGATCCATTTCACGTAGAAGAATTACCCACATGTACAGAAAACACAACAACAAGAAACCCACAGACAAATCTTCGTGTTCTTATCGCATGGCTCACACACCTGAACAGAGGTGAAGCTCTTTTCAATTTTAGACGGCTGAACCCAGATGGCTAATCTTTAAGCCAGCTTTACTCAGATTGCCCAAGATATTTAAATAAATAACGAGCCTTCTTGCTTTTATACTTTTACGTCGGATCAGATTGCCTAACGCTTTAAAAAATGCGAACTGCTTTTGTTTTTTAAATGAAAAGCGGTAGATTGTTTTTTATAAACAAATAAGCAAGCAAGCTGGAAAACCTGATTTTCCACTTGTTGATGCCAACGGGGGACTAAAATAAGATTTCACACAAATCCGTTTCAGAGCATGTTTACAAGAGTTTGGATTCTGTGGGTAGAACAGCTTCATCTTCGCCCTGCACCATGTTAATTCGCAAACTCTGCTGGAGTAAATGAGGGCACCGAGAGAAATCGAAAAGAAGGAAGCAACATGACATTTGTGAATAAACATTACTGACGTGAAAAGTACTTTGCATGGTAGCAGTGAGCTGGCACGGTTGGTTCCAGATGAAATGTTTCCTATATTTACTATGTACACTTCCCGCTTCATTATTTTTTTCTTACTCAAGAGCTCCACCTCTTGGAATCAAACATAACTTATGACCCAAAATGCAGTACTAGATGCCAGGGCATCAAGATCATCTTATAAACATCACGAGCAATCTTGTAAAGAAATTGGAAAGAATAGTTTTTGTGTAGCCAAATGTCACCCTGGATCCATTAATAGAGCAGAATAACAGCGCTGGAAGAGACCTGGGAGGTCTTCCTACTTAAGCAGGAGACTCTATACTATTTCAGACAAATGGTTGTCCAATCTCTTCTTAAAAAGCTCCAGTGATGGAGCACCCACAACTTCTGGAGGCAAGCTGTTCCACTGGTTAATTGTTCTCACTGTCACAAAATTTCTCCTTAATTCTAGATTGATTTTCTCCTTGATTAGCTTCCATCCATTGCTTCTTGTCCTGCTTCCAGGTGATGTGGAAAAGAGGTTGGCCCCTCTTCTTTGTGGCAGCCCCTCAAATATTGGAAGGCTGTTATCATGTCACCCCTACTCCTTCTTTTCATTAAACTAGACATACCCAATTTCTGCAACCGTTCTTCATATGGTTTAGCCTCCAGTCTCCTAATCATCTTTCTTGCTCTTTTCTGCCCTCTTTCCAGAGTCCTAACATCTTTTTTTATCTCGTGGCAAACAAAACTGGATGCAATATTCCAAGTGTGATTTAACAAGGCATATAAAGCAATACTAACACTTCATGTGATCTTGATTCTATCACTAGTTTTTCTCATCGTTCCTATCACCCATCTCCTCCCACTTATGACTGTATGACTGTAACTTGTTGCTTGTATCCTTACGATTTATATTAATATTGATTGTTTCCTGATTGCTTACTTGAACCCTATGACAACCATTTTTGACAAATGTATCTTTTCTTTTATGTAGACTGAGAGCATATGCACCAAAGACAAATTCCTTGTGTGTCCAATCACACTTGGCCAATAAATAATTCTATTCTATTCTATTCTTTGTTAATGCAGCCTAGGACTGCATTGGCATTTTTGACAGCCGAACACACTGCTGGCTCAAATTTAAGTAGATGTCTATTAGAACTCTCTTTTGCAAATATCTGTGTCAGGTGCAGCAACCAAAAATACTCGTGAATAGACCCAAGCAGAAATTTTATCGCTAAGTCACTTATGTTACAAGAATCTTGCCAGACTGACTGAATTCCCTTAGGAACAATCAGATAGGGCTTCGAGGATTCTGGAGGAAGTCACACCTGTGCTGCTTTCTGCAATGCAAAGATTCTAAACTTGCCTCCCTCTTAACGCCTCCCTCCAGTCTAGCTGGAGATTCCGCTGCAATTAGGTTCAAATTCATTTCATAACAGATAATGAATTATGCTACTGCAGTAAGGGGAATTGATACTAGTTGGTCATTGTGCCTTTCCTCTATGCCTCCCCTAGGTAGGGTCAATCATGTGGTTCCTTTGCCTACAGGTGCCTCTAACGCAGGGGTGTCAAACTCATGTCATCACGGCAGTGTCACATGACGTATCGGGACTTTCCCCCCTTCGCTAAATTGGGCGTGGGAGTGGGTGTGGCCAGCGCCTGACGCATCCGGCCCGCAGGCCGGGGGTTTGACAGCCCTGTCCTAACATGAGTGCTTGCTTGACAAGTTGGTCCATCTATGATCCACCTACATGGCAAAATCGAGTTCACAGGTGAGATATTACTTAGGCTTCTCCAGTGAAAACTAAATCAGAAATTATCCTAGAAAACACATTTCCCTGAATTTGTATTCTGTTGGAATGATTACAGAGGTGTGTTTGGGGAAAATCTTAGCCATTAGGGTTATCTTCTCACTGAAGATGCCCGATCATGATCCTAGCAATATCAGATTTCCCTAAGACAGGGTTTCAAAACCACTTGTCAAAAGCTCACCCATGGTGCCTCCCAAGGCCATGGCTGTGGACATCTGGGCCAGTACTTCTGGGGAAGGTTTCAGACTGCCCAAAGTAGCTGCAATACCAGCAGCGACACCAATCATGCCAAGGGCGTTGCCAAGCCGTGAAGTGCTCTGACTAGATAAGCCGGCGAGTGCCCCCACACAGCAAAGACCAGAGCCCAGGTACATCATCTGCGGAGGAAGAGAAGCAAAGCACGTAAGGGGGAAAGTTGGCATTGACCTGATGTATGTAGGTTTCACTTGCCATCCTATCTCCCTGCACCAGACTATGAGCAAGTACAGGTAGTCCTCCACTTACGATCACAATTCACCCCCAAATTTATCTTGCATTTGTTAAGTAGATTTTGCAACTACTATCATAAAAAATATTTTATGATATTTCCCCCCCCCACAGTTGTTAAGTGAATCACTGCAGTTGTTAAATTTGTCACGCGCTTGTAAAGTGAATCTGCCTTTCCCGTTGACTTTGCTTGTCAGAAGGCCGCAAAAGGGAATTACATGAACCCGGGACACTGCGACCGTCATCAATACATGGCCAGTTGCCAAGTGTCCGAATGTTGGTCACGTGACCGTGGGAATGCTGCAACAGTCATAAGTGTCAACAAACATCATGAATCACTGGCAAGAAAGGTTGTAAAATGGGGCGAAACTCACTTAACAACTGTCTTGTTTAGCAACAAAAACTTTGGGCTCAATTGTGGTCATAAGTCAAGGACTACCTGTATCTCAATGCTTTGTTTGCTTCTCTAAATAAACATGCTTGCCTTTCCCCTTCTCTGCTTTTCAAAATCTTCCTGAGTTAAGTTTTATGCAAAGCAATAGTAACAGAGTTGGAAGGGACCTTGGAGATCTTCTAGTCCAACCCCCTCCTCAAGCAGGACACCTATACAATTTCAGACAAATGGCTGTCCAGTCTCTTCTTAAAAACCTCCAGTGATGGAGCACCCACAACTTCTGACTTCACCGGTTAATTGTCCTCACTGTTAGGAAGTTTCTCCTTAATTCCAGGTTGCTTCTCTCTTTGATTCGTTTCCATCCCTTGTTTCTTGTCCTGCCCTCTGGTGCTTTGGAAAATAAGTTGAAACTTATTTATTTATTTATTCATTCATTATAACTTACATGTGAGTAAAGTGGAAAAATCATTTAGCTCTATCTGCTGTACAGAATTCTGCCTGGCAAAGGGTAGCTACAGATGAAGTAATTAGCTGTAAATTTAAGTGACATAGTAAAGCCATTCTTGCTAGATTTTATTCTGCCTCTCCTGCAACAAGTTTTTTTTTAAAAAAAGTTTTCACCATCATTCGGTGCATAGAAGAACTGCAGACCACTAGTTCAAATGCATTTTGAAAATACCAGCGCTGTGAGATCATCTCAGCCCATTTTTTATTCCTACTTTGGTTTTTTTTAAGGGTTTTGATGCATAGCAAGATGCTTTGAAAACCTGGCACGACCGAGCATTTATATGTAACATATGGTGCTTCTCCCTGGGTTTGATTAGCAAGGGCTACTTTTTCTCAATTCAGAATGGTCTTGCAGGCTTGAAATACATTTACCAAATTGGCAATGAAACCCCAAACACACCCACGCAGGACACTGGTGACAGTCAGACAGCAAACCCCAAAGTGAAAACTCTAAATCAGTGCACATCAAGATAGGAGTGCAGCAGTGGTGGGTTCCTACCGGTGCGGTCCACTCTATAGCACCGGTAGTGACCTGCTGGTGATGTCACAGTACCGGTGCGGTCGGTTGCCTGGGCACCGCCATTTTTTTTTAAAAAAATTTACATTTTTTAAAAAAAGTTCTTTTGTGTATGCCCAGAAGCCGAGTTTCTGGCACTGCGCATGCGCTGCCTTCCTACCCCACAGTGAGTCCAAGCAGGGGAGGATGGCTGAGGGAGCGCGTGAGACGCTGAAAGAACGGGCGGCAGGAGCTATCTCCGTTCCCCTCCCTTCAGCAGTCTGAGAAGCCACAAACGCGTGGTGATGATCCCAGGCATTTTCACACGTTCGAGGCTTCTCGAGCTGCTGAGGGGAGGGGGAATGGGCGGCAGGACCTATCTCAGTTCCCCTCCCTTCAGCAGTCTGAGAAGCCACAAACGTGCGGTGATGATCCCAGGCATTTTCACACATTCGAGGCTTCTCGAGCTGCTCCCCTCGAGGGGAGGGGGAATGGGTGGCAGGACCTATCTCAGTTCCCCTTCCTTCAGCAGTCCGAGAAGTCACGCCCACCCGGTCACATGGCTGGCAAGCCACACCCACAAAATAAGCCACGCCCACAGAGTGGTAGTAAACAAATTAGGAACCCGCCCCTGGAGTGCAGGTACACAGACGTGAAGGTATTAAAAATCTCAAGGTCCCCTGATCGAAACCAATAGAGAGAGGAATGGGAATGGAGTCAGCTATCTAATGTACCCTACGAATTCTGTACATAAATGCAAAACTACATCTGAGTTTGGAAATATTCTATCTCTCAAACTTCAGAAAGGCCTAAAGCTGGGCTGCAAAACACACACAAACACAAAACCTTAGTTCAAGGCCACCAATCAAGACTTCCCTGAAGAGTAACAGATGCCTCCTGCTGCCCTCCAAGAGTGCTAGAAACTTGAACTGCCAAAATTCCTAGCCAGCCTGGAAAGGCTGCTTTAAACATATGGGCTATACAGATAATCCTCGACTTTCAACCACAATTGAGCCCAAAATTTCCACTGCTAAGCGAGACAGTTGTTAAGTGAATTCTGCCCCATTTCACAGTCTTTCTTGCCATGCTTGTTAAGTTAAGTTAGTTACATGGTTGTTAAGTGACTCTGCCTTCCCCATTGACTTTGCTTGCCAGGAGGTCACAAAAGGGGATCACATGACCCCAAGACACTGCAACCGTCATAAATACATGCCAGTTGCCAAGTGTCCGAACTTTGATCATGTGACCGTGGGGAATGCTGCAACCATCTTAAGTGTGGGAAAATGGTCATAAGTCACTTTTTAAGGTGCCAGTCACATGGCCCAATCAAAGCAGTGTCCGCTGGTCTGGTGACATCACTGACAGTGCCGTTGTAACTTTGAACGGTCACTAAATGAACTGCTGTAAATCTGTTTAATCCTGTTTAACCCCACTTTCCTCGTTCCATGTTTGATTTCTATACAAAAGGCAGAGTCACGGGTGAGGTGACATATCCTGAATTTGGAGAGTAGCTAAAAAAATATTTAAAGGAGAGAGAAGGACCAAAAACTCATTTTTGTTTGCTGGAAGACTTTTTCATCAACAACTATTTCACACGCAAGATCATGGGACACACCGAGTTTGCCAAGTTTCTCTGAACCAAGTGTGGCCCTTAAATTGGAGATTGACACTCAACGGCTCTAAGGTTGAATCCAAACCACCAAAAGCAATGAGTGTAGCCTCCTTCAAGAGTTGTCCCTAGATTATAACTTTTAATATAACAGCAGGGGGGAGGTGAATATTAAATACATGTGGGAGTGATTATGCTGTATTTAATCTAATTTAGATTCTGTTTAGTTTCGTCTTAGACGATTTTAGCCGTCGCACAACCCAGTTTTGAAATGCAGTCTTGGGCTCGGGAGAGATGGTGGAGGACAAGGAAGATGATCTTGATGGAAATATGCAAGAACCTAAGCAAAGGGGGCTGAAGCATTTTTTTTTACATCCAGTGCAATGAGATAACATTTGAAGGCAGCTCAAGGAGTCACTTTCTTGATTCACTGGCGCATAAGAGGAGGTAGGAGGTACAGCATAACGAGACCTGCAAGATTCTGTTATTGTAGCCCATCTCAATAAGAGTAGTCTTAAGCTTTTATTGAGATGGGCTACAATAACAGAATCTTGCAGGTCTCCTTATGCTGTACCTCCCATCGAGTAGAATTCTGTGAGATCCTAAGGAGGAGAGAACCAACCTAGAACTAAGGAGAAATTTCAACCGAACAATAAATCGGTGGAACGGCTTGCCTTCAGAAGTTATGGGTGCTTCATTATTGGAGGTTTTTAAGAAGAGATTGGACAACCATTTGTCTGAAATGGTGTAGGGCAGTGATGGCGAACCTATGGGACGTGTGCCACAGGTGGCACGCGGAGCCATATCTGCCGGCACGCGAGCTGTTGCCCTAGCTCAGCTCCAGCGTGCATGTGCACGCCGGCCAGCTGATTTTTGGCTCGCATGGAGGCTCTGGGAGGGTGTTTTCGGCTTCTGGAGGGCCTCCGGGAGGGCGGGGGAGGCCGTTTTCGCCCTCCCCAGGCTCCAGGAAAGCCTCTGTAGCCTGGCGAGGGCGAAAAATGGGCCTACCAGGCCCACCAGCAGTTGGGAAATGGGCCATTTCCAGCCTTCAGAGGGCCTCCGGGGGGCAGGGGAGCCTGTTTTTGCCCTTCCCAGGGATTGAATTATGGTGTGGGCACTCACGCATGCGCGATAGCGCACGCGGACGCGCTTTCGGCACCCGAGGGAAAAAAGGTTTGCCATCACTGGTGTAGGGTCTCCTGCTTGAGTAGGGGGTTGGACTTGAAGACCTCCAAGGTCCTTTCCAGCTGTGTTGTTATTCGCTAGCCTCCCCTACCATAAATGTTGACACACAAGTAGCCCAAGTTGATGTTCCTTTTTGCATCTAGCAAGAAATTAAGGGTGAAACTATTGGCAGGGGGAAAGGCAGGGAAGAATACTTTGCTTTCTTGTTGTGTGCTGAAAGCAGAAGCTGAGCACAGAAACACACCCATCATGTTTGTTATAAACATTTGTTTACACAATTCAGGGACCACATGAAGCTAATGAACTGTTGTTGTTTTTCATTACATTGCTTGAAAAATATGCGTCACTGGTACTGACGAATCTTGAGGAACTTTTTCTCCAGAGAAGCTGTTCTTCAGTATCAATCTGTTAACTTGGTTCTGAACAAACAGGGCCTAAAAACCGGCCCGGATTTCTGACCTGCTCAATACTGTATCCACCGAGAAGAGATGCACCATATCCACCAACAAAGACTGTTCCGGGGAGAAGATAGAGGTAGTTGTATTCAGGTGGATCCGTTGGACGTTTAAACATATCCAGCATCCTCTGAGTAATTAGAAAGCCACCTGTTTGGAGGTTAAATGCAAATGGTTAAGATGAAGCAGAAGGATGAAACAAATTTATACCGGGAAATTAATTAATTAATTTTATTTATATTCTGCCTTTTATTATTTTTACAAATTAACTCCTGGTGACGAACATAATCAACACCTCATATGTGAGGTGAGTTGGAATAAGAGAGAGTGATTGGCACAAGGTCACCCAGCTGGCTTTCATGGCTAAGGCGGGACTAGAACTCAACATCTGCTGGTGATTGGCACAACATCACCCAATCAGCTTTCATGGCTAAGGCAAGACTAGAACTCACAGTCTCCCACTTCCTAGCCTAGTGCCTTAACCACTAGACCGAACTGGCAAATGAGGGCTAGAAATCAATCCTGTGGGGTTCCTAACAGGATGTCCATGGATACTAAGGGAGATAGTAGTATGGGTAGTCCTGGCCAGAGCAAAATATTTCTTCTAAATAGCAATAGCAACAGACTTATATACTGCTTCATAGTGCTTTACAGACCCCTCTAAGCGGTTTATAGAGTCAGCATATTGCCCCCAACAATCTGGATCCTCATTTTACCGACTTCGGAAGGATGGATGGCTGAGTCAACCTTGAGCCGGTCAGGATCGAACTCCTGGGTATGGGCAGAGTTAGCCTGCAATATTGCATTCTAACTACTATGCCATCACGGTGAACATGCACTTTCTGAATTATTACCTGCAATATTGACTGAGGAAACAAAGGCAGCCAGTAAAGCTAATGTCTGAGGCATACTGGAAGGCAAGTAAGATCCTCCCATCAACACCAAGCCGCCCACAGCAGTGAGTCCTAAAAGAAAGAAAGAAATTAAAGAACCTGTTGTGACAGTGTGAAGGGATGAAGAGTTTGCAATCCCTGCTCAAAAACCTTCTATCCTATAGCAGATGTTTCCTGTTGTGGTTGAACATGCTTGATTACTCATACTGTCAACAGTTCTCAACTCATCTTCCCAGATAGTTGACTAGAGGCAGCCTTGGAAAATGTTGGATTCCAAAGAAAAGAACGTTGCTATCCAAGCTACACAAAATGCTAAAGCCACAGGGTTCTTCGTTATCTCTAACATGTGACATTTGCCAGGAGAAATTTTTTTTTAACCTAAGCAAATCTCAAATACAGGTAACAGAATAACAGAATTGAAAGGGAACTTGGAGGTCTTCTAGTCCAACCCCCCTGCTCAAGCAGGAGACCCTATACCAGTGATGGCTAACCTTTTTGTCATCGCATGCCGAAAGCGCGCACGCGCACCCATAATGCTATGCGCGTGCGACCCCCGCAACCCCCATGAATACGCAACCCCCATGTGTGCCCCGCCCCTGCGCATGCATGCATGACCCCCCCGTGCTCCTCCTGCCCCCTGTGCATGCATGTGTGACCCCCCGCACGCACACCATGTGCATGCGCACGCATCTCCTGCATGAGCCCCACCCCCCACGCATGCATGGCACAGACCTGAAGACCAGCTGGCCGGCGGGAGGCGCGTGTGCTTGTGTCGTAGAGCTGAGCTGGGGCGACGGCTCGCGTGCCCGTAGAGAGGGCTCTGTGTGCCATCTGTGGCACACGTGCCATAGGTTCAGCATCACAGCCCTATACTATTCTGTATAAATAGCTGTCTAATATTTTTAAAAACCTCCAGTGATGGAGCAGCCATAACTTCTAAGATTCCACTGATTAATTGTTCTCACGATCAGGAAATTTCTCATTTCTTCTTTTCCTGCCCTCTGATCTTTGGATCTATTTTAATATTCCACATTACAGTTATTTCAGATTTATTTTTGCAGCATCTCCTAAGTTTAATTCAAAATCTGGTTTCACACTTTTATGCTAAGCCATGTCTTCGGCTAATCAGGGTTTATTGAATAAACCATAATTGTTTACACAACTTCTAAAAATCTAAGCCAGGTTTGCAAACCATAACAACTAAGGCAAAATCAAGCAACTTCCCTTTTCAATTATTACAAAATGTAATGATTAACTAAATCTAGGAACTCTAGGTTTTATGAAAAGGGTAACGTGGCCCAATGTATACTGGTTATGGTAAATTTTAGCTGTTTTTTTTTCAATCACTAAAATCACAGTGGGATTGTGTGAGACAACATGGACAGAAAAATAATCGTCAAAATCTTTAACTATCCACAACTCTCACAAGGATGAAGCAAACTCAATTGTGAGATGCCCTGAAATGTCCTTCTAATACTTGGTAATGTCAAGAAACTTATTGATGTTGGAACAGAAGGGCTACCTCCAAGCAACCTACAGATAAGAGACATTCAATGGCAGAGAAGTCACTGGAGCTAGAAAATTGTCAAATTCAAGGAGAAAAATATGGATAAGTGGCCCTTCTTGGCTGATAGATCTTTAAGGGGAAAGGAACGATGTAAAAAGGATGTTGAGACTCTAGAAAGAGTGCAGAGAAGAGCAACAAAGATGATTAGGGGACTGGAGGCTAAAACATATGAAGAACGGTTGCAGGAACTGGGTATGTCTAGTTTAATGAAAAGAAGGACCAGGGGAGACATGATAGCAGTGTTCCAATATCTCAAGGGCTGCCACAAAGAAGAGGGAGTCAAACTATTCTCCAAAGCACCTGAGGGTAAAACAAGAAGCAATGGGTGGAAACTAAACAAGGAGAGAAGCAACTTAGAACTAAGGAGGAATTTCCTGACAGTTAGAACAATTAATCAGTGGAACAGCTTACCTCCAGAAGTTGTGAATGCTCCAACACTAGACATTTTTAAGAAGATGTTGGATAACCATCTGTCTGAAGTAGTGTAGGGTTTCCTGCCTAGGCAGGGGGTTGGACTAGAAGACCTCCAAGGTCCCTTCCAACTCTGTTATTATTATTATTATAACTTTGTTTTAATTTTATTCACAAAGCTCGTCTAAGATCATTGTTGCACCAAGTATTAAAACAAAAAACTAAGCAAAGGTTGGACGTACCAGAAATTGCATTAGTCACTGACATCAGAGGGGAATGAAGAGCAGGTGTAACACCCCAAACGGTGTGGTAGCCCACAATTCCAGCGAGACCAAAAGTTGTCACCATTTGGGTAAAGGCAGAATTAGGGGAGATGAGGCCCAATCCTAAAACTGATGTCAGACCTAAAGAAAACAACAAGCATTTAGGATACTTAAGAAAGCATTTCCCTTCCCCCCCCCCCAAAAAGATGCCCCTGGTTAAGGGTCCAACTCTGTTTTGGTTTCTGGGGTGTTAACCTTCACAATAAAACAAGACATTGGAAGAAAGGATATGATGACTTTATGGATGCAATTTGCATTCCTTTCTCTTCCCCCGCCCCCACCCCAAATGTTGACTTGTCTGGTTAAAATTCACTTTGCCAAGTTGTCTATGCCAGAATGCTTTGGCCTCTGGATGTGGAAATGCCAAGAAATAACGTTTTAGACATGTCAAAAATGTTGTTTGAACAAACCTTCAAGGGACAATGTCCCAAGAATTACAAAATGAAAAACGGCTCCAATGTTCCCATTGATTTTGTTACTCGCTTTGGAGGAAAAGGCTTCTATTGTAGCATCTGAAAAATGTTAAAGGAGGCAGACCACACAGGAATTTCAACAACATCCAATGAGAACAAGCTGTAGTTACCTTCTTCGGGGTCCTCTATTATCAGCCTTCTCCAAAGAGGCAACTTCCAGATGCATTTCACTATAGTGCTTGGGTTTTCCAGCTGCTATTGGACTTGTAGTCCAACATCTGGAGAAGGTGTGGGCAACTATGACTTTATAACCTGTGGACTTCAACTCCCAGGATTCCTGAATCAGCATGGGGTTGACTGCCCTGTATTATTCTTTGATACAATAAAACCCAAATCTGGTGAACCAACCAGATTTTTTTTGCCTTTTAATTGTAAGTGATCTGCAAATTTGGAGGTGAACCCTTATACTTCTCCAAAGAGAATAAGTGAATTGATAGACACACAATAACCATATGGGAATCATGCAAATTAGAGGTGTCCCATTCATTTAAATTAAGCCCAGTGTTGTCTTTCCTTTTCCTACTCCTTTGTCTTGGATTATTCAGTCTAGGCTGGACTATTCACATGTACAACTGACCACTTGGACTCATAATCCATGAATGCAGAGGAAATTCTACATGTAAATCAATTCAATATCAAGAAAAACACTTTTAACATTCTAATTGTATGCCAAAGCGCAGGTGAGGTGGAGAGTCATCTTGTAGGGAAGATGGGCAGCATAAAAATTTAATAACTAAATAACTAAATAAAAATAAATATGTACAGGATAAAATATGGATAATTAAATGTCCATATCTTTGTTCTGCAAAACCAACTTGAGAGAGGGGGGGGGTTGATAGATAGATGGATAGATATAGATAGATTATAGTCTATTTAATTATAGTCTAATTAAACTATTTAAATTGTATAGATAGATAATCTATCTATACAATTTAACCTTAATTCGTTTAGGTCAGGGGTGGGTTCCTCCCGGTTAGGATAGGATCGCCCGAACCGGTAGCAACCTGCTGGTGACGTCACAATGGCGTCATGGATCCAGTTCGGTCGGTGCCGGTCCGTGGGCTCCGCCATCTTTTTTTGGGAATTTTTTTCCTAATTTTTTACAGTTTGGAAGTTTTTCCTCTACTGCTGCTTGAAAAACGGCCCTCCTGCCCGCCCCCAGGTTTATACTTACCTTTATTCCTTTGCCCGAAGCACAGCTGATCAGCTCCTCAGCTGTGTTTCGGGCTGATTATAGCTACTGAGCATGCGCGGAAGCAGAATTGCACGAGGGGACACGTGCAAAACGTCGCGATGCGAACCGGTGGCGAAGGTAAGTGGAACCCACCCCCGATTTAGATGCCATAATTAGCCTTTTGCAAGTATCATAATTTTTTTTCCTTTTCCATAGCCTAATCGCCAGGAATTTTCAACATTCTGAAGGCATGACCACTCCGTTCTTAAAACAGGATTTTCTTTCCCGTTCTCAGAAGAGAATGTTCCAGAACTGTGCTCAAACATATGGTTGGAATAATACCTTTTACAGCTTCCACTGAAGCATTTGGCTGTCCACTCCCTCATTCCTCAAAGCTGATATTTTTTTTAAAGTAAGGCAACCTGACTCAGATAAAAGAAAATTACTGAACAGGAAGGCATTAAATATTGGCCTGAACTGCTGCTGCATTCTGCAGAAAAAAATATGGCAGCAAAGATAAACACATATCACACAGAATGTTTATTCAGGAGATCTCTGAGAAGGTCACAAACCAGTGCTTTACCTTCCCCCCCTCCCCCCCCAAAAAAACCATTGCATTTTTCCAATATATTTTTTTTGTTCAATTTTATTTAAAAGGTTTTGAATTTTTTTTCACCCCAAGAGGGAGCATTTCAGTGAAATTTCAAGGTACTCTATGGTGTTCTTGCACTTATTAACTAGGAGGCCACAGAGGTGAGTGAATGTATCACTTCCATCCAATAATCAAATCAGTTCAAGACTATCCTTAAGAGAAAATTAAAATAATATCTAAACTTTGGTGTCAAAAAGTAGAAAAACAGGTGCCTCTTTCCTCGGTTGAGAACACTTTTGAGAAATTGCAAGGCAGACTTCCATGTAGCATGACCCTAAGGCAAGACATGATAGAAGGAGCTATTGTTCAAAGGATATCTCCAACCCAACCCAATCAGTTGCATTTTCTCTAAACCATCAGCCTGAAATGCTATTAAAACTGCAGTCCCACACAATCTTACTTCAAAGGAGTTTTGAGCAAACATTCATAAAACATTTATAGAGTTGCATGCAATGGAATTCCCTGTATTTACATAAACTTATTTTAAACTTAATCCTAGGAACCCGGCCAACCAAACTGGACGATAGAACTAAAAGCCATCGCTGTATTTTAGGGGGATATCCATAAGTTAATTGCATATGAAAAAAATTATTCCCTCAGAGTTTTCCTAAGCTCTGGTATGAAGCACCCAGGAGAACGAGATGATAAAATCTTATATTCACGTTTAGGAAGGATCATGTCCTACAAAGAGATAACTGACAATTTGTCATTAGATTCTGCCTATTCACTTGTCCCACCTGATAGCTTTTCTTACTGATTAAGATTAGTAAACTGAGCCAAAGTGGCTGTGAATTCTAGATGGAAAACAGCATGCCACACCCACTCATGTTTTAATCAAAGTCAACTCACTCTATCAGTTCTGGGATGGGCTCCTTGGCTAAAGTATAGTAGCAGCAATGAAGCAGATATTTTTAATAAACCTTTGAGATGATTTCTCATTCTTTAACTATGACTCTGTCAAGGGCAGGAAATCAGGAGTCCAGGCAGTTGAAATTAATATAAGTTTATTGTATACTAATGCTTTTCTATAAGAATGTGAACTACTAACAGTCAAAGCAAATTGGCGGTAGATAAGGTCAATGGAACTCAAGATAGGTTGGACTTAGTGGGCGCGAAGAGACTCGAGAGTGATGACACATTTGACCCCTCCCTCAGGCTCAGCCTGGTCATCTCCCACAAATTGTACAGGTAGTCCTCAACTTACGACAACAACTGAGCCCAAAATTTCTGTTGTTAAGTGAGACATTTGTTAAGCAAGTCTTGCCCCATTCTACAACCTTTCTTGCCATACTTGTTAAGTGAATCACTGCAGTTGATAAGTTAGTAACCCGGCTGTTAAGTGAATCTGGCTTCCCCATTGACTTTGCTTGTCAGAAGGTCGCAAAAGAGGATCACATGACCTTGGGACACAGCAACGGTCCTAAATATGAACCAATTGCCCATGTATCTGAATTTTGATCACATGATCATGGGGATGCTGTAAAAGGTCTTAACCGAGGAAAAACAGTCATAAGTCACATTTTTTAGTGCCATTGTAATTTTGAATGGTCACTAAATGAACAGTTGTAATTCGAGGACTACCTGTATTAGCAAATCTCTTAATGCATATCACAATGAACTTTGAAAGAGGAATTCATACTTTAAAGAGAGGGGGGGAGGGAGAGAGAGAATTTAACATTTTGAAATACCTGTTGTATATACTCCAGCTGAGGTCATTGTTTTTCTAAAGGGTGAAATGGCTGCTTGTTTTTCTGCTTCTAGTTCTTGAATGGACTTCTGCTTAACTGGAGCAGCAGGTGGTAAAGTTTTAGGTAAAGGTGCTGGAAAGATCGTTCTCCCTTCCTGTAGCAGAGACATTAGGATGAGTCCTTAAAATTAACATGTGGAAAGTCACAAAACTTATTGCAAGTCTTTTAGAAGAAGAAGAATGCGGACAGATTGAGTCTAGAATGGATTAAAAGCTAAAATTTAGCCCAAGGCATCCCTTTGCTGACCGAAAGAACTTGGTTCTGATCTCTACCATCAGCTGAAGTTGTTTCAGGTCTTTACAATTAATCTTCTATATGTTGCATGATTTCAACTGATCCTTCTTGTCACTTCGGTTGATTTGGAATTGGAGGGAAAAACAGTGTGTAGACAATGGGTAAACTATTAATTTACAAAGGTTTGCGACTGGGCTAAAATGTAAGTCTGGGTGCATATACAAGCTAGGCAGTGGTGGGTTGTAAAATATTTTGCCACCGGTTTGCGTGCGCACTTGCACGCGCATGATGCTTCTGCGCATACCGGGCAGGTGGGCAGAGCATCCCGGGTGGGTGGGTGGAGCATCCTGGGTGGGTAGGAGGAGCCTCCCACCGCTGACACTACCGGTTCTAAGAACCAGTCCAAACCGGGAGCAATCCACCGCTGAAGCTAGGTCTATCTATCTATCTATCATCTATCATCTATCATCTATCATCTATCATCTATCATCTATCATCTATCATCTATCATCTATCATCTATCATCTATCATCTATCATCTATCATCTATCATCTATCATCTATCAGTCTGTCTGTCTGTCTGTGTGTGTGTGTGCGTGTGTGTGTGTGTGTGTGTGTGTGTGCGTGTGTGCGTGTGTGTGTGTGTGTGTGTGTCATTTAAAGCAAAATGCAAGAAGATGGAAACAACAGAATATTGGAAGGTCTGATGTTCAAATGGAGGAAACCAAACTCCATGTTTCGATGTCAGCTGCAAAGCTAATTTCCAGACAAAAGTCAAGAATCAACTGCAATTTCTCTTAAAAGATCCTGATTCTGTTCTTCCATTACAATGTTTTGCGTGCCTCTGTTAAACCGTTCATTAAGGAATTTTAGGAGAGGGGGAAAAAATAACAATAACTCACCTTCATGACCATAGTCCCTCTTATGACATGATCAATCGTCCCATAATCAAAATCATCTTTTGGCTCAAAGTAAAAGTAGTCCTTGCTGGGGGAAATAGCTTTTAATAACTTCAAGATGTTGTTCGAGTAAAGGCTACTGGCCTGGGTAGCCATTCGGCTTGGCAAGTCCGTATAACCAATGTGCACCACGCCCTGAGGGTTGGAAAAGCAATAAATAAGACCCTTAAAAAACATATTTTTCATGTGTTGCCTTGATACGACTTTTAGGTGTTTCGACTTGATAAATCATTTATAACTGATGGTAAATCAGATCTCTGCTGACACTTTATTTTGCCAGCGGATTTAAAGAACTTCCGTCCAGTCTCCAACTTACCCTTCGTGGGTAAAGTTGTTGAGAAAGTGGTGTCGCTCCAACTCCTGCGGTTATTGGAGGAAACGGATTATCTGGATCCCTTTCAATCGGGTTTCAGGCATGGCTACAGTACGGAGACTGCTTTGGTCGCTCTGATGGATGATCTCTGGCGAGCCCGAGATGGAGGTCATTCCTCCATCTTGGTGTTACTTGACCTCTCAGCGGCTTTCGATACTATCGACCATGGTATCCTTCTGCGTCGTCTCGGGGAGATGGGAGTGGGGGGCACCGTTCTTCGGTGGTTCTCCTCCTTTCTCTCCGACAGGACGCAGTCGGTGTTGACAGGAGGGCAGAGGTCAGCCCCTATGCCCCTGCTTTGCGGGGTGCCACAGGGCTCGGTCCTCTCTCCCATCCTGTTCAACATTTACATGAAACCGTTGGGTGAGATCATCCGACGACACGGGGTGAGGTATCAGCAGTATGCTGATGATACCCAGTTGTACATCTCCACTCCGTGTCAGTTCAGTGAAGCAGTTAATGTAATGTGCCGCTGCCTGGACGATGTAAGGGTCTGGATGGGAGTGAATAGACTCAGGCTCAACCCAGACAAGACTGAGTGGCTTTGGATATTGCCTCCCAAGGATTATGTCGACTGTCCCTCCTTGGTTCTTGGGGGAGAAAAATTGACTCCCTCAGAACGGGTCCGCAATTTGGGTGTCCTCCTAGATCCACAGCTTAAATTGGAGCAACATCTTTCAGCTGTGGCTAGGGGGACCTTTGCACAGGTGCGTCTTGTGCACCAATTGCGACCCTACTTGGAGAGGGAGGCTTTGCTCACAGTCACTCATGCCCTTGTCACCTCACGGCTTGACTACTGTAACGGGCTCTACATGGGGCTACCCTCGAAGAGCATCCGGAGACTACAATTGGTACAGAATGCAGCTGCGCGAGCTGTGGTGGGTGTACCGAGATACACCCACGTAACACCCATCCTCCGCCAGCTGCATTGGCTACCCATTGGTCTCCGGTCGCAATTCAAGGTGTTGGTTTTGACCTTTAAAGCCCTACATGGCTCAGGGCCAGGTTATCTTCGGGACCGCATCCTGCCACATTCCTCCCTACGACCAGTGAGGTCCCACAGAGAGGGCCTCCTCCAGGTCCCGTCTGCCAAACAATGCCGGCTGGCGGGCCCACGGGGGAGGGCCTTCTCTGTGGGAGCCCCATCTCTCTGGAACCAACTCCCGCCAGAGATCCGGACTATCCCCACCCTACTGGCCTTCCGCAAGGCAGTAAAAACGTGGCTCTTCCGGCAGGCGGGGTGAAGAGATGATTCCCCCAAGGATGAATGGCTTTTTATATCGTAATATGATGTTTTTAAATGCCTTTTTTAATCTGTAGTTCTAATCTCTGCTGTAAGCCGCCCTGAGTCCCAAGGGATTGGGCGGCCTATAAGAACTCTTAATAAATAAATAAATAAATAAATTTTACCAGTTAAGGCAAAATTACTTTTTACTTTTTACATGAACGGCTTGCTCTTACTCTTCAAGGAGATGGGGGGGGGAGCTTTACTTTTTGACTTCGAGCCAATGGCAGGCCAAGCCGGGAGGCCTTCGGGGGAAGCAGTTCCATGGCCATATGGTGCTTATTTCAAGAGTTAAGAAATCAAAACACACTTTAAAAGTCTGAGAACACCTCTCTGGACATCTGATGCTATCATGGTTACACACTGTGCTTCCCAGATTCATTGCACTCCCATTAAAACTCTGAAAAGTGAAGGGAGGGGGTTAGATAACCTGGCATGGGCTATTTGGTCAACAAAGCTATTTGCTGGGAGGTGGGGGAGAAGGAAGGGAGAAATAATATCCCTCTGCAATTGTTTCAACAAATTAAACCTCGAGCAGAACAGAATAACAGGGTTGGAAGGGACCTTGGAGGTCTTGTAGTACAACCCCCGGTTAAGAGGGGGGCAATCCCCCGTGGAGGTCGATGGATCTTTGCTTCCTTTTTGAAGTCATTCTCATTAGAAAATAAAACCGAGATTCAAATCCAATTAACAAAATATTTATTTCAGTAGAAAAGTAATAAAAAGAATTCCTTAATAAACTACATCTTATCGGCCAATGAAAAAGTCACGTCTACCTTCGGCAGAAATGGAGGAAGAGAAGGAAGGAGTTGACTTCTGGAATGCAGGCATGCGTAGTAGAACATATCACATGTCTGCTTGACCATAAATACAAGAAACAGTAGAAAACATAGAGATGCACAAACTGACAATATTCACATCGTGACAACCCCCTACTCAGGTAGGAACCCATTTCAGACAAATGGTTATCCAATCTCTTATTAAAAAATCTCCAGTGTTGGAGCACCCACAACTTCTGGAGGAAAGTCGTTCCACTGATTAATTGTTCTAACTGTCAGGAAATTTCTCCTTAATTTTAGGTTGCTTCTCTCCTTGATTGGTTTCCACCATTGCTTCTTCTCCTGCCTTCAGTTATAACCCTAAGTTCTGAGGGAACTTTACAATCGCAAACGATACTCCTTAAAGGCACCGTAAATTCAGTTCACTGTACATGTCACTCAGTGGTGGGTTGCTACCGGTTCGGACCGGTTCACATGAGCCGGTGGTGGAAATTTGGCCCCGTTCGCTGAACCGGTAGTGATGGCTGGCTTGCCATGCCCCCAAACCAGTTCCCAGGTCGAACCCTCTGCGCATGTGCAAAGGCTGCTGCGCATGCGTAGGGGGTCAGTACCCAGATTTAATACATGCACAAAGTGCGCATTTCCGAGTCCCGCGGGAGTAGGGCGGCATATAAAAACGACTAATAAAATAAAATAAAATAAATGTATCTCCTGTGCAAACCTTATGTATGTGAAGTTCTCCAGGATGGGTGGTCTCCACATTGCCCCCAGCTTCTGCGGCAAGATCTACTATTACGGAACCATCTCTCATGGATTCCACCATAGGCTTGGTAATCAAGACTGGAGCTTTTTTCCCTGTCGCAAATGGCAAGAACAGAAATGAAAGACGGGAACACAATGTTTGTTTAAAAAAAAAAAGCTTGAGCAGATGCCAACAAAATCCTGGGCTTAGAAAGCTTAGAACTACGTCGCCTTCGGCACGACCTAAGCATAGCTCATAAAATTATCTGCTACAACGTCCTTCCTGTCAACGACTACTTCAGCTTCAACCACAACAATACACGAGCACACAACAGATACAAACTCAAAGTGAACCACTCCAAACTTGACTGTAGAAAATACGACTTTAGCAACAGAGTGGTTAATGCCTGGAACTCACTACCTGACTCTGTGGTTTCGTCACCAAACCCCCAAAACTTTACCCTTAGACTGTCCACTGTTGACCTCACCCCATTCCTAAGAGGTCAGTAAGGGGCGTGCATAAGTGCACCAGCGTGCCTACCATCCCTGTCCTAATGTTCCCTCTTATCAGTACCCATCTTATGTATATAAACAATGTTATATCTATGTATATTACCAATACGTACTTGACATAAATAAATAAATAAACAAACAAACAAACAAATAAATAAAATAAAATAAAATAAAACCTCAGGATTATCTGGATTATATTGCAAGGGTCAGTTTAGGCTCAATAATTCCTACCTATTTCTACAATTCATTGAGATAGCAACTAGCAGTAGGACTACCACTGTCTGCTCAATCTCCAAAACTCTGCAGGACGTATCTCTCAAGGTCGGGAAAATAAAACCCACACAATCGTTACATTTTTCTATTTATTTGCAGAGTCCTCAGAGGGGAAAAGATTTGGCTTACTTAACACTCATGACAAGATAAGAAACCAAATGTTGGGCTTTCTTATTAGATTTAGATTAGAAGCATAGACTGCTAAGATCTCTGTACAGGTAGTCCTCAACTTATAACCGCAATTGAGCCCAAAAGGTCTAAGCAAAACAGTTGTTAAGTGAGTTTTGCCCCCATTTTACGATCTTTCTTGCCACAGTTGTTAAGTGAATCACTGCAGCTGTTAATCTGGTAACACGATTGTTAAATGAATCTGTCTTCCCCATTGACTTTGCTTGTCAGAAGGTCACAAAAGGAAATCACATCAGAGGTGGGTTGCTCCCGGTTCGGACCGGTTCTATAGAACAGGTATTAACTTGGCGGCCTGGGTTGCTGGAACCGGCAGCGACCCAGGCCTGCCACGCCCCAAGCCGGTTTTCTGCATGCGCAGAAGCAAAACCAAGATGGCGGTGCCTATGGCGCCGCCATCTTGGTTTTGCTTCTGCACAGAAGCTTTTTTTATAGTACTGCGCATGCGCAGAGGGTCATTTCTCGTGAAGTGACGCGTGCGAAACGTACACTTCCATCGCAATGTGAACCTGTGGGGAAGGTAAGGAGAACCCACCTCTGGATCACATGACACACACACACACACCAGGACACTTTAACCATCACAAATATGAACCCGTTGCTAGGCATCCGAATTTTAATCACGTGACAATGGGGACGCTGCAAGAGTTGCTAATCGTGGGGAAATGGTCACAAGTCATATTTTTTTTAGTGCAGTTGTATGTCGAGGAATATCTGTAACGGTGATAAAATTGTACGGTACCTGGAATAAGAGCTGTACTAATAACAATGTCCACCTCTTTGCACTGTTTAGCAAAGAGGGCCATTTCTGCCTCTATGAACTCCTTCGACATTTCTTTCGCGTAACCTCCAACACCTTCTCCCGTTTCTGCAACGTTGATTTCTAAAGGTTCTGCGCCGAGGGATTTGAACTGCTCCAAAGCTGGAGGGCTGGAAGCAAGGAGAATTTCACAGCAATCACTAGCTTGGATACTTTTCAGAGCGGAGATCAAGAGCATATAATTGCTTTTCTGTCCAAGCATCACATCTGACCTTTGAGTAAGATGCCAGCAGATGCTCTGTAAAATTCCTTGAATTTGCAATGGGTTGTTGGTTTTCAGCTAGCATTATTATTGCTACTTTTAGTTTATATCCCACTGTTCCTTCTCCCAGAGGACTGTCTGGAAGGCTCACAACATACAAATAAGAGTAAGTAAAACTAATATGTACTAAAGTAGACACATATTTGAAATTCAGAATCAACATTAGATTGAACCCTATTAAAGTTGGATGGTTCATTCTAGGCAACATGTTAACGAGGGCAGAAAAGTATACTTTTGATTTCCTTTTAGGATTTGTATCCTCTTTTGCTTTACAATAGAAGCAGGCTGAGGACTGGAGTTACTCTACCGGGTATCGAATCCTCTCACAATGGCTCCCATCGATTTCGCTGCTCCAGCTGCAGCCAAGCCAGCCACCCCTCCACCAATGATCAGCATCTAGGAAGGAAAACAAAGGAACTCACAATTGGACTTGCTAATGTATTTAAAACAACCCAGAATAAAACCTTTCTGTTAATTGATGCATCATATACAATGTGACTTTTTAGGAAGGGAGGGAGGGAGGGAGGGAGGGAGGAAGGAAAGAAAGGAGGGAGGGAGGGAGGGAGGGAGGAAAACAAAGGAATTCACAATTGGACTTGTTAAAGTATTTATAACAGCCCAGAATAAAACCTTTCTATTAATTGATGCATCATATACAATGTGGGAAGGAAGGAAGGAAGGAAGGAAGGAAGGAAGGAAGGAAGGAAGGAAGGAAGGAAGGAAGGAAGGAAGGAAGGAAGGAAGGAAGGGACAGAGATAAGAGGGAAGGGAAGGGAAGGGAAGGGAAGGGAAGGGAAGGGGAGAAGAGAAGAGAAGAGAAGTGAAGTGAGGAGAGGAGAGGAGAGGAGAGGAGAGGAGAGGAGAAGAGAAGAGAAGAGAAGAGAAGAGAAGAGAAGAGAAGAGAAGAGAAGAGAAGAGAAGAGAAGAGAAGAGAAGAGAAGAAGGGAAAGGAAGGGAAGGGAAGGGAAGGGAAGGGAAGAGGAGAGGAGAGGAGAGGAGAGGAGAGGAGAGGAGAGGAGAGGAGAGGAGAGGAGAGGAGAAGAGAAGAGAAGAGAAGAGAAGAGAAGAGAAGAGAAGAGAAGAGAAGAGAAGAGAAGAGAAGAGAAGAGAAGAGAAGAGAACTGAAGAGAACTGAAGAGAAGAGAACAGAAGAGAACAGAAGAGAAGAGAATGAAAGAAGGGAAGGGAAGAGAAAGGAAGAGAAAGGAAGAGAAGAGAAGAGAAGACAATGGAAGAAGGGAAAGGAAGGGAAGAGAAGGGAAGAGAAGGGAATGAAAGAAGGGAAAGGAAGGGAAGAGAAGAGAAGAGAAGAGAACAGAAGAGAAGAGAACTGAAGAGAAGAGAAGAGAACAGAACAGAAGAGAAGAGAATGAAAGAAGGGAAAGGAAGGGAAGAGAAAGGAAGAGAAGAGAAGAGAAGACAATGGAAGAAGGGAAAGGAAGGGAAGAGAAGGGAAGAGAAGGGAATGAAAGAAGGGAAAGGAAGGGAAGAGAAGAGAAGAGAAGGGAAGAAGGGAAAGGAAGGGAAGGGAAAGGAAGGGAAGGGAAGGGAAGAGGAGAGGAGAGGAGAGGAGAGGAGAGGAGAGGAGAGGAGAAGAGAAGAGAAGAGAAGAGAAGAGAAGAGAAGAGAAGAGAAGAGAAGAGAAGAGAAGAGAAGAGAAGAGAAGAGAAGAGAAGAGAAGAGAATGAAAGAAGGGAAAGGAAGGGAAGGGAAGGGAAGGGAAGGGAAGGGAAGAGAAGACAATGGAAGAAGGGAAAGGAAGGGAAGAGAAGAGAACGAAAGAAGGGAAAGGAAGGGAAGGGAAGGGAAGAGAAGAGAAGAGAAGAGAAGAGAAGAGAAGGGAAGGGAAGGGAAGGGAAGGGAAGGGAAGGGAAGGGAAGGGAAGGGAAGGGGAAGGGAAGGGAAGGGAAGGGAAGGGAAGAAGGGAAGGGAAGAGAAGAGAAGAGAAGAGAAGGGAAGGGAAGGGAAGGGAAGGGAAGAAGGGAAGGGAAGAGAAAGGAAGGGAAGGGAAGGGAAGAGAAAGGAAGGGAAGGGAAGCTATAAAAGCTCTCTTCTTTAGGAGAGGAAATGGCTTTCTTCAAGCTTTCATTGAAATGGTTTCAAAAGGTCGTAATGGTGTTTCAGAAAACCACGTCATGAACCCTACCTTTGCAGGGGGTACTTTTCCTGCAGCAGTGATTTGCCCAGTAAAAAACCTTCCAAAGTGATTGGCTGCGAGAACAACGGCTTTGTACCTAGGAAAAAAGAAAAAGGACGAAAGAGGAAAACATTGGAATTGCTAACACAACAGGCATTTGAAATAAATAGCAACAGACTCAATTAACTAATAGACAAAAAAAAATATAGGACTGTTTAGACCAGCCATGGCAAACAAATATCTCCAACGAATAAATAATCTGTCAGCAAAACAAAAAACAAAAATTGCCTTTATCTGTTAGCTGAGAAGCCATAGATGGATATCGTTGTTGTCATCATCATCATCATCATCATCATCATCATCATCATCATCATCATCATCATCATCATCACCATGTCCTCACAGTTCATATTATTGCTTGTTACACCCCAATAAATGCCTAATCAAAAGGCATTTCTTATATTGTAAGCTGCCCAGAGTCGCCTCAAATTGCGAGATGAGCGGCATATAAATTTAATAAATTTATTTATTTATTATTTGCTTATTTATTAAATGTATTTGCCACCGACCTTGCAGTCATGCGACTCTGGGTGGCTTACAATAAAACACTATAAAACATTAGGACACTAAGATAATAAATCCATCAAAATGAAGAAAGAAATAGCTAAAATAGCAGAGGGTATACAACAGTAGAGGTAGGATCTTCTAATCCAGAAACCTGACCATAGTAAATGTTTTCTCCACCTCTCAAATTACATTATGTTCATTGGGGAGAATGTTTTACTCCCAGTTTCTCATAGTAGATTTTTTTTTGGTAAAAGGATCTTTTTGTTTAGTTGTGGTACTGATTCCTACATTCTTAGGCTGAGCATCCCGTTCCTTAATTTTTGTTTTCTGAATGTTTGTTTAAGCCATTATTGCGTACCTGGCTCTATTTTGGTTAGTGGATCTTGATGTTCCAAGAGAAAAATAAAGTGGATTTATTTTGTGGCTTAAAAGGTCTGCACAGTATTTTGGAAGCTTTCAAGACCAGCTCATGTTAGATGGCCCCCTTCCTTCCTTCCTTCCTTCCTTCCTTCCTTCCTTCCTTCCTTCCTTCCTTCCTTCCTTCCTTCCTCCCTCCCTCCCTCCCTCCCTCCCTCCCTCCCTCCCTTCTTCTTCCCTCCCTCCCTCCCTCCAAATGTTGGATGTTATGAATTAGTGAAAGATACTTTCACTAATTAGAAAACTAATCCTACATCTCGTTTTGTTTTTAAGCAGTAAGCAAACTTTTTGATTGGAAGCAAAGAAGGGAAGGTATGTTTGAAAGCATGCAAAGAAAATTTACAACCCAAGATACCCAACAGAAACAATCTCTGGAAAATCAGTATAATGTTTTCTTCTTCGTCTAAGGGGACTAAGGGGATCAATGATTTAAGAAGGGAATTGCTCCTTTTGTATACAGATAGTCCTCAAATCTATGACCAGAATTTCCATTGCTAAGCAAGATGGTGGAAGACTGAATTGCGCCCAATTTTACAATCTTTTTTGCCACGAGTATTAAGTGAGTCACCGAAGTTCTTAAGTGAATCACATAGTCGATAAGCAAATCCGTCTTGCCCCAGTGACTATTCAAGGATATTGGAATATGATGATATGATATGATATGATATGATATGATATGATATGATATGATATGATATGATATGATATGATATGATATGATATGATATGATATTGTATATAATATATTATATGATATATGTAAATATGGTATGAGTCATGGTGGCGCAGTGGTTAGAATGCAGTTGATCCTGACCGGCTCAAGTTTGACTCAGCCTTCAATCCTTCTGAGGTCGGTAAAATGAGGACCCAGATTGTTGGGGGCAATAGGGCTGACTCTGTAAACCGCTTAGAGAGGGCTGTGAAGCACTGTGAAGAGATATATAAGTCTAAGTGCTATTGCAGATTAACTCTGCCCACTGCCAGGAATTCAATCCTGACCGGCTCAAGGTTGACTCAGCCTTCCAGCCTTCCAAGGAGGACCCAGATTGTTGAAGGCAATAGGCTGAGTCTGTAAACCGTTTAGAGAGGGCTGTGAAGCACTGTGAAGCGGTATATAAGTCAAAGTGCTATTGCTAGTGTACTCAGAACATTCTCTTAAGCTTGTACGCTGCTATAACATTGGCTTTAAAAGAGGAGAGTGAAGAGGATTCAACAGAGGATTAGGCAGTTTGGGATATGGATTTAAAAATAGTAGGCTAAAAGAATGATATGGGCAAAGATGTTACACAGGACATAGAAATCAACCTTGCTGATTTTTTAATAGAAAATTATAAGTTACTGTATAAAGGAAAGGAATATGAAATTAATTTGTTTAAGGTTAAAGTATAAATGTTATTTCTGATAACTTTTAATAAACTTTTGCTGAATAATGGGGTTGACTAACGGGGCTTGATTATTTGTTAATAAAGATGACATATGGGATGAAAAGATCTTTGGCTGAAATGTTAGGGAAAATGGTAAGTTACTAAAATTGTTTCTACCTGTCTTGATCAAGGGGGGACACACCATATTTTTCGGAGTATAAGACGCACCGGAGTATAAGACGCACCTTAGTTTTTGGGGAGGAAAATAGGGGGGAAAAATCTACCTACTAGGTATTCATCTGGCTAGCGTCCTTAGTCTGGTCAGCTTCAGCACATTATTTTATCCCCTGGTTAGGGCTGAAAAAAATCCTTTTTCGGAGGGAATAGCAATGAAAACAAGCCTGCAAAGACTTAGGGTTGGAAAAAAACTTCATCGGAGGGAGTAGGAATGAAAAAATCCTGCAAGCTGGGAAGATCGTTAGCACCTCCTTAGGGCTGGAAAAAAAAGCTTCGGAAAAAAGCTACATTTGGAGTATAAGACACACCCAAATTTTCAGCCTCTTTTAGAAGGGAAAAGGGTGCATCTTATACTCCGAAAAACACGGTAATTTCTTTATATATTTTTTTATTTTTTCCCCTTATTTTTTTACCAATTAATTCACCTTTTCTTCTTTTTGCACTTTTTTAAAAAAAATTTCTTAGATTGTATTATGTTTTTACCTTTGTATTTTTAAGCTTAAACCAAACAATTGTTTTTAAATGTCTGTAAGATCTCTATGGAAATATCATCAGCAGATCCAGTAAGGTTGACTGAAAAAGACTTGATTAAGCAAGCTATAGATAAGTCTCTCTCAACTTCCACTACTTTAAAATGAGTGGACTTCAACTCCCAGAATTCCCCAGCCAGCATATTGATGATGTATGGCTATAGATCAACATGGCATGTGAATGAGTCCAATTATGCCCGTCCTGTTTTTTCCAGATATATTATGATTACACCTCTCAGCAATTCTGGGCAGCCTAAGGACTCTATTTGAGACTTGTTGCTTCAAACAGGATCTAATTAGCACTGTTATTTTTACAAAACCTTTCATTTGTCTACAAGCTGAGTTTTGCCTGCATGAAAGACCATAATGGAAAAGAAAGCCAGGTTGGTATGTGAACTTCATGCCAAACCTAAAAACACATTTCATGGCATAAACCAGAGAGCAATCTCATTAGCTCATGGCAGCCACTGAGTCTTACGGTTTTCTAAAACTGATTTATAGTGGCAAAAAGTGTAAGTGTACTAGACAGGCCACACATAATACATCTGTTCATCTTTAAGGTCACAAGACGCCCTATTGTTTTGATCTACTGTGGAATCTAGTTCACATTACTCAACCCAACTATAGTTGGTGGGTTTGTTAAGAGATGTCTGGAATTCTCGTTTGATTTTCTTTAGTAACGGTAACTTGAATGTGAATCACAGAAGGAAAGACATTTCAAAAAGCAGTAAAAAAAAACCTGGTCTTGTTTTGGCATGACCAAAAGCAGACGTCAGAGATGTTAGAATCAACCATCCATCACTCAACAAGTTTGGGTTGATACCAAACAAGATGAGATACAGTTCTATCAAAAGACCATGAAGCCTCTTCCAGAACAGATGTGACAGAACTAGGCTGAAAACTAATACATCCAGATGATTTAATTACTCAGTTGTTTTGAATCTGCTCTGGATTTAAAAATAATAAAGTCGAATTGTGTAATGTTTGTTTTATTAAGGTGGTATTTAAGAACCGTGTGGTTACTGTTAGCATAACTTAGCTCAACCTTCTCCAACTGAATGACTTCCAGAAACGCTGGAATTTCTGGAAGCTGTTGTCCAAGCCTATCTGGAGAGAATCTATGTTAGCCTAGTCTTTCTTGGATGAAATGAAATACTAATCAAAGATTGGCATTGGTATATGGCATGCATCAGAACCCCAATACAGCTACTCTCTCTCTCTCACAATAATGTTTTAAAATTTGGAGATCTCCTGATCTGATCCTGAGATTTTTTGGTGTCCCTTTGAATGTTCTCACGAGATTTCAATGAACACATGAGACAGATGGATATAGGTGCTCCGGGGCAGAAAGCAATGCTAACTCCACAATGGATGGCCCAAGAGATATCTCTAGTTGAGAGAACTTGGGCTCCAGCCAAAAGAGAATTGGCCTCAGAGAAGCTACTATAAGGAACCAAAGAATAACAAGAGTTCTGTGGTTCCCAGGAAACATTTGGATGGAGTATGGTCTTCCGGTTGTCCAGTGTCATTCTTTCTAATCCATCTTAAACTTTTTTCTCTCTCTCTTAAGTAAGAACCAAATATAAGAAAGAAGACTGTTGAGAATTTCCCACATTTTGGGATGTTTCCAACACGGCAATTGCCTGAGTTTCCACTGCTGGGTTTATATATATATATATATATATTACCCCACTTGAGGGTTTCCACATCTGAGATGGCAGAAATTAGTTATTCTTAGATCAGAGGAGATGAAATTGTAAATATGAGGTTCGGGAGAAATGCAGCATCTTATAATCGAACAAGGATGACAAGAAAAAGGACCCCATTCCTAGGGAGGTCATGCGAGGGAAGGGCATAAAGAAGAAGTCAAGAGAACAGCTTGAACCTTGACAGTTGAAGTCCTATCGGCATCTATTTTTGATGCATGTAGAAAAAGATGGGACACACAGTCACAGCTGTATGATCCCATTCCTCATGCCCCTACATCATACATAAACATGTGTGTGTGTGTGTGTGTGTGTGTGTGTGTGTGTGTGTGTGTGTGTGTGTGTGTGTGTGTGTGTGTGTGTGTGTGTGTTTGTTTGTGCATGTGCCTTTAAATCAGTCTTAACCTCTGGTGACTCCCTTATAAGTCCTTATAGTTTTCTTGGCAAGATTTCCGAAGTGGCTGTTTTTCATTGCCTCCTTCCTAAAGCCTAGAATGAGACTATTGGCCTGAGATCACCCAGCTGGCTTTGTGCCTAAGGTGGTACTAGAACTCCCGGTCTCCCAGTTCCTAGCCCAATGCCTTAACCACTACACCAAACTGGCTCTCATATATAAACTAGAACTATATATACAGAGATGAGTGGACAAACCAAAGCTTTAGTACTGCATACAGTCCTACTGCTTTGTGTTGTATGCTATTCAGAGTCACATAGTTTGAGTTGAGGGGCCCTTTAAGGCCAATAAATAAATAAATATCTCCCAACCTTTTCTGCACCCTGTTTTCTGGAATCTCATCCAATGGCAACTGCCAAAAATCAGTAATGAAGGCTTTCTGCTGTTTTTGAAGCAGAGGTCATTTAAAAACAAAACAAAACCCTGTAGCATAGTTCCTAAAATAATCCTCAAAAACATGCAAGCTTAATAAAATAACTTCCCCCAAACCAGGGAAATTTATCTTCTCTCACTCTGCCCAAAAAATGTCCAACACCACCAAATAACTGCTCATGTCTAATATAGTGAAACAGGCACTGAGGAACCATGAGAACAGAGAGGATAACATGGACTCACCCTGCAATGTTGGCCATTGAACTTAAGGCGTCATATCCTTGAGCGATAGTGACCCGAGGAACTTGGTCCATTGCTAAGACGGTGGCTTTGCGCTGAGCAAGCTTCTCCAAGAGATCTGGATTTTGCGCTGGATAGATAAAGCTGACCAGAACCGCTTTCTCTTTGAGTAAGGTGGTCTCATGGATTCCCAACTGTTCATTAAAAATTGGAGCTCTGACCTTTGAGATAATAAATGCCACATTACACTGCTTTGTTAGAAGAAAGAAAATTCCATGTGCATACGAACTATGTGCCAAAGTGAGGACTAGGCTACAGTTTTTCTTTCTAATGACCACTTCATACTCATAATGTGGCCCTATTATAGATCACAAACCATGACATATAGTCTAAATTATTGTTCAAAACCCAACTGATTATGATGTATTGAACCAGGAATCCAATCCTTGTTTACTTTACACTTTGCAGCCACTAAAATCATAATTATAGTCAAAAAGAGGGCCGTGAAAATATTTACTGACCCCTCGCATCCTGGACATAAATTGCTTCAACTCCTACCCTCAAAACGTCGCTATAGAGCACTGCACACCAAGACAACTAGACACAAGAACAGTTTTTTCCCGAACGCCATCACTCTGCTAAACAAATAATTCCCTCACCACTGTCAAACTATTCACTAGGCTGCATTACTATTACTATTAGTTTTTCTCATCATTCCTATCACCCATCTCCTCCCACTTATGACTGTATGACTGTAACTTGTTGCTTGTATCCTTACGATTTAGATTCATATTGATTGTTTCCTGATTGCTTACTTGAACCCTATGACAACCATTCTTGACAAATGTATCTTTTCTTTTATGTACACTGAGAGCATATGCACCAAAGACAAATTCCTTGTGTGTCCAATCACACTTGGCCAATAAAGAATTCTATTCTATTCTATTATTGGGTCAGCAATTAGTAGAAATTTCGTTTCCACTTTGGATTTTTGTGATCAATTCCTCACATCTCTGAGATTTCGATCCTAGGTTGAGGCAGATGTTAGGGTGTCCTGCTTGGGCAGGGGGTTGGACTAGATGACCTGCAAGGTCCTTTCCAACTCTGTTAATCTGAAGAAATGATTTGTACCTCTTTGCTGGCCCACATTTCAACATTTGTTCCATATTTTCATTCTTATTGCTGGTAAATGCCAGCCAAATATTTGAATATTATTTTGAACTCCGCTATTACACTCTGTTATGCAATGCTTAATCGTGGTTTATTGAATATACCATGATTGGCTGAGTTTCTACATTGCGCTAAGCCATATACCACTATTCACAAAATTGTCATGGCTGCATAAGGCTAAAATATTAATTCAAAACCTCATGATGGCTTGGAGAAATAAAGGAATAACCCTAACTCAAGGATGGGAATGTTGTGAACTCTTCTTTCCTGTAATCTGGTGTTTCATAAATTCAAAGCCGCATTCATCTCTGATGATGTATTATGTATTTCATCATCATCATCATCATCATCATCATCATCATCATCATCATCATCATCATCATCATCATCATCATAACAACAACAACAACAACGAGTTGGAAGGGACCTTGGAGGTCTTCTAGTCCAACCCCCTGCCTAGGCAGGAAACCCTACACCACCTCAGACAAATGGTTATCCAACATCTTCTTAAAAACTTCCAGTGTTGGAGCATTCACAACTTCTGGGGGCAAGCTGTTCCACGGAATAATTGTTCTAACTGTCAGGAAATTTCTCCTTAGTTCTAAGTTACTTCTCTCCTTGTTTAGTTTCCACCCATTACTTCTTGTTCTACCTTCAGGTGCTTTGGAGAGTAGCTTGACTCCCTCTTCTTTGTGGCAACCCCTGAGATATTGGAAGACTGCTATCATGTCTCCCCTAGTCCTTCTTTTCATTCAACTAGACATATCCAGTTCCTGCAACCGTTCTTCATATGTTTTAGCCTCCAGTCCCCTAATCATCTTTGTTGCTCTTCTCTGCACTCTTTCTAGAGTCTCAACATCCTTTTTACATTGTGGCGACCAAAACTGAATGCAGTATTCCAAGTGTGACCTTATCAAAGCATTATAAAGTGGTATTAACACTTTGCGTGATCTTGATTCTATCCCTCTGCTAATGCAGCCTAGAACTGTGTTGGCTTTTTTGGCCAACTTATTTGGCCAATTTATTTATTTGATTTTTATCTCATCCAGCAGTTTTTATCTCATCCAGCAGTTAAATAATCTTGTCTACCAGACCTGGCAGTTTTATTTCATTCTTGCCTTTAGAATGATATCGGATCCGAACACAGTTTTCATGTCCCCGATTTTGGCTCCTGCCTCTGTGTACTGATCATCGGAGAACTTGGCTTCTTCGCCTGCTCCATGCTCCACTTGCACATGGAAGCCTTGCTTGACCAAAGCTTGGACACCAGCAGGAGAAAGGGCAACTCTTTTTTCATTTTTATATACTTCTTTAGGAATGCCAACCACAAGTTCTTGGTAACGGATTCCTGTATGAAACAGACACACCAACGAAAATATTGATAGGCAGAAAGGAAGGAAGGAAGGAAGCCAAAGCAGACATGATCTCAATGACCTTCAGTACTTCCTGGGAATGTTAAGAGGTGTCAGGCAGAAGCACAGAAAATAAATCAAAACAATAAACCAAAAGTATCTGGAAAGCTTCAGTCAGGGAAAAGGTGGTTACAAATATAATTACTTATTTATGTATTTCATTAATGCATGTAGAATTATTGTAAGCGCTGAAAATTTCCAGCATAAATTTTGAGCAATAAAGTCTCATAATATATAATAAGTATTTTCTTTTAAAAAAGTGAACGTAGAATCAGAGCAAAATCCCAATCAGGAATATAAATACCACTCTACAATTTCTGTAGGTATAAAATAAACGCTAAAAAATGCCTGACTTTTTTTCCCTTTCCTCAAACAAGGAAGCTCCACTGAACTTTCCCAGGCAGGGGAATATTTTAAAGTTGGAGGAAACCACCATCAAACCATCTTTCTTAGCTTGTTCGAAAGGTATCCCTAAGTTGACATTGTCAGTGATCAAGCAGATAACACAGGACAGAACAGGTTAAAAAGAAGAATCTGAGGAGGACCAAACCCAAGAAGGGTTTAAAAGTTAAAATACATTTGAATTGAACTTTAAATCAAGAAACTCAACAGTTTATTGAAGAACAGGTTCACTATCATAGCCTTCCATTATATTCTTTGGAGAAAGTCTGCAAGATGGAATAATATACCCCCCCCCCCTCTCTCTCTCTATCTATCTATCTATCTATCTATCTTTCTATAACTGCTTCATACATTATGCAAACAATGCTTTAATGTGTTGTATGAATTTAATCTATATCTTTTATTCCCATGCTAGAGAGAATTTTCAGATGCAGAAAAAAACGGAAAATGTGAAGCAAAAGGGATTGTGATCGTAACATCTATAAATGTTTTGGACAATGAGAATCTGGATTTGAGTTTACTCTTTGGGGTCCTTTGCTTCTGCTAGCCTCCACATCAGGTATTGTTGTGGCCCGCCAGCAGCCCGTGCAGCTGGTAGCGGATCCCGCCCGAGAAGAGGCTGATGTGGTGATGCGCCAGTGGCCTGTGCAGTTGGCACCCAAGTCGGACAGTGAGGAGGCTGGAGAGGACTCGGTGCCAGAGGCAGAGATTCAGCCTGGGCCTTCAGAACCTCCAGCACCTCCCATCAGTGATGAGGAAGAGGAGGAGGAGCCTCTTCTTAATTCATGAGCATGCAGAGCTGCCAAAAGGCAGGAATGGTTCCTCAGGAGGAGGTCTCCTCGGGAGTAAGGCTTGGGGCTAACTGGCCGCTCCCCTAGCCTATTTAAGGGATGACGACGACAGCAAAAACTGCAGGAAACAATGTTTGTTCGTTCATGTGCCTCCGTGTCTGGAAAAACGTCTGCTCAGCTCGTGTTATCTGTTTTGGCATTCTTCCTGCGGACTGCTCCTAGGCGTTTTGCCAACCCTTGTAAGCTTCTTGATAGATCCAGGACTATTTGCTTAGACTTGCTTTCTGATTTCATGGACTTCTGCTAGCTGTTAATTCAGTTTAATGAACAGCTGTTTTTTTCAGAAAAGACGGCTTTAACTTGTGTTTGTGTGTGTCAACTACTAAGCAAGCTTATTAGAAGTCGTTAATTGAGTAAATATAGGTTTGAACAAACTGCGTGTGTGCTACGTTCTTTCTGGTCCGTAGCTGGGGGGAAGAGGTATGATCAAGAGATGGCCCTCCAGAAGCTGCTGGGTTTCAGCTCCTATCAACCACAGACAAACTTGTAGCCTTGATTTGGCTTCAATGAACTTGTCAAAGTGAGCTTCCTTCCCTCACACCACAAATCTCTACTGAACTCCCCCTCACAGCATAATAGGCAAGGTGGCATAGAAATGTGTGGGGTTTTTGTTAGTGGCAGAAGATGGAATGTTCCACTGTCAAAGTGCAGCCCCATAGCCAACTCACATGGTCACACAAAGACACAGGCGGATGCCAAAATAATAACAAATTAAAGTTTGGTTTACAAAATACTTGACTAGGATCCGGCTTATACAAGCTTTCGAGCTGTTTGCATCTTTAAAAATGGTGCAGCAGCATCCCCAAGCATCTATGGGACAACCTCAGGTCTACTGGCTTTTGGGACAGGAAAAGGAAAACAAAGAAACAAGACAGCGATGTAGAAATGAGGTGGACGTTTTTCCTTTTTCGTTTCCCTGCTCGCTCCTGGTTTGAATTAGCTGCAATTATTTGTAACAAGAGGAAAATATAGTCATTATACAGATATAAAGCCACACCTTTAGAAAAACTGATTATGTAAAAACAGGGTTACATATTACTTTTTAAGATGATTCACCCATCATATTAAGTCATGGTCACCTGAAAAAGCGATAGTTGGCAGGCTTCATGCAATACCTTAAGCCATTATATGATTTTGGCTTACTATGTTGAGGAATGCAGCCAGTTCAGAACTCCAGTCAACTTGGATCATATTTTGTCGGGTCCTTGTTTTCTTGCAGATGTTTCATTACCCAACTAGGTAACATAATCTAGTATTGGTTTAGTATTAATTTTGGTGTTAATCCCTGTTATTTGGGTGATGATTACTGGCAAGGAGTTTGAGACGATTTTATATCTGATGTCTCCCCCATGTATGTATGGTGTGTGTATATATATATATATATATATATATATATATATATATATATATATATATATATATATATATATATATATATATATATATATATATATATATATATATATATATATATATATATATATATATATATATTAACCGTTTTTAAGTTCTCTTTTAATAATTTGTTTGGAGTTTTTTATAAAATGTTGTATGCCGCCCTGAGTCCGGCATAGAAAAAACTACCAAATAAATAAATAAATAAATAAATAAATAAATAAATAAATAAATAAATAAATAAATAAATAAATAAATAAATAAATAAATAAATAAATAAATAAATAAATAAATAAATAAGGAGTTTTTGGTCTTTTGGTTTCCTTTTTGGTTTCTGGATTGTTGAGTGGAATGTAGACCAATTGTGTGGTATGTCTTTAGACCAGTGTTTCCCAAAGTGTGGTAGGCGTACCCCCAGGGGTACGGGAAGAGTTTGGTGGGGGTACGCGTTGCACCGGAGTTTGGTGGGGATCACGTGGGAATATCCACTGTACCATGCTTAGCTGCGCCCACAGAACAAGGAAAGAAATAGGCGCGTATCGCAGTTTTTACACGTGAACTCGGGCCATGGTACATCGTATCGCAACTCATTATGGCGGGAACCTCTGTGCATCCTTCGTGCAGCTCGGGTTCGGCCATTTTTAAACTGCGGGAACATTAACAGTTGACGTTGAGCTGTGGAGCTGTTTAAACGCCGGAGAATTGCAGTGTTATCTAACGGTTAGACAGTCTTGTGAGGCGTGACACGGCGTGAATATACTGCACTTCATTACAGAGACAACTTACTTCTTTAATAGTTAGTTCCGGGCGCCTGTTATCGTGCTTTAGTAAGTTCTACTGATTTTGATTATTTTTATAAAATACAATTTTTATTTTGTGTATGTACCAAAAAAATAAAAAATAAATATATTTTGATTTTTATTAAAGCATATGCTTTTTATGAGGGGTACTCAGCGTTACGAAAATTATAGAAGGGGTACACATATGTCAAAAGTTTGGGAAACACTGCTTTAGACCAACAATCAAATAGTAACCAACAGCCTGATCAAGGAACCATCAAGAACACTCCCACAAACACTGACAGGACGAACCACTAATATATAAAAAGACAGCAAGCCCTACTCACTTCTAGCACTGATGATGTTACCTAGCTGGGTAATAAAAGGTCTGCAACAACCAAGTTCAGAGAACACCAAGGACCTCACAGTTTAACCCTGAGCTAACACCAAGAAAATGCTGAGATTAATTGTCCTTCGCTATGTTTACCTTGGGATGTGATGGATAGATGAGAAGCCAGAGATGCTGAATGCTGCCTAAGACAGAACTTTCATACAGAGTTTGATCTCTTGATCCCTATACAAACGCAACAACAACATCATAAGAAACACCCTGATGAGAATTTTACCATGAACACTGTATCCTTTGAAAAGAATTTCAAATGTATTTTCCATCAAAGTGAAGCTGACATTTGCTGCATGTGATTAATGCTTTGCTTAATCAAGAAGAGACTGGGCAGCCATTGGTATGTAGAGTCTCCTACTCACGCAGGGGGTTGGACTAGAAGACCTCCAAGGTCCCTTCCAACCTTATTATTCTGTGTTCTAATTTATTTAGTGAGATCATTAAGAAAGAAGGCAATAGCTAGAAGATGCATTCCAGCAGATAGTAGATGGTTAGTAGAACTTAATTTGGATTTCTGCACTTAACAGCTGTTGGACTGACTGGCTTCAAGATTTCTTTCCATTGCTAGGATTCTATAAATTCAGCTACGGCAGATTTAATTTACGAAATGTCATTTTTCTTGTCTTTCTCTGCACCTTTCTGAGGAGTACTGTATCTAATTACTATAAGTTATAACTTTCCCCCCTTTTCTGTTACAATTACAAAGTCACTGTGACATTTGCAATAATCTCCTTTGCATGTCGAAAATGAGTCAGTTTATACATTGCCCTGTCCAATATTTCTGAGTTACATATCCACCAGAGCCTGTTTCCAAACTATGCTTTTTAGCAATTAAACTCTGTTTTAAGTTGACTTTTGCTTTGCTTATTTTATCTCATTGGGCAATCATTTTCTGGAACAGGCTAAAATAAATCTAAACTACTGTTCTTGCAAGAGTAAACAATATTTAATATGCCATTGTTGCTTTATGGCTAGTCTTACACAATGGCAACAAGTAAAATGGAAAACTTGAAAGGGAATTAAAATCCAAGGCTAAGGTTCAACCTACAAGTGAAGCGCAAATCTTTTCGGTAGATTGTTGTTGTTTTTTAAATGGAGGCCAACTTTTAGAATAGGAATCAAATGGAGGAAGAATGGTTGGGAACTGAACACCTAATTCTTTCATATCCTCCAGTCTGTCTACTCAATTTTTCTTTCCCTAAACTTCATTCTTCCCCTGAAGAATGTCTCATTCTGTCTCTGAAGCCTGCAAATATTCTGCATCCGAACGCAGAAATCCCTTCTTGCATGTGGATTACTGTGTGTGAATTGCGCAGCTATATAAATGTTTTTCATAAATACATTTCTAATTTGAGGGCTTTGCCACACCAGCGACTGGCATCCCAAAGTCCCAGAGCTACAGATGTCCATCTAGATCAGAGGTCTTCAAACTTGGCAACTTTAAGACTTGTGGACTTCAACTCCCAGAATTTCACAGCCAGCTTTGTTAGCTTTGCTGGCTGGAATTCTGGGAGTTGAAGTCCACAAGTCTTAAAGTTGCCAAGTTTGAAGACCTCTGATCTAGATCTCTGTGGCTAAAGCTTTAGTGAAGTTGCTGAACAGTTTGAGATCTGCTCTTAGCACACTTTGACTAAACTGGCTTCAGGGTTCAATCAAAAATTGTTGCAAATTGTTTTCTCAGTTGAGTTACATTTGGCTAAAGCAACGGCCATCCATGGACGGAGAGCTTGATGAAGCCAAAGCCTGCTTTTATTGATTAAGAATGTCTTCAATTAACTTTCTTCTCAAGTGGGTTTAGTACTTCTCACTTAGACTGGCCATTTTGATCTCATTAGCATAAAAGTGAAGGATCCAAATTATCCTCAGCTGAATTTTCATATTTTGATTATCCTTACTATTAGGAATAATTTACTAATTTTGTGACATTTCTTATCAACAGTGGGTCTCGTTGCTTTTCATTAACTGACCTCAACAAGTATTTTTCCTCACTCAATCATTAATTTTACCTTTTGCTTTCTGGTCACTCCACAAAGCATGGAACGTTTTAAAAGAGCGCGGTCCAGTTGAGGGCTGAAATGTCCGGACATGGAGAGAGAGGAAGGAGGACAACAAACTGTTGCTTCGATTTCGGACCAACGTAGCCATCTTCCCAGATCCAGCGAGAAAATAGTCTGACCTTGACGTTGGTCCAGATGTTCTGTAAGCAGAAACATTTTACTAGGGTAGACATCAGAGAGAGCAAGCTGGATACCACCAGGATCGTATCACCAAACTTTTGCATTTACAGGTAGTCTTCGACTTACAACCGATCATTTAGTGACCGTTTGAAGTTACAATGGCACTGAAAAAAGTGACTTATGATCATTTTTCATACATACAACCATTGCAGCATCCCTGTGGTCACATGATCAACATTCAGATGCTTGGCAACTGGTTCATATTTATGACGGTTGCAGTGTCCTGGGGTCATGTTATCACTCTTTGTGACCTTCAGACAAGCAAAGTCAATGGGGAAGCCAGATTCATTTAACAACTATGTTACTAATTTAACCCCTGCAATGATTCACTAGATAACTCTGGCCAGAAAGGTCGTAAAACGGGGCAAAATTCTTTTAACAAATGTTTCACTCAACAACAAAAATTTTGGGCTCCATTGTGATCGTAAGTCAAGGACTACCTGTATTCTAACATAAGGTGTTAAAGCTGTGTTACCTTTAACACAAATATACTGATTTTCTAACACTTCAGCATTGCCGCTTGGTTGATATCACCATATCATTGACATGCTCCCTGCAAACTAAAAATACAGCTTTCAAGTCACCCTCCCCATCACAAAAAGCTTGCCTACCCCTAGGCTAATCCATCATGTGCTTTGCTTTCATTTTACCATGTTGTGGGGAAGAAGCAGTTGTGCTTTGTAAACTATGATTTGTGGCTAAACATGTTGGCTAAATCCAGACATGTGTAGGCCTTCCAAGAAAGTCTTTCAAATTTGCTTTGAAAAGATCTTCAGAAATATCCTTGATCAAATTTTCCAAAAAAAGTGGTTAATTATAGGCAAGAAGCTGATGAGTTTTATGGCTTCTGTTAAGCTTAAGCACAATAAAAATACACACACACACACACACACACACACACACACACACACACACACACACACACACACTCATATAAAATTTCAAGCAAATTAACAAATTGAAATATGGTTAAATGGCCCTGGGAGTTTCAATTTCAAAAGTTCGGTGTAGTTATTTAATTTTCATCAGCTTATCAAAATGTGGAAAGTCTGACTGCATAAAACCGTAGTATCTAAAAGGATTTAGTATCCCTAACTGTTACACCCAGCTGCTGTGGCCTAGAGGTAGAGCTCTTGCCTCACAATCAGGAGGTTGTGAGTTCGATCCTAGGTAGAGGCAGATGTAAGGGTCTTCTGCTTGGGCAGGGGGTTGGACTAGATGACCTGCAAGGTCCCTTCTGACTCTGTTAATCTGTTAAAACTTCTGTCTCTCACATCCCACACTCTGGGATAAATGTCTGTGCTTTCAAACTGATGCATGAATAAAATGAAGCAATGAATCACAGACTTTCCACGAACAGATATGATCCTGGATAGAAGTTGAGACAGAGCTGGCAAAAGATCCTGATTAAAAAAAAACATTTCAAATGGCAATACGCTGATGCGCACCCTACTCCCCCTCTACGGTATATTGCCACGCATCCATCGAATACACATCGCTGCGCCTACAAAAGTCCTTTTCAGCTTGTAAGGAAGCAAGAATTTCCATACTGCTTCTCAAACTCTCTTAGCTCTGCCAAGAAGAAAGACAAATGCTCTGAATCTAGAAGCAGGTGTAATTTGGAGATGTCATCCAACTTTTACAAGAGCCGAGGTGGCGCAGCAGTTAGAGTGCAGTACTGCAGGCTACTTTAGCTGACTGTGATCCACAGGTCAGCGGTTCAAATCTCACCGGCTCAAGGTTGACTCAGCCTTCCATCCTTCCGAGGTAGGTAAAATGAGGACCCAGATTGTTGGGGGCAATATAAATATATATATTGCTTAATGGTGTAAACCGCTTAAAGAGTGCTTGTACTGTGAGGCGGTATATAAGTCTCACAAATAAATAAATAAATAAATAAATAAATAAATAAATAAATAAATAAATAAATAAATAAATAAATAAATAAATAAATAAATAAACTAACTAACTAACTAACTAACTAACTAACTAACTAACTAACTAACTTTGAAGAATACTCAAGCTGGGCAAGACGCCACATCGAATAAACCAGCCATCATGTTAGCCTACATAAATTTTTAGAGGAATTCACTTCATTTCGGGTCAAATTGGAAATAAATTGTTGTAATGATGAAGCAACGTGCCTCTTGTCGCTTATCTGAAAGCCAAATTTGATTTATAAATGGCAGGACTCATTCATTGATCCCATTCCTGGTCTCTGACTTTCAAGACAGAACAAGGATTGGGACTCAGGAAGAATGGGGACATAAGAGCTGTTTTGGCACAGTGGTTAGAACACGTATTGCAGGCTAACCCTGCATTCCCTCTGCCAGTAGTTCGATCCTGATCGGCTCAAGGTTGAGTCACTCTTCCATCCTTCCAAGGTCAGTAAAATGAGGACCCAAATTTGGGGGGGCAATATGCTGAATCTGTAAACTGCTTAGAGAGGACTGTGAAGCACTGTGAAGCAGAATATAAGTCTAAGTAATATTGCTATTATTACAGGTAGTCCTTGACTTACAATCGTTCATTTAGCCACCATTTGAAGATTATGATCACATGAGTCTCTGTGGAGTGGGCGACATACAAATGCAATTAATAAATAAGATACAATGGCATTGAAAAAAGTGATTTATGAGCGATCCTCACACTTATGACCATTGCAGTACCTCCTCGGTCATGTGATTAAAATTCAGGTGCTTGGCAACCAGCATGTATTTACAACAGTTGCCGCTTGCCAGGGTCATGTGATCATAATTTGCGATTTTCCCAGCTGGCTACCAACGAGCAAAGTCAATGGGGGAAGCCAGATTTGCTTAATGACATCATTCCACTTAACAACCGCAATGATTCACTTAACAAGCATGGCAAAAGGGCCGTAAAATCAGGCATGAATCACAACTGCCTCACTTAGCAATGAGAATTCTGGTCTCAGTTGTGGTCTTAAGTCAACGACTCCCTGTGTTTCTGGTCCTCCAACATCAGTGGTTGACTCTGTCTGCTCAATGGTCGGGTTGGACCAAATGTAGTATCTGTAGATGCAGAGTGAATTTAGGCCATCTGATCTAAGGCCTCTCAATGGATTGCTGGCCATGAGTTATGGAGTACCTAAAACATATTCTCCATCCTGGGTGGAGCCAGCATTCAGGATGGGTTGTCCTCGTCCATTCACAAAGAAGACCGAGTCTGTCTATTGTTTAAATTGCCAGGATCCGCCCTGCTAGACCCAGTTTTGACTCGGTCCTTCAGCAGGACGGATGTGGCAAACAGACTCCCATCCTGAATCCTGATCTCCACACATAAGAGTTCTACAGCTTCTTCAAGTAACAGTGAATCTCCCTTTCCACCAGACAGCTGAGGTTCATTAGAGCTTCGACTCTGGCAGCCTTCGGGCGGCCATTTTCCTTTTGTTGTTGCCGAGCGCTGCAGCGCCGATCACCTGAGCTGCGATAATTACACCGAGTGCTGGACGGCAGGCACGAGGAGCTTCAGCTCCGTTTGTAAGCAGAGTTTACACTGTTGAAAGCTGCAGTTTCCATTTAGAGGTTCTCAAATGCATTGGGACTTCGAAAATTCTTATAAACCCCTTTATTTCCATCTTCATGTGAATGTCCCTAGTTTTAACAGAAAGTTTATATCTGCTTCTGCTAGTATATTGTTGCTTCATTGGTTTGATTATTTGTTAAACAGTACTGAATGCTGTTTTATGATTTGACTACTTATTTGTAGTCTAAAGTATGTTGCAATTCACGTCATTTTTTAATTTTAAATAAATAAATAAATAAAAACCTTAAGTCCATTATTCTGTGTATTCTGAGTCCAGATAGTTTATAAACAAGTGGCTGAAGAATCAGGCAGTATACAAACTTTGGCAAAAATCATTTCGCATTTCACAGAGAAAATTTAAAAGAAAAATGGCGATGTGAAATAGACACACATGCCTTTTAAGTTCCTGAAAAATACAAAATAACACTTCCAAAAAGCCTGCAAACAATTGGTTGAATCTTGCAGCCTGAATAAATTAGGTTAATTAAGGTCCTTTGTGGTTTAATGAAACGTAAGACTTGTTGCTCTGACTTGGTCCCTTCTAGAGCTGAACTTTATGCTGGCCAGGAATTACGAGAGTAGAAATCAGGGCTCATCTAGAAAAAAACTACTTGTGAGAAAAATTGTCTCTCAGACTGTGGCCTCGGTTTGCTTCGGCCAGTAATGGAGAAGGGCAAAGAACCAAAAAGAGTATTTCTTTTTTATTTGTACATTTGCACAGAATCTGTCCTCTAGAAACACTACTTTGCCCCCTTCTGGATTTTGAAACATAAGAAAACGTTCATTGCATCAAATTCAAGCAAGCTTTTGCAGAAAATTAGCAACTTGGCTTAGTTTTTAAAATAAAGATAAAATCTTCAGAAGATGCCTGAATTCTGAACTTCCCTGGGTCGTGTTGGTATGGAATTAATTGCAGAATGCCCACCTGAAATCATCTGGACTATGAGATGATCCAACTCGGGGACATGCCAGGCCAAACTACATTTATTTTCGGGGGGGGAACCCCAGCTAAGTACTTCTAATAGATCTCAAACTCTAATTAAACTCAATCGGTTGAATCTCATCTCTTTTGTGGACAGAATAATCTGTCTTTCCCTGTTTCTCTGTGGTGAGTGTTTTAAGGGCACCCTTAGTTTTCTACAAAGAGGAGTCGTTTTGAACATTACGGCCTTCACTTTCCACAGTTGTCTGCTGCAAAAACAAAGAACTCCTGTGAAACAGCTGAAGTTGTAACACTCTGCTCTACATTTATGGCAAAGGACAGCAGTGTTAGAGAGCAATTAAGCAAAGACTAACCTGCGATCCGGTGTCCTTAAGAGATTTCTCTGCCCTCCATTGAGAACGCAAGGGCAGCCTTGGGGGGCTGCTGGCTGTTAAGTGACCTTCGTATTTGCAGCTTGCTGGCAGAGGGAGAGGGGGCGGTTTGGGTGCTTTATAAATAGGTGCCATGTGATCCCAAAGGCACTTGGCACAGCCAGCATGGAGTCTTTCAAAGCAATACAGAGCAGGACATCCTAGGAAGCTGTCCACAAGCCTGACAGTTTTCCTATGGCGATATTGGAAGGGAAAACCTAAGCCAGGTTAACAGACAGAATAACAGAATAACAGTGTTGGAATGGATCTTGGAGGTCTTCTAGTCCAACCCCCTGCCCAAACAGGAAACCCTATACCAGGGGTGGCCAAACTATGGTTCTTTGAGGACCTGTGGACTTCAACTTCCAGAATTCCTGAGCCAGCTATGCAGGCTGGCTCAGGAATTCTGGGAGTTGAAGTCCACAGGTCCTCAAAGAACCATAGTTTGGCCACCCCTGCATACCATTTCAAACAAATGGTTGTCCAATCTCTTCTTAATTTGCCTTACATTATATTACAGATTAGGCCTTAAGGTCTCATGTGCCCATCCCAAAGGTGCTTTTTTTTCAAAAGACAACTGGACTTCTTTTCTTTGAAAACATTTCACTTCTCGTCCAAGAGGCTTCTTCAGTTCTGAAGAACTGAACTGAAACGAACTGAAGAAACTTCTTGGAGTGAGAAACGAAACATTTTCAAAGAAAAAAACCAAGAAAGTCTAGTTGCCTTTTTGGAAAAAGCACCTTTGAGACAACCATGCCCTGGTTGATTGAGACTTTCCATAGACTCTCCTGTGTCTGTCACATCGTTCATTGATCGTAAAAGGGACCAGGGTTATGGTGACTTCAGGCCACTCAGATGTTTGAGCATTCTGGTCGCCCTTGCTGTCAATTCTAAACATTTCATACGATCAGCATGATTTTATGCCTTGCAGCTGCTCCTTGTCCTACAACAGAAGAAATATTCCCCAAACATGAGTAAAGATGATGCAAAATTACTGCTAGTAAGCAGCAAGCTAACCGAGACCTTATAAGGCTTTCAGTATAAGTACCACAAGGTTGAATCTTTCCCTTAAAACAAAACTCCTTCAATTGGCAGGATTCTTTATGTACCTTGAGTGATGGACAAGCAGAATGCTTGAGAATGAAACTGTACCAGACTTCAAAGATATGGGAAGCTCTATGATTATGATCTCCAGTCTGGGGGATAAGAGCATGAAAATGTCGGGATTTTAACTCCCCCAGTGGTAGATAAAGAGCAAAACTAAGTGGGCTTAATCGTACAGACCAGGGAAAGTATGGAAGGATTATTAGCTGGCTGTTAATCTTTGGAAATAAGACATGAACAAGGCCTTGGCCTTATTCTAAAAGCTGTGTAAATTATTTTCTTTCTTTCTTTTTAACCACAAGATCATCATGTCAACCTACAGAAAAGCAAGCAGGGGATAAACTCAGAAAGGCTCTTACTTTCTAATGTTTATTTTACCAAAAGATGCAGAGATAGGAATTATCCAATACTCCTCTTTTTGAGTCAGTTTTGATTGCCTGGACAAGCCCCTGCAATTTTCTTGGCAAGGTTTTTCAGAAGTGGTTTGCTGTTGCCTCCTTCCGAGAGCTGAGAGAGAGAGGGATTGGCCCAAGGTCATCCATCTGGCTTTGTACCTAAGGCAGGACTAGAACTCACAGTCCCCCAGTTTCTAGCCTGATGCCTTAACCACTGCACCAAGCTGGCTGCAATTAATTATTTAACGTCCCTATATTTAACTTCAGAGTTCTCTATCTGAAGGCCTCAGCAATCCAAGTGAGGAATAAGGATAAGTCCTTCTTCCTCTACGGTAAAATGTATTGTGCTTCCTTGATAGTTTATTTCTAATTCTAATTGTGCATCTGCAACTAAAAATTATGAAACAGGTATTCAACTACTGTTGTATTATCAGAGGTGGGTTCCTCCCGGTTCGGACCGGTTCTATAGAACCGGTAGTAACTTGGCGACCCAGGCCTGCAATGCCCCCGAGCCAGTTCTCTCGGCGGCGCTATAGGTGGCGCCATCTTGTTTTTTGCTTCTGCACAGAAACTTTTTTTATAGCACATGCGCAGAGGGTCATTTCCGTGAAGTGACGCGCGTGCACGCAAAACGTGCACTTCCATCGCGATGCGAACCGGTGGGGAAGGTAAGTAGAACCCACCCCTGTGTATTATGACTTATTTCATAATACACGAATTTTTAGGACCCAGAGCAGTATAAAGTAGATTTTTGGAACAAATACCCGTAAACGATAATTCTGAGAAGGCTGGTATCAAAAAAAGAACTAATGTGATTTTTATGATATGCATCTATACCTGCAAGCCTAAAGCATACCTGATCATCCAACATTGGATTCAAAACAAGCACCCTAAAATAAAACATTATCGTGAGTATGATCAAAAACACAGTAGCTCCAAGAGTGACAAGCCAAACTTTTATGTGGTCCAAAAAGCATCAACTGTTTTCTCTATTAGCAATAAAATGCCTTGCTAAGAACCCCAGATGGAAAGCAGAAAAATATGCAATTATTGTATGGACAAGTGAAGATATCTTTGATTCTTTGAGATTAACATATGTTTCTTATTGAAAAATGTTGCATGTTGTTCTTCCCTCAGCGCACAAAAATAGTTAGCTAAGAAAATAAGCAAATAAATAAAAGAAAAATCTTTGGCCACAGCAAAAAGTATGACATCATAGAAAACGCCAAAGATATTCCAAAGGATGATACTGATACATATTTAAGTTTGGCCTTGAGAAATATGTGGGGCCAAAAAAAAAAAGATGGGTTTTTATACTTGCTTTGTCTTCCGATTGCTTATTATAAGTTACTGTCAGTTTCTGGATAAATACCGTACTCAGGTTGTCTGGTTAAAGAGCAAGGAAGTCTTACAGAAATCAAAATCATAGAGCATCAAAAAACCCTACAAAATCTTTGGCTAAGTCCTCTCTGTTCATTGGCTATCTAAGGTCACCAACCAAGGGTGTAGAACAGGGGTGTCCAATCTGAGCAATTCTAAGACATGTGGACCTCAACACATGGACTTGGAACACTGAAGATGTGCAGACTTCAACTTCAGCATAGCTGGCTGGGGAATTCTGGGAGTTGAAGTCTTGAAGTTGCCAAGGTTGGACACCCTTGCTGTAGAACAAATCTGGGACTGTCTTTTTTTAAAAAAATTCTACTTCATCATGGCTTTGCTTCACCTTACATGACCGCCCTATGCCAGAATTAGATCCACCATGGAGCACTCAACAATGGTTCAATTGGGATAGATGTGAAAATGATGCTTGTTTGGACAACTGTTTGAATTTCTTTGACTATTTATGTTTGTCTTGGGCTGTGGTAGATACACACTCCTGACCTCTTCCAGTGATTAAAGGGCAAGTAAAAAGGCAGAAAACATAAGCCAAATATGGCTGGACATTGTTTAGGAGAATCTGGTCCAAGATTTAGATAATGTCAGGTAGATCAGCTGTAGAAGATTTCCCACTGGCCCCACGGACTTAATCTTGTTTATCTTAATGCTTCGATGTTTTGCAATAGGATTAGAAGCTCCTCATCCCCCAGTCATTTCTTTCTTTCTTTCTTGCATTATTTCTTCTTGTTGTTTATTCCTGGCTATTAGGACAAGTGAAAAAGGAGACTCATCAGTGGTGTTGATCTGCTGCTTAGGCAATGCTGACCTTATAGCCTTTGAAAGCATGGGTACACTAAGCCTCCACATCTGACCTGAGAAGAATTTGTATAATTAAGCATCATAGACTGGCAGAAATACACAGAGAGGCTAAAGGAGCTTTAGATGTTTTGAATGCTGTGTACATTATTCTTGCAAGCTTTTGTTTTAGGGTGTTGTATATTATGTGAGTTATAGCAACAAACCAAAGTTAACTAAGCCATAGTTTAAACTGATGGCAAATCTAGTCTTTGACTTGATCAAAGGTAAGGATAGAGTGATCTCTCTTCCAATCTCTTATCACAGCAGCAATAATAAAATATTAACATTCGGTCTTCCATGCATAATCTTCCTAGTTTTTTTTGCTTATCTCTTTGACTAACTTTCTCCACTAAAAAAAAATCCAATAAGAAGGAAAAGATGGAAAATATCCACAATACCTTTTGATTGACTGTATTATCCATCTGTAAACACCCGATGATTAAAAACAATAAAAACCCACTGTATTTTCCCTCAAAATGTCAGTTTAGAGACGATATTAATTCATCTTGAGAAGTAGGTAAATAAGGGAATTCCAGTTAATAAAGTCACTAACTGTTGCTGATAGCCTCCCCTGACAAACCTTCTAAATACCAGCCTCATAAAAGTCATAGTTACTTTATCTTTTACATTCCTAAAATTGTAGTGGGATCCATAAGCACGCGGTCTTCAGAAAAAGAGTCTAACGGAGAAGTGCCTTGCTCATCTGGTTCTGGTTTAGACAATTAGCAAAAAAAATAAGAGTACAGAACTGCAACCGGAGTCCATCACCTAAGTCTTCTATCTGAACTAGTAACCAGCCCCTGGGAAAGAAGGACTCTGGAGAATAACATGGGTGGGTTGGAAGAGATTCACAGACAATCCAAATCTAATGAAGTTATCAAAACTTTGGCGAGCAGAGAATTCCCTTTCACCATGCTTTTATCTTTCAAAAAAAAGGGGGGGAGAAAAGCCATGTTCATGGACCAGATAATTGCCTCCATATTTTATTGATGAGTAATACAAAGGTCCTGTAAAAGAATGGTCATATTCAGATGGTCAAGACCTTGGCATGAGTTTCAGAAATTTGGATGCAACCATCTCTCTCCCCCATTTGAAGAAAGATTAAAACAAGCAGGATGGCTTCCAAGCAAGCTACATTGTAAGTCCTTATTTAACCTTCAAAGTAGTCTCTTATTTCTGCCTTATTTGGAAACCGCTAGTCATAACCCCCCTTTGATTAAAATTAGGAAAACAAACCTCTAAACCACCAATGAACCTGGAAGTGAACTAAGTCCACTCCAACCAACACTGACAGAGCAAACCACTAATATAAGAAATGAGAGCAAACCCAATTCCCTACTAGCACTGATGATGTTACCTAGTTTGGTAATGAAATGTCTGCAAGAAAACAACCAAGCTGCATATACATACATACATACATACATACATACATACATACATACATACATACAAACATTACATTGCATGTATGTATGTATATGTATACACAACACACTTAGACATGCAAACACACATACATATAAACACATACATACACATACTCCCAACACCTTTCTGTTAAGTAATTAAGAATAGTAATTAAATATAAATGAATCCAACGCAAGTTATTTTCATAGCCTGGATAATGCTATTTACCTCTGCTGAAAGGCGTGGCCTCCATCTTTAATTCTACTGTTAAAAAGTGCTCCAAGCAATGTTTCTTTTACTGATCTAAACTGACTCCAATGAAGATCAAAGGGTCTACTGCAAGTTTATTTTGTGCCTCCATGATGGGCTGGATTCAAAGTTCAAGCCAAGCTTCTTATGGACCTAGCAAGTTAGAAAAGTACTTCTCATGTTTGTTCCAAAATCTAGAGGCTAACCAGCATCCAAGAACAGCTATAAAAGTAAGCCTCTTTTTTCTGTTATGACAAGAACCAGATTTCTTAATTAAAGCCAAATGTTTGTGTATCCCAGTAAAAGCTGATATTTAGAAAAACCTCTTGAGGTATCTAAATGACATTTGCCTGGTAGAATAATGACTAAGGCTGCTTTCTCGAAGTGAAGATGTCAGGATTTAATATTTTACCAGATTACCTCTGCCTCATGTCTTTTTAAATAATTGACCATGACTTGATGTCCTCTTCTTGGGAGTAAACAATGCTCGTTGTCAATTCTCTGTTGAGAGTTTTAAAAAGGAGGGAGGAATACATCAAGTTACTAATTTGATTTCTATTCCAAAGCCATCCAAAAAGTTAAGATGTCATTTATAATTGATCTTTGCAGCTCTTGTTTAGCTTTCTTACGAAACAAGTTTTGGAGTTTGGAGAAAAATCTGCCATTGTTAGAACACTAAAGGGACACAATTCTTAGCTTGGGGAAGGAAAAGAGAAATATACAAAAAAAACTCACTCCTAAGATTTCATCCATTTATAACTAATGTTTAATAGCACTAGCACTAGCACTTAGACTTATATACCGCTTCATAGTGCTTTACAGCCCTCTCTAAGCGGTTTACAGAGTCAGCATATTGCACCCAACAATCTGGATCCTCATTTTACCGACCTCAAAAGGATGGAAGGTTGAGTCAACCTTGAGCCGGTGAGATTTGAACAGCCGAACTGCAGCTAGCAGTCAGCTGAAGTAGCCAGCAGTGCTGCACTCTAACCTCTGCGCCACCTCGGCTCTCTTTGGTGAGAAATTTATTTGTTCTGGCTTCATGTGGCTTTGGGGGAGGGGTTATAAATATCCTCATGAGAGAAGTCTTTGCTTAATTCAAATGCAATCATTCATTTTCCTAAGAAAGGTGAAGGATATTGATGGATCAATTTCCCCAACTACATAGAAAAACATTCAACTGCAGGAAAGAACTTAAAGCAGATTCTTGTTTGATACTTTTGCCCCAGTAGATCCCAGTAGGACAGCAAAGAAGCTTTTGCTATGTCTATAAATACATTCCTTCCTTCCTTGGCATTAAGAACTGAAATAACAAGAAAAGGATTGGTTGAGTGCACCAACATTTGACTACCACGATTTTATATCCTTAAAAAAAGACATTAATATAGATTACACTTACACCCATTGCTGTATCAATATATGATGATGGGCGACTACCAAAAAGTTGCTGTCCATGGCATCTGTAGATATATGACAGGAGTAACCACTATACATAGCAGCATCTAAAAATAAGAGAATAATGGAATTACAATTAGAACCCAAAGCATTTGGCCAGTATGAAGTTCTCCACTTCTGCTAGAAATTAGGTGTATATTTGATCATCTAGAATTGAACTAGTAATTGAGGTAGTTCTATAAAATTTAATTTCATTACAATTAAATAATTTAACTAGTAATTGAGGTACGATTAAATAATTGTAATTGAAATTAAATTTTATAGAGCTACCTCAATTACTAGTTAAATTCTAAATGATCAAATATACACCTAATTTCTAGCAGAAGTGGAGAACTTCATACTGGCCAAATGCTTTGGGTTCTACTGTAAAATCTATTACAGTTGGCTGTGTTATCTAGGGTTTAAAGAAGTTGTAATCCACAAATCCATAAAGACCATCAGATTGCCTTCTCTCGATCTCCTCCAAGCTTAAAAGATAGAGCAGCTCTCCAGGTAAGCCAGGTTAAGAATCAGACAGCACAACAATTAATGGAACTACAGTATAGTTGATTGCTGAAATGTATAAATAATGGAGTTTTGAAATCCTGCCTGAATCTCCCTCTACCTTCTTTTACATGATGCAGAATCATGGTGGGGTTATTTTGAGTTTCTTCCTTAAGCTTATGATTTGTTGTTGTTGCTGTTGTTGCTGTTGTTGCTGCTGTTGTTGTTGTTATTATTATTTTGCTGTTCTTATATGCCGCCCTACTCCCTGGGGATTTCCAAGGGCTGAGGTGTTGTTTAGGATCTCTTGTATCTATTAATGGCTTCTGCCTTCCTTTGCTCTCTTTGCATTCCTGAGCAAGATGGCACTGAAGCTTTTAAAAAAAACAAAGGTTTTTTTTGAAAAGGTGAGCAATGTCATGTTTTTCAGCACCTTGGACAGTGCATGAAGAGCAAGGCAACTTGTCCAATTAGGGTTAAGCTGAAACTAAATCTACTTTATAGGGCTAAGGCTAAGGCCCAAGACCCAGATTCTACCTCTTTGCTAAGCAATGGACGATCAAGCTTAGCACTAAATCACTTCATGGTTTTTTAAATTGGACATGTTGAGCCCACTGGAGTCTGGCCCCTCAGTGACACCTGGCCTGTTGCCATTGATCCAACTCTCAGAAGACAGATCATCAGCACTGATGATGTTACCTACTTTGGGTAATGAAACATCTGCAAGAAAACCATCAAGCTCAGAGACCACCAAGGATCCCTCATTTCAACCCTGAGCTGCGAATATTCTCCTCAGAAGACTGCTGCTTGTTTGGTTCAAGAGCTGCAACATCCCAAGTCACAAGGCCTCGTTTTTCTACTACTGTCTTGTTTCAGGTTGACCCAATACACAAAATTTGGTTACAACTGGTTTATGGATGAGTAATATTCCAGGTAAATACAGAGGTAGAGAAAGCCAGCCAACTGAGGAGATGTATGTACACTCCAGAAAACTCTACAGGAGAATGAAATTTTGCCCCCAAGGTGGATGTGACCCAGGTAGTGAAGAGTTCAATCTAGAGTCAAATAATAGAAGACAGACAAGTGTAGCACAGGAAAGGGAAAGTGGCAAAGAAGCAAAAGCAGAAAAATTCTGTAAGCCCAGTTGAGCTGAAAAACCAAGAGTCAAGGAGCAAGAGCAGAAATCAAAATCACAGGAACATAGATCTGATGTGGCAGAGTTGTTTTCAATGGAGTTTACATTCTGAGAGCTGTCCTTAAACAGGCCAACTGACATGACTCAATTAAGGACACTGGGGTCTTTGCTTCTTGACTAACTAAACAGGCTAATCTATAGTCTTTTAGTCAGTCAAGATTTTAGTCTGGTCTCTCTGGTTCTGGCTCAATTCTCTAAGCATCAGAGGTCATGTTCAGCAGGTTCTAACCAGTTCTGGAGAACCGGTAGTGGAAATTTTGAGTAGTTCGGCAAATACCACCTCTGACTGGCCACGCCCCCATCTATTCTCTGCCTCCCGAGTCCCAGCTGATCGGGAGGAAATGGGGATTTTGCAGTAACCTTCCCCTGGAGTGGGGAGGGAATGGAGATTTTACAGTATCCTTCCCCTGCCACACCCACCAAACCACGCCCACCAAGCCACGCCCACAGAACCGGTAGTAAAAAATTTGAATCCCACCACTACTTAAGCATCACACTACACCAGCACTCACTGTATGGGGTACTTTAATAGAAGGACTTGATTATTCTCCCTTGAACACATTATATACAAAGACCTAGCTTTCTGAAGAAGGCTCTAATGCTGGGAAAGGCGGAAGGAAAAGGAAGAAGAGGAGGATTTTTTTTAAGGAAATTTCTGCCAATTTTGAGAAGAGGAAAAATGTGCTTATCTCAGTAGGAATTTCCAAGTTTCCAGACTATTACAGGCAGGCATCACTATTTCGATGTTTGTTTTTATGGCTTAAAAAAAAACCTAGGACTTCTAAGTAATGGAAAGTGTCTAAGAAGTTCTAAGAACTAACGGAAAGTGTCAATTCCAAAGGGTGTGTCAATCAAATGCTTTCCAAATGACTTATGTCCCTCTATGTTTCCGTTCATAAATAAAATAATAGAACACACAAACTGTTTGGAAAGCGAAATGCAAACTGTCTCCATTCTTGCTGGAAGAATTTAATAAATTTAGAGTCATGACAGATGGAGGAACTAATCAGAATATGGAATGTGAAGCAAATTCAGTAGCCCCTAAATACAGAAGTAGCCGATGTTTTTTGTTCAGGAACAAAATGAACTTTTCTCACATTCAGGAGCTTTAAGGGTGGTCAGATTCCTGGTGCCAGAGGGCAGAAATGATTGGTTTTGAAATTAGCTACTGATCTCTGATCTAATGTATCAACAAAGATTTTCAAAAAATTGAAGGAGAAATTCACATATTACATTTAAATATTAAATTAGTCAACTACTAAAAGCTACATAAACTTTATTTTTTAAAAATGTTACTATGTAGGTAATGCACATCTTAAAACTACACCATTAGATTAGAAATAAAAAAGGCAGAAATTTCAAATAATTAAGAAGAGTATACCAAACTGAAATTCAGAAGTTGATTCATAACTGTAAACTTCCCCTTCAAAATTATCGTTTAGTTTCCCCTAACAACATCCATATCTTCACTAATGATAAATGTCTCTTAAGACTTTGGCTTCAATCCCTGAAGATGGAAAAAATATCATAGCTCATCACATGTGTCAGCCTCATACTTTCTAATTTTAATAAGAACATTAATAAATTTGCTGCATAAAGTATTGGTTCATCAAACAGCTACCCTTGGAAATCCACTTCCAGTAAAACTAGGATGAATCATAGTACCTTGGACTATAAAATGATAGCCAAATATTTAAACTTCTAGGAAATGACTAATACGTTGTAAGGCTCCACTTTTTCCTGATGTTTAATTCTGATGGAAAAGGGCACAGCTTAACCTATACAGCTGAAAAAAGGAGGAAACAGCTTGCTAATTTGACCACTTGCATGTTGATGGCGTTTTTAGTTGCCCAAAATAATAGGCAAATATAAATGCAGCTGCTGGTTACAAAAATCTCTTCACTTAGGAGAAAGCAATAATTTTTTTTGAGAGACAGGTTAGGAGCCAAGGAACAATTGACTAGAAAAAAGAGAGGCTGTTCCCTTGAAAGTTTTCCAGTCTAGATTGTCTCTTCCCTTTCAGCCAATGCCGAGTTGAGATAGTGCCTAAGAACTGTCATCTTTAAATTCGTTATCCTAACCCTCTCACCTCCAGGAACAACATCTGGTTCCCATTATATAATGTCAAGGAAAGGCACTCTGCATATGCTTACTGTCACTCATCTGTCTCAATATTCAAAAAAGTTGAAAAGTTAGGAGTCTTGTCATTGAGCTTGTGACTCAAGGCAAATACTCGAGTCTTCACACTTTGCGAAGAGGCAACATCTGCTTGTTCTCCACTTTAAGACATGTACAATCATCACATGGAAAGAGATTGATTACCTGTGACCAAGTCGTTGTTGCCTCTCTCCATGATGATCTGGACCTAACCTGGTCCTTCAGCTTTTCCACCTGGCTGCTGGTCTTCATCTTCTTTTCTCTTTCCTTCCACCGTTCCCAACACTAGAACCTTCTCCAGAAGGTTAGGACTTTTCATAAAGTGTCCAAAGTAGGATAATTTGCAAAACTATACACACATTTGTGCCTGGAGTGAGAATTGATTTGCTTGATGATCCATTGCTTTGTTTTCTTGGCTGTCCACTGATGAGTCTTCTCCATACATGGAAAGTGCCCACCTAAAAAGAGATGACTACCTGTTGGACTTCTTTATGATTCAGAGTACTAACACTAAAACCTTCCAACCAACTTCTAATTTTCCTTCCTTCCTTCCTTCCTTCCTTCCTTCCTTCCTTCCTTCCTTCCTTCCTTCCTTCCTTCCTTCCTTCCTTCCTTCCCTCCCTCCCTCCCTCCCTCCCTCCCTCCTTCCTTCCTTCCCTCCCTCCCTCCCTCCCTCCTTCCTTCCTTCTTTCCTTCCTTCCTTGACTGAAGTAAAAAATAATTGCAGAATTTTTCAGAATAATTCTGCATGAATTTTGGCTTGCTTCCTTTGCTGTCAAAATCATATCTAAATTTGGGATTAACAGATCAATATATTTTACTCTACTCAAAATGTATGCCAGTTAATTAAAATCTTCTGTAACAGGGTCTTTTATTATAAAATCATGAATTCCTATAAATTCTTAGTATTTATTTTTTTTAATACTGGAGGCTAATGTTCTGACAGCTGTAATTCTAATGCGAGGCGTCTTATAAATTGCAAACAGCTTTGCTGTTTTGCTTTATTACCAAAAAATGTATTTTGGTTAATTTATATATAAATGGTATGAATTTCCTTTTTTAAAAAAGTAGCAAATTTGTCATCTACTATGAAAATTGCAAACACATTGGATTTTTGACCTTGCTGAGCCTAGTGGGAACACGAATGGTTTATAATACTCCATCAATTGTGCTATTTTCAGCCATAAATGAGAATTTATATAAAAATAAAAATTATTTAATAAATAAGGGGAAATTGGAACAAGCCAAAATTTAATGGCCTCAAGAAACACTATAGCATGGATTTAGCTGAGTAGCAAAATATGAGATGCCTTAGGTAACTATGCTATTTTCATACATAAATATATTTTCTTTAATTTTATTGGGGCACATGATAAAATTCAAGGTCTCCATATTTTAACTGCAAAGTTCAAATGACTGCTTCTAGCTTTAATTTTGTTTTGTTTTTTAAAAAGAAAATCTTCTGGAAAAAATTAACTGAAAGTCAAGACAGCTCTGTTGCACAGACAAAAACAATAGTTATATTTGTAACCAATATTACCAAACCATCATAGTGTATACTAAACGTCAAAAGCATATTTTGGGTACAGAACTGAGGAATGGCTTATGTTAAAATTGTATACTTACAAAGAATATTATTTTTCTTTTTTGGGAAATAAGAACCTTACCTTGAAAATTCATACTAGGGGAAGGAAGGAAAGGAAAGGAAAGGAAAGGAAAGGAAAGGAAAGGAAAGGAAAGGAAAGGAAAGGAAAGGAAAGGAAAGGAAAGGAAAGGAAAGGAAAGGAAAGGAAAGGAAAGGAAAGGAAAGAAGAAAAGGTGGGTTTTAGAGATACATTAAAATAAATAATTTCCTATGAAACAAGTACTATTTCAGTTTTATATGAAATCTGACAGGGACCAAAAACCTAGCAGGAATTAAGTCTACAGATTGTCTATCCTTCACCTAAAGAAATGCACCGATACAAATGGTTTGCTGTTAAAGATGTTAGATGCTGGCAGGATGAACGATGTTTTTTAAACAGAACAGTATCTACTCTGTCACATTAAAACCATATCTCTCCACTCAAGTTTTGAACTCTAAAATAAAAACAAAAACAGTGAGATCTTGAGCATTATTAGAAGACAAAACTTCAGGAAATTTTTTTTTCTACCAGCCTAGAAAACATGATTGAGCTCTCCATGGATCCAGTTGTACTTTTCATGGCAGAAACCCCCCCCCCAACCTCAAAGACCTTGCAGGAACATGGGAATCAAGTTGACTACCCATGTTTTATATTGAAGATTGGCAAGTTTGGGGCAATGAAGATTATACACAGGATTTTCAGCAAGAATAAGAATTAAAGTAGATGACTAGGGTTTAGACATCAGCGGCAAGATCCTTTATATTGGCATTTTTGGAGCTTCAGTGCTGCCACACTGGAGCTGAGGGATAGGGAGGAGGCCAGCTTTAGGGTTGACAAAGGGTCTTTTATTTATTAAGCCTACGGTAAGGGTTACAGTAGACTTAATAAATAATACAATAAATTTATGAAATACTTGCTATAAAAATGAATACTTTCCCGTTATTTCCAGCTTCAGAAACTGGAAAAGCCAACTGCCTGTTTTCAGCCATTCTGATTGGGGATGCTGAGGGCCACAGGAAGGATATTCAGGGACCACCTGGGGCATTCAAGGCCACAGAGCACTCTTACTGCTTGACTTCTGGAAGGTCCATTTATGGCCATTTACAAACGTGAATCACCATTCAAAGAAGAGTATTTTGAATTGGGCCAAGGTCATGGTGATAGGGCACAGCATTCTTGTGGCATGCTCTTGTGCGATTATTACTGCCCTTTACGACTGTCAAAAAGATGAAGTACAGTCAGATTAACCAAAGCGGGGAACATATTGAACTCAGCTCGGGGAGAAAAGATGCTTCCCATTGTCAGAATAAACACAGCAGTAGTTAGTTTACACTGAAGAGTCCCTGCCTGGCTTCGTATGAAAGTGTTCGCTTCATGGGCTATTATTCTTTGTTTTTACAGTATACACAGCCAGCCATCAATTTGAAAGCAAGATTTTTCAGCTTGGCATTTCTTCCTAAAAGTTTATATCATTTGGATAATTGTCCAAACTGGGTTTTTTTCCCCCTTTTAACTATGTTTCCCCCTCCCTCCTTTTAACAAGGAAGGTTTTCCTTTATCAATGGTACAGGTTTTTTTGCTTTTGTTTATTTATTTATTTTTAGCATCCTTAAAGCAGGCTTCTATGGTAACACAAATTTGATGGCAAAGCTTCAAACATATTGCCCAACAAAGCCACACTTATTTTTATTCCATAACCCTCACTGACAACTAGCAAGTCAACAAAGCTTGCAGGAATAGATTCAGATCTGTCTGTGGCAAAGCACAGTTGATGGATTCACCTTTTCCATCCAACTAAATAGTATAATATGATTTGTTATATTTCCATTGCATTATATTATATCATCAGTGTTTATCACACACAGTGTTTTTCAACCTTGGCAACTTCAAGATATGTGGATTTTAACTCTCAAAATTCCCCAGTCATTTTGCTTCCTTCTGCCACGAGGATCTCTGAAATAAGAGAGAAACAAATTCAGAAGATCTAAAAGAAAATTAAAAACCTACGTTCAGCCAAGAATTGAAAAAATCAGTTAAGAGTGATTTAATGACAATGCTAGCTATTCATCTTAATAACCACAGCATTGTTTGATTTTCTTTTAAAATTAATTTTAATTTAAAATATTTGATTTTTAAGTTAGTGGTGGGACAGCCCCTTACTACAACCCTCAGGACAACTGCCTTTGGCCATAATTTGGTCTAGCCAGTTTGTTATAGCAGTTAAGGCACCAGGCTAAAAAATGGGAGACTGTGAGTTCAAGTCCTACCTCAGTCATGAAAACCAGCTGGGTTACTTTGGGCCAATCACCAGGAGACTGTGGGTTCTAGTCCTGCCTCAGCCACGAAAGCCAGCTGGGTGACTTTGGGCCAATCCCTCTCTCTCAGCCCAACTTACCTCACAGGGTTGTTGTGGGGAAAACAGGAGGAGAAAGTTGTGTTGGATATATTCTGAAGAAGGAGCATTAGTTATGTTCACTGTCTTGAATTACTTTCAGTAGAAAGGGATAAAGGCGGGATAGTAATAAATAAATAAACTTCCCTGTAAGACAGTGTTTCCCAACCTTGGCAACTTGAAGATGTCTGGACTTCAACTCCCAGAATTCTCCAGCCAGCAAAGCAAAGCTGGCTGGGGAATTCTGGGAGTTGAAGTCCAGACATCTTCAAGTCGCCAAGGTTGGGAAACACTGCTGTAAGAGATCCACATGGCATCTTTTATGTCCAGATTAAATCAGTGAGGTGTTTTTTTTTTAAACAAAACAGCATAGTTCATTATAGGATTTTCTTTTCTTCACCCAAAACTATATTGTCAGGAATGAGGTTAGGTTAAATACAGAGAACAGCATTAATGTTGTATGGATACAATCAGAATTCTCTTCTTCTAACTTCCACATATGTGTACTTCACTATATAGTACAAAATCGGAAGGATTTTGTTTTAAGACCAGAGCATCAGCAAGAAAACCATACCCTTCAAATCTACTCAAGTGATTCACCAAATAAGCATAAAAAGATATCCTTTTATGGCTGAAAAAATTGTCAGAGAAAAGGTCAGGAGATTTAGTATGCAATTGAGCCAATAAACAGATAAAAATGAGTAATTTCCTCAGTACCAAAGTTTAGTAATATAAAATGTCCTTTAAAACACACTCACGTGACACGATCCGCAAGGACGATTAATTCAAGATTGAAACAGGGTTTAATTTAACTCCACCCCGGGATAAGTCAAATGTATTTGAAATTAAAATAATACACGCCAAGAGATCGTCAGCTTCTGGTGAGAAGGAATTATCTTGGTTGGTGTTCTCCAAACTTGACAACTTTAAGATGCCTGGACTTCAACTCCCAGAATTCCCCAGCCAAAATAGGGATACACGAGCACACAACAATACACGAGCACACAACAGATACAAACTCAAAGTGAACCGCTCCAAACTTGACTGTAGAAAATATGACTTTAGCAACAGAGTGGTAAATGCCTGGAACTCACTACCTGACATTGTGGTTTCGTCACCAAACCCCCAAAACTTTACCCTTAGACTGTCCACTGCTGACCTCACCCGATTCCTAAGAGGTCAGTAAGGGGCGTGCATAAGTGCACCAGCGTGCCTACCGTCCCTATCCTAATGTTCCCTCTTATCAGTACTCATTTTATGTATATAAACAATGTTATATCTATCTATATTACCAACACGTACTTGACAAAAATAAATAAATAAATAAATAAAATAAAATACCTGCATCTTGGGGAAGAGATAAGAAGGTATGTTTCTGGATCCAATAAAACCCCTATGTGTTGAAACGAATGTATGAGTAGGTGAAATTTCACAAAGGAGCACCAGCACTGAAGACAGGAGAGAAAGGAAACTATTCACTGCATCCAATTGCTGGAAAAACACTTCATTTTTTTTTGGTGAAGGGCTTTTTGTTGAGCAAATCACTTCTGCGGGAAGAACAGATATTTTTTTCAAATCCTTTCAACCCATATTTTCATATTGAGTTTTTCAGAGCATCTTCAACACAAGGCACCCATCTCAAACACATTAGACAATGTCCTTGTTTGTTTGCTTGTTTGTTTCCTACCTTTATTATTTTTACAAGCAACTCCAGGCAGCGAACATATCCACACACTTTTCTCCTCCTATTTAACCCACAACAACAATCCTGTGAGCTGAGTTGGGCTGAGAGACAATGACTGGCCCAAAGTCACCCAACTGGCTTTCACAGCTAAGGTAGGACTTGAACTCATGGTTTCTTGCTTTCTAGTCTTCATTTGCCTTATTCTATTTCTTTCATAACCCTCTATATGTTTTAAATGACCAAGTTTCAATTAACATCAGGTTTTTTTTGAAAGACTTCATTATATTTCTTCTTGCTTATACCCTCAAATAAAAGCATCCAAAAGCACCAGAAAACTTCATTAACAATCAGAAAACAAAATTCCCTGTATGTCGTACTACATTATTCCACCACTTCATGCCCTCTTAATGTATTAGAATTGTAACTCCCCAAAGTTTCATGCCTAAAGGAATTATGGAAGCTGTCAAGTCTACACACCAGGAACATCAATCTGGAGAAGTATGCCATTTAGTGAGGGGATGTAATGCAAAAATCTGTACATTTATAGGTTAAAATTTGGATTGGCTGGTGGGAAACCTACAGTACTCCCAGAGTTTTCCCAAAAGCTTTCTAAAATATTAAGATAGACTCCTTCCGTGCTAGCCAAGGAGTCTCATTTATAATTATTCACTTATTCCAAAGTCTTTGCCTTTGATTTCTCAGCTTTAATCTACATCGGATTAACAACTGGCTTTTCATCACAAACTGAAGATTTTTGCAGCGTTTGAAGTTGAAAAGCCTGCATCCCTATGAACTGAAACAGTACAATTGTACATTATGAGATCATGTCGCAAAACAGATACACATCAGTGTAAGCCAAAATGTGTTGCATCCAAGTTAATCACTAGGGTATGGGATGTTCCTTTTCTTGAACCCGCCACAGCACCAGGGAAATGCTATATGATCCAGATAAATCAAATAGTCCTTAGAAAGAATCTAAGACTCCCGCTGGATCACTATGAGAAACTTATCTAGGGTGCCTAGTACTCCTACAATGGACAATCAGATGATCCTGGCAAATCTACAAGCTCCTAGGCTTCTCCCTACTTGCCTTAGAATTGGTATTCATAGCAGATTCTTTCTGATAGTGAAGCTGACAAACAGCAATCGTAATTTGTAGTCAATGATCATTCTGCCCTCTACTGTGGTGTGACCCCCAAATCAGTGTTCTTTAGTCCACAATATTGCACTCCGTTTTTAATTTAAGGATTGACCTTGCAATCATAAAGATAGGAGCCACGGTGGCGCAGTGGTTAGAGTGCAGTACTGCAGGCTATGTCTGCTGACTGCCTGCAATTTGGCAGTTCAAATCTCACCAGGCTCAAGGTTGACTCATCCTTCCATCCTTCCGAGGTGGGTAAAATGAGGACCCAGATTGTTGGGGGCAATAGGCTGACTCTGTAAACCGCTTAGAGAGGGCTGCAAAGTGGTATATAAGTCTAAGTGATATTGCTATCTGTATTGTGGTCTTCCTCCTCTTGGCATCTCTCAAGATGGTTTGGAAGTCCCAGAATTTCAAACCAAGCACTCTCCAGATTCTGAGGTTTCCTTCTCAGAATTCACAGCCATTTCCCATAGCTACTAGCTTTAGAAGTCTTGGTCTGAAGAGTCCTAAGATTGGGGTATAATAAGTGGGACAGAATCTTAGGGAATTGCCTTCTTGTTGGGTTCTTCTAATTTGGTTGGATTATCCTGGGAGGCATCACTAGCGTTCAGTGCGATGCATGCAAAGCTGAGTCTGGAAGAGTTATCATTTAATTTTTGGGTTTGCATGACCATAGTACATCTTGGGGGCATTCTGGGACACTGAAACAGGAGTCATCCATTTACTTTCTCACAATGTTCCACAGCAGCATTCCTTCAGAAGAATTCAGGAGAATTAAATCCGTTAGGAACGATACACTTTCACTGAGCTTCTCCAGTGTAACAATTTGAGAATCATAAAGTAAGAGGATGAATCCATAATATCTCTCTCTTTCCCCCCCTACAAAAACATAAACAAAAGTTGGAAGTCATTACTTTCCGTTTTTCTACAAGTCATCCTCCTTTTCTACAAGTCCAGGAAAACTAATCAGTTGATGTCCTCACTGCAAAGTCTTGGCATGTACACTGTGAGACAAAAAAGATCAAGTGTTTGTTATTGTTTTGCCTTTTAGCATTTTGCCCAAAAAGGCTTTGCAAATTGTGTTACAAGAGACAACCGCTTCCATTAGCTCCAGAAATATACAAGCGGGCTTTTGTTTGAGGGCTTTGCCCTTTCAGCATGAAAAACAATGTATTACTCATATTGGAACTGAAAGGAGGAAAAACCTACCTCAAGCAGAAGTGAAGAGTCTATTCTATTTTTGCCCTACAGATGTTCGGCCAACATATCCCATTAGAGACTCCTAGGTAGCCATGTTGGAGTAGAACAGTGCTTCTCAATTATTTTCTGTTATGCCCCCCCTAGGAAGAAGTAAACATTTTGTGTCCCCCCAACTCTCCGCCGGGACGATTGCTTGCAATATTTGGCACGTTTTTGCTAAAAAAACTCAAGCGGTTTATTAGCGTGATTGGTGTGTAATGTGTTTAAGTGACGCCTTAATTTATTTGGCTACATGCTGTCCGCTGCCAACATTTTTAGACACAGTAAACATACCGGTCTTTCCTCGTCTCCCACCGTAGTCACAGTGAAGCCAAGCGCTACATACGCTTCGTCATATTTCCTCGTCTTAGCTTTCGGGCGACTTACGTTTGTCACATTATCTCCGTCTCTCTCCTCCTTTCTTTTCATCCCTGTTAAATATTTTTCCATGGTGTCTCTTAAGGGTTTGTTATCTGCACTTCATATCTCCTGCTCTGTGCTGTGTGCTATTGTTCGGTGCAAAAAGCCCCTACTCCCTGCTGCAAAAAAAAGCACGTTCCCTGTGGTCACGCGCCCCCCCCCGGCATTGCTCCGCGCCCCCCCAGGGGGGCCTGCCCCACTATTTGAGAAGCACTGGAGTAGAACATCAACACGAGGGCAGGACCAGGAAGGAAGGAAGCTCAGGATAGACATTAGGAGGAACCTCTTTGACTCAATGAGTGGTCAGTCAACGTAAACAGGCAGCCACACAGCATGGTGAGTTTTCCTTCTGGGAAGTCTTTATACAGAGGTTGGAAAATGGTCTAACAATGCATGATAGATCACCTTCCACCCTCTGTTTAAAGACCTCTGCTTAAACATCTCTATTTAAAGACCTCACCAACTTTTAAGACTTCAACTCCCAGAATTCCCGAGCCATCACAGATCTTAAAGTTACTGAAGTTGATAAACACTGCTGTAGTGGGTTCTATATTGACCAGGAGGCTGAAGTAGATGACAGCGAAGGTCCCCTTCTACCCTATGAGCTATGATTTTGGCAGAGAACTCCAAAAGTTCAAATCTTAGAGCTAAATCCCAGAAAGGAATTAATACATGACATCAGAGAGAAAAATGAAAACCAGTGAGCGATTTGGAGAGGTACTTTATGGATAGGGGCCCCTTGCATTTATGATCCCCATTATTTTTATTCCAAGGAAAAATGCATGGGAAAATCCCATGGGGATGGAGATCCACTTAGGGTTAGGCTTCCAAGAAAGAAAATTTATAATCCCTATTATTTTCATGTAAATGTAAGAGGCTCCCCGTGTATAAATAGCCACTGGAAATCGCTCAATGGTGTTTCGCTTTTTCTCTACAATTTCATGGAAGCCTAACCCTAAGCGGATTTCCATCCTAATAAGATTTTGCGATGTGTTTTTCCATGAAATGATTAGAGTTTTTTTAAATTAAAAAAAAAACTTGGTCTACACACAAAGCCTTCTCCCAGCTCACCCAAATAGGATAGTCCTTATTTTAAATAATTAGCTATAAATAATCACAGTATTTCCATCATATTCAGTAGGATCTCTTTCTGACATTAGTCAAAAAGCCAGTTGGGTCTAGTGCTTAAGACAACAGGCTAGAAAATGGGAGGCTGTGAGTTCTAATCTCATTTTAGCCATGAAAGCCAGTTGAGTGACCTTGAGCCAATTACTCTCTCTCTCAGTCCAACTCATCTAACAGGGTTATTGTGGGGAAAATAGGAGGATGAAGGTATGTTGGATATGTTCGCTGTTTTGAGCCGTTTGTAAAAATAATAAAAAATGAGTTACAAACAAACAAAATAAATAAATAAATAAATAATAAATAAATAAGACCAACTTTCTTTGAGATATGAAGGTCTCTTTCTATCTCTCATTGCAGCCTATCTTGGGAATTGTTTCAAAAAGTCTACATTGAAGTATTTCTTTATATTGGATTTTCCCCCTCCTACTTGGGTGGAGGGGTGATAGAGGCAATGTGGATTTGATGTACAGAAATATGGACACTGAAGAAGTTATATGCAGCTTTTTATATACAGTACACAGAATTTACTGAAAATAGCCAACTATTTAATTCAACTGGACATCATGTCATCAAATCACAGAAATCTTTCTACGTCAAGTCAAGTGGTGATTCTAAATATCACTCAGGGCAAACAACCCAAACTGATATCTTTTAATTATCTTGTGTTTGCATATAGGAGAAGAGCAGACAGAGCTGGGGGAGGAGTCAAGCACATCATCAGCTTAGAGTCACTACATCGCCATAAATGATGCAAGTTCCTCTTGAATTCCACTGACCCTTCTCTGGCATCAGTTTAGTACTGGTATGATACTAGTACTACATATGGTCCTGATCCTTTGCGCCTAACACTGCAGTTTGCAGCCAGCCTCAGAAAGGATTTGTACATTATGCTAAACCTTGATATGAGCCCACCACCATTGCTTGTTCTCATATCACAAAGGAAGCCATAAACCATGAAGCAAAACTGCAGCGGCCGGGGCGGGGGGGGCCACAAAATCAACCCAAATGCATTACAGCTTTCTGTCTTTTGTAAATTCTTAACAACTGTAGGTCTCTTAGTTTTGCCTCCCAGGTTAGAAAACGCATTATTTTTCAGGCAGAGAATGCAGAATTCAACACAGCATTAAGTCCATGGGATACAAACACATGAACCTTATTAAGCACATCTTGTATACTAAAGTAGAGCAAAAACAAATTGAAGTCAGTATATTTGGGCTGGAAACAAGCACAGCATCCCATTGCTGCATATCCCCAAGAGAAGTAGAAGATGACACATCGCTGCACAAGTAGTCCGTGTGTCCCCGGTTTGGATCATGCCTTTTAAATTTGCACGCCCATCTGTCTTTAATCTGTGTGTCCTCGGGGTTGAAAGCTTGACCAAGCACAAATTGCAGAAGCCACACTTCATCAAACAACATTGAAATTCCAAAATTGTGGGTTGGTTAACACGTAAGGCCTAACTAATTGACTGGGCTTTGTAAACAGGAACCTGGATTCAACTTTACAAAAACAGTTATTGAGTATGCATCCTTTTTTTATTATTGCTAAAAATATATATCTCTGCTCTGAATTAGCTGATGCTTTTCTCTACCTCTTGTATGTTTTACTTATATACTGGCTATAGGTGTGACATACGATTTATTTATTTGCTTTATTTGTTCAGTTTAATAACCAATCGACTAACAGACTCTAGAAGTCATACTGCGTATTAAATCAATAAAACAAAAAGAACACAGTAATAAATAATAAACGACTAATGTGCAATGCCAGAACCAAGGAATAAAGTGCCAGTATCAATGCACAATCATGTAATATCCTGCCTCAAAGCATTTGGACAGCTTTTAAAACAACGGCTAACTTTGGGGGGTTGGGGGGGACATGCTTCCTACAAGGCATGTTGTTATTAAAAAAACAAAACCCAGCACTCTGAAATCACATAAAATGACATAATTTTAACAGGACTTGGAACATACTAGATCTAATAGGATGGAAGATGGTGATCCTTGAATAATTAGATCCTGAGCCATGATGACCAACCTGTTGATTACCACAAGTCATGAACAACATTTGAATTCTACCTAAAGGCCAATTAGCTTTGTTGCAATTTGCAGACCAGAGACCTTATGCAGTGAATTGAGCTACACCCATAGAGTATTTGGGCTGCCACATTTCAGACCCTCTGTAGCTTCAGAGTGGTTTTCAAGGACAGCCTGGGTAGACATTGTGCTACTATAATCTAGCCACGAGGTGAATGAGGTATCTCCTGGTCAAAGAATTGGCAAAACCCACAAGAAAGAACCGTGCAAAGGTGCTCCTGGCCCTGGTTCCCACCTGCTCTTAGAGAAGAGCCAGAAATCCAAATTGTAAGCCGGTTCCATCTGGAGAAGTGCAACTCCATCAAGAACTAAGTTGGGCAAATGAATCCATGAATTCACAGTCACTCAGTCTTGCAAGGGTTCAGCCTGAACCTATTCCTGTCCTATCGGTGTCCAGATATTGAGATGAAATGTTACAGACTACAAACACTTCTTGGTGGATCTTTTGGTGTTTCAACAGGTTGGGATACCCATTTATACGAAGTCCATAGCCAAGCTAAGATCCACTTACGAGACAAAAAACTCTCCAAAATACTGATCTTTCCCATACTCTACACTAACCATGGTGAAGTTCAGCACTTTGTAAGAGGGATCACATTGAGGAAAGCTTTTGTAGCATTCCTGTAACTGTGACATAGAACAGTTTATCCTAGCTTATGCTGCATGGTGACTTTTAAACCTTTAAAGTTTTAAAGGTGACTTTTAAAGTTAAACTAGGGAGGAACTATTTGCCAGAGTGAATTGTAAATAGCTTAATAGATGAGGACTCCTAACCATCTTTTTTATGGAACATTTTTCCATAAATATTTCAGTCTATCCTCGGAACAAACATTTACGGGTATTATATAATATTTACTTCAATTATTTATGCATGGTGTTTAAAAAAAATGCATTTGTATGTGCATGCACACATCCACAAACAGCCCCTCAACTACAGCACCATGTGGAAAAAAACATCATTTGTTTTGGCCAAACCAAAACGTCACTTGGGCCAACTATTTCCTGGCTATTCTTCTGTCTTTAACAATCTAAATCCTCCTTGTCAGTCTGGAAGAATTCAATTTCTTCAAATAAACACTAGCTATATTAAGTATTTCTAAACCAGAAAGTTACCAAAAGCATTAATAGGTTCCAGAAAGAACAGTAAAATTAGTGAATAAAATGAGCCACCAGACAAATTTTGTTAGCTGGCCTACAGTTCAGAAACAAAGCTTGAACACAGTTTCACATCAGTTTGAAGATCCTCGCCTGTTTTCGACTCCCATGCTTATCATAGGAATGTGGCTCCAGTAAATTATCAGTGGGACATAATATTCATAATAAATCACAAAATACAAAAAGCTGCAAATAGAAATGGAATGACTATGGCAAAAGAAAGCAAAGATAGTACCAACAGTAATAGGCACCTTGGGTGCAATCCCAAAACAACTGGAGCTCCCCTTGAGTACCATTGGCATTGACAAAATCACCATCAATCAATTGCAAAAAGCAGGTTTACTTGGAGCAGCTTACATCCTGCGCCAATATCTTTAACACCCTCAAACAACCTCATCAGGTCCTTGAAAAGGACTCAACAGGTGGATAAAATGCCAAATCCAGTCTAAACATCTGGCTAACTGTGAGTCTAACCATACCTCTAACACAATCAAAATTCCACATCTGCCTATCCCAGGTCCTTGGAAAGGACTCAGTAGATAGATAAAAATGCCAAACCCAAGGTGAACATCCAGCTGACTGTGCACAAAGCACAATAATAACAGCCACCGAATTACATTCACCTTTCTAGATAAGAAAAACAAGATTCTCCTAGTGGAATAATATTATGCTTAACATTTACCCTAATGGTGCTGATATTATCAACAGGTTTAAAAACACATTTCAAAATAAGTAGATGGGCACAACAACAACAGAAAATGTCTAGTTTAATTAAAAGAAGGACTACGGACAACATAATAGCAGTGTTCCAATATTTCGGGGGCTGCCACAAAGAAGAGGGAGTCAACCTATTCTCCAAAACACCTGAAGGCAGGACAAGAAACAATGCATAATAATCAAGGAGAGATCCAGCCTAGAACTAAGAAGGAATTTCCTGACAGTTAGAACAATCAGTGGAACAACTTGCCTCCAGAAGCTGTGGGTGCTCCAACATTGGAAGTTTTTAAGAAGGGATTGGACAGCCATTTATCCAGAATAGTACAGAGTTTCCTGCCTGAGCAGGAGGTTGGACTAGAAAACCTCCAAGGTCCCTTCCAATTCTGTTATTCTGTTAAAATGGGGCATCATCCGATTTTCCTAAATAACACTGCAATGGTACATGAATTACCGTATTTCTCAGAATATAAGACGCACCTTTTTCCTCCCTAAAAGAGGCTGAAAATTTGGATGCGTCTTATACTTCGAATATAGCTTTTTTTTAAGCTTTTTTTCCCAGCCTTAACGAGGTGCTAACGATCTTCCTGGCTTGCTGCGTTTATTTTTATTCCTACTCCCTCCGAAGCAGTTTTTCCTGCCCTAAGTCTTTGCAGGCTTGTTTTCATTCCTACTCCCTCCGAAAAAGGCTTTTTCAGCCCAAACCAGGGGATAAAATAATGTGCTGAAGCTGAACAGACTATGGACGCTAGCCAGATGAATACCTGGTAGGTAGATTTTTCCCCCTATTTTCTTCCCCCAAAACTAAGGTGCATCTTATACTCCGGTGCATCTTATACTCCAAAAAATACGGTAAGCCCAACATGTATGACCATGTGCATTACTTGTTTTTTTAAAGGACAGTTTGATTTATGTTTCTTGAAATCAACTTTTTTATAGGCTGGAAAGAAACCTTAAATATTTATATGACCGTTAGAAATGCTTTCCATACCAGCATCCACAGATCATTTGGCTTACATATTTGCGGGTTTTCTTCTTTCATACAGATCCAAGAACATGTGGTCTTGCAAAGTTTTCAAATGCAGTGTTTTTCCCTTAAGTCAGAATATACGCCTGGCCAGCCACCATGGTTATTTTCCTCTGTCTGTTTTTTTCTTCCTTGGCGAAGAGAACTGTATTAGTCCAAAAGGTAGGTAACACGAAGGAAACGACTTGAGAAAATAAATCTAGCCAAAGCAGTAGCTGGATGAAACCAGACAGTCAAAAGCAAGTGCCATCTTTTAAATTTGCAGGCATTTAAAAGCTTTCAGAGGAAGTGGCTGACAAAATACACCATAGCCACTTCCCAAAAGTGTACATCTTGCCCCCATTTATAAACCCCGCCGGACATGGACACCAAATTCTAATATTTAACCAGACAGAAATAGGACATTGTTCAACACTTGAGAAATAATCCCATTGGAAAGGAAAGAAGAGAAGGGGAAGAGAAACCAGATATATATTTGACATCTACAATAATTAAACGTCGGGGAACATAAGGGTTTTGCAACTGCTGATAACATGTCTGGGTGCTGTACAGTTTAATTTTAGGGAACTTTTTTTGACAGTTTTTCTTCAGTATCTCCCAATAGGGTGATACAGTACACGGCAGCTCTGTTGTCTGACTGAAAATGTTCTCAAAGTTTAAAGGTTGAGATTTAAAAAGAATCTCTCATAGCTAGTGGAAAAAGCACTTATTATGCAAGGACTCAAAATATAGGAAAGGAACAAATGACCAGGAAAATAAAGTTAAATACAATGAAATCAAAACTTAACAGGCTAGTTAGAGAGAAGGATATGCTTTTAAACAGATTAACAGAGTTGGAAGGGACCTTGTAGGTCATCTAGTCCAACCCCCTGCCCAAGCAGGAGACCCTACACTATTTCTGACAGATGGCAGTTCAGTCTCTTCTTGAAAGCCTCCAGTGATGAAGCTCCCACAAGCTCCGAAGGCAAGCTGGTCCATTGGTTGTTCGCTCTCACTGTCAGAAAATTTCTCCTTATTTCCAGGTTGAATCTCTCCTTGATCAGTTTCCATCCATTATTCCTTGTCTGGCCTTCAGGTGCTTTGGAAAATAGCTTGACCCCCTCCTCTCTGTGGCAGCCCCTCAAATATTGGAACACTGCTATCATGTCTCCCCTGGTCCTTCTCTTCGCTAGACTATCCATGGCCACTTCCTGCAACCGTTCATTGTATGTTTTAGTTTCCAGTCCCCTAATCATCTATCATTGCCCAATGATCATTATGGACATTGTTTGCATCCTCTTACATTTGTGGAAAATCATTAGGCAAGTAGCATAACATTCTTCTGATGACAAAATTATAATACATTCTATAAAATTATTACAAATACAGCAACTGTATTTGTGCTTGTTAAACTCACTGGCAAAACCCAGCTCTATTTTGTCTCATCTCTCCATCACGTAAGGCCTGCCCCAACAATTTTGCGCTTAGTCCTAGCTACCAAATATTATCAATCCAAGAATATCAAGACTACACCGTTTCCTTTCAAGTAAAGCTAAAGTGTCTTTCAACAAGCAAAGCAGTTTAGCCTGTTATTCATAAGATTCTGGATTACCTTCAGATTATTTGAATCTTTCTTACAATATGGCTGTTGGAGATATTATAGAGGGAACTGGGCTACAGAACATCTACATTCTGAGCAGGAAATAATCCTGTGGCTTGCTATATATGGGCAGCAGATCCTGTTAAATATGTTAATAGGGAGTGAAGCCTGGTGTCAGGGTTCCAAATAGCATCCAAAACTAAATCAGAGTCCGAGGCAAAGTATTCCTCAAAGTTCCAATTTATTAACACAGCCATGTTGGTACATCTGGGTGAAACCCGAATCTGAAGTCCGCCCAGGTTTCACCACCCAGTTGAAAGTTCAAGTCCTTGTCCCCACACCCACAAATCCATCACGTTGTCCAATCTTCAATTGCCATGCTGGCAGAGTCCACCCATCTCCTTCCGTGCAGGTGCAGAGGTGCAGAGACAAAGGATGACCTTGGCTTTGTAGAAGGAATTTGTTATGGCTACATACTAACAACCTCATACCATTCTCCCCTCCCATTTTCCCACAGCTGAAAATGCATAGTAGAATAATATAAAATGTGGCAGGCCAAAGATCCCAAATAAAATGGCTTTGGCCTGACACCTGGGATGAAGGCTTCACTCAGGTCCGCTTTTCAGGCGGAAACAACACAGGTTTAAAATCATTGGTCAACATTACATGTGGGAAAATAGAGCAACCTCAGTGGTTGGACTGCCTGATAGCTCCCTTTAAAAGAGGGAGCTGTCAGACAGCCAACCAGTCTGATGTACCGGTCTACTAATAAAGAGCTGTATGCTGGAGTCCTGCCTCTTCAATACAACCCCAACCTAACAGATCCAGCCAGAGAATCTTAGATATTTTCCCAGACCCATTGTCTTCTGCCTGCCATACTAGTCCAGAAACCTTCTGGGAAAGCCACTAGTAAGAAATATAAAAAAGATGTTGAGACTCTGGAGTGTTGAGAAGAGCAACAAAGATGGTTAGAGGGCTGGAGGCTAAAACATATGAAGAACGGTTGCAGGAATTGGATATGTCTAGTTTAATGAAAAGAAGGATTAGGGGTGACATGATAGCAATGTTCCAATATTTGAGGGACTGCCACAAAGAAGAGGGAGTCAACCTGTTCTCTAAAACACCAGGAGGCAAGACGAGAAGAAATGGATGAAAGCTAACCAAGCAGAAAAGCCACCTAGAACTAAGGAGAAACTTCCTGGCTGTGAAAGCAATTAACCAGTGCTCCATCACTGGAGGTTTTCAAAAATAGACTGGGCAACCCTTTGTCTGAAATGGTATAGGGTCTCCTGCTTGTGCAGGGCGTTGTACTAGAAGACAAGGTCCCTTCCAACTCTTCTGTTATTCCGTTAAATATCTTCTGCTTCAGTATCAGAAAGAAAAAATGACAACCCTGGAAATCGTTCTTGATGATCTCCCAGAGTAAATCGCAGATTCAAAAATGCCACTTGCATGAGGCCTAATTACAATTATGACAACATTAAATACTTGCACATGGGCTGCTTTGCTTCATGGGTGACTTACATATGTCCCTAATAAAAACTTCATCAGATTCACCATGGCACGGATGCCAAAGCGTTCTTGAGTTGAGTTCTGACAACAACCATTGGCTGCGGTTAGCTTTGCTGTTGGTCCACACATTTGGTCTTCATATTATTCAGCCATGGGTGTGTGTAACCTGCATCCTAGAAGCCATAGGCTGATCGCCAGCTTGATTTTTGTCGCAACCAGTTCATTCCAAGATCATACAACTGAAATTCAGAAAGAAAGATGCTGATTCTTGCTGTGTGTTTTGATTAGTGAGAGCAAACCTTGTGAGAGGTTCATTTATTTTTATTTATTTATTTTTATTTTGTCGATCTCGTATTAGATAATACATATAAGTTTATGCATGATTAGAATACATGAAATGAATAAAAAGTAAAAGGGAACATTCCTCAAAAAATGAGGAAGAACAACAAACAACCGATGGGAGAGGTTGTGACTAGCTTATCGAAGAGTTTCTTAAGTCATTCTTATTCTTATTTTGAATTTAGAAAAGCATCTATTGAACCAATTTGATATCGGCAAATATCAATATATTTGCTGATATATCACATGGAGGAGTTATAAAGGTGAGTTTCTAACATGACATCAGGAAGGGGTCTGGCCTACTGCTTATTGAATTAGTTGTCATTCCTATGTCTAATTTAGAGTAAAAACAAACAAACTCACAATGTGACTTATAGTTTTCAACAATTAGGTCCACAACAAGCACTGACTAATGTTACATATAAATGCATACCAGAGGTGGGTTCCTGCCGGTGCGGTTAATAGCTGTTGTTCGGCGCAGAGCCGAAGACGCTGCTGCCATTCGCGGCATGGGAGCTTTCCCCGGGCGCTGCCGCCACCTGCATGGACGCCACCGTTTGCGTTCTTTTGCCCTCTGCGCATGCGCAAAGCGTTCTGCATGCGCAGAAGGCAAAAGAACGCAAACGGCGGCATCCATGCGGGCGGGGAAAGTGCCCGGGGAAAGCTCCCGCGCCGCGAACGGCAGCAGCATCTTCGGCTCTGCGCCGAACAATAGCTATTAACCGCACCGGCAAAAACAGGCAGGAACCCACCTCTGATGCATACCATATAAAATAGCAATACTGCTAAAGCTTTCTTTCTGATTCCTGATTAGAACTGAAAAATAATTTACCCAGAAGGCAGGGAAAGATGTCTGATCCCTTGTTTTTTATGAGTTTGTAAGGGAAGGTAAAATAAAATTAGTGCAATAATTCATCAAAGGTTTAATACAACCATTTACCTGAAATGGTACAGGGGGTGGACTAGAAGACCTCCAAGGTCTATTCTATTCTATTCTATTCTATTCTATTCTATTCTATTCTATTCTATTCTATTCTATTCTATTCTATTCTATTCTATTCCAAAAACCATTCAGCTACAACACAGAGGCAGCTTCAAAAAAAGATGTAGGCCATTGTCCCATTCAAAAACCAATTACCAAAGAAGTGATCAATCTTGCAATTAAGAAGATTTAACAATATAAATTGTCCTGTTGCAATGTCCTAGATGGTATGGCCAAATCATAACAGTTGTTCCCATGTTTCTCTGATCCAGTGGAACGTAGAAAAGGAAAACGGCCTCCATCACTTTCAATTCCACAATACTCAACCACCCAAGGCCATTCATAAATATTCGCAAAAACTGATGCAAACATCTTAAAAGAGTAAAATAAAGCTAATTTAACAAAATGAAATTGCCAAGTCCTTTTCCTTCCTTTCCTACAGTTGTCTGGAAGTTGCCTGGCATAGAATGAAACTAAAGAGTTTTGTTTCTATTCAATTTTTTAAAAAACTTTTAATGGTTTCCTCTGATTCATTTCAGTTTGATGTATGTTTATGATGACATCCTCAAAGCTCAGGGGAGGGTTTACTCAGAAATCCAAGTCTCTATCATCTCTCAGGGTAGGATTGCTCAACTTCCAGGAATTCTAAGGGAAAATCACACACACAAAAAACATCCATATTTGTGCAGAACTGCCACCCTGGACTATTAGCTTTGCTCCCCTTCCCCAAAAACACAGATACCAGGGTTTAAACGTTTTGTCAGAAACCTTTGATTCTGTGCGAGTAGGGGATCTTTTTTAAAAGAGTCACAGAGATCTAAAACATGTATTTCTGGAGTCCAATTCAGTGTAGGATGTTGTTTCATCCCTAAGCACCTTGGAGCAGCTCTCCAATTCTCAGCCATGAAGCCTTTCAGGTTCTGCTTACTTACTGAAAGCTGAACCCAGAAACTTTTGCAAAGGATACACTCTTCCACAGAGCCCCTGATTGCCCCCTCCCCAAAAAGGGATTTCTTTCTTATAGGCTAACTTTGCATGATTGCAATAATGCCTAAGGGGAGCCTATACCTGTGATGATCCTGTATCTAACTACTGATCAGATCCAATCAGGGGTGGGTTCTAACTTACCTCGCTGCCGGTTCGCTTCCTTCGCGCACGTGCAAAAAAATAAAAAAAATTAAGAAAGAAGCCGAAAACAAGATGGCGATGCATGTACAGTGCCGGAAATTCAGCTTCTGTACATGCGCAGAAGAAAAAAAATTTAATAACTTTTTTAAAAAGATGGTGGCGCCCACGGACCGACCGAACCGGATCCGTGATGTCATCGTGACATCACCAGCGGGTCGCTTCCGGTTCGGGCGAACCAGTCCGAACCAGGAGGAACCCACCTCTGGATCAAATCCTGTTTAGTTTTTCTGAGATCAGCTAAATCCTTCCCCCGGATCTAACCTCTAATACAGGGGTGTCCGACTTTGGCAACTTTAAGACTTGCGAACTTCAACTCCCAGAAAGACTGGCTGGAGAATTCTGGGAGTTGAAGTCCACAGTTCTTAAAGTTACCAAGGCTGGACATCCCTGTTCTAATCCCAGACATTTGATGCACATGTGGTGTAGGGTTTCCTGCCTAAGCTGGGGGTTGGACCAGAAGACCTCCAAGGTCCTTTCCAACTGTTATTCTATTCTATTCTATCAAGTAGGATATGCAGATCTTCTCTTGCAGGACCTGAAAACTACTTCCTGTCTGGTTTCTCCTCTTTCCTAGATGCAAATTTGCACTTGACTTGGGTTGGTAGATCTAATCACTCTGATAATAACATGAATTGTTGTTGTTAGTCACGAAGTCGTGTCCGACCCATCGCGACCCCATGGACAACGTTCCTCCAGGCCTTCCTATCCTCTGCCATCCCCCGGAGTCCATTTAAGCTCACGCCGAATGCTTCAGTGACTCCATCCAGCCACATCAGTCCCCTTTTTTTGCATGAGCAGCCCAATGCTATCCAGAGTTTTGGCAGGACCAAGGGTTACAAGAGATGGGCCACAACCAGAAGAAGCTAGAACTCTGTCATGCATGCAGATGAACGTTTTTTTCTGATGTTCAGGAAGGATGGATTTTAAGCTGCTTTCGGTTTATATTACAGCTTCCATGTGTTTTCCATTTCAACACAATAAGAAACAAATTTGGCAGTACAGTCAATGGGCAATACATGTGGCCCTGAGGCGGTAAGATGCACATCCTTTCCCTAGAGTATGTTGTTATAGGGTTATTGTTGTCTTTTCCTGGAACGAGTTTCAATACAATTTACTCCCTCAAAGCTATACGATCAAGAGTGATTCCTATCACAGAACAGGATGGCAGTTCATATAAAATCTAGGAGTACGATTAGACCGTTGCCAACTTAGTTTCACTGACAATGCGTGAGGTTGCTTCTTGTGCCCCATATAAAAATATCTTGACTTTACACTGCCCGACTTGCTTGGTACAGGGAGCAGATTTCCTGGCACACGATGTGCAGGAACATGCTGAAGGAATCAAAAGAACCATGCTGGCATGATCTACCCGATCCAAGAATCTTGGACAGCGAGAGAGACAAAGTTTATGTTCTGCATTAGATCACTTCTCCCCCTTCAGCATTGATGTAGAAAGCTTGAACATCCTTGGAGATTGTTTTCAATCCACTGCATAAAATTGGCACTGAAAACTGCACTGCAAATACACTGCTGTCGTCAATGCGAGGCAGCCAATGGGAGGTGATAAGACTGCCGTGCAACTTCAGAAGAGAGGTGTGCTTCGCGGGAAAGAAAAAAAAGAGGCGGAATCAACTCACAGCAGTGTAGGTAGTGATTTGTGGCCTCTTCAAGTCCTGTAAGGCAGGGATCCCCAACCCCGCCACTGGTCTGTGGCATGTACATAAATCTCACAAATAAATAAATAAATAAGATGTTATTCATATTTGTCTTGCCAGATTTCTTTAAAATGCTTCTTTGGCTTTATGTACAGTATACGTTGGTTTATTGTATTTGCATACCAATAGTCCCACATGGACCCTCAACAGTTTACACAGTATATATTTTTAAAAAGCCATAAAATAAATATAAACCTAAGTTGCCCAAGTGTTTTAGCATGCAAAATCTGCATTAAAAAGACTCAATGATTGCCAATTAAAACTTTCAATTTGATGCTTTTAGAAGAACCATATCTAAATAGACAAATGCACTTCAAGTAAATGGGTACACATACTCATTTAGTGATTGCCTCGGATGGTGACCATTTGTAGTTATGTGATGAAAAAATAACTTTATGACCAATACTTGCATTTAAGACCTTTGCAGATCTGTAAGGCAAAGAAAAGCTGAAGTATGAACAGTTGTGGTTTCATGTAGCAATTGCTTCACTTAACAACCAAGTTGCCAGTTCCAATTGTGGTCACTAAATGAGGATTACCTGGAGTTCATTTGCAGCCTAAGATTGCAAACCCATCCTTATTTGTAACTCAAGTTCAAGGAAGTCTACAGGATTTCCTCTTAAGTAGACATTCATAGGAGCAGGGTGTGACTCAGCACAAGCCAAGAATCTGAGGAGTTTTCATAAATACACTTTCTAAAAATCCCCAATTATTAAGATTTAATCATGGCAATATTCTAATGTACATTTTATTGATTGCAGAAGGAATGAAATTTTGCCTGGGCCAATTACATGAGGTAATTATTTGAGTATTTCCATCTGGCCACAATTGGTCCAAATTTTGTAGAATGAGGGCCAAGCTAAATAACAATACCACTATACAGACTAGAATTTAATGTAAACCACAAAATGTTTAGAAAATTAAAAAAAATGGAGCACAAAAAAAGCACAGACTTCTACAATATCTTTCTCGGGTTAACACCAAGTGGTCTTGTTCCTAAGGCCATGTTTGTCAAACTATGGCTTTTACCAAAAAATATAATGCCATAAAAAGCATCAGCCATATTCTATGGCTAATACCAAACCACTGAACATTCAAAATGGATAAAATCACACCAAGCCAAAATCAAATTAGATTATGCTTAGTACAATGCACAAAGTTACACACAAAAGAAAATTAGTTTTATTGCTCTCCTGAACAACAAGACATTGCAGGATAACGTCACCCAACTGTCTCCTTCTGAATACTGGAAGTTGGGGCATTTTTGGAATACTGCTTTTGCTTTCAAATATATAAAAGAAAAATCCATCTAAATCAGATCCAAAACCTATATGTCCAGCAAATCCCTGCTGGTTTGGCCAACCAGATGACCCAGTTGGAGTTCACAAGGAGGCAGAATACAGAATAAGAGCTGGAAGAGATCTTGGAGGTCTTTTAGTCCAACCCTCTGCTCAAACAGGAAAAACTATACCATTCTGGACAAGTGGCTGTCCAGTATCTTCTTTAAAACCTCCAGTGATGGAAAACTCACAACTTCTGAAGGAAATTATTCCATAGTGTTGTTCTCACTGTTAGGACATTTCTCCTTAGTTCTAGGTTGCTTCTCTCCTTGATTAGTTTCCATCCGTTGCTTCTTGTCCTGCCTTCAGTTGCTTTTGAAAATTTATTCCCCTCTTCTCTGTGACAACCCCTCAAATATCATATCATTTCTAGTCCTTCTCTTCATTAGGCTACACATATATACCAAACACGAGTAGAAGAGGTAATTTTGACTAATATTGGTCACTAAAAAATTGTTCTTTTACTATGTTGTGCGCCGCCCTGAGTCCCGTGGGAGTTGGGCGGCATATAAGAACGATAAAATAAATAAATAAATAAATAAATAAATAAATAAATAAATAAATAAATAAATAAATAAATAAATAAATAAATAAATAATAAAACACATTCTTCTGATACTAGTGCTAGTAACCTAGCCCACACATCAAGCTAATATGTGCTTTAAGAATGTTCATTGATTAATAAATGAGCTGAGCATAATTTATCAATCAGTTCTAGTTATTTCAGTGTAGTTCTTCCCTTTACTACGTGAGGGAAATAAAATATCCGCTATCTATTGTCCTTCATACTATGCCTAAATTAATTTGTAGCTATCTAGAAGAAGAGTTTAACCAGATTCAAATTCCTTGCTCATTTTTCTCACCATTGTAACCTTTCCTTTGAGAAGAATTTGAGTTGTCGTTTTCCAACTCTGCAACCATCTTCAGAGTGAAGTGACCAGAATTTCAAGCGTGATCACTAGATCATTGTGTAAACACAAACATTACTCTACCAGGTGGCTGCTCTGCTGTCCAACTTCAGATCCTCCAAGGAGCTCTGAAGCCATATAAGATCCTGATGTGTCACTGTAATAAGAAACAGAAAAGAGACAATTAAATGACTTTTCTAAGAATGAAAGGCAAATTTGTTTATTAAATGACAAATTATCTCATACTTCATGCCAAGCAAACTTAATGAGGTTTAGCCAATGTGAAAAAAGAAACATATTATTCACCAATTAATCAATGGAAGGCCTTGATGAGTTGTTCCTAACTGCCAGAGGTTTTAAGGACCGTAGGCCTCGCTTGATCCAATGGACAACAGTAGGACAACTCACTCAAGTTATGAATGAATGTGTTATGAGGCATTTTCTAAACCTCATGTTTCAGATTGTGTGGTCTAGGGCAGAAGAGTTGGGAGAGATTTGCAATGAAATTAAACTAGATTACTCCAAGAAAGAAAGAACTGGTAACACCAACATTAATTAAAAGCTTCACTTTCCAACTTTATATTAAAATATCGCTCTGATTGTTTATCAAGTATAATTTTGATAAATGTTGCTAACTGGGATGACAGCCTTTCCCAATACAGTACCTCGCAAATGTGTTGGATCTTAATTTTAAGAATCTCCCATTGGCTGAAATGTTACCGGAGCTGACGTCCAACACATTTGGAGGGTAGCAGAATTGAGAAAGGTGGATAGATTGCAGGAAAATCATAGATACTACACAGGATACCATAAAACCTGGCCCTTTCATTCTGGTAGAAAACATTCTGCTAAAATCAGTATTATTTATGTCATGAGTGGACAGGAATAAATTATCATAAACTTATTAAAATTAATGGCATTGTGCCTGATGATGTTACCTAGCTGGACAATGAAAAATCTCCAAATAACTAAGCTCAGACAGTCCCAAGCACTACACAGTTCCACTCTGAGATACTGATATTCTCTTCTATTTTATATAGGATATCTAAAACATCTTCTTTGTAGATCATTACACATCTTTATGTTGCTATGGGAGAATCATGCCTTGTAGATATGAAACACACATTTTGCAATTACTGTAAGGAAGGCACCACAGCTCAGTGGAAATAGCAATAGCAATAGCAATTAGACTTATATACCGCTTCATAGTGCTTTTACAGCCCTCTCTAAGCGGTTTACAGAGTCAGCCTATTGCCCCCAACAATCTGGGTCTTCATTTTACCCACCTCGGAAGGATGGAAGGTTGAGTCAACCTTGAGCCTGGTGAGATTTGAACTGCTGAACTGCAGCTAACAGTCAGCTGAAGTAGCCTGCAGTATTGCACTCTAACCACTGCGCCACCTCGGCTCTTTGGTATGCAAATACATCTTCTTTTCAAGATTTCAGGTTCAGACTGTGTCATCTGCAACCAGAATGACCAAGGTTGGCTGTGGTTGGGCTTGCAAAACCTGAGCCATGCCCAAAACTAATTAAAACTCAGCTTAGCATGAGAACCAGGAGTTTCCTTTGCCTTTCCTTTCCATTATTTGCAAAAACCATCTTTCATTCTCAACTAGTAAGCGTCGTTTCCTATTGCTTTAGTTTTACAGGCTTTAAGTCACATGCCCATAACAGAGAAAAAGAAAACCTCCATCAATGCTGTAAGAAAAACTGAGGAAATGATGAAAAGCAGAGACATAAAGAGAGGAAAAGGGAAAAGTGGCAGTGCCAAAACATTTTCAAGTCTAACGGTGGATGTTTGGCTTTGGATTTTCAAGCAACGTTTTTTAAATTTGCAAATCTGGAAGGTAGCCAATGTTTACTGGGAACTTTGGTGAGGTTAGAATAGTATTAAAAATGAAGAAAACTACTGTCTGTTTAGAAAAGAGCAATGGTTGGATAAAATTAAATGATTTATTAGCCCGAGGAATTTAAATCTGCTAAAATGCATTTGTATACGTTCACTAATAATTGATCAGCGATAAAAATGTTGATGAGAATATAGGATATGAAATGCAGAATAAGAGAGTTGGAAGGGACCTTGGAAGTATTCTAGTCCAACCTCCTGCCCAAGCAGGAGTACCTTATACGATTCCGGACAAATGGCTGCCCAATCTCTTCTTTAAAAATCTCAAATGTGGTTAGACAAGTATGGAGGGGGAATATTACTTTGAAATGAGCGAGGGAGAGAGAAAGAGGGAGAGGGAGGGAGAATACAGTGAATGGAATTGTAAGAGTTAAAGCCCACCATCTCTAATAGCAAGATGAGTCAAGAAACATGCTATTAAAGGAAGATGCCAAATGGATGATTGCACAGCATTCCAAAAACAGGGTTGGGCAACCTGCGTGCCACATCAGCCATAAGTTCATCTAACTTAAAGTTGAGTAACACAACTTCTCTAGAATTTCCGGCAGGAATTTTGCTCATCCACCTCCAACGTCAGAGGCTGAATCTGGGACTTTCTGCATGCAAAACTGGTCATCTTCCAGTAATTCATACTCATTACCACAATAGCCAAAGGTTATGAACCACCATTCATTCAATGGTTAAAGGCATCAAGCTAGAACCTGGGAGACCGGGAGTTGTAGTACAACCTTAGGCACGAAGCCAACTGGGTGACCTTGGGCCAGTCACTTTCTCTCCACCCTAGGAAGGAGGCAATGGCAAACTACTTCTGAAAAACCTTGCCAAGAAAACTGCAAGGACTATCCAGGCAGTCTCTGAGAATTGGACATAACTGAACCGAATGGAAAAAAATGATCCACCCTAGAAATGTGAAACTATGCAATTAATTTTCGAGGGCTTTGGAGGAAATGTAGTGATTGTCCACAGTGCATACTTTCAACGCACACTTTGCAAAATGGGCTTTTGTTAAGAGTTGCAAGTTAATTGAGACAAATGAACAGCCTCTTTTCCAGACTTCTAGAGTCTTGTTTCCTTCACCGTTTCGGAGAATTGGATAGTTCTACCTGAAGAGTCTTTTCAATTGCTCCAAATCAAAGTATTTATTTCTGTTTGTAAATTTACAAAGCCAGGATGGCATATGTTTTTCCCACACTCTCTTAAATCCAAGCACAACACCTACACGAATAGTAAACATAATCCAGTTTGGATATACAATATATATAGATATTTTCCACATTGTCCTGATTATTATGATGCTAACCATGCATGCTCAATCTTCTCATTTAAGTAAATAGGACCACCCCCTCTGTTTTTACAGTAGTGTTTCATGGAAACCATGTGTCTGGCCCTGCGTATAAAGAACTACAAAGATGAAACCCCCAAACAAAACAAGAACAGCGATTGTTAAGGCTGTCACCTTCTTTTCTGGCAGGGCTGCTGTACCCGTACCAGCTACGAAAGATTTGACCAAGCTAGTAAAGATGTGTTCAGCAGCTCATGGGAAGAGGTTATTCAGGTCAAGGTAAAATCTGGAGAAACCTAATGCTCAGGATTCAGCAGCCCAGCTAGCTTCATTCCTTGATATCCTTTCCTTCTGAAAATCTTTTTGGTTGAGTAGAGACCACCCCTAAAGCGGAGTTTTCTAACACATATCATGTGCATTCAGATGATTCAGGGTATGGCAAATGTTTTTTTCAGGCTGAAGTCGACATTTGGCCTTTGGATTACACACACATACACACACACGAAAAAAAGACCATATTGGAAGAAAGAAAAGGAGGGAGAGAAGGGGGGAAAGGAAATGAATCAACCTTTTAGGATCAGAATAGACCTGGAAGGGACCTTGAAGGTCTTCTAGTCCAGCTCCCTGCTCAAGCAGGAGATCCTATACCATTTCAGACAAGTCTCTTCTTAAAAACCTCCAGTGATGAATTCCTACAACCTCTGAAGGCAAGCTGTTCCATTGGTTAATCGTCCTCACTGTTAGGAAGTTTCTCCTCAATTCCAGGTTGCTTCTCTCCTTGATTAGTTTCCATCGTTTCTTGTCCTGCCTTTTGGTGCTTTGGAAAATAAATTTACCCCCTCTTCTTTGTGTCATCCTCTCCAATACTGGAATACTGCTATCATGTCCCCCGCTAGTCCTTCTTTTCTCAAGACTAGCCAAACCCAATGAAATTGTATTTGTATATACATCAAATTAATTGCATGCCATTAAGAACATGGTAATGTCATTAGGAATTATTTGTATTTATTTAATAACGTTCCTTTTGTGTCATCTTAGAATTTACAACTGGGTAACAATGTCCTTTGGATAGATTTTCAGACTTTGTGTGGCCCTGGGGTTTCAGATTATCCACTTCTGGAGTAAAATAAAAGCTGAAGCCATGTTTAGAGAATTGCACAAGAATTGCACAAAGTTATTGCCTTCCCTGTCTGTACTGTAATCTCTCTCTGTAGAGTCTGTAGCAATGTTGGATTTAAACCTGCTTCTCCAATTAAACTTAAACCCTTACGAACTCTGAAAATAAATCTTCATTACTGATACTCAGTTGCCATCTAGTGGGTATGAAGGAAAGTCTCAGTCCCTCTTGATTAGATGAGAGAGAGAGAGAGAGAGAGAGAGAGAGAGAGAGAGAGAGAGAGAGAGAGAGAGAGAGAGAGAGAGAGAGAGAGAGAGAGAGAGATGATAGATAGATAGATAGATAGATAGATAGATAGATAGATAGATAGATAGATAGATAGATAGATAGATAGATAGATAGATAGATAGATAGATATAGATGATAGATAGATAGATAGATAGATAGATAGATAGATAGATAGATAGATAGATAGATATAACTTAAATAGGTTGAAGTAATCTAATAGTTGGTTATATATATACTTTTTAAAGTACTTTTTAAAAGAGTAATGCCAGTGATCTAATCTAATCCTATTATCTGCCGACTTAAAACTGACCATATAACAAATTATTACTATTTATGATTCTAGCAGCAAAGGAAATAATTTTCAAGAATCAGAGATCAAATCACAGATTTTCCTTGGCTCTCAAATAAGGCAAATAGCAGAAGGCAAGAAACTTACTTTATGCAAAGATGCTTGTAGCTTTACAGATACGGTGCTGTTTTTGAGGGGGGAAACGAACTTAATAAGCTTAATAAATGTGCTTAATAAACATTTAGGACTACACAAACCTAACTGATTAGTATTTAGTATTACTGATCTTTGTAACGAAATATGATCGGGGGGTCTGTACTTGTGGACCATATGTAAAAATATCTTGTTAATAAAAGTACTAGAATAGTCATGCAAATCAATTTTTAAGTTTTATTAGGCACTCTTCCAGTAAAAATCTCTCATATAGCTCAAGACATCAAGAATTTCTCAATTTCTACATAAAGATATATTAATTCCAGGAGACTAATTTGGATGAGAGATTTCTTTTCCCCTCACACAGGTAAAACTATCAAATCCTCTTGCACAAAAATAAGCTCATTTTTAATGTTAAGTTAGCATTTAAAAATCATCTCTTTATGCCAGCAGTATAGAAATATGAAACTTTCTAGTTGGAAAATGGATTGATTATATGCCACAATTTCTAGCTCTCTACTTTACTGGCATCGAGCCACAGGAAACCCTATTTACTTTTTTTGCAAATTGGGGAGATTTTAGGGGTCCTAAATATAATTTTCTCCCGTCCACTTGAATTCATGGAACTAAGCTATTTCTGGGAAAAAGATATATCTTTATTGGATAGGAAACACAAAGGCACCATCTTACTCTATTTTTCTAAAAGTCATTAAAAATAAAAATAAATAAATAATGAAAAATAAATAAAAAAGAAAACAAATAAACAAATAAACTCAAAGGGCAGAGTCCACGGGCCACTAGGTGTTTTTTCTGCCCTTAGTTTTCCATGTTTGTATGTTTCTGTTATTTGCAATTCATTTTATTCATGTTGCATTTTTTCCCCTCAGAGGCACGTCTTTTAAGCAAAAATAATAAAACACCCTGAATTATGAGCCCAATCCCATCCTCTGGCCAAATTGTTAATTTTTCCAAAGTCATGGTAAAGTTTCCGTTTTCATTCATCCTCTACCCAGACAGTAAATAAGTAGCTTTTTTTCCTCAAAAACAAACAAATACTAAATCTATCTCGGAAATCCTTTTACCGTTTAGCATCAACAACAACAAAAAAAACCACGCCAACTTCTCCTCCTCGATGACGTCACTCAGAGCCCCACCCTGCATTCAATTATTAAAGCTCACCCCCCCCCCTTGCCCCCCCCCCACTTTTTCCAATTCTGCACTGCCCATTCGAGGACGTTATCCAATCCCCAGTCTTTTTCTCCTGCCCGGCCCGACTCCTCCCTTTTCGGGTGAGAGAGTTTCAGAGCCCTTTTTCTATTGGACCAAACGAACAGCCACTCGATCTGTCCAAGCATTGCGTTCACATTGATGGACAGGGCGACCAGCCAATTACATACTGCCTTAACTCCAGCAGTCCTTTTGCTGCAACACATTTTATCTTTCTTTTATCTTTCCTCCCTTCCATCCTGTCTGCAAAGACGGAAGGAGGTTCCTCGCCCCCCCCCCCACACCCTTCGCCTACTACAGCTTTGATGAGGTCAGTATTTAGATTGCTTCTTTGTATCCGTTTATCTGTCAGTCAATGCACTGGATTCCTTTAGGTTAGCTTTCCTTATGATGTGAGCTGGGAACTCTGGGAATTGTAGTTCCAGTGCATCAGAAGGGTCATCAGATTGAGAGAGCCATGTGCGCGCGTGTATGTGTTGCATGCGGTTTATTTATATTTGTGTCCTTGTTGGAAGGCTTTGTGATGAACTGCACGATTGGCGGTGTGTATTGAGGCTTTGCAGAACAGCACTTCCTTGATATCTGAGCCAGGATATCTTAACTCCCTGAAGACAATTTTCTGCATTAACACATTCCACTATATGCTGAGGTTCATTCTGTTGTGGAAATGCAACTTTTGCAGCTGAAGTGCCCAAAGCTGCTCTATCCGGGCTTATATTCTTGATCCTTCTAACAAGCCTTATTCCTGGGGCAATACCTGGAACATACTTTCTTGCCAACCAAACAGACAGACATATATACATACATACATACATATCAGCGGTGGGTTGCTCCTGGTTTGGACTGCTTCTTAGAACCGGTAGCGGCGGCGAGGGTGGGTGGCAAACTTATTCAGAACCCATCACACATACTGTACATACATACATACATACATACATGCCTACCTACCATCCCTGTCCTACTATCCTATTGCCTAATTTACCTATACCTACTTTGCTAATGTTTATGTTTATACCAATACCTACTATCTTGTACGTTTGACAAACAAATTAAATAAATAAAAAATAAATACATACATACATACATACATACATACATACATACATACATACAGTATATATATATATATACATACAGTGTATATATATATATATATATATATATATATATATATATATATATATATATATATATATATATATATATACAGTATATGTATATATATATATATACATACAGTATATGTATGTATGTGTGTGTGTGTATGTGTGTGTGTGTGTGTATATATATATATATATATATATATATATATATATATATATATATATATATATATATATATATATATATATATATATATATATATATATATATATATATATATTAAGGTGACCAGACGTCCCGATTTTGGCGGGACAGACCCGCTTTTTAATGCTTTGTCCCGCGTCCCGCCCGCCCTCTTAAAAAGTCCCGATTTTTGAGCCCCCGCTTCTTCCTCCAGCCAGACGCGCGCCCGAGCGACAGGCTTCCGATTCAGTCCCCTCTATTCACAGGGTGGCGCGGGGCGGGGCAGAGCGAACCCTGGGGGGGGAGCGCCACTTTGCACTTGTCCCATGAGGCCATGCTAAGTGTGCCGCGGCAAAAGGGGCGGGGCAGGGCGGGGCGCGCATCCTACCTGAGACTTTTCCCGGTAGCAGCTTCAGTCGCGTTCCTTGCTAATAGCGTCCAGAGCAGAGCAGCCCCTCCCAGAAGATCGCGAGACGTTATCTTCTGGGAGGGGCTGCTCTGCTCTGGGCGCTATTAGCAAGGAACGCGACTGAAGCTACCGGGAAAAGTCCCAGGTCGGACGCGCGTCTCGCGCTGGGGGTTGGGGGGGGCGGGGCAGGACTGGCGGACGGGACGGGGCGCGCATCCGACCTGGGACATTTCCCGGTAGCTTCAGTCGCGTTCCTTGCTAATTGGCGCCCAGAGCAGAGCAGCCTCTTCCAAAAGATAATGTCTCGCGATCTTCTGGGAGGGGCTGCTCTGCTCTGGGCGCTATTAGCAAGGAACGCGACTGAAGCTACCGGGAAAAGTCCCAGGTCGGACGCGCGTCTCGCGCTGGGGGTTGGGGGGGGGCGGGGCAGGACTGGCGGACGGGACGGGGCGCGCGTCCGACCTGGGACATTTCCCGGTAGCTTCAGTCGCGTTCCTTGCTAATTGGCGCCCAGAGCAGAGCAGCCTCTTCCAAAAGATAACGTCTCGCGATCTTCTGGGAGGGGCTGCTCTGCTCTGGGCGCTATTAGCAAGGAACGCGATTGAAGCTACCGGGAAAAGTCCCAGGTCGGACGCGCGTCTCGCGCTGGGGGTTGGGGGGGGCGGGGCAGGACTGGCGGACGGGACGGGGCGCGCATCCGACCTGGGACATTTCCCGGTAGCTTCAGTCGCGTTCCTTGCTAATTGGCGCCCAGAGCAGAGCAGCCTCTTCCAAAAGATAATGTCTCGCGATCTTCTGGGAGGGGCTGCTCTGCTCTGGGCGCTATTAGCAAGGAACGCGACTGAAGCTACCGGGAAAAGTCCCAGGTCGGACGCGCGTCTCGCGCTGGGGGTTGGGGGGGGCCTGGCAGGACTGGCGGACGGGACGGGGCGCGCGTCCGACCTGGGACTTTTCCCGGTAGCTTCAGTCGCGTTCCTTGCTAATTGGCGCCCAGAGCAGAGCAGCCTCTTCCAAAAGATAACGTCTCGCGATCTTCTGGGAGGGGCTGCTCTGCTCTGGGCGCTATTAGCAAGGAACGCGACTGAAGCTACCGGGAAAAGTCCCAGGTAGGTAGGACGTACAGTGGCCTCCCGCGTCCCCCCCTCCCCCCCACCTCACCTGGACGCCGACATTTGCTGTTTTGCCCTCTGCGCATGCGCAGCGTTCTGCGCATGCACAGAGGGCAAAACTCAAATGGAGAAACCCACCCCCGTCAATGGTGTCCCGCTTGAAGAAAAAAAAATCTGGTCACTTTAATATATATATATATATATATATATATATATATATATATATATATATATATATATATATATATATATATATATATATATACTTTACATTTTACTGAAAAAGAAATAAAGGGAGACTAGTATAGATCTATTTCAAGCTATTTAGCTCTCATCAGCTAGCCATACCCTTCTGGGATTCGATGTGTGTGCGTGTGTGTATGTTTTATATTTATAAATGATTTATATACTGTATATAAAAACACGGATGTGGTTGCCCTCTGCCTTCCTCAAAATGTGCTTTCATCTCTCCAATCTATACTACAGCCCTAAGCTAAAGTCGTTGGGAGTCAGCAACATATCAATTTAATACTTAATAGTAATAGCACAGACTTATATACCTCTTCACAGTGCTTTACAGCCCTCTCTAAGTGGTTTACAGTGTCAGCCTATTACCCCCAACAGTCTGGGTCCTCATTTTACCCACCTCGGAAGGATGGAAGGCTTAGTCAACCTTGAGCCTGGTGAGATTTGAACTGCCAAATTGCAGGCAGCCGGTAGTCAGTGAAAGTAGCCTGTAGTACTGCATTCTAACCACGGCGCCACTGCGGCTCATAATCATAATTTCTTGCAGACGTTTCATGGCCCAACTAGGTAACATCATCAGTGTTAAACAGTTGGGTTTCCTTTATTTTTATATACATATTATTTATAATAATATTTATTTATATACATATATTATTTTATATATATATATGGTTTGCCCTGTCAGTGTTGCTGGGAGGGTTCTTGGTAGTTCCTTCCTTAGGCTGTTGTTTACTGTTGGATTGTTCGTCTGAGTTGGTAGTTCTTCACTGGAGTATTTGTTTACTTCTTGCACTGTTTTGTTTTAAATTATTCAGGAACCTGCCCTGCTGCCTGATCCATGCCTGTCTCAAAAGATGGCTCTATTAAAGCTGCTTCCACCCGATCCAGACGATGAGGGCAGCCAACGGTGCAGGCTTGGTCCTGCTGCATTCGCCTTGCTAGGCGCTAAGCTGGGCTCTTTGATCAAGATCAGCTTTCCCAGTGGCTCTTGCCTGTGCACGGCCTGGCCAAGGCATGATTCAGCTGATGGCTACCTGCAGCTCGACCTCAAATGCAGGACTTGGGGATTAAGAGAAAGCCAGCTGCGAAGGAAGACCGTGAGCATGGACCAGCTGAGTGTAGTGGCCTGCCCCAAGCTAAGACACATAACGGTCCGAGTCGTCTTTAAAAACCAGGCCTCAAAAACAGCTCTTCCTGAAACGACGCTTCCGGAAATAGTGCGAGAGCTTTTGAGAAAGGCCTGTGTGGCCCGCCAACACGTCGTGACTTTCCCCCCAATTCTGGGCAACCCTGTTGAGTGCCTCGAAATATTGTCCATGGGGCTGTCCAACCCGGAAGAAGCTGGCTTGGTCACCCCCCAAACCAACGTCCACGTTAAGGAGACGATCACGTTGGACAGATACAGTCGCCTGATGGGGGACGGTTCGAAAATCCGGGTGGCCGGTTTGGATGAAGTTAGCCAGGCTTTAAAAGAAATGATTGAACTGCCCCTGCGTTTCCCGAACAGCTTCCAAACATTAGGCCTCTCGGTCCCAAAGGGAGTTCTTTTGGTGGGCCCGCCGGGAGTTGGCAAAACGCTACTGGTCAAGGCGGTGACTGGAGAAGTCGGGGCCTGTCTGGTGGGCCTCAGTGGCCCTGTGGTCTATGGTTCGCGGCCTGGCGAAAGCGAGGAGAATTTGCGACGAGTCTTCGAGCAAGCGAGAGAACTCTCCAGCGAAGGGCCCACCGTCCTCTTCATTGACGAGATCGATTCGTTGTGTCCCAAGCGGGGAGCTTCTGGTCATGTCCCTGAGCATCGCCTGGTGGCTCAATTGCTAACACTTATGGATGGATTTAGCCAAGGACATGGGCTGGTCATTGTAGGGGCAACTAACAGGCCAGATTCCCTGGACCCTGCATTGAGGAGGCCAGGCAGATTTGATCAAGAGGTAACTCATAGTTGTGCCTTCAAGTCCTTCTGCCGACTGGTTGGTGCTTCCTGGAGATGGTTAGAAAAAGCTATAAGCTATGTACAGGTAGTCCTCACCTTACAGCACTTCGTTTAGCGATCATTCAAAGTTACAACGGCACTGAAAAAAAGTGACTTGTAACTGTTTTTCACACGACCATTGCAACATCCTCACGGTCACCTGATGAAAATTCAGATGCTTGGCAACTGACTCATATTTATGACGGTTGCAGGGTCATGCGACACTTCTGTGACCTCCTGGCAAGCATTCACTTCAACAACCGTGTTACTAACTGAACGATTGCAGTGATTCGCTTAACAACGGTGGCAAAAAAAGGTCGTAAAAAGGGGCAAAGTTCACGGAAACAGATGTCTCACTTAGCAACAGAAATTTTGGGGTCAGTTGTGGTTGTAAGTGGAAGACCGCCTGTACTTAAATGCATCAAAGGAATTAAAGCACAGCTGCCAATTGTCTCAAAGGGGCTCTTCCTTTCTTGGTTTTTTTCCCTTGGAAACCTTTCACTTCTCATCCAGGAACTGAAGAAGCTTCTTGGATGAGAAGCGAAACATTTTCAAGGACCAAGACCAAGACATTCCAGTTGCCTTTGGAACAATCATGACCTGGATGATGGAGAATCTCCATAGACGTGCTGCCAATTGTGTGTGTGTTGGTGGACATAACTCCGAAGGAAAGCACCACCATACGAAAGGAAGTGATTAGATTCTGTAATGCACGCAGTCCTTGTTTTGCGACCACCTTCATCCTCCGGGGCCCTTTGAGATCTGGTTCAAATTAAGCTCTACTTGCCCTGGGTCAGGGGTCAGCAACCCGCGGCTCTGGAGCCGCATGTGGCTCTTTCATCCCTCTGCTGCGGCTCCCTGTCGCCAGTCGGCTCCACAATTGATAGGGCTTTTGGTTAGGACAGGTAGAGGAAAAAGGACGCAATGCTAGGAGGAGACTCTATCGTGGGGGAACCGGACTTCCGGTTGGCTCCAGAATTGAATGGGGGGCTTCCGGTTAGGACCTTTGTGGCTCTTTAAGAGTTTAAGGTTGCTGACCCCTGCCCTGGGTTCAGAGAGCCTTTGTGAGTGTTAACGGTTAACAAAATGCCCATGTTTTCCATCCTTGCTTTAGATTGTCATTGGGAGCCCGACCTTGAAGCAAAGGAAATCTATTCTGCAACTGATTACCACTGGCATGCCTGTGTCGGGCAACGTTAATTTGCTACAACTGGCAGAAATGACCCCGGGTTTTGTTGGGGCCGACCTCACCTCACTCTGCAGAGAAGCTGCCATGCACGCCCTGTTTCGTAATCGCACAGTAAGAAGCTCTTTCGCGTTTCTTCGTGTGGTGTGGTTTTTTTTTCCTACCAGGATCGTTCTGTTGTGAGTTAACTTGGCTTTCCCAGCTGGAGATCTCCAGATGTGTTGGATTTCAGTCTCTCTGTTTCAACTCTGGCACACAGCTGGTCTCTTCTACAGGATACTGAATGCCTGACCTTCCCTCGGTTACTTCAACTGATGCTCAGAAGGCCAATCCCAACTGTTTACACTGAGGATGGGTTCATACATTGCATAAAGGCATTATTTGGTTTTGGTTTAATGGGTGGATCCTGTAGCAATGGTTTGTAAACCATGTTCTATGGTAGGGTTGCTTAAATCCGGAAATATTTCAAAGGACCGGCCCGCAGTGCCTCTGCTGGCCTAAATGATCCGCATGTGCCCCCCCCGGCAGCCCGTTTTCGGCCTCCCTGGCCTCTTGCAGCACTCTGCCAGCCAAAAACACTGCCCATTTTTGGCTGGCAGAGTGCTGCTGGAGGCTGGAGAGGCCAACAACAGGCCATGGGAAGCCTCCATGCAGCCCATTTTTGGCCGGCAGAGTGTTGCTGGAGGCCAGGGAGGGCGAAAACGAGGCACAGGGGGGCCGCATACTGCCCCCCTGCATCCTGTTTTGGCCGTTAAAAGTGCTGCAGGAGCCATCCGTCCCGCTCCCCACTGGTCCGCAGAGGAGAACTACAATGCTGATCCGGCCCTCGAAGAAATCCAGTTTGATACCCCTGTTCTATGGCAATGTGTACCGTGGGAATGCAGCCTATTTCGACTTTGTCCATACAGTATCCAGTCTGGTTTCTTTGCTTTTCAGCTCCACCATCCTTTCTTCTCCTTATTATATTGTTGTAAATACAGGTAGTTCTCGACTTACAACAGTTCATTTAGTGACCGAAGTTACAACGGCACTATAAAAAGTGACCTATGATCGTTTTTCACACCGTTGCAGCTTCCCCATGGTCACATGATCAGAATTCAGATGCTTGGCAACTGGTTTTTATTTATGACGGTTGCCAGGTGCTGGGGTCATGTGATCAGCTTTTGGGACTTTCTGACAAAGTCAATTGGGCAAACCAGATTCACTTAACAACCGTGTTACTAACTTAACAAATGCAATAATGGTTCACTTAACAACTGTGGCAAGAAAAGTCATAACACGGGACAAACTCACTTAACAGTTGCTTCACTTAGCAACATAAATTTTGGGCTCAGTTGTGGTCGTAACTCGAGGACTACCTGTAACATAAATTTGCCCAGTGACGTTAGCAAGGCGGTCTCTATGTTGTCACGAACTTCCATTACACCAGAGGTCAGCAATCCGCGGCTCTGGAGCCGCATGTGGCTCTTTCATCCCTCTGCTGCGGCTCCCTGTCGCTCAAAATATGCGTCACAACTGCCAATGTGCGACACCCACCGACACGCAATTTGTTAAGCTTTTCGACCCCCGGTAGGCCAACCATGGATAAATCCAAGAAAAGTTTCAGAAGAAAACAGAATCTATAATTCAACTGTATATGCTAGTTTTGTGGCCGCTCAGGAAATAGTCAGCCACGGGAAGAGTTTTGTGGCTCCCGGTGTTTTCTTTTCTGTGGGAAACGGGTCCAAATGGCTCTCTGAGTGTTTAAGGTTGCCGACCCCTGCATTACACCAATGGGATGAAGTTTGTTTTTCTAGAGAAGCAGATGTAATTGTGGGATTTCCCCAGATTATCAACTAATTCTAGATTAATGGGATCGTTAGCAAGTTAGCAGCTTTATTCTGTCGCTCAAAAGTGAATCAGTGTTTTCCTACTTCTGCGTGCATTTGTCTTCAGGATTCAGTTTGCCCTGTTGAGATGTCAGACTTCCTCGAGGCCCTGAAAAAGATCCAGCCGTCGTCTTTCCGAAGCGGAATCGGGTTAACAGACTTCAAGCCCGTCTCATGGGATCAGATTGGTGGCCTTGAAGACGTGAAATTAAAATTAAAACAGGTAGAGTTTGTTGTGGCCCGCCAGCGGCCTGCGGAGCTGGCAGCAGAGTCGGACAGTGAGGAGGCTGGGGAGGAACATGGGCCAGGCCTGGAGTCTGGGGAAAGCTCTGTGTCGGAGGCAGAGATGGGGCCAGGGCCATCTGGGAGGTCTGTGCTGACTCCAGAGCCTCCAGAGGCTGACATGAGCGAGGCAGAGGAACAGGAGGAGCCTGTTCCCAATGCGTGCATGTGCAAAGCTGCCAGAAGGCAAGAACAGTTATGGGGGAAAAGGGCTACTCGGGAGTAAGGCTTGGAGATGATTGGCCCCTCCCATAGGATATAAAAGAGGAGCAACCGGATGTGCTGATTGCAGGAAGCAACTTGGTTCAATTCTGGTTGGTTTAACTCAACAGCTCCGTGTTGACTCTGTGCTCCCTTTGGCCTTGCAAAGCTAATTGCCAATTAGGTCTTTGGCATCATGTCAAGAGAGATAAAGATGGGTGATTATCAGCCTTATCTCAAAGGACTGTGGCAGACTTCTGTCGGACTAATTAAAACTGTTTGGGACTTATTACGGCTGTGAATGAACATAATTCACAGCCGTTGAAATAAAAGAGGGTTTTGGGGACTCCGTTTGTGATTTACGCTGTTATCAGGAAGCCTAGGTCAGAACAGACTTACAGAGCAGAGTCTGAAATGAAGAATATTCCGGTTGGTCTCTAAAGAGGCAACCAGATTTCCGTACTTATTTAATACATTTGGATAAACCCAGCCTGCACTCAAATAGTCTTCAACTTAACCACCATAGTTGGGAAAACAAATTCCATGATAAGCAAGGTGTTTATTAAGTGAGTTGCAGCTGATTTTACAACCTGTTTGGCCATGGCTGCTAAGTGAATTGCAATTAAGTAAATCAAATGGTCATTATGTGAATTCCTCTTCCCCCATTGATTTTTCTTGTCAGAAGGTCACAGATGGTGATTGAAGGATGCTGCAACTCTTGTAAATACCTGTTGGTTGCCAAATGCCCAAATTTTGCTCCTGTGACCTTAGGGAAGCTGCAGCAGTGGTTCAGTTGCGTTCAGTGATCGGTTGTTAAGTCGCTTTGTTTTAAAAATAAAATTGTTGCTCCGCTCACAAAGCAGACTAAAAATCAGAATGAGAAGACGTTCAACGTATCTTGCTGGGGCACAGTAGGATGTGTGCAAGTCCAGTCCTAAAAAAGCCACGGTTTATGATTTATCATGATCCGTGACTCCAGGCAATTGTGGCTTGCTCATAAAACTGGTTGGAAGGTGAATTGCCTTGTAGGATTGTGCAGCCTGAGAAATTCACGGAAGGTTCTGTTCTTTTCATGATTTGCAGAGCATCGAATGGCCCATAAAATTCCCAGAAGCCTTTGTCCGGATGGGGCTGGCCCGCCCAAAGGGCATCCTTCTCTATGGACCATCCGGTTGTGCCAAAACGATGCTCGTGAAAGCAGCCGCCTCCTCTTCTCATTGTTCCTTTCTGGCTGTGAGCGGTGCTGATCTCTTCTCACCTTTGGTTGGGGAGTCGGAGAAGATTTTGTCTCAGGTGCGAGTTTTTTGTTCCAATGAGGCCTGAAACTACAGGTAGTCCTCGGCTTTCGACCACAATTGGGCCCAAAAATTCTGTTGATTAAGTGAAACATTTGTTAAGTGAGTTTTGCCCCCTTTTAACAATCTTTCTTGCCCCGGTTGCTAAGTGAATCACCGCAGTTGATAAGTTAGCAACCCAGTTGTTAAGTGAATCTGAATTCCCCATGGACTTTGCTTGTCAGAAAGTTCACAAAAGGTGGATCACATGATCTCCCAGGAAATATGAATTAATTGCCAAGACTCTGGATTTTGATCATGTGTTCATGGAGATACTGCAATGGTCGTAAGTGTAAAAAAAATCCCTTTTTTCAGTGCCGTTGTAACTTTGAACGGTCACTAAATGAACTGTCGTAAGTCATTGTTGTAAGAAATGGGTACTGTTGGTGGCACTATAGGCAGTTGAGACCCAGTGACCGTAGTACAGGAAATCCTCGACTTACGACCACAATTGAGCCCAACAGTTCTGTGACGGAGACATTTGTCACGTGAGTTTTGCCTCCTTTTACAACCTTTCTTGCCACCGTTATTTAGTGAATCACCGCAGTTGATAAGTTAGTAACCTGGGTTGTTAAATGAATCTGGCTTCCCCATTGATTTTGCTCGTCAGGTGGTCGCAAAAGGGGATCACATGACCTTGGGACAGAGCAACGGTCATAAGTATGAGTCAGTTGTCAAGCATCTGGATTTTGATCGCATGATCGTGGGGATGCTACAAGGATTGTAATCGTAAAAAATGATCATGTCACTTTTTCAAGTACCGTTGTAACTTTGAACGGTCACTAAATGAACTGTTGTGAGTCGAGAACTACCGGTATGTAGTTTCGTTATTTATTTCACAGCTGATAGACTTAATCATCATCTTATGACCCCATAATCCCTTGCGGGGTGGAGTCTGGGCAACTGAATGGAGCTGAGTGTTTACTGGCCGGACGCTCTTCCTGTCGCCAATGCGGAGCTTTGTTCAGCAAAGTTGGGAGTTGGGCGGCATACAAATCTATTTAAATAAATATTTAAATAAATAAATAATTTAAATAAATATATTCTCATTGTGCCCAGAGAGAGAAATATCTGCCTCTACCTAGGATCAAACTCACAGCATCCTGATTATGAGGCGAGAGTTCCACCTCTAGGCGACCGCACCACTCTGCTGATAGACTTATCATTATCATTATCATTATCATTATCATTATCATTATCATTATCATTATCATTATTATTATTATTATTATTATTATTATTATTATTATTATTAGGCTTAGCTATTTGATTCTCTTCTGGTTTTGTTTTGTTTTTTCCCTCCAAGGTATTTCGTCAAGCAAGAGCAAATACTCCAGCAATAGTTTTCCTGGATGAAATTGATGCGATCCTGGGATCCCGATCGGGAACTAAAACCGGGTGTGGCGTCCAGAAGAGAGTTCTTTCCGTCCTTCTCAATGAGTTGGATGGCATCGGAGTCAAGTTAACTGAGCGAAGAGGAAATAAAACAGAGATGGAAAATGAGAGTCAAGAACCAGCTGAAAGTGATAAAGAGGTATATAGATAGACATAATAATAAGTGATTCAAAGTTCATTGGATTTTGTACTTAAGATGATTCTGGAATTCCTCTCTTAAGGTAGTCCTCGACTTACAACAGTTCATTTAGTGACTGAAGTTACAACAGGACGGAAAAAAAGTGACTCAGAGCCGTTTCCCGCACTTGCGGCATTCCCATGGTCACATGATCAAAATTCAGATGCTTGGCAACTGGCATGTACTTATGACAGTTGCAGTGTTCTGGGGGTCATGTGGGGGTCCCTTTTGCGATCATGTGATGAGCAAAGTCAATGAGGAAGCCAGATTCACTTAACAACCGTGTGACTAACTTAACAGCTGCAGGGATTCACTTAACAACTGTGGCAAGAACTGTTGTAAAATGAGCCAAAATTCACTTAACAAATGTCTCACTTAACAACAGAAATGTTGGGCTCAGTTATGGTCATAAGTCGAGGACTACCTGTATAAGATCACATAATTATACCCTGTTGAATGAGACAGGATACATTCTTTTTTTTTGCCTTGTTTCCTTAGCTGCAATAAAGCATAAAGCATGTTGGTAGGCTATCGAAAGCCAAGGAAAGACCGGATGGTTTAAATCAGTGTTTCCCAAACTTTTGACATATGTGTACCCCTTCTATAATTTTCGTAACGCTGAGTACCCCTCATAAAAAACATATGCTTTAATAAAAATCAAAATATATTTATTTTTTCTTTCCAGCGATCCATAATCTCTGTTAGGGATAAAAATTGTATTTTATAAAAATAATCAAAATCAGTGGAACTTACTAAAGCACGATAACAGGCGCCCGGAACTAACTATTAAAGAAGTAAGTTGTCTCTGTAACGAAGTGCAGTATATTCACGCCGTGTCACGCCTCACAAGACTGTCTAACCGTTAGATAACACTCCAATTCTCCGGCGTTTAAACAGCTCCGCGGCTCAACGTCAACTGTTAATGTTCCCGCAGTTTAAAAATGGCCGAACCCGAGCTGCGCAAAGGATGAGCAGAAGTTCCCGCCATAATGAGTTGCGATACGATGTACGATGGCCCCAGTTCCCATGTAAAAACTGCGATACGCGCCTATTTCTTTCCTTGTTCTGTGGGCGCAGCTAAGCACGGTGCAGTGGATATTCCCACGTGATCCCCACCAAACTCCGGTGCAACGCGTACCCCCACCAAACTCTTCCCGTACCCCTGGGGATACGCATACCACAGTTTGGGAAACACTGGTTTAAATAGTTAAATGGCTAACAGTTCCTCATTTCTATCAACTTACTAGTTAGAACTTCAGGAAGTTTTTAACAAAGATGTCATAGTCGTTGCTGCAACAAATAGACCAGACCGATTGGATGATGCTTTGTTACGTCCGGGACGCTTAGATAAGATCATCTATGTCCCACCACCAGATGAGAAGGTATGGCGTAAAACTGTAGATGAATTTGAAATCAAAGTTCATTATGTCTAAATATTCTGTTTTGGGTGAGAAATGACATATTGGAGTAGTGTTGCTCATTTCAAACATCCTGTATTTGAGGGGCTGTCACAAAGAAGAGTGGGGGGTCAATATTATTCTCCAAAGCACTGGAGGGCAGGACAAGAAACAATGGTTGGAAACTGATCAAAGAGAGAAGCAACCTGGAATTAAGGAGAAACTTCCTAACAGTGAGGAGAATTAACCAGTGGAACAGCTTGCCTCCAGAAATCGTGGGCGCTCCGTCACTGGAGGTTTTTAAGAAGAGACTAGGCAGTCACTTATCTAAAATGGTATAGGTCAGTGATGGCGAACCTATGGCACGCGTGCCACAGGTGGCACGCGGAGCCATATCTGCCGGCACACAAGCCGTTGCCTAGCTCAGCTCCAGCGCGCATGTGCGTGCCAGCCAGCTGATTTTTGGCTCGCACGGAGGCTCTGGAAGAGTGTTTTCGGCTTCCAGAGAGCCTCCGGGGGACGGGGGGGTGTTTTTGCCTTCCCCAGGTTCCAGGGAAACCTCTGGAGCCTGGGGAGGGCGAAAAATGGGCCTACTGGGCCCACCAGAAGTTGGGAAATGGGCCATTTCCGGCCTTCAGAGGGCCTCCGTGGGGGAGTGGGAGGCCGTTTTCGCCCTCCCCAGGCATTGAATTATGGGTGTGGGCACTCGCGCATGTGCAATAGCGCACGTGCATGCACTTTTGGCACCCAAGGGAAAAAAGGTTCGCCATCACTGGTATAGGTTCTCCTGCTTGAGCAGGAGGCTGGACTAGAAGACCTCTAAGGTCCCTTCCAGCTCATTCTATTCTATTCTATACCTCCAAGGTCCCTTCAAACTCTATTCTGAATATATACATCTTTCCTTTGAAAGATATTGGCTGGTCTTGTGCATCATCCTAAACTGTGGTTTACTTAATTGTACTTATTGAAGTCAATAGCAATAGCAATAGCACTTAGACTTATATACCACTTTCCAGCCCTCTCTAAGTGGTTTACAGAGTCAGCCTATTGCCCCCAACAATCTGGGTCCTCGTTTTACCCACCTCGGAAGGATGGAAGGATGAGTCAACCTTGAGCCTGGTGAGATTCGAACTGTCAAATTTCAGGCAGGCAGCAGAAGTAGCCTGCAGTACTGCACCCTAACCACTGCGCCACCGTGGCTCAATACTGGCTAGATTGACATAATAAGATGTGATAAACACTAGTTTATAGAATATAAAGCCACGTAACACACTAAGCCACAACAAAACAAATGCATTGGGCATACTAAGATGTGCGACCCTCTCGTCCTTTCAACAGACGATCATTAAGAAAAATATAGTTTTGTACAGTGTAATCTGTACAAGAGCCGAGGTGGTGCAGTGGTTAAAGTGCAGCACTGCAGTTCAGTAGTTCAGCTGTTCAAATCTCACCGGCTCAAGGTTGGCTCAGCCTTCCATCCTTCCGAGGTGGGTAAAATGAGGACCCAGATTGTTGGGGGCAAGAGGCTGAACTCTGTAAACCGCTTAGAGAGGGCTGTAAAGCACTATGAAGCGGTATATAAGTCTTAAGTGCTATTGCTATTGCTATCTATGTCTAAGCCATGCAACCATAGGCTTGACCGACACTGCATGCGTTGCTATTTTTTTTAACTCATTGGGGGGCAGGTTGGGCTTTGCTTTTAAGAGTGTGTAGATCACAGCCTATAAAGTTAGTCGAATAACTCTCTGCCTCTTTCGTGGTGTTTTAAAATAGGGAAGGCTTTCGGTTCTGAAAATCTGCACAGAAAGAATTCCAATAGATTCTGAGGTCTCCCTAGCAGATATTGCAAGTCAAACGAATATGTTCTCTGGAGCTGATCTTGAGAATCTCTGTAAGGAAGTAAGTCATTTTTAATTTATAATGCCTCAGTGACAGGATTTAAAGAAAGTGGTGGACAGACTAGTAAACTGTCGTGTGTGTGTGTGTGTGTGTGTGTGTGTGTGTGTGTGTGTGTGTGTGTACAGGTAGTCCTCGACTTAACAGCAGTTCGTTTAGTGACCGTTCAAAGTTACAACGGCATTGAAAAAGGTGACTTATGATCGTTTTACAACTGTCGTAGAATCCCTGAGGTCATGTGACCAACATTCGGATACGTGGCAACTGGCTCATATTTATGACCGTTGCCGTGTTCCTATCCCGGGACACGGCAACGGTCATAAATATGAGCCAGTTGCCAAGTGTCCGATCACTTTTTGCAACCTTCTGAGAAGCAAAGTCAACGGGGAAGCCGAATTCACTTAACAAGTGTGCTACTAACATCTACAGTGACTCATTTAACAACAGGGGCAAGAAAGGTCATAACATGGAGCAAAAATCACTTAAATGTCTCACTTAACAACAGAAATATTGGGCTCGATTGTGGCCATCAGTCAAGGACTACCTATATATGTGTACACATTTATGTATGAGGATGATGTACACTATATATCATTTATAATGAGTGTCTTTCCTATTTTTATTTTTTTTTACTTTTAGGCTGCTTTGCTAGCATTGCAAGAAAACAAAGTGGAAGCCACAGCTGTGAAATACAAGCATTTTGAAAAATCCCTGGAGACTGTAAAGCCATCACTAACTCACGAAGACTTGCAATTTTATGAAAAATTGTTTAGAATTCAATAATATAATCTGCAAAGCGACTACATACCAACATAGACAAATATTTTCACCTTCAACAATATATTGAAAGATCTGTAAAAAAAGTGGATGGAACAATGAAAGGAGAATAGCCTAAAATGGCTGAATGCATTTATTTCACTTATTTTATCCATCTTTCCAGAATTGTTTAATGTACTGTATGCACCACTGCAGCTCAAACAAAATAAACCTTATTCTCGTTTAGTGTGATGGATAAGTCCCGTCATATTCAAGAAATTATTTCAGTATTTTTGTAACTTCATACGACTGAGTTCTGTTATTCAATAAAAGAAGTTATTCAATGAAAGGTCTTGTCATATCTTTTTTGAGGAATTATTGGCTCGTTCATCGATTTTGCTATTCAGATGTAATTGATTAGCCAGGCGAAATGCCTTGTTTATAGTCGACTGTTATTGTGAAATGTGGAAGGAAAGAGAAGAAGAGGATGACCAGCAAGAAGTTTATTTATTTATTTTATTTATTTATTATGGTGTTCTTATATGCCGCCCAACTCCCGAAGGACTCAGGGCGGCGTTGGGGAGATTCAGTTACCATGGCGATCGGTGCACGATTGAAAGGCCAAGTTTGGGACCGATCATCATGGAGAAAACCAATACAGTCATTAAGAACCAGCAACAACTGGATGGTACACAATTATAATACAGTAGTATGAACAAAAAAATGGAGTTTGGGAAAAGACAAGGTATTTCAGTTCTTTGTTGCTGTCATCTACTTCCTATGATGTGCTAGGGCTAATTTAAAAATAAAACTGCCCTATATGAAAATGAGTAGGCCCTATATTCTCAAGCCAGACATTGGGGAAACTGCAATTGACGGATGGATGGAAGGAAGGAAGGAAGGAAGGAAGGAAAACCAACTGCTTCTAACGGACTTTCCCCTTTGTGTTCAGACTGCTGCCTTCTTCCTGTCATACTCTAGGGCTTGACTTGGGGGAAGAAGAGGCATCTCTCCACCAGAAGCTAGGTCACCCCTCTTTTCCTCCATCTCACGGGGCACATCAAGAAAGGCCTGAGCAGTAACGGAAGCAGGGTAAGAAGGGGGCTTGGCCAGCTGGGTGGGCAACAAAATGGAGCCAAGCGGGCCAAGGAAGCAGTGCGACCCACCAGTCCTGGCTGGGCAGAGAAAAGCACCTGGTGAAAGAAAGGAAAGGAGGAAGGAGGAAAGAATAGAATAGAATAATAACAGAGTTGGAAGGGACCTTGTAGATCATATAGTCCAACCCACTGCTCAGGCAGGAGACCTTACCATTTCTGACAAGAAAAAGGAAAGGAAAGAAGGAAAGGAAAGGAAAGAGAAAGAAAGAAGGAAAAGAAAGGAAAGGAAAGAGAAGGAAAGAAAAGGAAAGGAAGAAGAGGAAAGGAAAGATAGAAGAAGAAAGGAAAGAAGAGGAAAGAAGGAAAGAAGAGGAAAGAGAAGGGAAGGAAGAAGGAAAGGAAAGGTCTAAACTTAACATGTAATATGAATGCAGCCACTAGGTTTCAGGTGACCTAGAGAAGGGTGTTGTGTGAACAGGATGTGGAAATGCAATTGAAACAGGATGAACCCAGATCTGGGGCAGGGTAGGAGGTGCATTTCCTCCACTTGTTCCAGGCCTTGTGGGCTTCCCTTTGCCACCAGGCCACAGGTGAGAGAGGGGAGCCCCTCCCCACCTCCCCGCCTTGCGGTATTGATTTTCCTGGTCCACAACTGAGGGTCTCCTCCATCACCCTTCATAGAGAGGGGGCCTCCTTTGGCTGTATTGCAGCCCAGGCCCGAAGGCCCTGACTAGGATGCAACTTAGCTTTGTTGCGGCCTTGCATTTTGCTGTTTACCAAGTGCTGGAAAGGGGTAGGTTATGTTTCATACAATAAACCACAGTTCAGCAAACTGTGGTTTGAGCACCTTGGGCAAACTTAATTTCCTCTGCTGCCAGAGGCTGGGTCCAAAATGGTGCCCTTCTTGACCTATGATTACATTTGGACAACCAGCTAATCCAGAGATACAATTTTCTACAATCCCTCTCTCAAGCAATGCAGCCCTTTCTAACAACCAATCTTTTGATCATCTGAAAATTTGTATGCTTTTATGTCCTTATCCCCTACGAGGTGACTCTAGGCTGTTCACAAATTATAATACTGTCCCCAAAATTGGCTCTACATTTTCCTAACACAGTGTGAGGTTAGGGCAGTGGAGGTTGTGTATTGCAGCAATTCCTTGCAACTACCTTCTTTGTAGATCTGAAAGGCCTTTCCTACCTCTATTTACTCATTTAGATTTATGTAGTTGCCTGTATTCCATATAGGCTCCAGAATACCTCTTACACATTGGATAGAGCATTGTTTGGATGCAATTGACAAGGGAAGGGTTCCAGCAATACTTTCTCAGATATTCCTGAGGTAGGATTTGAAAGTAAACCTACTAATAAGTACTTCATAACAGCCACTATCTTTACTTAGCTCATCTAATACTCACCTTCTCCAAGGTGAGGATGGATCTCCCTGAAAATCAACTCTTCTTGCAGTACAAATCTAATAAATTGCTTTTATTTGTGTAAATTGTGTAAATATGGTTGGTCGCCCAAGTCAGCCACATGTTTAGATTGGATTTGGCATATTTATCCACCTATCAAGTCCTTCATCCTGACCTGGGATAGGCAGATATTGTTGTTTGTGGGCGTAAAAGGTACCGTTGCGGGATGCAAGCAGTTGTGAGTCAAGCTGCCTTTTGCAATTAACTGATGGTGAACTTGTCAATGCCGATGGTGTTCAAGTGGTACTCCAGATGGTTTGGGATTGCTGTATCGCTATTATCCTTCTCATCTTCCCCATTATCTTCTCCTATTTATTTATTTATTTATTTATTTATTTATATATTGTTTGTTTGTCTGTTTGTTTTGCTGTTCTTATATGCCGCCCTACTCCCTACTTCCTTATGATTTATCACTTGTTTGTATCTTATGATTTATGATTTATCACTTCGTTGTTTGTATGTACACTGAGAGCTTATGCACCGGAGACAAATTCCTTGTGTATCCAGTCACACTTGGCCAATAAAGAATATTCTCTTCTCTTCTCTTCTCATTACTATTACTAAATATTACTATTACTACTATCTTTGCTTTCTTCTGCCACAGTCATTCTACTTCTGCTTCCAGGTCGTTGTAATTTTGGGTTTACTACTACTATTATTATTAGCCTGTTTAGGAGCCGAGGTGGCGCAGTGGTTAAAAGCAGCACTGCGACCTTCAGCTGATCGCTAGTTCAACAGTTCAGCTGTTCAAATCTCACCAGGCTCAAGGTTGACTCAGCCTTCCATCCTTCCGAGGTGGGTAAAATGAGGACCCAGATTGTTGGGGGCAATATGCTGAACTCTGTAAACCGCTTAGAGAGGGCTGTAACGCACTATGAAGCGGTATATAAGTCTAAGTGCTAATTGCTATTGCTATTGCCTTAGTCATTACAGTAAAGGGGTTCTCTCCAAGACACTTACAATTGCTTCACACGTCCAGCAGGGAGCACTCTAATCCTGCGCAATGCTCCTATAGTATGGTAGGTGGCTGAATTGCCCATCCGAGCTATACTACGTGACTTGGGACACATCCAGCACCCTTGGGCGTTAACGGTATATAAAGGGAGAAGTGTGTGTCACTGAAATTTTCTGTGGATCTACTTGACCAGGTTGTTGTGATGAGGGAGGAAGAGGGTTCTTTAATTCATTCCAGGGAGGGATGATAAATTGGAAGGGACAGGGGAACACCTGCCCAGCGTGGTACCCAAAGGATGCTTCCCGAAGATAACTTTGGAACTTTTCTTTTTCTTTTTCCTTCTCTCAGAGTTGCACCTGCTTACACCATGTCACTCTTCCGGTATTTCAACAAGCATAGAGAGGTAAGTTTTGGGCTTTGATATCAGACAAATCAGAGTTAGGGTATCAAATTTGTCCTTCCTGTGCACAGCAAGGTAAGAAGCATCCTCGGATGGGAAGTTGCTATCGCCGTAAACCCTCCAGGGAATATTGGGGAAAGACGTTTGGGAAGAAATGTCCTGTTTTCTCCTGAAGTAGAAAGATAGTTTGATGCATCCCCTTTTGCTAAGGGAGGGCTTTGTATCTTTCAGCTGATTCCCCTGGCTTTGATTATGACTACCACGCTGAGCGGGATGGTGTACACAGGCATCAGAGCCCTGAGAAGATCAGATATAATGTAAGCAGCACCTGTTTCTTTATACTCACCCTAAAGAATGTTCTTCTCTTTACTTCAGATCAGGTTTTTTCCTTTGTTGTTGTTTAAATTTAAGATCAATGGGATATGAGGGACAACAGGCAAAGGAATAGCATTTCCACCTCCCAGGACTGAAGATGTTAACACAAGAACAAGGAATAAAACCAGACAGGGCTGGGGAAAAGAAATGTTTCGCCCTCTTTGCTTTTTGTTTTATTTCTCAAGGAGGAAGTGGGATTTTGACAAGAGACTTTTTCCGGCCAAGTTCAAAAAGCCTCAAATGCTGTTTGGGGAATAAGAATAGAAGATAGTTAATGTAATAGAGATTAATTTGGTAGAGAATAAGATTAAAATTATACTGGAGGTGGGAATAAGTATAGATTGTAATCTAATGTAACAGAGATCAAATGAATGTGAAGTTGTTAAATATTTTTAGATTTGGTTTAAATTGGCTTGGAATTTAACAATTGCTGTCAGGTGTCGGTGGCATAAAACTGCAAGAGGAAGACTCATTAAAATCAATATTGCAAAGGGCAAAAACTTCAGAATATGTTAAAGACTATTTAAATGATATACTTGATAAAGGAGAAGTTGGTTGGATTAAAACAGACGATGAAGGACATATTTCAACTTAAATTTTTTGTTCAATTTACAGTATAAGGAGTTAAGAGTTTATGATATTTGGAAGTTAATAATTTGTTAGCATATTTTAGTTTTGTATTTGTGTAAACTATATCATACCCTGTGTATGTTCTGGGAAGTCCAGGGAGGGGGGAGGGAGAGTTGGTGGGTTGGGGTTAGGGGGGAAGGGGGGGGGGAGAAAAGAGAAAAATGTTTGTACTTTGTACTTATAAAACTTTTTTGGGGGAAAAAAGCCTCAAATGCAGAAATCGAAAGAATTCCTTCTAATTTTAAAATGTTTTCTATTTCAATTGGGGTGTGTTTTTGTGTGTATGTTTGTTTATTTTTTTAATGGAGCATTAGGAATAAGTCTCAGCAAGAACTGAGTTTAGGTTTTAAAACCCACAAGGTTTAAAAATGCTTTCTCTGTACTTGGATGCTGAACTTTTTCATCATGCAACTGAAGAAGAATCAAATTACTATAAAAGAAAATTATTTATCTATATCTTAGCAGTATATAAGCAGATTTTCCATATTACTCTCTAAAGGAATTGTTTTCTGAATTAGCATTTAAATCAGAGTTTGAAATTATTCAGCCAAAGTAAAGTCAGTGATAGACTGTGATGCTAGCTTCAAAATAAATCGAGTGGTGCTATTGAGTCTTTTTTTAAATAGCTAAAATGCGGTTTTATTAAGCTGACAATTAGCCAAAGGTTATTTTTTATTTCATCCATAATAAATGCTGCCTTTTGCTTTTAGTATTGATAGGTGGCACAATCCTGAACCTTGGGAAAAAGTGGATCCAACAGAACCTCAAAAGGTAATGACCCTTGATAGGGTAACAAGTCCTGGACTGTATTATGAAGAATCTAGAGTCCAGAAGTAAGAATACGTAATAGATAACTAAATTAATTTTAGTGCTATTAATATTTAGTGCTAATAATATTGGCTAATAGATAAATAGAATTGTAGGTTGTCATTAAGTTGTGATCAGCTTTGTTAAACTATTCCGATCGAATTCAATACAAAAGGCTAATTGCAAGACTGGGCTTTGTTTATCCCCATCCAAAGGAAACAGGCTTAGCTTTGTACACTATACATCCATAATGGTGTCAAAGCTCACAGAATAAAAGTCATAGAAGAGAGATAGAATTTAATACAGAATTGTATTAAATTTCAAAGATAGAACGTTGAACAGTGAGGAATTTAAAAAGTGGCACTAAAAAAGCCAACCATCACATAAAAAAAGAAAAGAAAAAATGAGTTCCAACTTCTTCAATAGGGATAGAATTAAAATATGTAATACAGTCTTGCTTTAGTTTAACAAAAAACAAACATCAACAAAACTAAAATATAAAAGATATATACTGTACTTCAAACAATAAAAAAATAATAACAGTATATACCCGTGATGGCGAACCTATGGCACGGGTGCCACAAGTAGCACACGGAGCCATATCGGTGGGCACGTGAGCTCAGGTCCGGCGCGCATGTGCGCACCGGCCGGCTGATTTTCAGGCCTTCTGGGCCCACTGGGAGTCAGGAAACAGGCTGTTTCCAGCCTCCAGAGGGGGTGGGGAAGGCCGTTTTCGCCCTCCCCAGGCTCCTAGAAAGGCTCTAAAGCCTGGGGAGAGCAAAAAATGTGCGTGCCATTGCATGCTGGGAGTGGGGGGGGTCATGCGCGCATGCACGGGGGTGCATGGAATTATGGGTCTGGGCACGCACACACGTGATCCCCCGCATCCCCCCCCCTTTTTTGGCACGCGAACCAAAAAAGGTTCGCCATCACTGGTATATACTATCATAATCATAGTCTAAATAAAAAAATAACCTATAGATGAATTCTATTTCCACAAATCCACATCACAACCAATATATAAAAGGACCTAAAACAAAGTGTATATTTATTAAACTCCAACAATACGCCATATTTCTATAGCGAAAACATATCCAATCATCCAATCCCAAAGTGAAAGCTTCATTTTCATCTTTATCAAACAGAAAGTCCCAAATTGGTGCCCATGTCAAAAGAAAAGCAGTCAAAGTGTTATCTCAAATTGAAGCAGTCCATTTTGCCATCTCGGCAAGGAATTTTAAAAAATCTTATTTTACATAACCCTTTCTATAATGTGAAACACTAATATGAGTGATATTTGGGGGTAGGGAATCCCTAATACCAGTAAGCTTGTTAATCTTTTGTCTTTTTTAATCTTTTGTCTTATACGGCAGCTGTTTACAATCCGTCAGAAATGGGAGCCCATCAAAGAACTGGAGGAGGCCCGAAAAGTTTTCAAGGGTTGAGGTCCAAGCTCTTCCAAATGGCACTCTCTGAATCTAGTGGAATCATTTCTGCACAAACTAGAGGATCGAAACCAGTGTGCGGAAATGCTTCTGCTACATTTTTAGAGTCTCTCTCTCCATTATGTTTCGGATTCTGGAGGAGATTACTGTTGGTTTTACAGACCACCCAGCCTAGAACTCTATTACGGGGGGGGGGGGGGGAGAAAAATGTGTTACAAAGGGTGGCTTGTTGTAATTTGCTTTGAACCCTGCCCTGTTTTTTTTTAGAAAGGCAGACCAGCATTTCTCCAAGGTGGAGTTTTAAAAAGAGTTGCGTTGTTGTTGTGAAAAAAAATACGTTGTCGTTTGTTTTCAATAAACCTGGAATTTATCAAGTAGTTTATAGAGTCTCAGACTGATTGAAATTCTCATTTATCTGGGAGCATTAAAAAGAATATTGTTGCATCGTCTTCAAGGAAGGATCTAGGTTGCCCACTACTTTGTATCATTCTGTTCATCCAACATCTTAAGATGATTTCCTCATTTATCAGTAAGCCACAATACAAAGCATACAAAACATTTGTTAGACCAATTCTGGAATACAGCTCACCTGTCTGGAACCCGCACTGCATATCAGACATAAATACAATCGAGAGAGTCCAGAAATATTTCACAAGAAGAGTCCTTCACTCCTCCGCTCACAACAAAATACCTTATTTCACCAGACTTGAAATACTGGGATTAGACAATTTACAACTACGTCGCCTCCGATCTGATCTAAATGTAGTTCATAAAATCATATACCAAAATGTCCTTCCTGTTAATGACTACTTCAGCTTCAACCGCAACAATACACGAGCACGTAATAGATTCAAACTAAATGTAAAGCACTCCAAACTCGATTGCAGAAAATACGACTTCAGCAACAGAGTGATCAATGCCTGGAATGCACTACCTGGCTCTGTGGTTTCTTCCCCAAACCCCCCAAAGCTTTAACCTTAGACTGTCTACAGTCGACCTCTCCCCGTTTCTAAGAGGTCTGTAAGGGGCGTGCATAAGCGCACCACTGTGCCTACCGTCCCTGTCCTACTGTCCTATTGTCCTCTTTTATCGTTACTTTTTACTTATGTTTATACTAATTACTACTATACATGTTTGACAAATAAATAAATAATAAAATAAATATGTTTAGCCACCTCTGACGTTCTTGGTTTTCCCCTTCATCTTACTCTTTCGGTATGTATTTGCTTTGCAATTCTATCTTCATTCATTTTCTTTGGATCACTAAACCACATCAAGATGCTTCTTTTGTACTGGTCACTCACTTTTGTGTTTAATCCACATTCATGCTAATTTTCTACACTTGCTTCCCCTTTGGTCACAACTATCATCTGACATAGTTGACGCACCCACTTACCGTATAGACATTCCTGATTTTACATGGCTAAGGTTTCTAGGAAAAGTTAGGTGGGGAAAGCAAACTCTCCCTTATCAAGAAATATTTTAAAAGCAAATGTTATTTGAAAAAAAGAATGATGTTGAGAAAGAAAGAGAGGAAGAGAGAAGATGCAACATTTGTTTTTGCTTAATTATTCTTGAGTGAAATAACGACTTGACAGACTGCAGATAACTGCTACCCTTCCAGATTTCTTTTTCATTAAATAATTTTATTGACATTTTAAACAAATATGGTAAAAATGAATACAAATCAAACTTTAAAAAGGAAAAAGTATAGAAGAAAGAAAGAGAGAAAAGGAAAGAGAAAAGTAGAAGAGAAAAAGACAGCAAATACAATAATAAAAGTTTCCAACCTTCATTATACCGAACATAAGCTAAAATACCGTTTATTTCTTTGTTTGTTTAAAACATTTATATAGCCGCCCGTCGTTCAAACAACTCTGGATGATTCCCAATCAAAATTTAAAGGACATATACTAACTTTTCACCCTCTTTTATAGTTACAAATTTTTTAAAAAATGCCTCTTCACCCCATAATCTTTTATCTATAAGCAAACCAGAAATGATATCCTACTTTTTTTACTGAACGTTCATCAGGAATTTATTTATTTATTTGTGAGATTTATATACCGCCTCACAGTGCAAGCACTCTCTAAGCGGTTTACACCAGTAAGCAATGTATATTTATATTGCCCCCAACAATCTGGGTCCTCATTTTACCCACCTCGGAAGGATGGAAGGCTGAGTCAACCTTGAGCCGGTGAGATTTGAACCGCTGACCTGCGGATCACAGTCAGCTAAAGTGGCCTGCAGTACTGCACTCTAATCACTGTGCCACCTCGGCTCCCTGAATTATCAGAAATATCAGGCAAATAGTTTATCCCTGGATAGAAGATCCAGCTTTATATTCCTTCTTTTTGCTCTGCACAATCTTGACTTTTAAATCATTCCTATGGTAGGATTTGACTTTTCCTCACTGTTTGGTCATCTAAAGGAGTCTTCAAAACTTTCACCAGCCTACTTGGTGAATTCCATAAAAAGACATGGTCTCCGGGATTATTATTTTTTTGTCACAATCTTCCAGATTTCTAAACAGTTTCCTTTGCACGACATCGGCTTACAATTTCACAAACTAGTTTCGGGAGGATGATTTTTGAAAGGACAAGTGGCGGCTATTTGGGGCAAGCCCCCGCTTGCAGCTTAGTTGACATTTGTCTACAGCCGAAAGGAGGAAACAGAGGTAAGCAAATCAATTTTGAGCATCAATATCAGAAAAACCAAACTTAACAGGATTACGTATCCCTAATTTAATTCAAAGACTGCATGTTGCTCAGACTGAAATGCCACTTCAAAAACAAAACCAAAAAAAATCCACAATCTGGTGAAACAGAAATTTGGTAGCCGGAGTTATGAGATGCATCACTCGCTGCTTCTTTCTGCAGCCTCGTGAGCTTTTAGGACCTAGATAAGAGCAATAACCTGGGGAGAGGGAGGAACAGGGGAATATGGATGCAGTTGTAGTTGTATATATATAGACCAAGTTTTATTTCCCTCCTGAAGAGTTTTACACCCATTCTTGCTTTGGGATCTGATACCGCTGACATTTTTGTGTGTTGTACAGTAGGTACCTTCTTGCTGTTTAGGTTTGAAAAGGTAGCAAGAAACCAAGATTTCATTTCCTTCTTTGGGTGGTGAAAGGAGTGGTGTGTCTATCACATAGCTGACTCATTTGCGTACGTGCTGCAGAGGAATAGGAGGAAGCAGCCATAAGAATATGTTTAACTATGAGTAAACATCACGCTCTCCGGTGTTTCTATTTCCTTGAAATTTGGTTGCCTGGACACCACGATGGACAACCTGCAATGTTCAACGTTACACTAGTTTTCATATCTTTGACTACGTCTCTGGGCAGCTATGTGGGTTGGGCCCAAATATTGAAGATAGCAGCAATCAAGTCTTAAAGGGCTTCTAGTTAATTGTCCACTCATACACAAGCCTGGTTCAGGGGTGGGTTCCTCCCGGTTCGGACCGGATCGCCCAAACCGGTAGCGACCCACTGGTGATGTCACTGTCGGTGCCGTTCCGTGCGCACCGCCATCTTTTTTTGGGATTTTCCCCCTTCCGCAGCTTGAAAAAGGGCTCTCCCGCCCACCCACGGGTGAATTCTGTCTTTTATTTCATATTCATATTTAGATTCCATAATGTATAGATTCTTCTGTGTAACTACTATTTTCAGCCGCCCAGAGTCCCCCAGGAGTTGGGCGGCATACAAATCTATTTAAATAAATAAATATTTCTTCGCCTGAAGCACAGCTGATGAGCTCCTCAGCTGTGTTTCGGGCTAATTCCTGCTTCTGAGCATGCGGGGAAGCCAAATCGCACGAGGGGATGCGCGTGCGCGAGCGGAGTGCGCGTGCGTGCATGTATGAAATGTTGCGAGGCGAATTGGTGGCGAAGGTAAGTGGAACCCACCCCTGGCCTGGTTGATTTGGTGACAAGAAGAAGGGCCTCACGAGAGCATCTTACTCAAAACTTCAATACCATCAAATTTATTTGTTTATTTATTTGTGAGATTTATATACCGCCTCACAGTGCAAGCACTCTCTAAGCGGTTTACACCAGTAAGCAATGTATATTTATATTGCCCCCAACAATCTGGGTCCTCATTTTACCTACCTCGGAAGGATGGAAGGCTGAGTCAACCCTGAGCCGGTGAGATTTGAACAGCTGACCTGCGGATCACAGTCAGCTAAAGTGGCCTGCAGTACTGCCTCTAACCGCTGCACCACCTCGGCCCTTAGGATTGAGGGAGGGATCCTGGATTGAGGGAGGTTCTTGAAGATGCTCATTTTTGGCAGGTGTGGCAGGGCAGTTTTCACACGTATAAGTGTTTATAAGCATGAAGGAGGGGGGAAATGACAAAGCAGGTGTTGCGACTGATGCAAAGTCTGCCTTGTGTGACATCACGATGCAAGTATGAAAGGGTGGAACATGTTACCTTTCCCTCCTGGCCTTTTGACAGAACTGGCCATCTTGTCACGTCCTTGTAAGGTGTCTGCTCAGTCCTGACATAACAGTCCTGTCTGATCTGGGAGCCATTCCTACATGATGGGTTCTCTTCAGTTCCCATTCGTTGCTCCAGGTCAAGCTGCAGAGTGCTAACAACAGTGATAAAAATAATTCATTGATTCTGGCAGGAATCAACTCTTGGAGAAAGCCCAGTAAAGCTTTCACATTAAATGAACATCACCTCTCTCTTACTTTGCTGGTATCAGTTTGATTTATATCTCAGGGAAGGCTTCCCCCTACAGCTTTTTGTCATCTGCATCAGGCATAGAAGTCACCCAGCAGAATGCAGCACAATCTTTCTGCACACTATACACAAAGGGAACAAACGCTGAACTGCATAGAGAATTGCACGGTGCATCTGATAGGTCTATTGAAGGTTTAGAAGTTCATGAGAGGTCTCTCATCTTAAGGATCATTGATTTCATATTGAGCCTAAGTGGCTGAGGGTTTTGCATATCAAAAGCTGGTTTGAGTTAGCACCATATTGGGTAAGATAAAGCCACTTGCCAATCCTGGATCCCATGGGAATAAGGATGGGAGCTACAGAGAGTAAGGAAGGTGACCTTGATGGAGATACACAAGAACTGTTATCTGGGCAAAAGAAGTTGCACCATATTTTAAGTCCGGAACAACAAGATGATGTTTGGAAGATGCTTACTAGAGTTTAAGATGGGAAAGGAGGTATCTATATCTATCTGCCTGCCTGCCTGCCTGCCTATCATTTCTATCTATCTATCCATCCATCCCTCTATCGTCCATCTAATCTATCCATCTAATCTATCTATAAATTAAATCTATTAAATTAAATCTATCTATCATTCATCTATCTATCTATCTATCTATCTATCTATCTATCTATCTATCTATCTATCTATCTATCTATCTATCTATCTCTATATCTATCTATCTCTATCTCTATCTCTATCTCTATCTCTATCTCTATCTCTATCTATCTATCTATCTATCTATCTATCTATCTATCTATCTATCTATCTATCTATCTATCTTCTATCTATCTATCTCTATCTATCTATCTATCTATCTATCTATCTATCTATCTATCTATCTATCTATCTATCTATCTTCTATCTATCTATCATTCATCTATCTATCTATCTATCTATCTATCTATCTATCTATCATTCATCTATCTATCTATCTATCTATCATCTATATATCCATCCATCCATCCATCCATCCCTCTATCATCCATCTAATCTATCCATTTCTAATCTATCCATCTAATCTATCCATCTATTCTATCTATCATCTATCCATCCATCCATCCATCCATCCATCCATCCATCCATCCATCCATCCATCCCTCTATCATACATCTAATCTATCCATCTAATCTATCCATCTATCATATCTCTCTCTCTCTCTCTCTCTCTCTCTCTCTCTCTCTCTCTCTCTCTCTCTCTCTCTCTCTCTCTCTCTCTCTCTCTCTCTCTCTCCCTCCTTCCTTCCCTCCCTCCCTCCCTCCCTCCCTCCCTCCCTCTTTCTCTCTCGTATCCTGCTCATCTCACCAAAGGCAACTCTAGGTGTCTTACACACAGGTGTAGCACAATCAGAGTTTCAAGATTCTGTTATTTGCAGCCAATCCAAAAAAAAAGTAGTTTTAGTCTTTCTGTGGAGTTAGTTTCCTGGTCTAGTCTACCAAGTGAAACTGACAGGAAGTGACTCAGAGGTGTACTACCAAACTGTCACTTAATTTCAGCAGCATAAGGAATTCTGGGTAGACTTAAGAGTAGTTATGAAAGTATTGGCCCCACATTCTCATCTGTAAATCTCCCCCCCCCCCACCCAAAACAACAACAACAACAACAACAACAACTGGGGAAGCTCAAACATACTTCTTGCTATGATGATGTTACCACATCCATATCTCTGAATATCTTCCTGCAGTCCTCTGGAAAATAGGGAGTTTGAACTGTGGAGATTTCTCCCTGGTGAGATAAACAGTCACCAAACTTTCACCCCTTGGAAATATCAACTCTGACTAAAACTTTTTTCCTAAACAAGCACAGTTCAGATGGCGGGTTTTTTTCCCCCCAAAGGGGCACCCTGTTTATGAAATGTTATTCCCTCTAGAGATAAGGAACGCCAGCTCCTTTCTGCAATTCAGAAGATAAGGAAATGCTCCTGCTTGCTATTTCCCACCCACCCACCCACCCCCGACTTTGAGGAATTGGTTTGATAAGGTTCCTTCAAGTCAAGCATCGCTATGGGTGACTTCATGGGTATACACACACACAAGTGTCATATCTGGATCAGCACCATGGAAGTGGTTTGCCCTTAACTTTCTTCACAATGTTTTTTTCTTGGCTGCCCAGGTTAGACAACTGTCTGACACTGTCAGGCAGTGATTTTATATTGCCTGTTACATGTATATGCAGGGAGATGCAGGGAGATGCATCCCTATCAAATATAATGGTTTATTCCTGAGCACGTGATTAATATGTTCCTAGTACGCATGTGTACATTCCTTTCTTTGATCCTTCCTTCTTCTTCAGCTTCTGTAAGGAGCAAGACCTGTGTTTATAGCCAAGATGTGAGTTATTGTTTTTTGTACCGAAATAAATATTTCATACTTTAGTATTTAAACTGCGGTTTCTTTTCATAATGTCAGAGTCCCAGGGAAAGATCTATTTCGCCTCTGATGAGAATTATTCTTATCTAACAGACACATTCTGAAAATCTCTTATTCAAACATTCACCAGGCCTGCTTTGCTTCTGACTCTAGGAAAGATCAGCCAGGTGCTGCCCACGTGCTAAGAACTTGGTAGCTTTTTGACTTTTTAAATTGTTGTTTTGACATACGGCATTCTTCCCAACAAACTCACGAGACAGGTTGGGCCTGAAACCTTGAGATTTTCCCATAATCCCCCAGACGGCCATCATGGCAGAGGATGGGTTCGAACCCAATTTTCCTCAACTGTTATTCAACATCCTGAGCGCTGCAGCCCAGAACTTCTCCCTTGTTTCCAGTAGAGTTCCCTTTATAGCCCTGTTTTTTCTCTATGCACTGCTGATAAGTAATTTTATGACCAATAAACATCTACAGAAGTGGAATCTAAATGAATGAAAGACAAACAAGTACAAAAGGCACGCACTGTGACTTGCCCGTTGTAAACGCAGTGAAATAAAGTCTCGACTTCAGCAACAGAGTGGTCAACGCCTGGAATGCTCTACCTGACTCCGTTGTTACATCCTCAAACCCCACAGCTTCAACCTTAAACTGTCTACCGTGGACCTCACTCCATTCCTAAGAGGTCCATAAAAGGGGGCATGCATAAGTACACCAGCATGCCTACCGTCCCTGTCCTACTGTCCCCGTTTATTCGTACTCATTTCCTGTGTTCATGTCCATGTTTATACTTATACCTGCTATCTTGAACACGTTAAATAAAAATAAATAAAAAGTGTACAAAGGTCCGTTAACAGTGTCATCAAATATAAACTCACATCTAAATAGGTGCAATCAAGCACACACACACCCATCCACACATCAATCTTTCTCTTTATGCCATGAATTCAAAGGAACAATAAACATTTAACTACCATGCTCTGTGAGACGGGCAGCCCACGCTTCATTCTTGAGTCACATGATCAGAACAAATAACGTGCTGAAGGATAAATATCTTTTATCGCAGGCTCCTTCCTCCAACAGATAAGACCAGCAAGCCACGGGCAACCTGCCAAATCATGGCCTCTGAAAGCCATTTAACCAACTGAGAAAATTTGCAGCTGAACCGCTAGGACAGGTGCTCCCAGCGGCTATCAAGATGAGGAACGGCTGGGCCGTCACAGAATTCTGGTCTCAGAATCCCCAGCTCCGGGATTTCATGATTGGTGTTTAAGCAACGAATGGAGGAGAAAACCGTCTCAATGGGGGTGGGGGTGAACGATTTCAAATGTCAGGGAGGTAAATCTAAAAAGTAAACTTCTAAACAAGTTGTAAAAGCCAGAGCCCACTGTAACAACATTGCCAAAAACGCACTAAGAGTTGTTAACCTAATCTTGCATAGCTTCTTCTCTGGCAATATTACACTGCTAACCAGAGTATACAAAACATTTGCCACACCAATCCTCGAATACAGCTCACTTGTCTGGAACCCGCACTGCATATCGGACATTAATACAATTGAGAGAATATTTCACAAGAAGAGTCCTCCACTCCTCTGCTCGCAACAGAATTCCTTATTCCACCAGACTTGAAATTTTGGGCTTAGATAGCTTAGAGCTACGTCGCCTTCGATCTGATCTAAATGTAGTTCATAAAATCATCTGCCACAATGTCCTACCTGTCAATGAATACTTCAGCTTCAGCCGCAACAATACACACACACACAATAGATTCAAACTCAATGTAAACCGCTCCAAACTCGACTGCAGAAAATACGACTTCAGCAACAGAGTGATCAATGCCTGGAATGCACTACCTGACTCTGTGGTTTCTTCCCCAAACCCCAAAAACTTTAACCTTAGACTGTCTACAGTCGACCTCACCCCATTCCTAAGAGGTCTGTAAGGGGTGTGCATAAGCGCACCACTGTGCCTACCGTCCCTGTCCTACTGTCCTATTGTCCAAATTTACCTGTATCTACTTTGCTTTTGTTTATACCATACCTGCTATCTTGTATATGTTTTGACAAAATAAATAAATAAATAAATAAATAAATAAATAAATAAATAAATAAATAAATGAGAAATTACTCATAAAGCCACAAGAAATTGCATCACAACGATGCTATTTTGCATAGCGTTTGAAAACAAAGGGAAAAAAAACTTTCTGAAAATCCCACGCTTCTCCCTGCTTCCTGAAACCTGGTAATTATATAAGACTGTGACATATGGGAATATCCACACCCAGCAAGAGCTGTTTATCGAGCCATCATCATTCATAAATGTCCAAAATACTTGGTCCACCCAGGGCAAAGGGAAAAAAAAATCTCTCCATCCCGTTCTTTCAACAGCCAATCCCCTTTACGCAGATTGGGCAATTCAGTTTGCCTATATAAGGTACATTGTTCTTGTAACTGCCTTGGGCTTTTGCAGGATGATAAAACTTAGGGTTGCTTAACTTCTTGACCTTGAAGCAAGGAAATGAGCGGAGAACTTTCAGGAAGGAAGCTACGGTTCTTGCACTTGTGCAGTGTTTAAAAATAAGAACATTTTGTGTTTGTGTGTGTGTGTGTGTGTGTGTGTGTGTGTGTGTGTGTGTGTGTGTGTGTGTGAGTGTGTGTGCGCGCAAATGTCTGTACCGGTCCTACTTCAAGGAGCATTCAGCCCTTGCAAAGGATGAAATCATAATCCTCAAATGTTTTAATGTAATATTTATTTATATCTATTTGGGTATATCCTGTCTTTATTATTTTTACAAATAACTCAAGGCAGTGAACATCCCTAATATTCTTTTTTCTTCCTATTTTCCCCACAATAACAACTTGGCTTGGCCTGAGAGAGAATGACTGCTAGAACTAGAACTCACCATCTCCTGGTGATTGGCCCAAGGCCACCCATTTGGCTTTCATGGCTAAGGTTGAACTAGAATTCACCTTCTCCTGGTGATTGGCCCAATGTCACCTAATTGGCTTCCACAGCTAAGGCGGGAGTAGAACTCATGGTCTACTGGTCAGTGATGGGTTTCAAAAATTTTTTTTACTACCGGTTCTGTGGGCGTGGCTTGGTGGGCGTGGCAGGGGAAGGATGCTACAAAATCCCCACTCCCACCCCACTCCAGGGGAAGGTTACTGCAAAATCCCCATTTCCTCCTGATCAGCTGGGACTCGGGAGGCAGAGAATAGATGGGGGCGGGGCCAGTCAGAGGTGGTATTTACCGGTTCTCCAAACTACTCAAAATTTCCGCTACCGGTTCGCTGAACTACTCAAAATTCCTTCTACCGGTTCTCCAGAACTGGTCAGAACCTGCTGAAACCCACCTCTGCTACTGGTGATTGGCTGAAGGTCACCCATTTGCAGGGGTGGGCTGCTGGGGGTTCGCAGGGGTTTGGGAGAACCTCTAGCTAAAATTCTGTGCAGTTCGGAGAACCCCCAAATCCAACTCCTGGCTGGCCCTGTCCACCCCGCCCCTCCCAGAAGTCCCCACACAGCCCGTTTTGGATGCAGGTAAGTATAGGGTGTGCCCGGAGGAAACGGACCCATTTCCGGCTTCCAGAGGCCCTCCAGAGCCCGGGAAGGCTGTTTTCACTCTCCCGCAGGGAGGCATGGATCCAACTCGAGCCAGGCTTAGAATAAACCTAACGAAAAGAATGGCTAAGATCTACTGGTTCAAGCCTTTTCAAGATTCTGGATTTTGAATCCTCCTTCCTGTGCATATTTTCTTCTCATACATCCTATATCAGTGCAGTATTTTCCCCCTCTCTTGGTGATGGTTTTTGGGTTTTTTTGGTCCATTGCTCAAAGACCAGATGTAGGTAGGGAAATGCATAATACAGAAATATATCTTTCTTAAATAATTAGTTCTCTTGCCCGGATTAAAAAGAATTGATCCAGTTGATCATTTCAAATGCTAAAATATACTTCAGAGCAGGGCAATTGCCCGTGAAGTCTCTCTCCTTTAAAAAGGTTGTGCGTTAGATTTATTTTGAGAAAATATGGGAAATCATGCATGGATTTCCTGAACTAGCAGGGGACCAGCAACGAATCTTTTGCAAGTGTTCATTGGGGAAATACTGGAGGGAGGCTAAGGGAAACCTCAAGCATGTTGTCAAACATCCGTTTCAAGAAAGAAGTGCACATTTTTACTCCGGATAATTTTCCCAGTTTAGAAACCTATCTAGAACCACTGACTGGTTTAGAAGACGACTTTTTAAAAAGAGGTTCTTTTCCCGTGTCAATCAACACCAAAAAAAGCGATTAAACCTGGTAGCAAATTTAGCAGAAAGATGGATGTACGACATGAACTGGTAGAAGAGGACGCAGGAAAGGAGGGGGCGAGATAGAAAAAATATGTTTAAACAAGTGTTCATAAATAGACTCCTGGGTATATAGCTCTTCATTCCCCTTTCAGCCTCTTTATCTAACCCACTAATGCACTTTGGAGAGTATTGTATTTCTTTGAAGCAAATGGAGAGTGCATAAAGCGAGGAAAATATTACTATTTCTCTATTCTTTTCTCTGAAGATTTGGCAAATACGTCTCTGTAGCTTACAGGAGCTGCCAACGTGAAGCCTGTAATCTCTGTTCTCTTTTAAATGGTGCATTTATTTGTTCGCTTTTAGAAGAAAAAGCAGGGTATAGATACTATTCTAACTGAAAATGTGTTTATCATGCTGTCTCGATGTATTATTTCCCATCTTATTTCTTGCAAAGAAAAATAGAAAAAGAAAGGGAAAGAGATAACAAAACAATTATACATACAAAAGCTTAGTGTATATTGTATAATGCTCAAAGTTACACGTAAAGAATGCCCTATTTCAATCATCCATAAATAATCTTTATTGCATGCAAGGCAGGGTTGATCAGCTTGCCTTCTAACGTGCTCAGGATGGGATATTATTCAACCTGAATTGAACTTTTATCAACTTGGAACTGAAAATGAAAGAGCAAGAATTTTTTTGTTGGAACAGTTTTTTTAAAAAATATGAATGGTTAGTGGGACATCTAGCGGTCAACACTGGAAACATTTCTGGTTTTAGTTTTTTTAAGATTTTGTCTTTCATTTTTTAAAAAAAAATAGTTTTTATTAAATTATTTACATTTAAAAACATACAAAAGAAAAAATACATGACGATAACAAATACATTACAAACATATAGAAACATAAAAAGCGCATACAGCTGTAAAACTTTCAATCTCTATAATTAGCTTACAGCAATTATATATTGGCAATTTATTTCTATATAATTTTCAATTCATTGTCTTATATATTTATATAACATGTATTGTACAATAAATGTTAATAAGTAGTAATAAACATATTAATAGTGATTTTAGTAATAGTAACCATATTAATAATAATAGTAATAGTAATAATAATAATAATAATAATGAAATAGTATTCTTTTTAGTATTGTAACATCAATATATATATATATATATATATATATATATATATATATATATATATATATATATATATATATATATATATATATATATATATATATACATATACATACATACATACACACACACACACACACACACACACACACACACACACATAGGTATAATAAGGCTAATTTTTCCATAAATTTCTTGGTCATATTTATACATGTCACGTATAAATATATGATTTTGTCTTTCAATGTATCAATCATTTGACATTCTTATGCCAACTCCTGTGCAAATGTAAATAAATTTATGGGCCATAAAATACATTTTTTGTTTTTATTAGTACAATATATGAACCCAGCCAATTCAGCTCATGGTTACTTATACACCTAGCCACTATAGATTAATAAATTATTGTTTAAACAAATCCTGGCTTAGCACAACAAGCCCAGTTAATGAGTTAAGCCTCCTATAGAAGACTAAATTGGAATAGATTCATTAGAGATCTCCCAATCAGCTCCCAAAGGACAGACTGAAGGTAAAAGATGAGTCTTTATTGTACGTATGCAAACCTTCAACAATCATTGCCTTTGGTATGATCTGTTCCTCCATCTACCACTACTTTACTAAAATTGCAAGTACCTGAGGACATGCTCTATGACAGGGGTGTCAAACTCAAGGCCCGGGGGCCAGATTTGGCCCGCCGAGTCCTTAGATCTGGCCTGCAGGGCTGCCCTGGAAACAGCAGAAGCCCGCAGTGCCTCTGCCAGCAAAATAGAGCTCGGGAGGGTCGTGGGCAGCCCTCCCGAGCTCCGTTTTCGCTGGCAGAGGGTTGCAGGAAGCCATCACAGCCAAAAATGGAGCTCAGGAGCCCGTTTTCGCTGGCCGAGCACTCGGGCCACCACACGAGTGATGTTGAGCTGGCCACTCCCACCCTGCCCCCCTGAGGTCAAACACAACCCAGATGCGGCCCTCAATTTATTTATTTATTTATTTGTGAGATTTATATAGCGCCTCACAGTGCAAGCACTCTCTAAGCGGTTTACACCAGTAAGCAATGTATATTTATATTGCCCCCAACAATCTGGGTCCTCATTTTACCTACCTCGGAAGGATGGAAGGCTGAGTCAACCTTGAGCCGGTGAGACTGTGGATCACAGTCACCACCTAAAGTGGCCTGCAGTACTGCCTCTAACCGCTGTGCCACCTCGGCTCTTGGTCAATGAAATCGAGTTTGACACCCCTGGTCTATGCAGATAGGCAGAAGTAATGTGGGGTATTCAGTTTGAAGAAAAGAAGATTTAAGAGAGACAGGATCATGTTCAGATACCTAAAAGGAAGCTACAGGGATCTGAAGTTGCCAACAAGGAGGTTGGATGGCCAAAGGTCCAAGTCATCTCTCTTCCTTCCTATATCCAGCATTCACCCTTGTCGAAGCGTTAAACTATAATATGGTTGGTTTGGTTTTGATCTAGAACAGTGATTCTCAACCTTGAGAAATTTAAGCTGTGTGAACCAGGGGTGGGTTCCTACCGGTGCGGTCCAGTGCTGGCGCTCTGGTAGCAGCACGCTGATGATGCAATTTAGGCGTGACGGCTCTGGTGCCATCTTTCCCGGTCCGTGCGCGCCATCTTTTTTTGGCTTGAAATGTCCTTCTGCGCATGTGGGAAGTAGAATAGGCACTTTTTTCCTGGTTTGGATGGCTTCTCAGCTGTGTTTCGGCTTCAAATTTCCTTCTGCGCATGCGTGGAAGTAGACTCGCGCGGCGGGATGTGTGCACATGTGCAAGCGTAGCGAGCCCCCGCGCGCAAAACATCGCGATGCGCACCGGTAGCAAAAGCTAAGTGGAACCCGCCCCCTGGTGTGGATGTCCAACTCCCAGAATCCCCCACCCAGCATCAATTACAGCTTAAATTAGTGCATGAAAGCCAATTGGTCAACTGTTGGAGAACACCTTTCAGTGTTCTTACATTCACCTTGAAATAAACTCATCACACAGCGTAGATTATGTCTGGGCACCATATCAGAACCCCACTCATTGTGGCTCGTTCAGACAAGTGTGGCTTGCCAAACTATGCTCTCCACAGAATCCGCATGCAATTCTACATTTCAGGTAAGCTATGCACGTTTTCTATCTTTAGCATTTGCAAAGGTTTAAGGTTCAATGCTACACTTTGGAAGCGCAAGAAAAAACAGAAGCCCGGCCAATGGTTTTCGTTCGCCTGTCCATGCAATCGTATCAAGAAGCTGCTGCTAATCTAATCTAATCTGTTGCTCAAATAAAAGCAATCACCTGTATTTGCATGCGTACACCTGGCAGGCCACCCATCTGTCACGGACAAAAAAGCTTTCTGGAACAATAAGGATTAATTTGAAAACATGTCTGCTTTGCTGCCATCAGCAGTTCCATTCACCCTAAAAATAAGGAGGAACTTTCTGACAGTGAGAACAATCAACCAATGGAACAGAAGTTGCCTTCAAAGGTTGTGGGAGCTTCATCACTGGAAGCTTTCAAGAAGAGACTGGACTGCCATCTGTCAGAAATGTGTAGGGTCTCCTGCTTGAGCGGGGGGTTGGACTAGATGGCCTACAAGGTCCCTCCCAACTCTGTTAATCTGTAATCTGCATTTTTTAAAAACCACACTGCACCTTAACCTGCTAAGTTAAAATGATTCCCTCCCGTGTCTCAAAAATCATCAGCTGAAATAACAGACTAGAATAAATGGCGATTTTGAATGTAGCATATCCCCTTCCTTTAAAACTGCACGGGAGAGAAATTAACTGAACTCGGTTACTGCGTTTCGGTAATTACACAGAGATGGCACCGGATTGCTTAATTTTTTGCTTATCTCTGAAATGTGGTACCTGCTGACATAAGCTTGGCTAAGCAGATTATATGCACCATACAGTACTTATCTCTATTCAGTTAAAGTCCACAGCAAGCTCAGATGAAAGTCAAAAATCCAAATGCCAAGGATTTTCATGCCACAAAAGAATAGAAGGAGGAGATGCATGTGGACAGTTTAATAACCAATGTAATAAATCCACAGGAATGTTAACAGATTGGTTTCGTTTAAACAAATGTATATTATATAATTTCAGCTTTTTAAAAAATAAAAGACTCTAAATTACAATACAGAACTCCAGTTTCTAACAAATTGCCACTGTAAAACAAAGCTTAATGAAAATATGCCATTATTTTGAGTGTGCAGAAAGATCTGACTTTCAGAAAGGTTTTTTAGACAGGTATACTTTAAAAGGAAAGTGTGATATGGCTTTGTGTTACATCACAATGTAGCAGCCCAGGTTTCTACCATTGGCCTCTGGGTTAGACATAACATTTGCTACTGCGGGATTTTTTTGTTTTTGCATATATATATCTATGTATGATTTGTGTGTAGATGTGTAATTTTCATACAAACACAGTTTGTCTTGGGGTGGGTAGACATATTGTAAGTTCCAATTTCATGCAACGTCAGAAAGCCCAAAAAGAGAACTTTAAGATAGTTTAATCAAGGTACAACGCCAACTTCGTGTAGGTAATTCATCAGCCAGATGATTTTAAAATTATTGTACTCTTTGCCTGAAACATATGATTTATTTTCCATAGTTATATATTCTAAAAAATTATCAAATTTTATGAAACTGTCCACTAAAAAGGAACTTTCTTCATCAGAAGATAAATATTGTTCCTAAAAACTACTAGGTCACTTAACAATTGATTTTCCACTCTGCCACATTTCAATTGATCCATTCAAATTTGCTGGCAGATTCTTATTTCAATCATGCTCAAACCAAGACCCTCATTTTCAACTTTTCATTTCCAGCAAACTATAAAAATGCATATTTTTATGGCTGGTTGCCTCAGATTTTAAAGCCAATATCCAAAGCATCCCATCTCAGCCATAGACTTTGCTATGTAACATCAAAATATAAATTTCAGTTTCTAGCTCTTTAGAAGAAATAAAGAGATACAAAGGCATAGAAATTGTGACTTAGATCTAGTTTTTAATATCTTCTGTAAAGACATTTACCCACATCAAAGATAGGTGCCTTCCAGATGTTCTCAATTTCATATTGTATTAGTCCTAACTGCCATCTACAAGAAATTTATGAATGAAGGAAATGTACAGGTTCCAGGTTAATATTACAGGATCCAATCTGGGTCGGTCACCGGGGTCAAAGGTTTTGTCTTCCGAACTTTTGGACTTGTGCTGGAGCCCATCCTCAAGGAACTTCTCTCTCACCAAAATGAAGATGGGCTCCAGCAAGAGTCCGAAAGACTAAACCTCTGGTCCCAGTAACAGAACCAGATTGGATCCTGCAGAAATGTAGGACGTGTTCAGACACTGGGGAAATAAGTTGTCTATCTCTGTCTTCCATTTAATCCAGGTTTTATATGCCTAGGAGCTGACCACAAGATCTCACGTATTGTTAGTTTCTCCTTATCTTAGTTTTCCTTTCTTCATGCTCATGATTCAGAACATCTCATCCAGAGGTGGGATTCAGCAGGTTCTGACCAGTTCTGGAGAACCGGTAGCGGAAATTTTGAGTAGTTCGGAGAATCGGTAAAAATGCCTGACTGGCCCCGCCCCCATCTATTCTCTGCCTCCCGAGTCCCAGCTGATCAGGAGGAAATGGGGATTTTGCAGTAACCTTCCCCTGGAGTGGGGTGGGAATGGAGATTTTACAGTATCCTTCCCCTGCCACGCTCACCAAGCCACGCCACGCCCAAGCCACGCCCACAGAACCGGTAGTAAAAGTTTTTGAATCCCACCACTGATCTCATCTCCAAGTTTTGTACCTATGATGCAGCAGAGATTACAAAGGCTGTAATCTGTACATTGGATTGTATCTTTTATAAGCACAAATGGGACATTGTGAAAAAGCCATATATTTATCAGAAAGATACATCAAGATGAAAACGAAATCAGATTCTCGCCATTTTAAGTTCTGGGAATTGCAAATCTTTGTTTTCTTTTTCTCATCAATATTTACCCTTATGTCTATTGATTTGATTTTCTGGTTTTTGGGAGTTTTCTAAAAGCCCTTTCTCTTTCAGCAAAGCAAATCAATCACAAAGACATTTCTACAACACATTTATTTAGAAGAATTAAGATTCATGTTAATCAAATAGCCTTTTGAAGCAGGCGACACGTTACTTGAGATACTCAGGACGACCGGTAGGAAGGCTTTCAAAATCAGTCACCTAGACTCAAAAGAAATTAAATATACACTTCTACAATTACAGGACCTATATCAAAGCATATGAAAGTCGATCATTTTTTTTTTTCAAACACATGTGGGTCCTGCCCCAAAGTCTTCAGTTATACAAGTGGTGGATCATTCTGGATAAAATCCTTCTACCACGGAAAGTACTACTTAAAGCTAAATGTCCAAAAACTGGTTACACGTAAAAGCCAATACCAATTCAAGTTTGTATTAAGAGACAACTTATTTAAAAAAAAGTTCTGTTATCCCTGCAGCATTTATTTTTTTAAGATAAGGAATTAAAAACCTGGAAAAGGGGAAGAAGGGGAAAAATACTTAAGGTAACCAATTCAGGGATCATTAACTTTACAAATTGTGAACATGATCGTGTTTTTTTTTTGTTTTAATTCTGTTGAAAACTCAAGTAGATAAATTTCCTGATGCTCCTTTCGGAGTGTCAGTCAGGACAGTTAAGAAAACGGCAATGTGGAAGCTGCCCTCAGCGAGGAACCTGCCCGACCATCAAGGGATGTGTAAACAACTTCTTGGAAATATACTGGCGAGAAAAACCCGAGCAGAAATGAACGGTGATAGAAGAATCAGAAGTTTGTCTTCGTAAAAAGAGCCGTGCCGAAGCTGACCCCGCGATAGCTCCACTTGCTGATACTGCAATAAATGCAGATGTCACGAGCAATGTTCCCTGTAAGAAAAAAAAACGGTGCGCGGCGTTCTCGTTTCATCTGCGCGGCCGCGCATGCGCACAGCCTCTCCCATTAGGAAATGCCGGCAGGAAGTTAGAAACTTCCGCGCAGCGTTCTATCATCACGTGCGCGGCCGCGCGGGCGCGCACCTTAGAGGGAACAGTGGTCACGAGTCGGAGCTGAAACCACTCCGTTCTGTTTGTATCTTACACTTATTGCTTTGTGGCCCTTTGGCTGCAAGATTAAAAAGGATAAGGCAGCGAGTCTTCCCGAAGGTTGGAAAAATTAGGCACTCTGACAATTTGCACAGGGCTTGTTCTCCTCTCGCCTGTAGCTTTGGAGCTGGATGGAGCATTGATAGACGCCAAAGGTAGTCATCAGCAATTGTCTGGCCTTGGATTGGACCTCCTCCCACGTGGGTGAGCTACCAGAAACTGAAAGACAAGAAAGCCACAAAACAAAACAGTAACAACAACAACTGTTTGTCGATTTCTTGCGACGCCTCTATGGAAGGTAGCTCTCCCGATGAACAACCAAAACTATCATACTTATTTTAAAAAAAAGAAGATAGATTTTGACTTTAATCACCATTGCAAGGACTATTTGAACATCACATCGTCTCCTTCTCCAAGGATGACCAAGAAGAATTACTTCTTCTCCAAGCTGATCAGGATCCCCAAATAAAGCACCTGTTGAAGGCCGTAAACCAGAAACTCCCGGCCCTACAAGCAATGTATTGTGAGTTACAGTCTGGATGCAGTCCTGATCCTAGTTGAAGATCTAATTAGTAGATCATTTAGGTGTGTATGTATGTATGTATGTGTGGTGGGTTGCTACCGGTTCACCCCGGATCAGGTGAACTGGTAGCAGCAGTGGTGGGAGGCTCCGCCCACCCGCCCGGACGTGATCACGGACAATCTGTGCATGCGCAGAAGCGCTGTGCGTGAGCAAAGCAAACACGTGTGCGTTCACAGTTCCGAACCGGTAGCGAAGATAAGTGAAACTCACTACTGGTATGTATGTATGTATGTATGTATGTATGTATGTATGTATGTATGTATGTCTCATATGCCTTAATAGCTCTGCCATTATCTTGGCAAATGCTTGAGACTGAGGAAAGCAGCTTAAATGGGAATTGATTGTTGTTATAAGCAAACCTGAGGAGTCCCTGGTGGGCTGATCTGTTGGGACTACACAAGCAAGTTTCCAACGGTTTATTGATTTGTCCGCTAGGATTGTCTCAGCAGTTGATTTTAGGGTTTCTACCTTGAATTTCCTCTATTTAATGAACCAGTTGAAGAGCTTTTCAAGTTCAGAATTACTCTCCAGTTGCTCTCTCCTGTTCTTTGAGAACGATGGGGAAAAATGGAAATATTCTTGAAACTTTTCTCCCATAGATGCATTCTCTATGGGGCTTGTTGTGATATCGTAGCAACTGGTAGCCTGAAGAACTTTCACAAAGCTGAAGATTGAAGGATCGTTCATAAGGAAGCTCCTTTTAGCTCTGCATTCTTACTAGAAGAAGACTTCATTTCAACCTGCCAGTTCCATCAAGCGACCGAGTACTGCAGAGCCCAATCACTGTCAAGCCATCAATCACTGCCAATCAATGACCAATTGACAGGCCAACCTCCTACACCAGCAAACATCATCTTGTCCATAGCTATCACTCTGACCCATGAATTGCTAAATCTTTATCTCAAAACTCCGGTGGGGGGCAAAAAAATACAATTCAATCTAAACATTTCTTTAAAAATTAATTTTTGACCTGGGATGATCAATTAATTTATTTCTTCCCATCCCTTGCCTGCTTTGTGATTTTTGACTGCCAGCTTTCAATTAAAGCCTTTATCTCTTATTTTACTTTACAGATAGTATCTAATAACTAGGTACCGCCTGACGCAAGTATTTTACAAGCCATGGATCAACATATTTTACCTAATTGTAGGTGAACAATGGCAATTGTTTTTCCTGACGTTAGAGACCAGACATACAGGTTTTCCACTGAAAATACGTCTTCGATTTTCATCAACTCTTCTTTAATAAGGTCCACATTTAAATGTCTTGGAACTCCTGCAAACAAAACAAAGGACCAGGAACAGATTTTTCTGTTTAGATTGAAAAATACATGCCATACATGAGCAATCTGTAACACGATAAAAATAAAACAACAGTTGTTTTTGAGTATTTGCTCGAAACAGCGAAGTTTTTGAGTCAGTCTTGTAAAGATTTGTTGCAGCCTTGCTTAGCAATGGAAATTAAGGTCTCAATTGTGATCGTACATCAAGCACTGCCAGTATATTATATGAAACAAATCAATCTATCTTTCCTATGTTGACAGGCCAACCTTAAAAAAAACAACAACTGCACCAGAGGGCAGGACAAGAAACAATGGATGAAAATTAATCAAGGAGAGAAGCAACCTGGAATTAAGGAGAAACTTCCTAACAGTGAGGACAATTAATCGATAGAATGGCATGCCTCCAGAGGTTGTAGGTGCTGGAAGGTTTTAAGAAGAGATTGGACAGCCATCGATCTGAAATGGTATGTTTATATTTATTTATTTATTTATTTATTTATTTATTTATTTATTTATTTATTTATTTATTTATTTATTTATTTATTTATTTATTTATTTATTTATTTATTTATTTATTTATTTATTTATTTATTTATTTATGGTGTTCTTATATGCCGCCCAACTCCCGAAGGACTCAGGCAGTGATGGCGAACCTTTTTGGCACAGAGTGCCCAAACCGGAATGCACGCCGGACACCCGAATACCAGGTGGTTGGCGCATGCATGCACACCGGCCAGCTGGTCTTTGGGTTTCCGCCACTCCGGCATATGCGAAGACCAGCTGGCTGGCGTGCATGTGCACACCAGAAAACAGAAGAGCAGCTGGCGATGGTGTGCGTGCCCATAGAGAGGGCTCTGCATGCCACCTCTGGCACACATGCCATACGTTCGCCATCACGGGTATAGGGTCTCCTGCTTGAGCAGGGGGTTGGACTAGAAGACCTTCAAGTCCCCTCTAAATCTGTTATTCCGTATACAAACTCATTTTAGAGCTGCTACAAAGAGGAGGGTGCAATTTATTTTCCAAAACACCTGTAGGCAGGACAAGAAACAATGGATGGAAACTTATCAAGGAGAGAAGCAACCTGGAATGACGGAGAAATTTCTTAGCAGCGAGGACAATTAACCAGTGGAACGGCTTGCCACCAGAAGTTGTGGGTGCTCCATCACTGGAGGTTTTTAAGAAGAGACTGGACAGTCACTTGTCTGAGATTGTATAGGGCCGTGATGGCGAACCTATGGCACGGGTGCCACAAGTGGCACGTGGAGCCATATCGGTGGGCACGCGAGCTCAGGTCCGGCGTGCATGTGTGCACCAGCCGGCTGATTTTCGGGCCTTCTGGGCCCACTGGGAGTCGGGAAACAGGCTGTTTCCAGCCTCCAGAGGGGGTGGGGAAGGCCGTTTTCGCCCTCCCCAGGCTCCTAGAAAGGCTCTGAAGCCTGGGGAGAGCGAAAAATGGGCGTGCCATTGCATGCTGGGAGCAGGGGGGGTCATGCGTGCATGTGCGGGGGTGCATGGAATTATGAGTGTGGGCACGCACACACGTGATCCCCCACATTCCCCCCCCTTTTGGCACGCGAACCAAAAAAGGTTCGCCATCACTGGTATAGGGTCTCCTGCTTGGGCAGGGGGTTGAGCTAGAAGACCTCCAAGGTCCCTTCCAGTTCTATTCTGATTCTAAAGTAAAATATCTGTATTAAATGCAAGTGTATAATCAAGTCATTCGCATGATATCATAAGA
>JALIGW010000012.1:13252858-13275358 GCA_023053685.1 Diadophis punctatus similis | reverse complement strand
AGGCATTTTCATACGTTTGAGGCTTCTCGAGCTGCTGAGGGGAGGGGGAATGGGCGGCAGGACCTATCTCAGTTCCCCTCCCTTCAGCAGTCCGAGAAGCCACGCCCACCCGGTCACATGGCCGGCAAGCCACGCCCACCCAGTCACATGGCTGGCAAGCCACACCCACAAAATAAGCCATGCCCACAGAGTGGTAGTAAAAAAATTAGGAACCCGCCCCTGCCTGAAACCATTTTGGAAATCTTCAGGGCTGCCATAGCAAGGCCAGTTGTGGCTGTGGGAATGTGAGGGGGGGAGATAGAGATAACTGGAGAAATTGTAGCCAAAATAACATTCTTTCCCATGGGAGCCAAGGACGTCCCCACCAGGTGGGCCAAAGGCAGCCGAAGGAGGACTGTGACCTGATTGGACCGTGGGATGGATGTGTGACCTGGGGGCAAGACCTTTGGGTTTTGATTTGGGTGGAGGAAACCTCGGGTCCTTCAGAGTCGGATTTTCACCTGCTGTGCCAATATGGCATTCCTAATAAATTCTTACTTTGAGGAAACTCCAGGCCTGAGAGTTTTGATTTCGTTGGGTCTGCTACTTGGAACCCTGACAGCATCACAATCGAAGCCAAAGTGGTATTTTGATACATAAAAGGTAACCTATCCAGTACATAAGGTAACTATCCAGTCGTGTCCGACTCTAGAGGGTGCTGTTCATTTCCGATTATTATCTGAGGGAATAACAGACAACCAGCGTTGTCTGAAGATGCTTCTGTGGTCATGTGGCCAGCTTGGCTATATACCAAAGTCCCACCGAAGTGGTACTTATTTATCTATTCGCCTTTGCATGCTTTCCGACTGTTAAGTTGGCAGGAGTTGGGGCTAGAAGGGGAGCTCACCCCGTCCTGTGGTGCTTGGGTATCGAACTGCCAACCTTCTAATCAACAACTCCAGATTCTTAACCACAGAAGCACAAAGGCAGCGCCATTCTTCCTACAGTGGCTCCTGGAACCCCAGGAAAGTTACACTGGATTTGTTGATGGATGCGAGATTTGTGCCCCTATAAGGCTCTGAAGCAAAAACAAATTTTTTTAAAAAAAATCCAAATGGATCCTAGTTTTCAGGCCAGAAGTCTGAAAAATAATCAGTTACTTGTTCGCAGCAACTAATGGGAGTCAGCAGTGCTTTCTAATGTTGTTCTGCAAAGCCACTGTAAATGTATATCTGCTTACAGATCAGCTGCTGGGCCAGACAAGCCTATCTGAACATCGTTCCTCCAGAGTTACTTTTGCTCTATTATATTTCACTCTTCCTGCTAATCTGCTGGGCCTGGCCTCCTGCCCATCTTCAAGGAGAAAAATCTCTCCAGGCCTCTGCTTGCCAAGAAGAATAGTAGGACAGAAATCCCCTCATCGTCCTTATGCCCCATTATACAAGTATGCTTTGATCTAAGCATCGTAGCAAGAAAATAAAACTTTGTCCTCTCGTTGGTAGAGCCTTCTGCTCTCCAAATCCTTTCTTTCTGCTTTTCTTGAGAGAGGAAGAAATCACAGGTGCACTGGCGCTGGAGTCTCAAGCCACCACCATCATCACACAATTAACCTATCAGCAGTGGTGAAATCCAAATTTTTTTACTACCGGTTCTGTGGGCGTGGCTTGGTGGCCGTGGCAGGGGAAGGATATTGCAAAATCCTCATTCCCTCCCCACTCCTGGGGGAAGGATACTGCAAAATCTCCATGTCACGCAGTGATTTTATGTTGCCTGTTACATGTATATGCAGGGAGATGCATCCCAATCAAATATAATGGTTCATTCCTGAGCACGTGATTAATATGTTCCTAGTACGCATGTGTACATTCCTTTCTTTTGATTCATTCCTTTTGTTCTCTGCTTCTGACGAAGCAAAATCTCTTTTATATAGCCAGAATGTGATTTCTTATTTTTGTATCAAAATAAATATTTCATTCATTAGAACTATGATGCGGTTTATTTTGACAATGTCAGAGTTCCAGGAAAAGATTCATTTCGCCCCTGATAAGAGTAATTCTTATCCCAACACCCCATTCCCTCCCCACTCCAGGGGAAGGATACTGCAAAATCTCCATTCTCACCCCACTCTGGAGCCAGCCAGAGGTGGTATTTGCCGGTTCTCCGGACTACTCAAAATTTCCACTACCGGTTCTCCGAACTACTCAAAATTTCTGCTACCGGTTCTCCAGAACCTGTCAGAACCTGCTGGATTTCACCCCTGAACCTATGGCTGGTACAAATTCAGCTTAGTGTTGTCGCTCGCCAGCAGAGCTGGCGGCAGACTCAAAGAGTGAGGAGGTTGGGGAGGAACATGGGCCAGTCCTGGAGTCTGGGGGCGTAGGGGGTTGGACTAGATGACCTACAAAGTCCCTTCCAACTCTGTTAATCTGTAATCAGAACTTAGGATATGAAACCCTAACCAACCCTACGGCTACGAGATGCCATCACGATCAATAGACTTCCCTTTGTTAAAAACAATCCTGTCATCCCTTCATTCAGGGTAGATTCGCGGGCGACTGGATGGATCTGAGCGTTTACTGGCCAGATCAAGATCAATAGACTATCAATCTTAAATAGAAGGAAAACGATAACTTACACGAGGTTTACTGCGACCCCAACAGCTGCAGTGATAAGCATCACATCTCCATTAATCTCATAGTCCATGTGGATAGTTCGCTGAACAGCCTCGTATAAGAGGAAAACCATCAGGATGTAAATCAACAGTACACTGAAGATGGCAGACAAAACCTCTGAGGGAGAGAAGAAGCAAAACACCAACAATTGAAAAAGGAAGTCCAAGTGGATCCTCCCAACCTAACATTCAAACCTTAAAATGAGTTATTTCAACGTTGTTTAAAAAGGGGGGGGGGAGTCAGCGTTGCCTTGATAAAGCAGCTACTTCCAAATGACTCAAAAGGAAATATCTAAAATCAGATGCAGTACAGATAGCCCTCGACTTACAAGTTCATTTAGTGACTGTTCAAAGTTACAACGGCCCTGGAAAAAAAGTGACTTAGGACCATTTTTCACAGATTTATTTATTTATTTATTTATTTATTTATTTATTTATTTATTTATTTATTTATTTATTATTTATTTATTTATTATTTATTCATTCATTCATTCATTCATTCATTCATACATTCATTCATTCATTTATTATTTCTATTTGTATGCCGCCCAACTCCCAGGGGACTCTGGGCGGCTTACAACAAATGAATAAAAGCAGCAATATAAATAAAATTATTAAAATACAGTAAAAAAATTTAAAAACAATTTCACTCATACTTATCATAAAAGGGGAGACCTTCAGAGTTTTTGCGTAATAAGATCAATTATCCCCAGGCCTGCCGGAACAGCCAGGTTTTGATGGCCTTCCGGAAGGCCAACAAGGTGGGGACGGTGCGGACTTCCGGGGGAAGTTGGTTCCAGAGAGCCGGCGCCACCACAGAGAAGGCTCTCCCGCGCAGACCCACCAGCCTGCATTGTCTAGCTGATGGGACCCACAGAAGATCAACTCTATGGGATCTCACCGGTCATAGGGAGGTATGTGGTAGTAGCAATAGCAATAGCACTTAGACTTATATACCGCTTCATAGTGCTTTACAGCTCTCTCTAAGCGGTTTACAGAGTTCAGCATATTGCCCCCAACAATCTGGGTCCTCATTTTACCCACCTCGGAAGGATGGAAGGCTGAGTCAACCTTGAGCCTAGTGAGATTTGAACAGCTGAACTGCTGAACTAGCAATCAGCTGAAGGTCGCAATGCTGCTTTTAACCACTGCGCTATCTCAGCTCGGTCCCAAAGCTAGTTACGACCATTGCAGCGTTCCCCATGGTCACATGATCAAAATTCAGAGGCTTGGCCACTGGTTCATACTTACGACCGTGGCTGTGACCCAATTGGGGTCACGCGATCCCCTTTTGCAAACTTCTGACAAGCCAAGTCAATTGGGAGAAGCCAGTTTCACTTAACAACCGGGTTACTAACTTCTCAACTGCACGGATTCACTTAACAATGGTGGAAAGAAAGGACGTAAAAGGGGGGCAAAACTCACTTAAAGAATGTCTCGCTTAGCAACATAAATCTGTGTCTCAATTGTGGACATGAGTCGAGGACTACCTATACAATGGTGGGGGGGAGATAGGCAGATGCTGGGCTGCTACAAATGAAAAAGAAGTAAAACAGGAATCTTCGAATTCTTCAGGATATTGATCACTTCAGGAAAACGTCTGTGGAGATTCTCAGTCATCCAAGTCATGGTCATCCCAAAGGTCAGAGTTGAAGAAGCTTCTCGGATGAGAAGCGAAACGTCTTCAAGCAAAAACAGGGGGAGTCCAGTCACCTTTCAGAAAACGCACCTTTGGGATCGCTTCCGGAAGCTTCCAATCGTTCATCGGCCTGTAAACGTTCATTATGCAAAGTCCAAGTGCATCTCTCATTCTATCCTAGGAAGATGGCGTGACACACATAATCTGGTGTGTCCCGTTGTAACGACACTAGAACTCTGCCACGCTGGTTATCCAGCACTGTATAATCAACAAGTGTCATTATCGTAGCTTTTTGGCTTGTTTCAAAGAATCCGGTCTGGGAGGGTTATTTAGAACTGTGTACAACAGGAAACCCTCTGTAAAAAACACAGCATACCGTATTTTTCGGAGTATAAGACGTACCTTTTTCCTCCCTAAAAGTGGCTGAAAATTTGGGTGCGTCTTATACTCCGAATGTAGCTTTTCCGAAGCTTTTTCCCCCAGCCCTAACTAGGTGCTAACGATCTTCCCAGCTCTTACCTTGCAGGCTTTTTCATTGTTACTCTCTCAGAAGAATGTTTTTCCAGCCCTAAGTCTTTGCAGGTTTTTTTTTTCATTGCTCTACTTGCTCTGAATAAGTTTTTTTCCAGCCCTAACCAGGTGCTAACGATCTTCCCAGCTCTTACTGGCTTGCAGGCTCTTTCATTGTTACTCTCTCAGAAGAATGTTTTTTCAGCCCTAAGTCTTTCAGGGTTTTTTTCATTGCTCTACTTGCACCGAATAAGTTTTTTTCTAGCCCTAACTAGGTGCTAACGATCTTCCCAGCTCTTACTGGCTTGCAGGCTTTTTCATTGTTACTCTCTCAGAAGAATGTTTTTCCAGCCCTAAGTCTTTGCAGGTTTTTTTTTCATTGCTCTACTTGCTCTGAATAAGTTTTTTTCCAGCCCTAACCAGGTGCTAACGATCTTCCCAGCTCTTACTGGCTTGCAGGCTCTTTCATTACTCTCTCCGAAGAAGGTTTTTTAAAGTCCTAACCAGGGGATAAAATAATGTGCTGAAGCTGACCAGACTAAGGACGCTAGTCAGATGAATAACTGGTAGGCAGATTGTTTTCCCCCTATTTTCCTCCCCAAAAACTAAGGTGCATCTTATACTCCGGTGCGTCTTATACTCCGAAAAATACGGTAATTCCAATTTTCATAGCGAGTAAAGGCATTGAAACGAAGGTTAAGAGAATAGGTACAAAGTCCGTTTTTAGGAGAGTTGTATTTCACAAATTCGGTCTGCCAAGTTTCCAACTCTACGATAGAGAGGTTTTCCTCCGCTATAACATCCCCATCAATTCACGCATTAAAGCCATACTGTACTTTACTGTAGAAGAGCAAGCCGTCCTGGACCTCAAACAACACAAAGTTTGGCAGCGATGGAACTTTTCTTTCAAGAGTTCTTAATTTTCTTGAATGGATATCCTTATGACTGAAACACAAGCCACTGGAGCTAAAAAGCGGTTTTCAAAGGCATGTGAACGCACACCAGTGCTTGGTTTTCATTATACAGCTCCGTCCTACAGGACATTAAAGAAGGCCGGGGAGGGGGGGAATGCTGAAAAATCTAATTACAGCTTTAATAAAGAGAATCATATAAACAGTGGATTGAATAATGTGAGCAGAAACTAACCTAGCAGACGGCATGAAGGAGCAAAATGGAATCAGCACATCTAATTGAAAAATATTTCTCTTCTTTGCTCTTTGGCTTAATGACTTCTCCTTTCTAAGAGCTAATATACCGTATTTTTCGGAGTATAAGACGCACCTTAGTTTTTGGGGAGGAAAATAGGGGGGGAAAATCTGCCTACCAGGTATTCATCCGGCTAGCATCCTTAGTCTGGTCAGCTTCAGCACATTATTTTATCCCCTGGTTAGGATAAAGCTTTGCTGGCTGAGGAATTCTGGGAGCTGAAGTCCACAAGTCTTAAAGTTGCCAAGGTTGAAGACCCCTGGTCTAGGGAGCTTCCATGGTGGAGGAAAAACTTTTACCTGGGTCTCTGTTACTAGCCCAACACCTTAAAGTAGAGGTGTAGACAATTGTAGATAATCTTCTCTATCTCTGCCCCCCAACTGCCTCACATATATCTCATATGCACTGTGTTAGGACATGAGTGACTAGTCTAATCACATCGAACTTATCAGTTTTGTGCCTAGCTTTGTGCTAGATCAGAGACAAGAGACAGGGGTCAAGACAGGGATGATGACAGGAGCCCTGGTGGCGCAGTGGTTAGAATGCACTATTGCAAGCTAACTCTGCTCACTGCTAGCAGTTCGATCCTGACCAGCTCAAGGTTGACACAGCCTTTCATCCTTCAGAGGTCAGTAAAATGAGGACCCAGTCAAAATGCTGACCCTGTAAACTGCTTAAGAGAGGACTGTAAAGCACTGTGAAGCGGTATATAAGTCTAAGTGCTGTTGCTATTGCTATGATAGGATTCCACACTGCAAATGCAAGTTACTTAGCCGGCATTTCAAACGTAGGCTATTTTTCCTTTCAATCAGATGCAATTTGGATCTGAATTGGAAGACCAATCAAAAATAAACAGCAGAAACTCTCTGTATCTAAAATCACATACTTCGAATTGAGGGTAAAGAGAGACTTTCAAACGAAGTATACATATGGTCCACAGCACGGGATCTAAGACACCATTAAACATTATGAGGATCTACATGAACTGCATATCTCCAACGTTTCAACATCAGTTCTCTTGGTTCCTGGAAGGCTGATTCTTGGGTAAACGAATACCAAACTGCAGTAGCTACTAGCACTGAATCATATCTCATGGTGAAAGATCTGCCTATAGAAACTGATGTCACAATAAATCTCTTTGGGCTGCAAACAGGTATAGCCAAGATGTTTACTTATGCTAAAGAGTTACGAGGGAGTACACGGAACAGACATAAAAGTACGGGAATCAAGAGGGGGTGAATATTTCTTCCCCTAGCTGCCTCTGCCTGTACAGAATCCTTAAGTCAACAGCTCAAAAGAGATCTCGCCAATTACCATTTTTATAGAGATAGAACATTGTTAGCCTCTGTGGCGCAGTGGTTAGAGTGCAGTACTGCAGGCTACTTCTGCTGACTGTCTGCAATTTGGCAGTTCGAATCTCACCAGGCTCAAGGTTGACTCAAGACTTCCATCCTTCCGAGGTGGGTAAAATGAGGACTCAGATTGTTGGGGGCAAGAGGCTGACTCTGTAAACTGCTTAGAGAGGGCTGTAAAAGCACTGTGAAGTGGTATATAAGTCTTAAGTGCTATTGCCCTTCCTTCCTTCCTTCCTTCCTTCCTTCCTTCCTTTCCCTTCCTTCCTTCCTTCCTTCCTTCCTTCCTTCCTTCCTTCCTTCCTTCCTTCCTTCCTTCCTTCTAAAGATTGACTTATCCTTCCATAATCCTTCCGAGATGGGTAAAATGAGGACCCAGATTGTTGGGGGCAATATGCTGACTCTGTAAACTGCTTAGAGAGGGCTGTAAAAGCACTGTAAAGTGATATATAAGTCTAAGTGCTATTGCTATTGATATCCATCTACCACTTTCTTACCAAACTAAGCAGCTGTCTTACCCTGGCATCTTGTTAGATCATAATTTTTGTCAACTTTGGCACAGCCACAGGGCAATTGGGAATTGCCACTTGATACAAATGGAGGGCACCCAGTTGGAGAAAATAAACCGAAGAAACTTTCACTGTCAACCAGCACAGGCAGTGGTAGCGGAATAATTTAAAAAGCCTCCTACCTAATCGATGGAATCCAAAGGTGAATTTTTTTGTGGGTGCTTTTGCAGAGAGCCACAAAGCGAGAAGAGTCAAAATAATGCTGCTAAGATCTGTCAACATGTGAAGCGCATCCGTCATGATAGCTAGACTGTTGGCAACGTATCCACCTTAATGCAGAAGTTTAAAAGGAGAGAAATGTTAGATATATTGACATATTACCCCCCCCAAAAAAAACCCCACATATATTCAGCAAGGAGACAAAACATTTGCTAGACCGATCCTTGAATACAGCTCATCAGTCTGGAACCCACACCACATATCAGACATTAACACAATTGAGAATGTCCAGCGATACTTCACAAGAAGAGTATTACATTCCTCTGTTCACAACAGAATTCCTTAGGAAACCAGACTTGAAATTTTGGGACTTCAAAATTTAGAACTCCGCCGCCTTCGATCTGACCTAAGTGTAGCTCACAAAATTATCTGCCTCAATGTCCTACCTGTTAACGACTATTTCAGCTTCAACCACAATAATACACGAGCTCACAATAGATACAAACTTAATGTAAACCGCTCCAGACTTGATTGCAAAAAATTCGACTTCAACAACAGAGTTGTCAACGCCTGGAACACTTTACCTGACTCAGTAGTTTCTTCCCCAAACCCCAAAAACTTCAACCTCTTATTATCTACCATTGACCTCACCCCATTCCTAAGAGATCAGTAAGGGGCGTGCATAAGCGCACAATCGTGCCTCCCGTTCCTGTCCTAATGTACCCATATATTCATACCTCTTTTACTCTTATTCATGCTTGTAATGTTACATATATATTCAATCATGTTTTACTGTTTGTACTTTGCTTATAATCATATATGCTTGACAAATAAACAAATACAAATACAAAAAAGAGTTGTATCAGCTTCCGTGCTTGAAGTGTAAAAGAATGAAAACTTTGATTTTGGGTTTTACGGAGTAGTTTGATAGACCTTTACAGAAATGGCTGGTTCATATTATGACGAAAAAGAAAAAAGTTGTGATTTGATGTTAATGCCTTATTTTACTGCAACGGAGAGGGTCGGAAGTCAATGTTTCTTTTTCTTTCTTTTTTCTTATCCTTCCTCACTTCTCTTCCCCCTTTTCTTCCCCACTGCTTTTCTATTTAGTTTTGTATTTTGTATTTTACAATGTTTTATAACCCAATAAAATGTTAAACTAGAAAAAAAAATCACAGCTTCCCAAAACATCTGATGGCGATGATGTTATCCATTCAGTTATGTTCACCTCTTGGCGATTCTATGGGCCAGGTCTCTCCACATATTCCAATCTTCCAAAACATCTATGGTGCAACAAATCATTGCCACACTTCCAGATTATATTTTAACATACACATTGGAGAGTGAGGAAGGGACAACGATCACAATAGCTCCAGTCAAATATATTTTGGGCTGTTATAACCACGTTTTAATATCCTCAACAGGAAATCACCATAGGTAGCAATCACCATACACTCAATTTATTTCATAACTTATTTCTGAAAAAGCACCAGTGTTCCTCAAAGGACTCAATTCTTTAAACATTGAGAATTCAGAACTGGTCTTTAAACTAGCAATTTCCAGAAGATTTATATCCTGTAATTAAATGGCTCTAGCTACAGGTTTTAATTCCTGGGCTCGTTTCATTTGCAGGAAGGATTTAGAAGAAACTTAGCCCCTTTTTTTTCTGTTTCAACTTACAAAAATATATTTTTTAAAAAATAGTACTTTGAAGACACCGCCTCAACTTGGCAGACCTGGGGTATAGGAGACAGGGCCTGTAATATTTTAAGAATTGCTCTAAAGTAAGCAAAGCGGTCCAGCCTGATTCATGAAGCAAGCTAGGGTGGAACAGAGAGAACCTTTGATACCTTTAACGGTTTATTATTTTCCTCCGAGCTCAACCTCTCACACCAGCCACGCAAGATGATGTGATGGTGTGTAGGATTAATAGGCATCTCCTCTTTCTGTGATTAAAGGCCTGACACTGGAAAAGGAGAAGCAGAAGTAACTCTGCATTTGCATTCGTGGTGGCACAAGGGAACACACTGATCCGCAGCGGTACAGATTTTGAGAGAAAAAAAACAACAACTCCTACCATCTGGCAGGTCTGAGATTCGGTTTGTAGGAAGGCCTGCCTAGCTGCTGCCACTCTTAAAGAGCTCAAAAGAGGCTTGTGAATGTTCCCCCACCCCCGTCAATGACGGGTTTGATGCCTCACGGCTGCCTTCAATGAGCCATGAAGGACAAGAGTCCATCTCAATGGAAGAAGGCAAGACCTTCAGAAGCAGCTCAGGAGAGGCAGAGAGCAAAACCAAACAGGGATTTTTTATTTATTTATTTATTTATTGGTGTTTCTTATATGCCGCCCAACTCCTGGAGGACTCCGGGCGGCGTACAACAGAAAAAAATACAAGAAACCAATATAAATAAGCATTAAAACAGATATAAAAATTAAAAACATCTTAAAAACATTTAATATCCATTCAGCTTCATACATACTTGGGGGTGAGCTCAAATGGATTAAGCTCTACCCCCAGCCTGCAGGAAAAGCCAGGTCTTAACAGCTTTCCGGAAGGCCAGCAGGGTGGGGATAGTTCGGGTCTCTGGGGGAAGTTGGTTCCAGAGCACGGGGCCTGCCACAGAGAAGGCTCTCCCCCTAGGGCCCGCCAGGCGACATTGCTTAGCCGACGGGACCTGGAGGAGGCCAACTCTGTGGGCCCTAACCGGTCGAAGGGAAGTGTGAGGCAGAATGCGGTCCCGGATATAACCTGGTCCTAAGCCATGAAGGGCTTTAAAGATGGTGATCAACACCTTGAATTGGACCCGGAGACCGATGGGCAACCAATGCAGCTGGCGGAGTACAGGTGTCACGTGGGTGTACCTTGGCACACCCACCACAGCACGCGCAGCCGCATTTTGCACCAGGTGGGGGAAAGCAAGGGGGAGACACCAGGTGGGGGAAAGCAAGGGGGAGACACCGTTGTGGAGGTGGACCACTCCGAAATGGTTCTCAGCAGGCCTCAGAAAGTTCATCGAGTTAATCCATCCTTGATTTCTTGCACTGAACCATTTTCACTGCACCGAACATACAAGAAGCTTTAAGTCTATTTGAGTTAACCTGGTTGCTGGATGACACCCTTGACTGGAGGGATACAGTCAAAAGAAGGACATACAGCTGACGAAGACTAGGGTGCAACCTCCAGAAGCAATTTTTAATAGCAAAGGGAAAGTTGACGAAGTATCTGTCTAAAAGTCTGTTTATTCATGATTTTTAATTTTTTTTTAAAACGGATGGAATGAAATCAAATTCGGTCTATCCTGGTCTCGCCCATCCCTTCTGGGCCTTTGTTAGGAGAACAGCCGTTAGTTTAAGGTAGCAAAAATCAGTATGAGCCGATAGCGTCTTTTTCAACCAACAAGTTTTATTAAAGCTACAAGCTTGTTTTTCTAAGGCTTGTTTTTAATGTGCTAATCAGAAAAGGCACCCACAGATTTTTTCCTCTTTTGGACTGTAATTCCATCTACTGAAAGGCCAGCCGCAAGAAACCTGGATCCAGGATTAGGTTATCTCAAGACTATATAATATTAGAAACTGCCTTTGTATTGTACTGAACTAAGCCATAAACGTAGCTTACTTGGCTCAACATGGTTTTTTTAAATGAAACTCTGTTGCGTAACTCCAGCTAATTGGGGTTAGTTAGTAAATGAAAAACCAATCAGGAGTTAACACAAGATAGGAACACAACCTCATCTAAGCTCTGAAACCGTCAAGACCAAACTATGAACCGGGGCTATGCTGGATATATCTATGAACGTGGGTAGTCAAAGACCACATTATTCAGCTGAACTATATTCCACACAATGGCAGATCGAAAAATTGGCACAGCAGTTCCTCTCTTTTTGCTGCGGGCAGATTTTGCTTACTTAAGACATTCTCTAAATCTACTGTCCTGTTGCAATGCCAGCTTGCCAATTTCACAGTGGCCCTTATCCTCCTGCCTGACAAAATAATTACACAGCTATTCCACGACACTCCCGCCTTACAAAACAACCTCTCCTCCTCCCATCCGTTCCCACTCACCCACCCAGTCCCGTGCCTGCAGAGCCCTCTTACCTACAAGCTCGCCCGTCATAAAGAGAAGGTACAGAACTGCGGCTAAGGCCAGCCGCCTCTTCACCTTCTTTTGCGTTGACAATTCCCTTTGCTGGGTACAAGTGTTGCAAGGGTCCGTAGGGGGTCCAACCGCCGCATTTCGCAACGCTATGTCCCTGTCCAGCAAGGACTCATCATCGGAGTGAGGTCCCACATAGGCCCCGTTGGCAGAAGTGTCGGCTGCATCATCCGAAACCACCACTTGAAGTTTCTTGAACCGGGGGAAGTCTTCCTCCCCAATCTCGTCCGAAAAATCAAAGGCACTGCAATCGTTCAGAAACAAGGAATCATTGTTTTTCTTCAGGACTGACTTGAGGCTGCTCCAGATGCTGGGGCCAGCCATTGCAGGCTGTCAGTTCAATAAAAACACAGCTGGATGCCCCCTGGTACCGAGGGACAGGCTTGTCTGCCTCGGGGGAATTATATCTCCGGCATGCCTTGACTATGTTCGCCCACCATTTCTCTTCCAGGCAGAAGTGTCCAACCAGGGCAGTTTCATTGAGGAATTAAAACTGGGAAAGGCAAGGAGAGGCAAGTTAGGAAGTTTCAGTCTTCTACCAAGCCCAGGCCACGCCAAGGTGAGGATGTCCCTTCCCAATCCGACACATCACAAAATCTAGAAAGGTACGTCACTACCTGTGTGGGTGGTAGATTAGCAATAGCAATTGCACTTAAGACTTATATACCACTTCACAGTGCTTTACAGCCCTCTCTAAGCGGTTTTACAGAGTCAGCCTCTTGCCCCCCAACAATCTTGGTCCTCATTTTACCCACCTCGGAAGGATGGAAGGCTGAGTCAACCTTGAGCCTATGAGGGTCGAACTTATGGCAGTGGGCAGAGTGAGCCTGCAATACTGCATTCTAACCGGAGGGAGGGAGGGAGGGAGGAAGGAAGGAAGGACAGAAGGAAAGAAGGAAGGAAAGAAGGAAGATAGCAATAGCACTTAAACTTATACACCGCTTCACAGTGCTTTTACAGCACTCTCTAAGTGGTTTACAGAGTCAGCATCTTGCCCCCAACAATCATTTGACCGACCTTTACCATAAAACAGATCCCACTTCCTCCCCCCTCATCCACTCCCTCCCTCCTCCCCAACCCATCTTTTAATGGGGAGTTGGTCATTGGATCTTTACAGTATTTCATTTAAAAGCCTTTTAGGTTTTGTATAGTTTTGCTTTATCTTTTTTTTTTTTAAGATCCTAAGCCGCCCAGTTACCCCACGGTAAGATGGGCAGCCAATACCTTTTTCAAATAAATAAACAAATAAATACCTTTTTCAAATAAATAAACAAATTTAAAAAAAAAACAAGGCATTTTGACCTTTCCATATGCTCTCTCTCTCTCTCTACATCTCAAGGCAAAGCTTTGGCAGATGGCTCCACACAGCCCTCTAAACACCCCCGTAGCCCTAGCACAGCCAGGCAGCAATAGGGAAAGCCTTATATACCGCTTCACAGCGCCCTCTCCAAGCCAAAGTCAGCACATTGCCCCCAACGAACCTGGCTCCTCATTTTTACCGACCTCGGAAGGCTGAGCGATCCCCACCAACGAACATGCCCCAGCGGTTGACCCAAATATTGCCCGGGGGGCGGGGGTTGGAGAGGAAGGCTGGCAGCAGTAGATGGGGAGGGGGGCCCAACCTGAGCGGCTATCACGCCTTGGTGTTTCAACCCCGGGCATCCTAACCAGGCAGGTTGGACGATTCCCACCGTCAACCCGGCCAAGAACGAGCCGACCTGGGCGCGGAGCTCCAGAAAACGCCCCTCCATGGGCTCCCGGGGCTTGGAAAGAACCGGGTGGAAGTGGGGTGGGAGCCCCTCGACAGCCTCCCGGGGGTTGGGAGAGAGCCGGTAAGAGGGGAGCCCGTCGAGCGTCCTCTACCTGCAAGCGGAGGCGGGGAAGAGCTCCGTGCCTCCGGAGCCATACCCTCCTCTTCCTCCTCCTCCTGGAGCCGGCGGCGGCGGGGAAGCGCAGGGCCAGGAATTCCTGCGCTTTCCTCCAGCGCCGAGAAGCGACGAGTGGCGCTGGGGCAGAGCCAGGCTGCCCGGAGATTAGCCAGAGAGGGTGTGGGCTGCTGGCGAAGAAGAGGCATGCCTGAATAGTCATTCACGCAGGCATTTGCTGCCGGGGCTGCAAGGTCGCTCCATCGGGACAGCCCGCCCAGGGTTCAGGGCTTGCTCTGCCCACAAGCGCGCGTGGATCGCTGCAACACGCATGCACGCACACACACAACCAGGCTTCGAAGCGAGGTCCGGGTGGAAGAGATGGAGGGAGGGGGAGAGGAACGAATCCTGCTTCTTCTGGCTCTTTCCTCGGCTTTAATGCCAGCCTGGCAGCCTCGCCTTCATTTTTTGCAAAAATAAAATAAAATGCAAAAATGCCTCTCCGGCCCTTCCTTCGTTTCTTTGCAAAGGCGAAGCCTCGTCCTCCCCCGCAAAGATCCGGCCGGCCGTCCCCGGCTCCGGGATGGGCCAGCTGGCGGGGAGGCAGACCCCAGACCCCCTCTATCCGGCGTTTTCAACGGGGAGGAGAGCCGCCTCTTCCCTCCCCCGCCTCTTCCCACGTGCGCCGATCCTCTGACATCCCTCCAGCCCCCTCGGAAGCTCGGAGGAGCTGCAGGCAGGAGCGCCGAAAGGGTTAAGGGTGGGCGTGGAAGCGGTGCAGGGTGGGAGCTGCATAGGCGGGGAGGCGAATTAGGGCTGGCTAAGAGTGGCTTCCCATGCAAAAATGGAATTTTTATTATTTTTTATTATTATTTTAAAATCCCCAGGGGAGGGAAAGGGAGGGTGGGATTATCTGCTTGCATTGAATGATGGATGTGTTTCGTTTTTTTTATCATTCGGAATGGCAGCTTGCTGGTGGGTGACTCTCACCCATATAACCTGATATCAGGTGGGGCCATGCAAATGGGGTTGGACTAGATGATCCAACAAGGTCCCTTCCAACTGTTAATCTGTTATAGGAGTAGTCCTCGGTTTACAATCTTTCATTTAGTGACTGTTTGAAGTTGCAAGGTTTTTATCATTCGGAATGGCAGCTTGCTGGTGGTGACTCTCACCCATATAACCTGATATCAGGTGGGGCCATGCAAATGGGGTTGGACTAGATGACCTAACAAGGTCCCTTCCAACTGTTAATCTGTTATTAGGAGTAGTCCTCAGTTTCCAGCAATTCATTTTAGTGGATGTAGTTACAACAGCACTGGAAAAGTTTTATAGCTATTTTAATGGTTATTGTTGTTTTGATAAATTGTTCTTTTCTTATGTTGTACGCCGCCCAGAGTCCCGTGGGAGTTGGGCGGCCTATAAGAACGATAAATAAATAAATAAATAAATAAATAAATAAATAAATAAATAAATAAATAAATAAATAAATAAATAAATAAATAAATAAATAAATAAATAAATAAAAATAAAAAATAAATAAAAAATAAAAAATAAAAATAATAAAATAATTAAAAAAATAAAAAAATAAAAAAGTGAATTACGAGTGGTCTGCACATGTCTGAATGTCGCAGTATCCCCACCACCCATAATCACGTGAACCAAATTTGGGCTCTTGGCAACTGGCCTGTATTTACAACGGTTGCAGTATCCCAAGGTCATTGCAACCTTGTCAGTTGGCTCCCAACAAGTGAAGTCAATGGGGGAAGCTGGATTCGCTTAACAACCCGCTGATTCACTTAATAACTGCAGCAGTTTTGCTGAACCCTGGCAAAAAAAAAAAAACCTCGTGGAATCAAGGGTGAGTCACTTAACCATCCTGGATTAGCAACAGAAAAATTCTGGCCTCAATCTTGGTTATAAGTTGAGGACTACCTGTAATTGGTTTGAGTTTGATTTAATGTGCTGTCTGGATGGAGCAATTGTGGCCTGGAACCAGAACTTAAGGAGGGAGCTGTGCAAATCCAATAGTTAGGAGCTGCAGGCAGGGTTTGCCAAGTGTCTGCTGTTTTTTCCCCCCAATGAAATGTGATAGAAATGAGTCTCCCTTAGAAATTAGGGCTTGATTAACTCCCTGCTCAGCTGCAAAATGTTTGCAAGGGAAGAAGGATTGTGGGACATGTGGAAATGTTTTAAATGTTAAATTTAACAGAACACCCAATACGGTAATTTCTCAAGAAAAGCAAGGTCACTTCTCTTGCAAATACTGTAGCAACTTTCCGTTAGGTTGGTAACATCAGATAATCACATTCTCTGTACACTTTTGCCTCTGTGTTATCTTGCAGTTAGAAAAATAAAATAAAAAATTCCTTCCGTGTGGTTTCTTTAAGCCAGCAGTGAAAGTGCAAATTTTGCAACCTTTTAGAGACAATTGGAAAAACACATCTCAAAAAGTAGATTAACCATTTATTTTGTTCCCTTATTGGTTTTTCACTTTCTCTCCCCCCCCCCTTTTTTTATATATTAAAGCAATGAAATAACTCCCCCAAACCTTAATGTATGTTTAAGGAATACTGAATTCAGTGGGAACATTAAAAGATTTTTAAAAAGATAAAAAGTTTCTCTGTCAGTCATGTCTTAGACTAGGGCACTCTGCTCATCTTCATTTCTTGGTCAATTTCTTTAGTCAGGTGGCCAGCATGACTATACGTCACAGGTGCATGGAACACTGTTACTTTCCCACTGAAGTGGTACCTTTAACAGATTAACAAGAGTTGGAAGGGACCTTGCAGGTCATCTAGTCCAACCCCCTGCCCAAGCAGGAGACCCTACATCTGCCTCTACCTAGGATCGAACTCACAACCTCCTGATTGGGAGGCAAGAGCTCCACCTCTAGGCCACAGCAGCTGGCTATTTATCTACTCACATTCACATACTTTCAAACTGCTAGGCGGGCAGGAGCTGGAGCAAAGAACGGGAGCTCAGTTCACCCATCGCACAGGTCTCAAACCCGGGCTGTCAGCTTTGTAGCTGACAAGCTCTGCATCTTTCACCGTTGAGCCATCACCCCCCCCCATATTAAAAGATAATTAACAAATAATTACCCTTGCCTTCTTTATCTAAGCTTATAATAGGAAAGCCCTCCATTTTTAATATTGCATTCTTAAGCAATTGGGAGTCAGGCTGGAGGGAGGTCTGTTCCTCCCCTCAGGGATGGCAAATTGAGTCATCCGGGCCTGGGGGTTTGTTCCTCCCTGCAGGGACGGCAAAATCTCATGAAACCCGCTCCACCTTTCAGCCTTAGGATATTGCGGGTAAAACATCGTAGGGCACATTTCATCATGGGCTGTTGGTCTGAGCTCCGAGCCACGCTCGGAGCTCAGACCAACTACTAATATTCAAATACATTTCAACATTTCCACTCCCACCTGGCCGACAGAGTCTGGATTTTTCAATGATTGGCTTCAAATCAGGGGTGAAATCTAGCAGGTTCTGACAGGTTCTGGAGAACTGGTAGCAGAAATTTTGAGTAGTTCAGAGAACCGGTAGCGGAAATTTTGAGTAGTTCGGAGAACCAGCAAATACCACCTCTGGCTGGCCCCAGAGTGGGGTGAGAATGGGGGTTTTGCAATATCCTTTCCCCAGGAGTGGGGAGGGAATGGGGATTTTGCAGTATCCTTCCCCTGCCATGCCCACCAAGCCATGCCAATCAAGCCACACCACGCCCACCAAGCCACGCCCACAGAACCGGTAGTAAAAAAATGGATTTCAACACTGCTTCAAATCCCTTGGCTATCTGCTAAGTACATCAAGAGCTTCCTAGTGACTACAGCTGCTCACTGTTATGGGAAGAGAGAGATCCTTTTAACTTGCCTTTCCTGCCTTTTATCTCAGCTTTCATAACAATCTTCTATATATATAAAAGACAAATACAACTCATCACGAAATCTCCAGAACTGTAAAGCCCAGAAACGTGACCCTTGGCAAGTATGTTCCTCTTGGTTTCTAGGTGCTTGTTAAGAAAGGATTTTTCAAAATGACCATCAGATAATAGTATTTCTTATACAGTAATTATATTAACACACTCTGATGCTAAGGAGTTAGACATTCTACTCCCCCTCCCCACCTGAAAAGAACTCTGTTCCAACTGCCAGTTGCCTTATATTAACACGCTCTGATGCTACCCTTTCGCTAAACCAGGCATGGCGTTGCCAGCGCATGATTCATCTGACCTGCAGGCTGGGAGTTTAGACATTCTACTCCCCCTCCCCACCTGAAAAGAATTCTGTTCCAACTGCCAGTTGCCTTATATTGACATGCTCTGATGCTAAGGAGTTACACATTCTACATAAATTTTCAAGCTTTAACTTTCAATTTATCAAGCCTGATCACATAGTTTCATAGTGAAGCACGGGTATCCAGCTACTAGTAGGCAATATTAACCAAAACTGCAAAAACCTGTTTGCCGTGTGTGCTCCCAGTTCCTTTGAGCAATGATTGGCATCTTCAACCTGCCATTGGCATTTCTGCTTTCATCTTGCCAGGAAGGTCTTTAGATCCTGATCCAAGCTTCTGTCCAAGAAAAAAAGTGTCAGGAGAAAAGTATGAGAAGCAATGTGGCTTATTCCATAAATCACTGTTAGAAGAAACCAGAGCTTCTATACTAAAATCCAGTACTAAAACCCAGTACTATCTTTCTTTTAACCTTGATCCTTTCTAGAGGAGACTGAAATCCTGAGTCCATTTTTCAGTCGAAACGTATGTTTACATTCAAGTTAACCAGCTAAGTTATTAAGCTTAGAAGTGTACAAACTCGTAAGCTTTCTTAAGTCCTACTGAATCATAAGACTACTTAAATTCTGATCAATGCACAGGAATGTACTTCAGAATAAGTGTGCATAGGATTGGCCTTCTAATCCAGTAGATACAGTCCATACCATACTATTAAGTCACCAGCGGTTATAAATATTTTGAAAATGCTTCATTCGTTTGAATGAAGTTTGCCACTTTTGATGAAAAGTTTATTTCATCTGGATATTTATTTTGGCTGAATGGATACTGTAATCTTTCTTCGTCCTCCTGGTTTTGAACATTTGGTTTCTTGTATCAATGAATGCAAGAACACTATAATCTTTTTCTTTTGCCTTTTGAAATAGTCCATAGTTCACTGTAATCTATTCATATATTTTAAAAGTTGTAGATCAAGGTCTTGCAGATAAACTTGAGACTGGCTGCTATAGATGGTCTCATTTTAGAAGGACAATTGTCTCTCATTTTCTCATGCAAGGAAATGCTCATTTTCAGAGACATATTTTTTAAAAAAGTGACTAATGACTGGTCCTCACATTTATGTCCATTTCTCAAATTATTGGCCACCCATATTAGCACATCCCCACGGTTATGTGATCAACATTTAGGCACTTGGCCAGTGGCATGTACAGGTAGTCCTGATCAGTTGACCCCAGAATTTATGTTGCTAAGTGAAACATTTGTTAAGTGAGTTTTGTCCCATTGTACGACTTTTCTTGCCACATTTGTTAAGTGAATCACCCCAGTTGTTAAATTAGTAATATGGTTGTTAAGTGAATCTGGTTTCCCCATTGACTTTGCTTGTCAGAAGGTCGCAAAAGGGGATCACATGACCCTGGGACACTGCAATCTGTCATAAATGTGAGCCAGGTGCCATGCATCGAAATGTAAATCATGTGACCATGGGGATGCTGCAATGGTCATAAGTGTGAAAAATGTCCTAAGTCACTTTATTCAGTGTTGTTGTAACTTCAAACGGTCACTAAGTGAATTGTTGTAAGTCGAGGACTACCTGTATTTACAATGGCAGTGGGGTCATGTGATTACCATTTGTGACCTTACCTGCTGGCTTGCAATAAGCAAAATCACACGATTGCATCATCCACTTAACAACGGCAGTGATTTGCTAAAAAGATTGCAAAATCAGGTGTGATTCATTTAACAACTGCCTTGATTAGCAATGGAAATAAGTGAAGACATGGAAGAAGAAATAAAAGTATGGACTGAAATCGGCGAAAAGGAGAAAAATACCTTGGAAATTTATAAGTGAAAAATGTGAAAGAAATAGAAAAGAGGCGTTAAATAAATAATGAATTGAGACCGCTGGAAGACCATCCCGAGATCTATTAGAATAAAAGAACACAACAATAGAAAAAGAAAGAGAAAGAGGCAGATAAGGAGGAAAGAAGAAAGGGAGAGGAGGCTAAGGAGGGGGGAAAAGGATAGGAGAGGGGGGAAGGGGAGAGTAGTAGGAAAGAGAAAGGGATGTAGAGAAGGACGGACGGAAGGGAGGTAAATGAGAGTAAGAGAAGTGGGAGAAGGGTTGTGGGAAATAAAAAGGGGGAGTAAGGAATGGCAAAAAAGCAGTCTCAATGGTAAAAAAAATAACAATTGTTTTAATGAAACAGAAAATATGTATGAGTATTGTATTATTATTATTGAGAAAATGAAATCGTATATTTGTGATGTAAAGATGTGAAATAAAATAAAAAAAATTGTTAAAAAAAAAAGAAATTCTAGTCCCAATTATGGTTGTGAGTCAAAAACTATCTGTATGCAAATTATGCCAGTAATAATGTGTCATTTGTGTATGATGTCATTATGGCTGTTTAAAAAAAACACCTTTGCAAATTAGAAGATGTTTTTACCACGGCAGTTTCTCTTTCCACAGACTGACAAAGAGCACCCCCATTCTAACTATGGCTTTGTTTATATAAGACTGCAAGCCATGATTTGCTTAATTATGTTTTATTCAACAAGCCACACGTTTACTAGGCTCACACAACATGCTGATGCACAAGCCAAGATTTACCAACCACAATTGTTGGGTTTTGCACTGGAAGCTAAGCCATAAGCAAACCACAGTATAGTTTTGCATCGTGTATTAATCAGCCTATGTGAACCAGGATGATCTGTTATCTGGAACAGTTGTTTTTGGGGGACAAAGCTGGATATAGAAATTTTGAAGGCCTTCTGTTATTTTAAGCAGCTCTATTCAAGTTTGTAGTCCCTGTATTAAGGATAGCTTTGTTCTGGTAACTAAAGCAAATTTCTCAATCATCTACAATCATGCCCAGGCAGTTTTTCTGGCTTTGTCAGAATTTTAATCCTCCTGCTTTTAAGTAAATACACTTTATTTCCCTGTTTTTATTCTCCCTCACTTGTTAAATAATCACATGCCTGGATATATTTGCCCTTGATCCAGTACACAAATGCAATTCTGGGGTATAGAACATCTTCAAAGTGTTTGAAGTCCAAGTCCCCTACAAATATTTTTTTTAAAGGATTTTGAGCTGAGCCAAGATTTATCCACTGCCAGAAAACAGGGAGTTGTAATATTCCATTGTAATTCTTAGGGTGGTGAGAGGCAAATTAAACACAAAGATTGATCAAGCTGTAACACACAACTTGATATTGTGATGGTGCTCAAAAATGGACAGAGACCAATAATGCAACATAGTTACAACTACACTCATTGATATCGCCTAGATATTCACAAACTGAGCCAGAAAGAGTTGCTGTACTATGCTGCCTAACTTAATATGTATATACAAATTATATATCTGAGGGGAAATGGGCAACTATATCTTGTCCGTGCTAGAATTAGAGGCAAAATCCTTTTAGCTGACCTCAATATATGAGCATCCTTCAAAACCTCAAAGGGTGGTGCACCGCATAGGATAATCTAACAAGACGCCTCTTATCTGCCATGCAATTCTAAAAAAATCAATTTCCCAACAAACTACCATAACTCAGCCCTAGGAATTATTTTGAAAAACCTGCTATCCCCCCCTGGGCACCCAGAAATAACAGGGAGGCATAAGCAACCCTGCAGATACTAACAGAGGGGCTGGAACTGACAAGAGCATCCCCCAAGGGCCTAGGAAGAACCCAGGACTTTCTCTGAACATCTGGCGTTGCTATGGCAACCCACCCACTCTGTCTAGCAACCAGGTACTTGGGCGTCCCAGCATTAAGGTTCTATTTAGAGATAGAGATAGGAAGAGGGGGGAAAAGTATAGAGCAACCAGCCACAAAAATATCGGGGTAAAAAAAAAGCATTTAAGGAAGACCTAATTGTGCTTGTTTGAGTGTGCGTATATTTGCACACTTATCTCACAGAAATCAGAAACGTAAGTTTATATAATTACAGCTAATGGATACAATTATGTAGATGTATGTTAAATATTTGCTTCGGATTATATATATTCCCATGAAAAATATATCAATATCTAATAGCTTTAACATTGTTATTTTTACATCTCTCTCTCTCTCTCTCTCCAATGTTAAAGCTATTAGATATTGATATATTTTTCATGGGAAAACTATATATTTTTAACAAATGGAAAAATAACAAGAAGAGAGAC